>CM077153.1:123420402-124020402 GCA_039583875.1 Platanthera guangdongensis | reverse complement strand
ACCGCCTCTGCCCAGAAGTATTCTGGGAGAGAAGCGTCTGTCAACATTGTCGTGCAAGCTTCAATGAGAGTTCTATTTCTCCTCTCCGCAACTCCATTTTGCTAAGGAGTGCGCGGGGAGGAAAACTCATGAAAGATACCTTGTTCTTCACAAAACTCTGTCATAGCACCAGATTTGAATTCTGTTCCATGGTCACTTCTGATTTTGACCACTGAGCAGTTAAATTCGTTCTGAACCTGCTTGACAAAGCTAGTGAAGACGTCAAACGTATCTGACTTTCGTTTTAAGAAGAACACCCAAGTAAACCGAGAATGATCATCAACTATCACTAGCGTATAGGACTTGCCTCCCAAGCTATGAACTTGCATTGGACCAAACAAGTCCATTTGTAGAAGATAAAGACACCGGGAAGAATCTTTGTCTGCAATGCTCTTAATGGTAGCCCGAGTCTGTTTGCCCATCTGGCATGCAGGACAGGGGCTATCTTTGATGCACTTGATAATGGGAGCATCCCTTACTAAGTTCTTAGAAAACAACATACTAATTGTCTTTAAATTAATATGTGTCAATCTCTTGTGCCATTGATCACAAAGAGATGCACTGCCAGCTGCCACTAGGCATACGGGGGTAGATGAATCTAAACTAAGAAAATTAAGGCAGAAGATATTTCTGCTTCTAATGCCTGTTAGTATCGTCTCAGAAGAGGCACATGATATTATCAGGCATTTATCCTTGCAGAACTTAACGTCATAACCTTTATCACATAACTGACTTACACTGATCAGGTTATGGTTTAACCCTTCAACATAAGCCACGTCGGTGATAGAGATTATACCGTTAGAAATCATACCGTAACCTCTGGTGACTCCACGATCTGACCCCCCAAAGATGACTTTGGGTCCATTCTCGACAGGAGTGTAATCACGCAGCAGGCTTCTTGTCCCAGTCATATGCCGGGAGCATCCACTGTCCAAGTACCGTATTGGCATTTTGGTGGCCTTTGGACATTCTTGCAAAACAAAATTAATTTCTCTTAGGAACCCAATCGAACTTGGGTCCTAGATTCTTGGTTAGCATACTCCCCCTCGGTTGGTTAACCCTACGAGTGGTCGGCCTCGCATTGCTAACATAGGGAGTCTGGTGATACCTTGGATTAAACCAACAATCCACGGCAAAGTGACCGACTTTTCCACAACACCAACAGTCGAATCTGTTGTACCTTTTCCTAGGCTCCTGCCTTACCCTGGGAATGGTGGGTACAGCCGGGGCCTTGGATCTGGAGGTGGAGGCCACATAGTGATTGCAGTCACATGACTTCTTCACCTTCTGTTTCGTCAGTATCACAGGCTTGACTCTTGGTGCCTGCTTTCCATTATGGCCGCTAGAGAATTGACCATAACTTCCCATGTGGATTTCCTCATAAGGTGCCTTGAAGGCACTCTCACTGAAGTTCCGGGGAAAGGTCCAACCATCATATCGGCTCTTTGGCTTTGCAACCGAGGGCCGGAAATGATGACCAAAGGTTAATTCAAAGTCATGTTGGTTGCAAGGAAAGCTAGGCTTTCTAAACGCAACAGGACTGAGCGGAGCCTTTCCCTTTTCAGCAGCAGAGGCCTTCTTGGCAGCCTTATTCTTCCTCTGGTTCCTATTTCTCCGGGATGAGCAACCAGATACCCCTACATGCCCCAAGCCAGCTCCTTTGGCCTGAGCAGAGAAGGTATCAACTACTGGAAGAACTGTTTTTGGCATAGAGAAGCTCTTGACGATCTTCCTTTCTCCCGCAAGTTGTTCTTCCAACTTGTTGACTTCCTCCTGCTTAAGATCAAGGAGCTTAAGAGACTCTGAATGCTTTGAAGTCAGGTCAAGGTGCTCCTGTCGGAGAGAAATCAAACTGGTGATCTCTTCCCTTAGGGAGACACTCTCACCCTTAAGAAATTTCACTTCCTTTTTCTCAGCCTTCAATCTCTTACGGCACTCCTCGAAAGTGTTGAGCAGAAGCTCATACTTCTCGAGGAGCTCCGCTTCACGGGCCGAAATGCTATCCTCAGGGTCATCATCCTGAGACTCAGGATCAGAATCAGAGTCGGAGAGAGGGGTGTGATCTTTTACCTTCCCAGTAAATGGGGGGCATTCTCCTTCTGAGTCGGAGTGACCCACCAGCCCGAAGTAGGCTTCCTCATCATCACTGGAGTCTGAAGAATCAGACTCACTCAGTGTCTTTGGCCTTTTGGCGATGTAGCTCCGCTCTTTCTTCTTATCTCTAAAGGATTTGTGCTCCTCTCCTTTCCCTTTTTCTCTCTTGCCTTGGTAGCAGTCGGCCACGACGTGTCCTGGCTTATTGCATCCAAAACAAATAATGTCAGAGGAGCGATGTTTGTTTGGTTTAGAAGCATACCTGTCAGAAGAGTAATTTTTCTTCTGATGCCTGGAGGAGCCGTCTCTCTTTCTTTGATTCCTCATCTTGAGGAACTTCTTGAATTCTCGGGTGATGAGGGAGAAATCCTCCACAGACAGCTCTGAGCTGGAGGAGCATGGCTCGGAGTCCTCCTCCTCATCCTTTTTCCTAGCACGGTATGAAACCGCACCCTTGCCCTTTCTGGAGTGAGTGGCTTTTAGAGCCACAGTCTTTTCTTTGGTTGCAGCCTTCTCTGCTTCTTCTTCTGCTTTCCTGGTGTTCAGTTGAAGCTCATAGGACATCAGCTTCCCAAACAGAATTTGCGGGTCTGTTTCAGCTAGTCTGCCAAACTCTCGGATGGCGCAGATCTTTGTGTCCCATTCCTTCGTAAGGGACCTAAGGAATTTATCATTAAGTTCACCATCAGTGAACACTCTTCCATATCGTTTGAGGGCATTGACAATCTTGAGGAAGTTCTCGAAGGTGACTCTGATCTCTTCCTTAGGCCCTTGTCTGAAGGCCTCACATTTCTGGTTCAGAAGGGATCTCCGATCATCCCTCACTTCATCAGTGCCCTCCATTAGGATAATCAAGCAGTGCCAGATCTCCTTTGCTGTCCTGCAATTGCAGAAGTTCTGCATCATTGAATCATCGACCGCACAGACCAGAATGTTCTGCGCCTTCTTGTCAAGTCGCACCAGCACCATCTCGTCCTTGTCCATTTCAGAAAGTTTCTTTGGCACTTTCTTAGTAGGATCTATGGTGGAGACCTTAGTGGGGACATAAGGTCCCTCCTCCACGATCATGAAGAGTCGAGGATCAACTCCTTCCATGTAGAACCTGATCCTATCCTTCCAGATAGGAAAGTTGAGCCTGGTGCACACTGGGATCTTGCCTGTGAACTTGAGCCCGTCCATAGTAGATGTTTGCCTTATTCTTGACACTAGCGGCAGGATTCTACTCAAGGTGTTAACCTTTTTGATGAGTAACCTCCCTCTGATACCACTTGAAAGTCCACCTAGTGTCAACTAGCTTCACCTATGGGGGGGGGATAGGTGACGTGCAGCGTTTTTGCGGAATTAAAAATTGTACCTGCACACAAAAATAAAACAGCACAGCAAACATAGTACACAAGCTATTTATAGTGGTTCCCCGATTTGGGTACATCCACTTTCCCCCTTCGACCTATCTCCCAACACGGGACGACTCGGTCTCTTCACCAACAGAATTGAAATCCAATCCTTGTACTATCGGAAGGAACCCTTCCACACGTAGGAGACAACACTCCCACAACACGGGTTGCACCCAACCCTTACAACTCGGAACCAACGTTCCTTTACAACAAAAATGAACTAGAATGTACAAGAAATACAAACTACTTTTGGAGACTAAGGTGTCCCTCTTCGTTGACGACGTGTTCTTGAAGTCCACGAAGAGTCTACAACCCTAGATCTCACTTGGAGAAAATCTCCCCGGAACCGGCGGCGGCAAGATGGGCGGCGGCTTAGTTCACGAGATCGGCGGCGACAACGGTGTGCGGCTGCTGTACTTTGGAGATCCAAACTTCGTAGCAAAGCTAGCTAGGTCTTCCAACGGTCACACTAGGATCGGTCGTCTCGATCGATTCGGACGGGGAAGGTTTTCCCGATCAACAAATCAACAGACAAGGGATCTCTGGTTAGACGCGTGAGACGCTATGCTTGGCTATGCTTCTATCGCCGGGAGATCTGGAGGAAACCACGATCAAACGGTCGGCGAACGACTTGCACGAGCGGCGACGGCGGTGGAGCAGTTTCGCGATTTTAGGTCAAGATGGTCGCTCGGCTTCTTTCTGTGTGTTCTATCTGTTCAAAATACGCGTATATTTATACGGTGGAAATACTTCATTATAATCGTTATGGGTCCCACCTGAAGAAACTCTAACCCCGGTTCAAAACAGTGCCAGCGGCAGAATCCGGTCCAGCGGTTTCAAGAAAATTGCCCAAGTCAAAATCGACGAGAATCAAAGTTGATTCTCGCCGATTCGGCGAGAATCAGAGGTGATTCTCGTCGAATCGTCGAGAATCAAAGGTGACTCTCGACGAAGTAGACTTGTTTGCACGCTCAGAGAAAGCTGGAAAGAAACGGCGAGAATCAGCTAGTGATTCTTGACGATTCGGCGAGAATCACTAGTGATTCTCGCCGAATTGGCGAGAATCACTTGGTGATTCTCGTCGATTATTACTTAGCATCAGAGTTGCTCGCTTTGAAGTAGCTGGATCGAGACGGCGAGAATCAGCCGGTGATTCTCGACGATTCGGCGAGAATCACTAGTGATTCTTGCCGAATCGGCGAGAATCACTATTGATTCTCGCCGAATCGGCGAGAATCACTTGGTGATTCTCGTCGATTTACACTTAGACGGATTTTCGTCTTTCCACCCATGAGCTACTCTTTGACCCATCCTTGCTCCTTGACTGCTCTTGCAAGATCACAGCCCTGTACTTGAAAGTAAGTGCACTTCAATAGAGAGAGTACACGTATGCCAACACACTAATCTGCTCAACGAGGGATTACGTCGTGCAGACCCGTGTATATTGACCTACTGCACCCTGATATTGGTGTGCACTTAGCGTGGAATAACTGCAAGCACAACTTGAAATATTTTGTCAAATACATTGTCTATTTACCTTAGCTTGTTCAGGGGTTTCTTCAAATCAGGTACGTTGTGGATACAATACCCAACAATATTTAAGGTTTTAAAATTAATATGTACAAATCTCTTATGTCATTGGTCACAGAGAGAAGCACTACTTTTTGCCATAAAACACACTGGGGTATAAGTGTCTAAACAAAGAGAATTTAAAAATAAAATATTTCTGCTTCGAGTTCCTATTGAGACCATCTCCAAATTTGCAGAGGATTTTATCAAACACTTATCCTTGCAGAACTCAACGATGTAGCCTTTGTCATATAGTTGACTTTTTCTTATGAGATTATGGTGTAATCCCTCAACATAAGCAACGTCTGTGAAAGAGACAACGCCGTTGGATATCATACAATAAACATTTGTTGTTCCCATTTCTGAACCTCCAAAAAAGACTTTTGGTCCGTCTTTGACTGGGATTTAATCACGCAAAATCCTTCTTGTCCCAGTCATGTGCCGAGAGCATCCACTGTCCAAGTACCATATTGGCGTTCTATTGGCCTTTGGACATACCTGCAAAAATAAATCAGTTTACCTTAGGAACCCAAACGTATTTGCGCCCTTGGTTCCTAGTCAGCTTACTCCCTCTAGGAATATTAGCCTTGAGAGTGGTCGGCCTCGCATAGCTAACCTGTGGGGTTACAAAGTTTGTGGGGTTTTACCAGTAATCGACGCGAAAGTGACCAACTTTGCCGCAATACCAACAGTCAAATCTGTTGTATCTCCTCTTGTACTCCTGCTTTACCCATTGAACGTAAGGTCTAGTAGGGGTTGTATTCTTAGAGGTGGAAGCCTCATTATTGCAGCATACACAGGGTTTCTGCATCTCCTTTTCCTTAGGCACATCAGATTTCGCTTTCGGTGTCTTATTGTTGTTATGGCCATGTACATATGGACCATAACTCTTCATTTAAATCTCTTCATAAGATTATTTGAACACGCTAGCACCAAAGTCACGGGGACGGGTCCATCCCTGGTATCTGGTCTTGGGCTCTACATTAGCAGGTCTTGCATAATGACCATAGGATGACTCCAGGTCAAACTTATTTGTTGGGAAGATTACCTTCCTAAACGATGGTTGACTCAGGGGGGCTTTCCCTCTTTCTTTGGCGCTAGCCTTCTTAGCAGCCTTACCCTTACCGCCGACGTGGCCAAGACCACTATCCTTCTTTTGAGCTGAGAACTCATCGATGAGAGGGAGAACAGTCTTTGGCTTTGAGTAGCTCCCAACGAGTTTTGTCTCCACCGCGAGATTTTCTTCCAGCTCATCAAGATATTTTTCCTTCAGTTTTAACGTCTCAGCCGATACCTTGAGTTCCTCTTTCAAGGAGTGGACTTCATCTCCGAGAGGAAGTAATTGTGCAATTTCTTCCTTCAGATTTGCTTCAACTGCCTTGAGGGAGGCAATCTCGTTAACTTGCTTTCTCACTACCTTTCGGCATTTGTCGAAAGCCTTTAACAACTACTCGTGCTGATCCATCAACTCTCACTCGTTCTCATAAGTGGAGTAGTCTTCATGACCATTCGAGGAAGTTTCCAATTCGGAGAGAATTGTGTGTGAGTTTACCTTCCCATTATATTTTGAGTCGCCCACTTCCTTATCAGATTGAGCCATCAGCCCAAAGTAGGCTTCTTCGTCTTCAGAACTTGACTCACTCGAGTCACTGTCAATGAGAGTCTTCGTCTTTTTGGCGACGAAGCTCTTTTTTTCTTTCTTGTTTCCTTTGAAGGATATTTTCTCGTCCTTCCCGGAGCTCTCCTTCTTCTTGTAGGGACACTCCACAATCATGTGACATGATTTATTACAACAGTAGCATACAACGTCAGTGTAAACCTATTTGTTCGATTTGAATTTATACTTGTCTTTTTTATTGTAGCTTCTGGTCATTCGATCACTATCACGACTTGATCTTTTGGAGTCTGAAAAGGATGACTTATTCTTCATTTTTCCCATCTTGCTCAGCAGCTTCTTGAACTTCCTAGAGAGGAGAGATAATTCTCCATCCGACAGCTTGGAGCCCGACGTGCTAGGCTCAGAGTCTTCGGGGGTGTCTGGAGCTCGTGTCCTTACAGGTGACACAGCTCTAGACATTCTTGAACCTTTTGCCTTTAGGGCTATAAACTTTTCTTTGCTTGAAGATCGATTGGCTTGCTCCTCCTTCTTTATGGTTTTCATTTGGAATTCATATGAAAGCAATTTGCCGAAAAGATTCTGAGGGTCGATCTGTGGAAAATTTCCAAATTCTCTGATGGCGACAACCTTTGTGTCCCAGTCCTTTGTGAGGGATCTAAGGAACTTGTCGTTCAGTTCACCATAAGTGAAGACGCGGCCGTAGTTCCTGAGACCTTTCACAATATTGAAGAACTTTTCAAAGCTGTCAGTTATGGAGTCAACAGCTGCTTGCTTGAAGGCTTCGTACTCCTAGATCAGCAATGATCTACGATCGTCTCTCACTTCTTCAGTATCATCCATCAGGACAACCAGATAGTCCCACATCTCTTTAGCATACTTGCAGTGGAATAAGTTCTAGAGCATGGAATCGTCCACTGCACTCGTTATGATATTCTTGTCTTCTTATCAAGGGAGACTAAGGCAATCTCATCCTAAGTAAGATCCATCATCTTCTTTGGAATCATGATTGTTGGATTTATTGTAGATGCTTGAGTAGGGATATGAGGTCCTTCTTCCACTATCTGAAAGATCCTTGGATCAACAGCTTCTGTGAAGAACCGTACACGTTCTTTCCACATGGGAAATTTTTCCTTGGTATACAAGGGTAGCTTCATAGATGATAAGTCCTTGCTTTGATCCATGGTGGAAGTGCGAAATCTCTGAGCACTAGATCAGGGATCTTGATAAAGGTGTTAACCTTATTTAACCAACCTCCCTCTAATACCACTTGAAAGTATATAGTGTTGACCTAAATCACCTAGAGGTGGGTGAATAGGTGGAGTTTGCGTCTTTTTGTGGAATAAAAATAATCGAAAATATCAAGCACACAAACGCAAAGATTTTATAGTGGTTCCCTGAGTTGGGTACGTCCACTGTCCCGCCTCGCATATCTCTCATGAAGGGTAGATTCAGCTACTTCACCAAACTCAGATTTCGTCAAATCTTACACCTCGGAGTCGCAACTCCTACACCTCGGAGACGAAGCTCCAACCACTGGGAGAACAAACTCTACTACAACTCGATCCACAAACCGGATCTACACACTCGATCCACAACCTGATGTACTCTCTCGATCCACAAGCGGATCTACAAAACTCGAAGAAAAATCTCCTACAATATTCAAAATAAAGTTACAACAACAACACACAATTCCAATCTTGATCTGCCATTCTTTGAAGGTTGGAAGTTGAATCTTGGAGAACTCGGAATCTTGAAATCTTGGATCTAGAACCTTGATCTTTGACCAACAAGGACTGGAGAAGAACAGATCTTGAACGAAGAAGCGATCCATTCAACAAATTTATCGGCGAAGAAGATTGCTCGAAGTCTCGGCCAATCGGAAGAAAGTCGTGAAGAACGTAGGTCAGCCGACGGGATTCTTTTTCGGGAAATATGAGATTTTGATTTTAGAAGTTCGGTTTTTGGATTCCTTGTATGATTTCGAAATAATCTTAGGTATTTATATGGAGATTCGAAATCAAACGGCTATAAAAGGTGAAAATTCGACGAAAATCGTCGAGTATCCGGTATGATACTCGCCTAATTAAGGTAATGAATTACGCCGAAAATTACCTAAGACATACTCGACGAGTATCGCTTGGGATACTCGTCGAATTCGGCGAGTATTACTAGTGATACTCGACGAATTCGGCGAGTATCGCCAGTGATACTCGTCAAATTTGCCTTTGTCAAATACTGGAATCCCAGAGAATTTATCCCAAGTATATACGACAAATTCGGCGAGTATCGGGAAGGATACATGACGAATTCGGCGAGTATCAAGGGGATACTCGACGAATTTGGCGTGTATGACTCACCATACTCGCCGAATTTTACTTATGTAAAATTCTTCGTTTCTGACTTCTTGATTTTGGCCTTCCTTGATCCTTCTCTTGTACTTGGGATAGAAGTACGCCAATAGAAAGATTACACATGAGTCAACATGATGGCCTACACAATGAGAGATTACATTGTGTAGTCCTATGTTTACTGAACCACTGTAACCTGACATTGGTGTGTACTTGGCATTGTAAACCTGCAAGTACATAACTACAAAGCAATATCAAATACAACCTCAATTCATCTTAGCTTGACTGGACCCTCCTTCAAATCAGGGTTATTGTGAATGCAATACCCAACAATGCTACATTATGCTATGCATGCAGTGCTATGAATGCAAGTTATGAGTGGCGCACACATAAAATATTATGCATCACATACTATATAATATAGCGTGTAACGAAGAAGTAAAATCTAATGTGCATTCATGTGATGATTGTCATGCATCTCATACTACATAATAGTCACACGTTGCTTCCTATGAAAATCCATATACAAACATATACTATGCATCTCATTCTACATAATATGTCTCATATACTTTCTGTCATGCTTATGAGTGTAGTGTTCATGCTTCAGCCAAGACGTACTGATGGCACATCGGTGTGTGGGTATGCAATGAGACAAGACAAATAGAACTTTACCAAAGATAGCCATTTGACCAACTTATCAAACAAACCTCCCTCGGATATCAACTAACAAAACTCGCATTTTCTCAACATTAAATAATATATATCAGAGTGAGAGAAAATACATGTCAAGATGTCATGCCGTATAGGG
This sequence comes from Platanthera guangdongensis, assembly GCA_039583875.1. Lineage (NCBI taxonomy): Eukaryota > Viridiplantae > Streptophyta > Magnoliopsida > Asparagales > Orchidaceae > Platanthera > Platanthera guangdongensis. The sequence goes on along the minus strand of CM077153.1, from coordinate 124,010,529 downwards.
GTTAACTACAGACGCTCAGGCAAGAACCTACTCCTAATAATTTTTTATGAAATTCTTAAGTTTATTATGATAAAGGAATAGTTTGAGTTTATGTTTTAAGGGTCATGTCCCTCGGCTCAATGTATGAACTAGTCCACGGGTGAAAATATACATATATGCTGCAGAAAATACTTAGTATAATCCATTTATTATCCTACATGAGTATGAAGATCCAATTGGATAAGTCATGATGTTCATACATTTAGATTTAAAATAAGTATTAAAAGAGCTTTTACGTTCGTTAAAGTAGATTGACATTTGATTTAAAGAGATGTTATGAGTATGAGATAAAAATAATGATCCTTTTATACTTTGGAAGTAACTAACATGCATACTAGCATAAATCCTTTCCAGAGAGCAAGTAGGTACGACAAACAGCAAGAAAATTAGCATAACAACTAGCAAATAATCTAACATCTACAATAATACACAATGTGCATCAATAACCGAACAAAAACCCATAGAAAAATGTATGTCTAAGCTAGAACAAGAACAACAAAACTATCTCATGAAGATGAGGGAAGGAAACCACATCTACTCAGCCCACGTCAAGAACCACAAACTCTACCTGCTCAGACCGCTACTGCTACGAGCCTGAGGCATTCAAAAGAAAGAATGCATCGGCAAGAATAAATAAGTGATAGTAAAAGACCAAAAGTAATTAAATAAGAGAAGTCCAATGGTTACCAACCCAAGATAGAAAACTTGTCAAACCATAGTAACCAATTCAAAACGTAGTAAGCATGAAAAACTCAAGGGGATTAAATATATAAAGTTGCACCAAGTGCGCTTTAGAGCTATGCTTTAATAACATCTGCAAGAATATGCATGTGAACATATGTATATATATAAGAAAAAAGAGACTGATCAGCTCAAACACATGAATCATTAACACCGGTAAAAAACGGTACAGAGTTGGTGGTCATATTGTCCAACACAAACCATCAGATCAAACTTCTCGAAAAAGCACTGTAGTGGTGGCCACATTGTCTTACACAATGCAACAGTCCAAAAAAACCGACTACGTGTAATGATTCACAAGCCTACACTGAGGAGGTGGTCCTTTATCCACTGCCAACCCCAGGCCACAAATAAACTTCCAAAAACACTGGTAACGAAAGAAAAACCCAAGACTCAGTGTCAGATTCCACAACGACGCAAAGGGAAGAAAAACAAAAATCTCCTCAGGTATACTCGACAAATTGGAGTTCACTAAATGAAAATTTCCAAGTACACAACGATTTGTCGAGAATACTCGATGAATTGGAAGACACTCGACACTTTTCTACTTCACTCAACGCCAAGGTTGCTTCACTCTACGCACTCGATGCTTTTGAAGGATACTCGACGAATTGAACTTAATGGATTCAGAGACACTCTATGAATTTAACTTCACTCGACAAATTCAACTAAAACCTATTGACACTCGACGAATCAACTTGACCTCACATTAATACTCGACGAATTTAACTTCACTCGACGCCAAGTCTAGATTCACTCGACGAATTTGACTCCACTGGATGCCAATACTGGATTCACTCGACGAATTTGACTTCACTCGACGCCAAGACTGGATTCACTCGACGAATTTAACTTAACGAAATTGACTCAACGAATTTAACTTGACAAAAGTGACTCGACGAATTTGACTTGGATCAATTCCTATCCTACACAGATTCATCAAACCCTAATTCCTACACTTTTCTTAAGCTCTATGCAGGAAATAAAAAGATAACAGGAACAAAAGAACAAACAAGAGGGGGAGGAACCACCACTTGTCTTAAAATCTCCAGAAACTCAAACTCCCAAGCCCTCGACTTCAAGATTCGGACGAAAAAACTCCTCGTCTACGATCTCTGAAACTTTCGGATGGAGCCAAATCATGGCTTAGCACAAGAAGCCTCTCGAAGAGAAGAAGAGTCAGATGAACCCTTCGACGCCGCTAGTTCCACTCACCTGATTCATAGGGAATCCGGAGTTGGTCGTCATAATCACATACCGGGAGACGAAGCCCGACTACCACCACACGAAAGGATCACCCGAGAAGAGATACAGGAAGTAATTGTAGAAGAGTATAGAAAAGCTGGGAGACGAGATGTTCTCGCCCGTCTCCCACTCTGTCTAGGCTCCCCCCGCATACCTCAGGTCCTAGATCATCCAGTCCTGCATGGCTTTAAATTCCCAACATTGAAACATTTGACGGGAGAGATGACCCGTTGGAACATATAAACCACTTCACCACTTTCATGAGGATTTATAATGCACCAGATCAACTACTTTGTCAAGTGTTCTCACCAACCCTTAAAGGACAAGCTCGCACTTGGTTTCATTCGTTAAGGGAATCGACAATTGATAATTTCGTCGAACTAGCAAGACAATTTGCCAACTAGTTTATTACAGACCGAAGAATTGTTTGAGACCCCTCGCATTTGTCAGGGATTCTCCAAAATGAAGGGGAATCCTTGAAGGGCTTTTTCACCGCTTAATTGTAGAAGCCCGCCAGATCTCGGGGGTCGACCCCGAGCTCTTAAGGGGCGTATTTCTTGGTGGGCTTCGCCCAAGTGGTTTCTATTCAGCTCTCATGAGAGAAATTGTACCGAGTTATCTAGATCTTGTTCAGCAGGTCGAGGCCCAGATAGCAGCCGACGAGGCCGTTGAAGTGCATCGCCAGCAATTTGAGGGCGGACAAAAAAGGAAGAAGGGGCATTTAGAACCCACCAACCCAATAGTTCATCTCAAAACCCAGGTGTTGAGATGAAGGGTGGCGGGGTACTTGAACACAAAGGGGAGTAGACTGCAGGTGGTGTGGGATTAACACCAATCACAGAACCGCGGGGATATTCTGCCACAAGGGGCCCACCGGGGTCAACATCCAGACCTGAAACGCGATGGGGAAGCCAAACACACGGTTCCACACACACGAGTCTTGCTGGATAATATAATCTCAACACACCCCCGCAGCAGGACAACCTGCTCTGATACCAAGTTAGAACCCACCAACCCAACAGTTCATCTCAAAACCCAGGTGTTGAAATGAAGGGTGGCGGGGTCTTGAACACAAAGGGGAGAAGACTACAGGAGGTGTGGGATTAACCGCAACCACAGAACCGCGGGGATATTCCGCCATAAGGGGACCACCGGGGTAAACACCCAGACCTAGAAAGCGTTGGGGAAGCCAAACATACGGTCCTACACACACGAGTCCTGCTGGATAAGATAATCTCAACAGGGGCAGGAATAAGGCCCGTAAGGCAAGAAGGGCGTCGCCAGAATGACCACTGGAGTGATATCCACCAACGGAACACACCAAGAAATGAGGGGCAGGGTCCACCGCAAGAATACACTCCACTAAATACAACTCGTACCAACGTGATGTATGCAATACGGGACGATCCAGCATTCCAACAACTAAGGAAATCGCCCAAAACCCCAGAGCGAACGAAAGAAAACACTACGAGTTTCACCGCACAACCGGTCATACTACTAAGGAGTGTTCCGGGCTAAAAAATGAAATCGAGCGCCTTGTCCCCCAAGGGCTCCTCAGAAGATTTCTGCGGGGACAAGCACAAGGCCAACAAGCATAGTGTCTAGAAAGAAACTAGTAGAACGAGCCTTAGGGGGCTCCTGGCGCCAGGCAAATGGTGGGTAACATTGAAACCATCATCAGACCCCCACTCCTCTATACCTGGATATTTTCACTAGGAACTACAGATGAAATCCGCAAGAATACGGAACTCGACCTGGATTCCTCTATATTTTTCAGTGAAGAGGACCTCCAAGTGGTGTAGATTCCTCATCAAGATCTGCTTATCTTTATTGCAGGTATAGGAGATCCCTGTTTCAACGTTAAAAGAATTCTAATAGACAATTGGAGCCTAATTGATGTTCTATTTTTTTCCATTCTCCGCGGTATGAAACTTACTTCACAGCATCTCAGTCCCTCTACAGGGCCCGTATATGACTTTGGAAACCCGCTAGTTTCCATTCAGGGAACAATTATCCTACCAATGACATTGGGAGAATTCCCGAGATAGGTTTCCCAAAATATCCCGCTTGTCGTCATTGACTTAAGTTCACCCTACAATGCCATCTTCGAAGATCAGTCCAGTCAATATTTGGGGCAATTCCATCAATTCCTCACATATCCATGAAGTTACCGACCCCTGGAGGCATAGGGGTTGTTTGCGGTAGTCAAGAAGCAGCCCACGCTTGCTACCTAAAGTAGCCTCCGCTGGAAGTTGCAGTCGCATTTGAAGTTTGAGATATTAACCTGTGCAATAAAGCTGTTGTACAACCTAAAATCTCTCTGTAAGGGACGAAGGGCCCGCACCAACCGAGTGCAAGACTTTATATTTGTCCTTTTATTTTTTTAAACTCTGAGTGACATAAAAGTTCCGAGCCATGACTCGCGCAGGCTATCTTTGACTTAATTATACCGCATTATGTTTCTCTTAGTTTCACGTTGAGACTTCTTCAGCCAGGCTAGCCCACTCCCCAGATTGAATACATACATTCTCCGGTGAGCCATTTCCAACCAAGCTCGGACACTTCCAGATTAAATCTTTACATTCTCTGGAAGCCGCTTCTTCTACCAGGCTTAGTCGTACAACTGGATTGAATAGTTACATTATCTGGCAGTTGGATTGAATACTCACATTCTCCTTTGTTACTGCAGGCCAACACCTCGTCATTGTTAGGGCTTGCCCCCTCACGATCGCACCTCTGGATTGAATACTTACATTCTCTGGCAGTTGGATTGAATACTCACATTATCCTCTGTTACTGTAGACCAACGCCCAGCCATCGCCAGGGTTTACCCCCCTCGCGATCGCACCTCCGGATTGAATACTTACATTCTCTGGTAGTTGGATTGAATACCCACATTCTCCTTTTTTACTGCTGGCCAACTCCCAGCCATCGCCAGGGCCTGCCCCCCTTGCGTTCGCGTCATCGGAATGAATATTTTCATTCTCCAACACCTGGATTGAATATTTACATTCTCCAGCAATGCTCTCTTGGCCAGGTTTGGCCCCGCAACCAGATAGAATCCTTACATTCTCCAACCCTTGGATTGAGTTAAGACTCTCTCTGACGCTACCATGAGCTCACATTCCACCTGCAACTAGGACTCAGACCACAAAAGATAAAAGAGTAAGAACAACGCTATCATAACAAGTAAAGTCGCAAATGCGCCACATAAAATCTCCAAAGGGTGATAACAAATATGCACTATTAATGACAATCAAAAGAGAAAAACAAACATACAACAGACTCAACCAAAGAAGACACAAGCATGCAAGCTTAATGAAACAACGCTACTATACGTCAGCCACACCCACATCAGAATCAGGACTCAGGCTCTTGTCATCTGAGATATTGTCAAAACTGAAGTCGGATACATCACACCCTAAACTCCTGATAATCAAGCAAAAAGCCTTCGAGACTCCACGTCTACGCGTCAGTTCACAAACATCCTCCATCTGATGATCAACCTCTCGGGTCTAGACATCCTCGTGAACCACCTCAGCAAGCAGGTCACGATCGTGTAGGAAATCCAAAGAACCTCTATACTCCTCAAGACCAGCAGTCTTTATCTCAAGCACCCGCTCTTCAGAAGAAAGGTGTGTTATTTCCGCTTCGGAAGCTTCCAACTTCACTCGCAATCTGGAACTTTCCTCTATGTAGTCATCAAAGTCTGCACAATCCTCTCTGCCATCAACTACTCGGTCTGTAGCAATGCTCGGGCATCCTCCATCTCGGACTTTAGCTCTAATCCAGTCCACCAAAACTGGGATACTTCTCGATCTAACTCCTCTCTGGAAGCCACAGCTGAAGCCTCCGCGGCTTGACGCCTATCCTGAAGATCCAGATACTCATCCTTCAAGCTCACATAATGATCGTTCCAAGTGGCAGCAATATGGGCCTGAGCCTCGATCTACGACGAAAAAATGGAAAAAAGTCAGCACAGCACAATAATAATAAAAGGAAATCAAAACAAGCAAGCTTACTTACTACTTCACACATCGCCTTCAGAGAAGTGGAAACACGTGAAGTGGAAACGTCTAAAAAAGGGACCTGGGGGAATAGTATCTGTGCACCTGAACATCAAAATCGACCGAAGATGTCTCGGCTCGACAAATAGAAGGAACGACTTCGCCTAAAGAAGCCATACTAGGTTCCACGCCTACATCACTACAGACAACTGCAACGTCATGCCTCTTTTGATCATGAACTGAAGAAGTATCGTCTGTCCGCACCTAACAACTCTTAAAGAAAAATTTACTTGCTGAGTTTAAAGTTTTGGCTGATATTGTCGGTAAGGTGTTGTTGGGCAAACACATCGCACATGATTACATCACCAGACACAAGTTCCTTGTGATTTGTGCTCTAGTTAACAAGAAAGCAGTTAATTGGGGCAAACTGCTGTTTGACTTAATTAAGAAGAAAAATAACAAGAAGGAAGTTTTCTTTGGAAGGATTCTGGGAATAGTCCTTCAAGAAAAGGCTCCTGAACTACTGGTCTCCACGACAGTGTTCATAAATGCCTCCAAAAGGCTTACATCTGCACTGTTTAGCAGATGGGAGGGGAAAATCACAAAGCCATCCAAGTCTTCATCATCTACAAGGACTTCTGAGCGCACCGGGGACGTAACAGCCGCTCCTCCACCCCCAGAAGAAATTCCTACCTCCACCAGAATTCCTTCTCCTCCTCCTCCTCAACAACCATAATAACAACCATCTTCTTCTCCAATTCATACTCCACCAACTCAACAACAACATCAACCCACACCAGCATCAACACCAGTTCCATCTCCTGAGCACATCACTCCACCACAATCTCCACTTCCTCCTCATTTAAATGACATATACCCTGACACATTTATGTCATCCCACACCTTCAATCTATTGTTTCCTCCAACATCTCCACATCAGGAACCCATCTCTTCCCCCACAACCACAATCCAACCTTCTACCACTTCAACTCATTCAACTGCTATTCCTTCAGTTCCCCACACTGCCATACTATCTACTGCTCCAGACTCCACACATATAGATCCTTCCAATCTATTCTCTGTATGATCCAATTATGGACATCACACTCCATACTCCTCCACTGCTCCAGAATCTCTTTATCTCAACTTCTCTGATATAGCTAAAGATCTTCTTGCATTTATTTCTCCACTCTTACCAAACTTATAATTGATGCTATAACTCCACTTTCTGCTTCCATCATTAATCTTTCTTCCCGAATTGTTACTTTGTCCCCTGTCCCTTCTTCCGAAGGACTGGCTTCAGGACCCCCTGAAACCAGTCAGGGGGAGATGCTCTATGATGAAGAAGCTCCAGTTTTGACAGCAGCAGCAGAAGCAGCAGCACTAGAAACAGTAGAAGATTTTATTATCTCTGATGACTTAGAAGAAGCAGCTACTCCTACAGATATAATTGAGTTATATACAGATTCTGATATAGATATGGATTACACAATTTTGACAGAAATAAATAATGTTGGTGATTTTATTATAAATCCCACAGTCAATATGAATTATTTACTAGATTTATTCAGTTTTGTCTACAGAGATACTCTACCTAGTTCTTCTTATCAGCATTCTTTGGTTATAGTTCCATATACTGCTCCAATAAGCCCCACAGTTACTAAGCAACTTAAGGCTAGTTTTGTAGTAGCAGAGCTTCCCACAATATCAGCTCCCATGGCCAGTTCTTTTCCAAAAGCTATCTCTCCAAAGGCTCCCATATATAAAATGGATGATAGTCCCCTGCCAGATTTAGATGAAATCATTATGACAGATATTGAAGAAGAAAATAAGTTAATGTCAGAAAAAGTTACTGAAACAGTTGCTCCAGAAATTGAAGTTCCAGTACCTCCAGTACAGCCTCAAGCTGAAAAGCAAATATCAGAAGATCTTCTAAAGGCACTGGATGATCTATATGACAATCCTCATGGATCTTCTTATGAAGAAGAGGGTGATGATGATTCTGATGATGATACTGCTGCCAAAAAGAAAGTTTCCAAGAAGATAAAGGTTGTTCCCATTGTTGTTCCCAAACAAAATCCCACTCATGATACTCCATATTATATTCTATAGAATATCACTCCATATCCTGGGATGCCAGCATGGATGTGGATTTCAAATAATCAACAAAAAGCCAGAAAGAAAAGTAGGAGGTACTCTCTTCCTCCTCAAAGGAACTGGAGAGGTCCTCCTCCTCCTCCACCTGCTGTTGGTGCTTCAGGAAGCAGTTCTCAGAGGTCTACCTCCTATGCTCAAACTTATCAAAGACATCAAGGTAGATCCTCAAGATATCAAGAAAGCAGTCAGCACAGGTATTCCAGCAGACAGCAACATCAACAACAATATCAACAACAGTAACAACAACAACAAGCTTCTGAAGCAGAAAAAGTTGAAAGCCCAAAAAGGCCTGCATCTCCACCTATTCCATTTGTGGATCCTGAAAAAGAAACAACTTCAAGAATGTCCAGATTCCAGGAGCTTCTTGGATTATCAATGATTAACAAAGCTAAAGCTGAAGGGAGAGATCCTTCTAAGTACTCAACCATATCTTCCTACAGAAAATAAGAACTTAAAAGATATGAAAAGGCTAATAAATTTTTCAATGTAAATGCCTACATGAACTTGCATCCAGAAGCTGTGGTACCCAGGGCAACTTCTCTTAATATAATTGGTGTTGCAGATATAACCATGTCCAAAAGAGAAGCAGCAAATCCTAATAGAGAAACCAAATTCACCCAGCCTTCTGAGAAAGACAAAGTTGACAATGAAAAGAAGAAGAAGAAATGATGTTTTCTGTTTAATTTTGATTTTCTGAACTTTATTTGTTTTCTGTCACAAAGCTACAATCTATGTAAATATCTACTGAATGTTTCAATTTTCTGTCAGATATATTTATCCTGCTTTGTGAATATTTTTCTTTCAATTGTATTTGTGACCTCACCCAAATAGGGGGAGATTGTAGGATCCCTAGTTGGAATTGGGCTAGGTTCACTAACTAGGATGTCTGACCCATAATGTAAAGCCAGGGTCATGTGTTTTGAGTCTTAGAGTCTAGGCTAAGTCTTTAGGTTAAACCATACATGGACCAGCCAGCAGAAGACCTCAGATGACTCAAGACATAGAGAAAATCAAGTTTAGTAAATAAGTTCGACGTTCATCGAACTCAGCTCAACGATCGTCGATCGCTGATCGATGAACTCAGAGTTAATTCTCTGAGTTGAGCTCGACGATATTCGAGTTCAGGTCGACGAAATCTGGATTTCAACTTCAACACATTCTTTCCAGAATATCTTCTCTGAACTCAGCTCGACGAAGATAGATTATCAGCTCGACGAACTTGGAGTGCAGAATTGGCAAGTTATTCACAGAATGCAATTCCCTGTGCTCAGCTCGACGAACTTGGACCTAAGGTCGGCAAACAAGTTTTCTTAGTTTGACGAACAGAATTTCTCAGCTCGACGAACTTTGATCTATGGTCGACAAAATCTGTTCTATGGTCAATGATTTTTGTTGCAGTTCCAGGCTTAGAGTTTTCCTTATTTTCTGTCCATATTCCTTATGTTATTTAGCAATAATTCCAGAGTAATTAAAGCATATATTCTCGGAATATAGCCCTTATTTGGCAGCATTAATTATGTTCTTCATCAGGTTAATTACTTGCTTAATTAATTGGGACAGTTGGGGAAACTCATCAATGCAAATATTTTCCAGCCGAATTTCATTCTCCAGGCAATCAACATTCAATGCAATGGAATTCGAAATTCAAAGGAGAATTCGACAGAGACCTATAAAAGTGATTTTCTTTTCAGAACGACATATTACAGGACACAGTAGTACACAGAGAAGAATTAGAGAAATATACACAAGATCATCTGCTTCTTCTCTGAACAGAAAACAACCTGTTTTCTCCTTGATTTTACTGAAGAAGAAGAAGAACAACAATCACTATCAAGAGTATTCTTCAACTTCAACTCCAGGAGCTTTCAAGGACAACAAATCTCTATCAGTCAAAAGTTCCTGGATCATCTCAAGTCAAGGCTGAAGACCTACTACACTCTTTGCAAGGCTTCAACTGATTTCTGGAGTAGCCTGGACAACAACAATCCACTTGTCTTCTCAGTTGTTTGAGAAAGAGAAGACACCATCAATCTCTCTCCCCCTCCTGTATAATGGGTTTATTAACTCCCTTCAAAAGTTTATTTTGGTTTTTGGTCACCTGATCAAAAGTTCAAAGGTGGAAGTCACCTGATCAAAAAACTGCTAGTGGATTCCTACCAGGGTGGTAGAAGAGTGGATGTACCCAGGTTGGGGAACCACTATAAAATTTCTTGTATTGTCTGGTTGCCCTTTTTCTTGATGTGGCTGTGATAGGCTAGTAGTGATGTGATATATTTCTATGTTGTGTCAGATTAGGTTATCTTGGACTGTTTTATCTTACTGTTAATAACTCTGATATAAAAATCTTAAACATTCAAAAAGTTTTAAATACTCTATTCACACCCTCTAGAGTAAATCAGATCTAACCCCTATCTTTCACCGCGCACGACCCGGGCACGCACACAAGCAGGTGTGCGCACAGCCGTGCTTACGGCCAAGTGCTTGTTAGCGCACGCGCACGCAGCCAGGTGGAGCGCTCTCTCACACGCGTGGCCTGGTGCAGGCCCGCACGTGTGGCCTGGTGCGTGCGGGCCCGCATGCGTGGCCTGGTGCGTGCGGGCCCGTGCGCGGCCTGGTGCGCCTGAGCACACGCACGGGGCAAGGAATGCACGCGCACCCGCACCCGTAGCCAGGTGCGCGTGCGCCAATACGCACAATCTTGTGTGCGCAAACCCGTGCACGTCTATGGTTGCACGAGAACGCTGACTGTCTCCTCGAAGCCCGTACATCGACGTGCCCCTCTTCTTTTCGCTGATAAGGCACTTTCGTCCTCGATCATGCGCAGATAACGTAGTCCCATACCCAGTAGACGCTCTGTAACCTATCCTCGCCTTCCTCGGCATATTCTAACACTTTACTTGAGTTTGCAGGGCGCCGCCATCCACTGTCCCCGACCTTTCACTGTTTGTCATCATCACTGCTACGAAGGAGAGAGAGATCCTCATTCTTTTGCTCATACCAATCTCCAGCAACATAGAATCTCGAGGAGAAAATGATGGAGATGAGATCCCTCTTAAAAAGGATGAGTGTGCATATAACCACCCCCCCCCCCCCATGACCTCCACCAAAAATAGTGGGATCATGGGTTTGACCGCATGCGTGATCGTCACACCCGATCCCCCTGCATGCCGATCCCATCACGCATGACGTCCGAACCTCCACGGGTGTCACCATGCCGGTATCGAGCCGCCGGCATCATCCTCGGACGCCGGTCTCCCTCTCCTCATGCCACCGCCGGCCACCCCTTTTCGGCCGTCCACCAGTGCTGAAGGCAACGAGCAAGCTGGCTGCCAGTGCGCGGTCGAAGAGCCGGTCGGGCACCATTGTTGGGTATTGTATCCACAATAACCCTTATTTGAATAAGTGTCCTTTGAACTAAGATGAATTGAGATTATATTTGATTGTGTGTTTTTAGTTATGTGCTTGCATGACTCTATTGTTAAGTACAAAGCAATGTCAGGTTACAGTGGGTCAAGAAACACAGGACTATACAATGTAATCCCTCTTGTATATGCCAATATGTTAACCCATGTATAATCTCTCTATTAGAGTGTACTTCTGTTTCAAGTGCATTAGAATATTCAAGGAAGGAAGTGTTGCTGAATATAGGATAGATAACATTTTTTCTAAGAAAAATTCGTCAAGTATCGTAGAATAGACTCATCGAATTCGTTGAGTTTATTTATTGATACTCGTAGAATTCGTCGTGTATACCTACTGATACTTGTCAAATTTGTCGGGTATACCTACTGATACTTCTCAAATTTGTAGAATTTTCTCAAAGGAGAAAGCGTCGAGTATCGTAAAGTAGACTCGTCGAATTCATTGAGTTTATCTATTGATAATCGTCGAATTCGTCGGGTATACCTATTGATACTCGTCAAATTCTTAGGAATTCACTCTGCCAATTTTTGATGCATCCTTCAGAATCAGCCAAGTAAAAAACATCGAGTGTGTTATTCGATATTCGTCGAATTCGTCGAGTATGCTAGTCGCTATTGGTTGAATTCGTCGAGTCTCTCTAAGGAATGCGCTGAGTTCTCGATAGATTTGTTTGGAATAATGCAAGTCATTTTCGTCGAGATTCGAAGTAGTTTGACGAATATGTTAGACAAAACTTGACGAATAATATTTAGATTTTTAATTTTCAGTTTTCAAATTTCCGTCTCAGCTCATCCCATTCGCCATGAATAGTAACTCGTGATTTTCTCTGTATGGAAGGGATTTCTAGCTGTTAGAAGAAGATGTGTACCTATAAATACATAAGGTGAATTTCGATAAACCCTAATCGTGCATTTAATATTCCAAATCGAGAAATTTCAAGAGAAAGCTCCTGTCGGCGTACGATACTGTTCTTCAGGATTCTCTCGGCCGATGGCGACGTTCCACACGATTCGCTCTTCTTCCAGTGTGTTGACTAGATCTTTGATATCTGAAGGTTCACATACTCCTTAGATCTAGTTGATCCTTTTGTTCAGATCAAGACTTTAAAGATTTTAAGTTCTCTATTGCCTCAAGGCATTCAAGATCGACTTTTTAGAGGAAAGAAAGATTGATGACTTCAGATCTGAAGAAGATTTCTTTTAATCTTTTGTTGTGTAAAACTTTTTATACTATTATAGGAGGTTTTGTATCTGAGTTGTTGATCCTTGTTTTTGGAACGAGTTGTAGATCCTTGTTTTTGGATCGAGTTGTAGGACAGTTGTTCTCCGAGTTGTAGGAGCATTGTCTCCGAGGTGTAGGAGTTGAGGCTCCGAGTTGTAAAATTGTTTTCAATCTGAGATAAAGGTGAAGTAACTGAATATGGTAGATAAGCAAGGCGGGATAGTGGACGTACCCAACTTGGGGAACCACTATAAATTCTCTGTGCTTCTGTGTGCTTATTTTGTACTAATTTTTATTCCGCTAAAAGACGCAAAACTCACCTATTCACCCCCTCTAGGTGATTTTGGTTGACTACTAGACACTTTCAATTTGTATCAGAGGGAGGTTGTTCGATATAAAGTTAACACCTTGAACAAGATCTCTGCCTAGTTGTCAAGAGATACTACTAGCTGCAATGAACAAAATCAAGGATATGTCTTCGATGAAGTTGCGTGTGTGCACCAAGGAGAACTTCCCCATGTGGAAGGAGAGAGTCAGATTCTACATGGAAGTTACTGATCCTGGTATATTTTAGATTGTTGAAGAAGACCCTCATGTTCCTACTAAAGCTTCTGCCCTGAATCCCAACCTCCAAGTTCCTAAGAAAATGATGGATTTGAACAAGGATGAAATAACTCTAGTCTACTTTGATAAAAAGACAAAGAATATTATAGCCAGTGCAGCGGACAACTCAATGCTGCAAAATCTATTCCACTACAAATCTGCAAAGAAGATGTGGAACTGTCTTGTGGTTATCCTGGAAGGAACTGAGGAAGTTAGAGATGATCGTAGATCTTTGCTAATTCGATAATACGAGACATTCAAGCAAGGATCTAACTGTTGATGCGCGAAAACGGCACCGCCTAGTTAACGGGTTGTTCGATCTCACAAGCTAGGTGAAGAAGAGGATTGCGGGGTTGATGAGAGGAGGAGGAAGATTTTGAGTGTTGAGAGTGGAGCAAGCACTTGTCCAAGGGTTGCGGTGATAGAGGAGAGGTTTGCTGAGAGTAGACGGGAAGGTTGATGATCAGCGGAGGAGGTTGATCAAGAGCTGTCGCGCAGACGGTTACTTTGACGGTTGTGCTTGCAGGTTGACGCCGAGGGAGTTGAGCTGAGCCAAGAATAAGAAAGGGGAGCCACTAGCAGCGACAACAGCAAACTTCGCCCACTGCGATTTAAATGCCACTCTAACGACGAGCTTTTCTTTAATTAATATTGAGTTATTACAGTTTGCAATACACCTTTACAAGAAAGCAAATAAAGGGTACACTGGGGAAGCTGGCAGCTAAGGAAGAAATTCCAGAGAGGAGGCCGCGCGGACTGAGCTTGGAGGCTGGCAGACCGCGCAACTATGGGTAGAGAGAAGGCTGCGCGGACTGGCAACTAGGCCAGCAGGCCATGCAGCTACAAGAGGAGATGCGTACTAGGAAAAGGAGTCTGCAAGTGGTTGAAGAGTGGGCTGTCTTCGAGCGTGAGCACCTTGGCGATGTCCACCAACTAGAGGTATGGGGGTCTATTTATAGGCCCGAGGAGGTAATGACTTTCGGTGACGTTACCCCCGGTGAGGCGGTAACTTTTGCGAGAAGAGGATGGAGTACGCCGAGTCCGCAGCAGGTCGCGCGGACTGGGGCTGGCTTTTGGAAGTAGTCCTGCTGATGGCGGATTGGGAAGAGTCTGCCCCTGCTGCTGGCGGACCGAGAGGAGTCCTCCAGAATGGAGCTGATCGAGCCCGCGCCAAGATTGTGCGGGCTGAGGGACTATCCTCCCGCTACTGCGAAGCAGGAGCTGGAAGCTGAGTGGCGGACTGCGCGATGAGTCCGCCCCTGTTGAGCAGAGCGAGCACGCGCTAAGGGTGCGAGCTGAAGAGGTTGTCCGCCTGTTGCTGGGGGGAAGCGAATGCTGGAGGCTGAGTATAGGACTGCGAGAGGAATCTACTGAGTCCGCGGTGGATCAACTAAGTCTGCCTCTGCTGCGAACGAAGCGGCTGGCTGCTAAATCTGGAGCTGAGGTTCATCAGCGTAGGCGGACTGGAAGGTTTGACTGCTCCTCGAGTCTGCCCAGCTCGCGATGAATTGGACATGTCCGCTGATCTTTGCGGGTAGCTGGAGAGCTGGAGCATCTGCTCTCCCCAAGTGGACTGAAGAAGCAGGTTGCCCATGTTGCTGAAGTCCGCCATTCTGTTGAATGGATCTTACCGCATCTGCTGGGCTGCCTGGTCTTGGTGACCTGGGAGGCCGCGTACTATGGCGAGGTGGAAACTGGGGTAGCTTATTGACGACCTGGGGTCAGGTCGCCAATCTGGCTATGCGGCGAGCTGGAGGGTTTTCGATGCTGGTGAAGGTCCGCAGCCTAGAGGCAGGCCGCTTGACGTTGTAGCAGTCTGGGCAGATAGACATCCGAGTCCGGCAAAGGGGCACCTGTTGAGACAAGCTTGCGGTTTAGCTGACAAGGGGCGCGGCCTGCATGGGTGGACTGTAGAAGCAGTCTGCGGCCCTTGCCGACGAAAGGAACAACGCGCGGCCTGCGCGTCAGACCGCTGAGACCACCCAAGTCGTGCGGCCTGAGCGGACAGAAAAGTCTGTCCGCCCATCCTAAGACGTCGCGACCTCCTGGAGGAACCCGTAGCAGGACGCAACTAGAGAGCGGGCTGCCTTGGGAAGGATCATCGATTTCAGGGTTAACATAATCCCCGCACTTTTTAAGTTCAGAAGGGAACTTCAAAAAATTTGGAGACCCACGAAAATCATTATCCACCCCAAACGAAAGGAAGGGGGTGAGGAGAGATAGAACCTGATGTCTCTCCTTAGGAGTTTGCTAATGCCTGTCTTTTTCCTGCAAAGGAAAAGTTACTGTAGGCATGTATGGAAGGTACATCCTGCGTGTACCTGGTGTTGGGTATTGTATCCACGTTAACCCAGATTTGATGAAGTCACACTTGAACTAAGATGAATTAAGTTGTATTTGATGCTTTGTTTGAGTTTTGTGTTTGTAGGATTATATTGCCAAGTGTAGACCAATGTTAGTCTACAATGGGTCACCAAACACAGCACCATACAATGTAATCCTTCATTGTGTGATCCATGGTGTTGACTCATGTGTAGCCTCTCTATTGGGATACACTTCTTACTCAAGCATTAGGACTGATTGGAGAAAGGCTTGTTGCTGAATTCACTAAAGAAGAGAAAATTCTGTTGAAGAAAATTTTCCAAGTATTTAACTCGAGTAGTCACTTTCATACTCAAGTGAAATACTTAGTCAATACTCGAGTAAAACTATCTGTACTCGAGTAAAGTAACTAGCTCTCGAGTAGCCAAGTTATAGCTCTCGAGAAGCTAAGTCAACTACTCGAGTAGATCCTCTCTCATTCTCGAGTTAACAGAATTTCTTCTCCAGAAAGTTTTCTAAGTAAATTACTCGAGTAGTCATATAAGTACTCGAGTAGTTTAGTCTTTTGTCTCGAGTTACAGAAGACTGGATTTCGTTTAATTTTACTTCACTCGAGTAGTTAAGTTCATGTACTCGAGTAGTCTATCTACTAGTCGAGTAGCCCAGGTTTAATACTCGAGTAACAAGGTTTTCATCCCTCAAATTTTTCTAAGTTTATTACTGGAGTAGCTATATCTACATACACGAGTAGTTTATATCCTCTCGAGTAGTCCAGTTTCACTACTCGAGTACCCAGATTTTTCTTCTAGAAAATATTCTAAGTCCTTGACTAGAGTGGTTCCTCTACCTCTCGAGTAGTTAATCTCTATTCTCTCGACTAGTATTTTTTGTACTCGAGTAGTTCAACACCTCATCTCGAGTAACTATATTAGCACTCGAGTAAGACTTTGTGTACTCGAGTAGCTGCTCATCATTTCTGGATTTTCTCTAAGTCATCTACTCGAGTAGTCCTCTTCTATTCTCTCGAGTAATCTTATATAGTACTCTAGGAGGTAAACCTTCACTCGAGTAATTTAGTCAATCTTTTAAGAAAATCGCTAAGTCCAGATATGATGGAAATTTCAAATGTCTTGACGTGATTGGTCCACGTGTACGTCATTAAGACTAATTATGACCGTTAGGGAAGACCTTATATAAAGTCTTGTCAAAACCGACAAACCCTAACCACTTCTGTCAAGATTATTCGAAGTGTTTTCTGAATCTCATTCTCTCTCTCTAAAAATGAAAGCCGCCGACGATGACCTTCATCGCGCATATTCGGCTATGGTTTTCGATCTAGAAGATTCACAGATCAAGATTGTCTTTCAATTCTTCATCATCTATCTGATCGTGTGAAGCCATGAAATTTCAGATCTAGCTTTTGCCAAGATTCTTCTTCAACTTCTCTGATAGAGCCGTAAAGATCAAAGAAGAAGATACAGGCCGACAGTTTTCATATCTGAGAAAGATTTACTGTTTGTATTTTCATATACTTTCAATTTCATTCTTGTAGGAGAATTCTCTCCGAGTGTAGGAGCTTTTGTCTCCGAGTTGTAGGAAGTTTTATCTTTCGAGTGTAGATCCGTGTTGTGGATCGAGATTGTAGGAACTTTGTTCCGAGACGTAGGTTTGGTTTTCAATCCGAGATAGTGGAGTAGTCGAGTCTAGTTCTTTGCTAGATCAGTGAGGGAAAGTGGATGTACCCAAGGTTGGGGAACCATTATAAATCTTTTGTCGTCTGTGATTGCTTGGTAGATAATTGTGTGCATAGTCTCTAAATTTGTATTCCGCAAAAAGCCGCACAACTCACCTATTCACCCCATTCTAGGTGATTTAGGTAGACAACTGAACTCTTTCAATTGGTATCGGAGCCAGGTTGATCAATAAAAGGTTAACACCTTGATCAGATCTGACTAGTTGTCTTTTGAGAATTTTCCAAGCATGGACAAGGCTAAAGATTTTGCCAAGCTTCCATTGTGCACCAAGAATAACTTTCCCATGTGGAAAGAAAGAATTAGATTTTTCATGGAAGCTGTGGATCCAAGGATCTTCATGATAGTTGAAGAAGGTCCTTACATTCCCATGACCGTCTCCACAATAGATCCTATAAAGAAAGTTCCAAAGAAATTGATGGATCTAGACAAAGACGAGATTGCACTTGTGTCTTTAGATAAGAAGGCCAAGAATATAATAGCAAGTGCAGTCGATGACTCCATGTTGCAGAACTTGATCCATTACCAATCTGCCAAGGAGATGTGGAAGTCCCTAGTCACTTTGATGGAAGGTACAGAAGAAGTTAGGGATGATCGAAGATCCCTTCTGAATCAGAAATATGTAGACTTCCGACATGGACACAAGGAAACCATTGCTGACACTTTTGAGAACTTCTTCAAGATAGTTAATGGCCTAAGGGTATATGGTCGAGTATTCACAAACGAAGAGCTAAATGATAAATTCCTAAGATCCCTAACCAAGGAATGGGATAACAAAGTCTATGCTATCCGGGAGTTTGGGAAGCTAGCTGAGACGGACCCGCAGAATCTCTTCGGGAAGCTAATGTCATATGAGCTTCAATTCAACACCAGAAAAGCTAAAGAAGAGAAGAGCAGGTCTGCATCCAAGGAGAAGTATGTTGCTCTAAAGGCAGACACCTTAAGGAAGTCAAAGGCTACCTCTCCTGCCCCAGCACAAGAAGTTAGTGAAGAAAAAACCTCGGAGCCAAGTACATCAGGCTCTGAGCTATCTAAAGGAGAGTTCTCTCTGCTCTCACGTCAGTTCAAGAAATTCTTGAACAAAAAGAAGTATTGGAAAGGCAATGATGCCTCCTACAGAAGATCACGACATGATAGTGATCGACACAGAAAAGGCTCAAGTAGCCATGATAGGTATGCTTCTAATCTGAAAAACATATTTCCGCTGACATCGTTTGTTACTGTTGTAATAAGCTAGGTCATGTCATTGCTGACTACCCCGACAAGAAGAAGGAGGGTGGAAAGAGAGAAGAAAAGAAGTCCTCAAATTATAAGAAGAGGATGGAGAAGAGCCTGATAGACAAAAAGGGCACAACTCTTAGTGACTCTGACTCATCTGAGTCGAGTAAAGAAGAAGAAGCCTACTTTGGGCTTATGGCTCAGACTGATGACGAACAAGAGCCCCAGTTCACTGGGAAGGTAAACTCTCACACACCTCTTTAAGAATCTGAAGCTTCTGAGCATGATCATGAGGACAAATCTTCTGATGATGAGTCTGAACTCATGGCCCAGTACAAGGAGTTAATCATGCTTACGACAAATGTCGACGAATCGTGAAAACTCAAGCTAAAGAGATAAAGTCTCTAAAAGCTGAAAAGAGCACTCTAAGAGAGGAAGTCGCTAAGACCGACTCGCTCAGAGAAAACTTCAATGCTGTCATTGAAGAATATAACAAAGCTCTTCAACACCTTGACTTAAAAGAGAAAATCATCAAAGAGTTGGAAGAACAACTCACTGCTGAAAAGAAACTTGTTGAAAGTTTCTTGAAGCCTAAGACAGTTCTTCCATTCGTTGCTGAATTCTCAGCTAAGGCCAAGGGTGCTGGACTAGGACATGTAGAAACTCCTAGTAAGTCTTCTAGGAGGAATAAGTCTCAAAGAAAGAATAAGGCCGCCAAGAAGGCTTTGGCCAAAGAGAAGGGGAAAGCCCCTCAAGATCAGACTTCATTCAAGAAAGTCATATTTCCAACTAATGAGTTTGATCTTGACTCATCCTACGGTCACTTGACCAGGCCTACCTATGTAGAGCCAAAGTCCCGCTACCAAGGATGGACTCACCCTAGAAACTTTGGTGAGAGTGTCTTTAAGGCACCTTATGAAGAAGTCATTCTTAAGAGATGTGGCCCTTTAAATCATGGTCATAACTTCAAGAAAGCACCAATGATAAAGCCCGTTGTGGAATAACCATTAAAGGAGAAGAAATCATGTGATTTCCATCACCATGAAGCTTCTTCCTCCAAGAATGCTGCCCTTGCTAGACCACCATCTCAAAAGGTCAAGCAGGAGAATCTAAGGCCAAGATACAGCAGGTTCGACTGTTGGTGCTGTGGCAGAATTGGTCACTTTGCCATCGATTGCTGGTTTAATCCCAGAAATGTTGCAACTCCTCAAGTTGGTAGTATGAGAAGGACCACTCATAATGCAAAAACTCGTAGGGGAGTGTTCTAACATGAGACCAAGTACCCAAACGTGTTTGGATTCCTGAGGCAAACTGATTCATAATTGCAGGTATGTCCAAAGGCCACCAAAATGCCTATCTGGTATTTGGACAGTGGATGCTCTCGGCACATGACCGGGACAAGAAGCCTACTTCAGAACTATTCTCTAGTCTTGAACGGGCCAAAGGTCATCTTTGGAGGTTCAGACCGAGGAATCACTAAAGTTTATGGTATGATCACTAACGGTAGTATATCCTTCTCAGATGTAGCTTATGTTGAAGGATTGGAACACAATCTCATAAGCATAAGCCAACTCTGCGATAAAGGATACATAGTTGAATTTCAGGCTGATAAGTGCTTGATAAAATCCGTTGACAATATAAAAACGATTCTATCTGGCACTCAAAGCAGAAACATATTCTGTTTAAATTTCATTTGTATAAACTCTTCTGCACCAGTGCGTTATTTAACAAAAGATAGTGCATCTCTTGTTGACCAATGACACAAGAGTCTAGCACATATTAATTCCAAAACTATTAATAAATTATTTTCACTAAATTTAGTACGTGATGCCCCAAATGTCAAGTACGTCAAAGATGGACCTTGTCATGCATGTGTAAAATGCAAGCAAACAAGTGCTACCTTTAAAAGCGTTATTGGCAAAGATTTCAATAGATGTTTACATCTACTGCATATTGACTTGTTCGGTCCACTGCAAGTTAGAAGTTTGGGAGGTAAGGATTATACGTTAGTAATTATTGATGATTACTCACGCTTTGCATGGGTGTTCTTTCTGAAACACAAGTCAGATACCTTCGACATCTTTACGAATTTTGTCAGGCAAGTCCAGAATGAATACAACTGTTCCGTAGTCAAAATCAGAAGTGACAATGGAATAGAGTTCAAGTCTGGGGCCATGACAGAATTCTGTGAAAGCTTGGGTATCTTTCATGAGTTTTCCTCTGCTCGTACTCCACAACAGAACATAGTGGTTGAGAGAAGGAATAGAACACTCATAGAGGCCTGCAGAACCATGTTGAGTGATGCCTCACTTCCAGAATACTTCTGGGCTGAAGCTATCAACACTGCATGCCACATACAAAATCAGGCACTCATAAATAAAAACCACGATAAGACACCTTATGAACTTCTAAAGGGCAGGAAACCGACTATGTCATATTTTAGATTTTTTGGTTGTAAGTGCTTCGTGCTTAACAATGGCAAGTATCATACTACCAAGCTTAGCGAAAAGAGTTTTGAAGGTATTTTTGTAGGATATAGTAGCCATAGTAAGACATACAAGATATTTAATAGAAAAACTCTAGTCGTAGAAGAATCAATACATGTTGTATTTGATGAGACGAGCTTGCTGCAAGGCAACTCTTCTAGTGTGCTCATTGAAGACGCAGGTACAAAGTTGAAATAACTTAGCTTGGATGAACCGTCGGAAGATAAAGGTGACAAATTCATCAAGATCACCACTCCAACCCCTATTGGAGAGGTTGATGATCAAGATGAAGAAATCGTCCAAGTTGATGAAGTCACTCCGGTGATTGAAGACAATCCAGATGCAAGGACCCTAGAGCTCAGACATCTGAAGGATCACCCCATGGACCAGATCATAGGTGATCCTCGGGATGGTGTCAGAACTCGTCGAGGTACAACTAACGAGAATTTATACTTGAGTTTTCTCTCACAGGTTGAACCAAAGAAGTTTGAGGAAGCAAACTTAGACGCATCTTGGATAATGGCGATGGAAGAAGAACTAAATCAGTTCAAACATTGCCAAGTATGGAAAATTGTTCCAAGACCCAAAGGTAAGAATGTCATTGGGACAAAATGGGTCTATCGGAATAAGATGGACGAGGATGGAACAATCGTAAAGAACAAGGTCAGACTCGTCACCAAAGGATATCGTCAAGAAGAAGGAATCGACTTTGACTAGACATACGCACTAGTGGCAATGCTGGAGGCCATCAGGTTATTCCTAGCATATGTTGCACTCAAAGGCTTCACCGATAGATGGACGTGAAGTCTGCCTTCCTTAATGGCGACATAAAGGAAGAGGTGTATGTGGAACAACCTTCAGGTTTCGTTGATTCCAAGTTTCCCGATTATGTTTACTTATTGCATAAAGCTTTATATGGTTTGAAACAAGCTCCTCGAGCTTGCTATGAGACGCTGTCTAGCTTTCTTCTTGAGAACAAGTTCACAAGGGAAAAGATAGATAAGACAATATTTCTTAGGGAAATAAAAGGCAAGATTTTGCTAGTGCAAATCTATGTCAACGACATCATTTTTGGCTCTACTGACGACAACCTCTGCAAGAAGTTTTCTAAACTTATGCAACGGAAGTTTGAAATGAGTAGTATGGGCGAGCTGAAGTATTTCTTAGGGCTTCAGGTGAAACAATCTGAAGATGGAATTTTCATCTCACAACTAAGTTCACCAAAGAACTAATTAAGAAATTCGGAATGGAGAACGCAACCTCTATGAGGACTCCAATGGGTTCAACTATGTCTCTAGACAAGGATGAGAAAGGGAAACCTTTTGATGAAAACAAGTACAGAAGCATAATTGGATGCTTGCTCTACCTTACTGCCAGTAGACCTGACATAATGTTCTCAACATGTGTATCTGCTAGATTTCAAGTGAACTCTAAGGAATCTCACTACGCTGCTGCAAAGCGGATTTTGAGATACCATAAAGGTCCACCTAATCTTGGCTTATGGTACCCAAGAAGTAATGATAGCGAGCTAATTGGTTTTTCAGATGCAGATTTTGTAGGTAGTAAAGACGACAGGAAAAGCACTTCCAGGACTTGGCAATTCCTTGGAAGAAGGCTTATTTCCTGGAGTAGCAAGATGCAAAACCGTGTTGCACTCTCAATAGCTGAGTCAGAGTATATCTCTACAGGCAGTTGTTGTGTATAGCTGCTATGGATAAAGAATCAATTTGAAGATTATGAAAGTTAGGGTTAGACCTGATATACTCTAGAAGGGGTGAATAGAGTATCTTGAACCTTTAAGGCTTTTTGTTGTTTAATAAAAACTGTCCTAAGATAAAATAATCGACCACAGGCACAGCAAATATAAACTAACTATCATAGACACAACAACCTAACTAGCACAACCACAGCAAGAGCAAAAGAAAACGATGGCAACCAGGCAACACAAGAATTTTATAGTGGTTCCCCAACCTGGGTACATCCACTCTTCTACCACCATGGTAGGAATCCACTCAGGTTTTTGATCAGGTGACTACCACCAATGAGCTTTTGATCAGGTGCTCAAAAACCAATCCCAAGTATTTTGATCAGGTGACTTGCAACCAGGAATAACTTTTGAAGGGAGTTAAAAAACCCTTTTTACAGTGGGGGTGAGAGAGTGATGATGTCTTCTCTTTCTCAAATACAACTGAGAAGACTTAGTGGATCTTTGATGTTAACAAAGCTCCCCCTGAGATATGGAAATCAGGAAGTCTTGAGCTTTGCTTCAGGGCGAGTAGGTCTTCAATCCTTTATCCTTGACCAGAAGATATCCAGGAACTTCTTAATTGATAGAGTTGTTATTATCGTTGAAGAATCCTAAAATGAAGAATGAAGAGGACTCTTGATTTTGAATTGATGTTCTTCTTCTTCTTCTGTATCTTGTGTTATTTCTCTAGTTTGGGCTTGTTATTTTGCTCTGTTGTTGTATGATAGCTTTCAGTGCTCTGTATTTTCTTTTTGTCGTTTGTATCCCTGTGTAAAGAAGGAAGAAGAAAAATCCTTTTTATATTTCCTATGAAATCTTCCTTCTGAATTTTGAATTCGTTTCAGCATTGATTGCTGACGGCCTTGAGAATGTCTGTATTGATTGATTTCCCTAACTGTTCCATTGAAAAATGGCAAGTAATAATCCTGATGAAGACCATAATCAATGCTGCGTCTAACGGTAATATTTAGTGAATATTAAGCATTGATTACTCAAGAATTATTGCAATAAAATAAGGACAAAGGGAGGGTAATATCCAAGTCTGGATCTGCACAGAAATCGTCGAGCAGAGAACATAATTCGTCGACCTGGGTCCAAAGTTTGTCGAGCTCAGTAGTTATGTTCGTCGACCAGATATTTTTTGTTAGTCGAGCTGAGATCCAAGATCGTCAACCTGAGAACTGCTAACTGCTGCTTCATAAAACTTGTCAAGACTGTGGTCTAAGTTCGTCGATAGGAGTTCAGTTTCTGGACTTAGACTATTGAGATGTTTCTGGTCTAGAATGGTGAGGTGGAGCATCCAGAAATCGTCGACCTGAGAACTTAGTTCGTCGAGCTGACATTCTAACTTCATCGACTAGAGTTAAGAGAAAGGAATTTTGGACTTGGAATGTTGAAGTATAGTATCCGGAAATCGTCGACCTAAGTTCCAAGATCGTCGAGCTCAGCTCAGAGAATTTTCTCTGAGTTCGTCGAGCTGAGCACAACTTTCGTCGAGCTCAGTTCGACGAACGTCGAACTCGTTTCCTGAGTCTTTGAAATTTCTCTAATTCTTGTGTCTTCTACAGTCTGTTGTTGGCTGATCCATGCAGTGTTGACTCTAAGGACAAGGCCTAGACTCTAGGACATAAACATGACT
Organism: Platanthera guangdongensis; assembly: GCA_039583875.1. Classification (NCBI taxonomy): domain Eukaryota; kingdom Viridiplantae; phylum Streptophyta; class Magnoliopsida; order Asparagales; family Orchidaceae; genus Platanthera; species Platanthera guangdongensis. The sequence continues at coordinate 123,985,930 of CM077153.1, read as the reverse complement.
CTGGCTATACAAGTTAGGTCAAACATCCTAGTTTAGTGAACCTAGCCCAAATCCAACTAGGGATCGAACAATCTCCTCCTATTTGGGTGAGGTCACTAAATACAGACACAAATATTCACAAAGTAATAAAAATATATCTGGTAGGAAATTTTAAACTATGCAGTAGATATATATATACAGAAAGCTTTGTATCAGGAAATAAAAAGGCAGATTTAAGATAATAGGACTAAAATAGTTCAAAATTTATTTCTTCTTCTTTTGCTCCTTGGACTTAACCTCCTTAGCTTTATCTCCAGGCTGAGTAAACTTGATTTCCCTGTTAGGATTTGCTGCTTAAGTTTTGGTCATTGTTATATCAGCTGCTCCAATGATATTAAGGGAGGTAGCGCTTGGCACTACAGCTTCTGGATGCAGTTTCATATAATCATCAACATTAAAGAATTTGTTAGTTTTAGCAAACCTGTTGAGTTCTTTCTTCGTGTATTTGGACATTGTAGTGTATTCGGAGGGATCCTTCCCTTCAGCTTTTGCTTTGTTAATGACGGATAAGCTAACCAATTCCTGGAACCTGGCCATCCTTGCTGTTGTAGCTGTTTCTGGGTCCTAAAAAGGTACAGGAGGGGATATAGGTCTTTTTGGGCTTTCAGCTTTCTGATGTTCAGTGATTTGTTGCTGTTGATGTTGATGTTGCTGTTGTTTTTGCTGCTTTCCTGATGAATTCCTGTGTTGGCTGCTTCCAGAAGAGGAGAAGGACCTACCCAGATGTCTCTGATATGTTTGATATTGGGTAGACCTTTGAGATGAAGAACCTGAAGCACCAGCAGCAGGTGGAGGAGGAGGAGGGTCTTTCTTGAATCTTTGAGGAGGAGGTGAGTATTTCCTGCTTTTCTTTCTCTCTTTCTGTTGGTTCTTGGATAGCCACATCCATGCTGACATGCCCTTGTATGGTGTGATTTTCTGAAGTATATAATATGGAGTATCATTTGTTGGATTGGGTTTTGGAGCAGGAGGTGGAGGAGCTTTCCTCTTCTTGGAGACTTTCTTCTTAGGCTCATCATCAGAATCCTCTTCATCATCCTCATCATCAGAAGAGTCTTGAGGAGTATCATATAGTGCATTTATTTCTTTTAGAGCCTCTACAGATATCAAGGGTTTTTCTGCATGGGAGGGAGCTGGATTAGGAGCCGGAGCTGGAGCTGGAGAACTGTACACATCAGTTCTTTCAGTAACTAATTTATTCTTTTCTTCTATATCATCCATGATCAATTCATCAAGATCAGGCATTGGAGGGTCATTTATAACAAAAGTTGGAGCAGAAATGTCTCTCGGAGGGGATGCAACATTGAGGGAATCACATTTTGGTGGAGATAGAATGGCTGGAGCTCCTGTAATGGCAAAACTAGTCTTTAGTTGCTTAGCAACCTTGGGGCTTATTGGGGAGGTATATGGGACTATAGCCAAGGATGGCTTTAAACTGTATTCTAGAAGTTCATTTAAATAAGTTGTATCAAATATTTTCGACAAATTCAATAGATCTACGGTGGGATTTATAATATAATCACCAACAGTTGTTATTTCCTCTATTACTGTGTCATCCAAATCCATATCAAACTCAATGAAATTAATTAAATCAAATAAATCATCATCAACATCTACATCTGTTGCTGCTTCTTTTGCTGCTGCTTTTTCTGTTGCTGCTGTTTGTTCTGCTGCTGCTTTTTCTACTGTTGTTTCTGTTGTTACTATTGTTTCTGCTGCCACTGATGTTTCTGTTGTTACTGCTGTTTCTTCTGCTGCTGCTTTTTCTGCTGCTGCTATTTCTGCTGCTACTGCTGTTTCTGCTGCTATTATTATTTCTGCTGCTACTTCTTCATAGAGTATCTCCCTCTGCCTAGTTTTAGTGGATACTGCAGCCAGGCCCCTGACTGAAGAGGGAGGGCAGAGAGACTCGAGATTTTATCAGCAAGAGAAGAGATGGATGAGGAAAGAGGTCAAATAGCCTCTCTATGAGGGCTTTGAGGAGGGGAGTGAGAAGTGCTATAAGAGGGGGAATGATGGAGCAGTCCAGTGGCAGGAATGCACGAGATGTCTCGGTGGGGACAGAAGGGTGGATATGAGAGGATGGTGGAGGAGGAGGTATAGAGTCTTGCATAGGTTCATCTGGGGAAGAAGGAGTGTGAAGGGGGGATGAAAGTAGATTGAAGGATGGTAGGGATGATAGATTGGAAAGGGGAATATCAGCCAAATGTGGGGGTAGTGGAGATAAGGGTGGTGTACCATGTTGGGATGGAGTTGGTGAACCATGGGGGGATGGAAGTGAGGTATGGAAGTGAATATGAGTTGGGGATGTATGTATTGGGGATGATGGAGTTGTGGTTTTATGGACTGTGGTATGAATTGGGGTATGGACTGGGGAGTGGAGTTGGTGTACCATCTGAGGTTGGCTTGGGATGACTGGAGGAGGTGGAGGTGGAGGATGGATATCTTCAGCAGGGTGGGAAGTGGCTGGATCAGACCTGGTACTCTCAGAAGGCCTGGAGGAAGAGGATGAAGCCTTGGAGGGCTTAGTGATGGTCCTCTCTCACCTGCCAAAGAGGGCACAGGTGAGCCTCTTGGAGGCATTTATGAATATGGTAGGGGTCACCAGGGATTCAGCAGCCTATTCCTTAAGGAAGATTCCTAGAATCCTTACAAAGCAAACCTCCTTTTTGGTGTTCTTTTTCTTAATCAGTTTAAACAGAATCTGATCTCAATTCACTGGCTTCTTATTCACCACTGCACACATCACCAGAAATTGATGGCTGGTGATGTAATCATGGGCAATGTGCTTACCCAGCAGCATTTTTCCCACAATATCTGCTAGAAATTTATACTCAGCAGATAGATGTTTCTTCAATAGTTTGTTGGGGGTTTCTCTGGAATAACCCATCTTATTTAACATTTCATTAAATTCATCACTATCAATTTCCAACCCCTCTTCACCATTCACTAATCCAAAAATCTCTGTTAAAACTACGGGGGTAAGAGAGACTGCATTACACGATATTGTTCTTGTCATGGTGTCTTCATCTGTTGTCGAGGAGGTGTAGACCCATTCCCTGATCTCTGCGCTGGCCAACTTGATTCTGGTGGACAACAGATTCTTCAACTGCTGATCTCCAAGCATTTTTAGGATGTCTAGGAAGATTGGGTCTGAGTGTTGGAATGACTCAAAGTCTACATCAAATACAGTATCAAATTTCATTACTGCAAGACTGCTCGCTGGAATTACCATAGTGCACCTATAAGAGATAAACTGAGATCAAGTGTTATAGAACTGAAAGCGCAGGACGGAGGTCGAAGAAAAACCTAGATATATGGTTTTTCAGAATATGAATTGACAAACTCCGTTCCAGAAAAAATAAAAGAATTCTTCGATCTGAGGTAGATGAAAGATTTTGTAGTTAAATAATTCGTCGAGCTTAGTCTGAAGATTTGAGAACATTTCGTCGAGCTCCATTCGACGAAAGTTTTCTGAAGCAAATTCGTCGATCTCCATTCGACGAAAATAACTTCACTCACAGAGAGTTCGTCGATCTTTGATCGACGAACTTTGAAAAATTCGTCGAGCATAGACAGAAATTAAATTAAAGCTTCTTCATTGATCATTCCAAGCTGATTTATAAAGAATAAGTGATTTCTTTCATCCAAGGGTTTGGTGAAAATATCTGCTCTTTGTAAGTCAGTGTAGATATAGACAAGTTTAATTTTGTTTTTGTCTACACACTCTCTAATGAAATGATGTCTAATGTCTATATGATTAGTCCTACTGTGATGGACTGGATTTTGTGCTATGGATATAGCACTTGTGTTATCACATAAGAGAGTTGAATTATTTAAGTTGAAACCATAGTCCAGGAGTTGATTCTGAATCCACAGCATCTGGGAACAGCAACTGCCAGCTGTAATGTATTCTGCTTCAGCAGTTTAGGTAGACACAGATGATTGTTTCTTGCAGAACCAAGACACTAATCTCATACCAAGGAACTAGCAAGTACCTGACGTACTTTTTCTGTCTACCCTACGTCCAGCAAAGTCAGCATCTGAGTATCCAGTTAACTCAAATTCTAACTCAGTAGGATACCAGAGTCCTAGACTAGGACAACTCTTTATATATCTCAAAATTCTTTTTAGAAAATCTAGATGAGATTCTTTAGGGTTCACTTGGAACCTAGCACAAAGACATGTGGCAAACATTATGTCAGGTCTACTTGCTTTAAGATATAGTAGGGACCCAACAATGCCCCTATATAATTTTTGATCAACAGGTTTCCCATGTTCATCAGTGTCTATTACAGCATTAGTGGTCATAGGTGTTTTCTTAGCTGAGGCGTCAGCCATCCCAAACTTTTTAATAAGCTCTTTAGCATATTTAGCCTGGGAGATAAAAATGGCATCAAGTAGCTGCTTCACTTGTAGACCAAGTAAGTAGGAGAGCTCACCCATGCTACTCATTTCAAACTTTGAATGCACGAGGTCAGAGAACCTCTTGCATAGTTTGGAATCAGTAGACTCAAATATAATGTCATCCACATAAATTTGTACTAACAAAGTTTGATCCTTATGGTGCCTAGTGAACAATGTTTTATCTACAATACCTCTAGTGAATTTATGCTCTATCAGGAAGCTAGCTAGGATCTCATACCAAGCTCTTGGAGCTTGCTTTAGATCATAAAGAGATTTATGCAATCTAAAAATATATGAAGGATGGGTTGGAGAGATAAAACCTGGAAGTTGTTCAACATAAACCTCTTATTTAAGTACTCCATTCAGAAAGGCACTCTTGACATCCATCTGATAGACCATGAACTTCTTGTAGGCAGCATAAGCAAGGAATATTCTGATTGCTTCTAACCTTGCAATTGGTGCAAAGGTTTTTTCATAGTCTATTCCTTCTTCTTGCCTATAACCTTGAGCAACAAGCCTAGCCTTGTTCCTCACAATTACACAATGGGCATCAAGTTTTTTCTATATACCCATTTAGTTTCAATGACTGGGTAGTTTTTGGGTCTTGGAACTAAATCTCAAACTCTACATCTCTCAAATTGGTTGAGTTCCTCTTGCATTGCAATGATCCAGTGGGGATCTTGCTCAGCATCTTTTATGGATTGGGGCTCCACTTGAGAGAGGAAACAGGCATGCATCACATCTTGGTTGAGTTGATGCCATGTCTGCACACCTACTGTTATGTCTCCAATCACTTAAGATCTAGGGTGATCCCTTAGTGTGACAAGATCAGTGGGTGGAGTTGGTTAAACAACAACATTTGGATTTAATTCCTCTTGTGGAATAATATCTGTTGTTGAAGGAATTTCAACTTCTTCCATAAGTTCTTCTTCACTGTCTTCTTTAGCTTGTGGAGCAGGTGATGCAACCTCTTGTGGAAGGTTTAACTCTCCCAATTTCTCACATAAGTGAGGTACCTGCAAGGTGCTATTGGTAGAAATTTCTTTCTCCTTGTAAGACATGTTAGCATCATCAAAAGTAACATGAATTGATTCTTCAATTTTTAAAGAAGACTTGTTAAACACCCTATAAGCTTTGTTTACTTGGGAATATCCTAGAAAAGTTCCCTCTTCAGCCTTAGCTTCAAACTTTCTAATATATTTCTTGTTATTATTATGTATATAACATATGCAGCCAAATACTTTAAAATATGTGATTTTAGATTTCTTTCTTTTGAGTAATTTATAGGGAGTCATATTCTTAAGTTTATGTATTAAACTTCTATTCAGTACATAGTTTGCTGTGCTCACAGCCTCTGCCCAAAAGGATAGGGGCATGTAAACATCTGCAGGTAATGTGCCTGCAGCTTCAATTAGGATTCTATTCTTCCTTTCAGCTATCCCATTTTGTTGAGGAGTTCCAGGAGCTGAGAAGAAGTGTCTGATACCTTCCTTCTCACAGAACTCATGCATAAGAAGAGTCTCAAACTTTGTACCATGATCACTTATGATCAATACAACATGAGTAGAGTACTCAATTTGTATGGTCCTGAGAAAATCTATAACTTTGAATGTATCTGACGTAGATCTCAGAAAGAACACGCAAGTGAATCTTGAGAAGTCATCTACAATAACTAGGGTATAGGATTTCCCTCCTAGGCTTTGTACAACAATAGGTCCAAAAAGGTCAATGTGTAGCAAGTACAAAATCCTAGGTGAATCACTCTTATTAACTAATTTAAAAATAGATTTAGTTTGTTTGCCTAGTTGACAAGCCCTGCAGAGGCCTTCCTTCTTGTAGGGACCAGAATGTAAACCTCTCACAAGGCTGTCTTTAGATAGCCTAACAATGTTTTTCATCTTAACATGTCCTAGTCTTTTATGACATAGTTAATTTTGATTGCTAACTATATTAAGTAAACATATATCTGAAGGTGCAGAATGAAAATGTACTATATATATGTTACCTTGTCTATTTCCAATTAAAACAGTTTGTTTTTCTTTATTAGAAATAATACAAGATGTTGAGTTAAAGTATACATGATAACCTTCATCATATAATTGGTGTTGGGTATTGTATCCACAATGCACCTGATTTGAAGAAGCCCCTGGACAAGCTAAGGTCAATAGACTATGTATTTGATAAAATCCTTCTAGTTGTGCTTGCAGTTTTTCCACGCTAAGTGCACACCAATGTCAGGGTGCAGTAGGTCGATATACACGGGTCTGCACGACGTAATCCCTCGTTGAGCAGATCAGTGTGTTGGCCTACGTGTACTCTCTCTATTGGTGTGCACTTATTTTCAAGCACAGGGCTGTAAACATGCAGGAGCAGACAAGGAGCAAGGATGGGTCAAGGAGCATCTCATAGGTGGAAAGACGAAAATTCGTCTAAGTTAGAATCGACGAGAATCACCAAGTGATTCTCGCCGATTCGGCGAGAATCACTTGGGATTCTCGCCGATTCATCGAGAATCAGCGGTTGATTCTCGCCGAACACGCTCCAGCAACTTCTAAGCAAGCACCTCTGAGTCTAAGCAAGAATCGACGAGAATCACTTAGTGATTCTCGTCGAATCGACGAGAATCACTGGTTGATTCTCGCCGTCTCGACCTGGCTTAAAGCAGTGCGTGCAACCAAGGCAAATTCGACGAGAATCATCTTTGATTCTCGCCGAATCGTCGAGAATCACCCTTGATTCTCGGCGACTCGGCGAGAATCACTTTCGATTCTCACCGATTTTGACTTGGCGTTTTTCTGGAAATGACTGAACCGGATTCTGCCGCTGTTTAATATCTGGACCGGGATTTGGGGATTACTTTTGTGGGTCCCACAAACGGTCTTATTAGGGGTAGCTACAGTATTTATACTCGGGTATTTTGAACGGAAGACGCACACAGAAAGAAGCCGAGCAAGCGGAAACCCTAATCTCGTGATTTCTCTCCTCCGCCGCCGTCGCGCTCGAGCAAGTACGTCGCCGCCGCTGATCGTTCATCTTCCCGATCTCCGGCGACAGAAGCTGAGCAAAGCTTGCGTCTCACGTTTCTATCCAGAGATCTCTTGTCTCTTGATTTGTTAAGCGGGAAAAACTCCCCCGTCCGAATTGATCGAGACGACCGATCCTAGAGTGACCGTTGATAGACCTAGTTTGCTTCGCAAAGAAGTTTGGATCTCAAAGCACTGAAGCAGCGCACCTTCGTTGCCGCCGACTCCGAACCAAGCCGCCGCTCGGATTGCCGCCGCCGGTTCTAGAAGATCCTCTCCAAGAGAGACCAAGGTTGTAGACTCTTAATCGACTTCAAGAACACGTCGTCGGATAAAGAGGAACACCGTAGTCTCCAAAAGAAGTTTGTATCACGTGTACTCTCTACATTTATTTTCGTTGTAAAGGAACTTTTGTTCCGTGTTGTAAGGGTTGGGTGCAACCCGTTTTGTGGGAGTATTGACTCTCACGTGTGGAAGGGCTCCTTCCGTTAGTGCGGGGATTGGATTTCAATCCCGTTGGAGAAGTGACCGAGTCGTCCCTTGTTGGGAAGATAGGTCGAAGGGGGAAAGTGGATGTACCCAAGTCGGGGAACCACTATAAATTTGCTGTGTATTCTGTGTGCTGTGCTTGTTGTTTTTATTGTGCAGGTACATCCGTAAATTCCGCAAAAGAACCACACGTCACCTATTCCCCCCCCCCCCCCCCCGATAGGTGCACATAGCTGACACTAGGTGGACTTTCAAGTGGTATCAGAGCCAGGTTGCTCATCAATAAGGTTAACACCTTGAGTTGAATTCTGCCCCTAGTGTCAAAAGAAGAAGACAGATATCTACTATGGACGGGCTCAAGTACTCCGGCAAGATCCCAGTGTGCAACAGACTCAACTTTCCGATCTGGAAGGAAAGAATCAGGTTTTACATGGAAGCAGTCGATCCTCGACTCTTCATGATTGTGGAGGAGGGACCTTATATCCCCACTAAGGCCTCCACCATCGATCCCACCAAGAATGTGCCAAAGACACTTTCTGAAATGGACAAAGACGAGATGGTGTTGGTGGGACTGGACAAGAAGGCACGAAACATTCTGGTGAGCGCAGTTGATGATTCTATGATGCAAAACTTCAGCAACTGCAGGACAGCTCAGGAGATCTGGCAGTGCCTGATCATCCTAATGGAGGGCACGGATGAAGTGAGGGATGATCGGAGATCCCTCCTGAACCAAAAATATGAGGCCTTCAGGCAAGGGCCTAAGGAAGAGATCGGAGTCACATACGAGAACTTCCTGAAGATTGTCAACGCCCTCAAGGGCTACGGAAGAGTGTTCACCAATGGTGAACTCAATGACAAATTCCTTAGGTCCCTTACTAAGGAATGGGACACAAAGATCTGCGCCATCAGAGAATTTGGCAGACTAGCAGAAACTGATCCACAAATCCTGTTTGGGAAGCTGATGTCCTATGAACTTCAGCTGAACACCAGGAAGGCAGAGGAAGAAGCAGAGAAGGCTGCTGTAAAAGAAAAGACTGTGGCCCTGAAAGCCAGTTACTCCAGAAAGGGCAAGGGTGCGATGTCATACCGTGCGAGGAGTAAGGAAGAGGAGGAGGACTCTGAACCATGCTCCTCCGGCTCTGAACTATCGGAGGAGGATTTCTCCCTCATCACCCGAGAGTTCAAGAAGTTCCTCAAGATGAGGAATCAAAGAAAGAAAGACAGCTCCTCCTCCAAGCATCAAAAGAAAAATTATTCTTCTGACAGGTATGCATCTAAACCTAACAAATATCGTTCTTCTGATATTATTTGCTTTGGATGCAATAAGCCAGGTCACGTCGTGGCCGACTGCCATCAAAGCAAAAGAGAAAAAGGGAAAGGAGAGGAGCTCAAATCCTCCAGAGATAAGAAGAAGGAGCGGAGCTACATCGCAAGAAGACCAAAGACACTAAGTGAGTCTGATTCCTCAGACTCCAGTGATGATGAGGAAGCCTACTTTGGGCTGGTGGGTCGCTCGGACTCAGAAGGAGAATGCCCCCCATTTACTGGGAAGGTAAAAGCTCACACCCCTCTCTCCGACTCCGACTCTGATCCTGAGTCTCAGGATGATGAACCTGAGGATGGCCCTTCAGCCCGTGAAGCTGAACTCCTCGAGAAGTATGAACTTCTGCTCAACACTTTCGATGAGTGCCGAAAGAGACTGAAGGCTGAGAAGAAGGAAGTAAAATTCCTTAAGGATGAATGTGTATCCCTAAGGGAAGAGGTCACTAGCTTGATTTCTCTCCGACAGGAACACCTTGACCTGACTTCCAAGCATTCAGAGTCTTTGAAGCTCCTTGATATAAAGCAGGAGGAAGTCGACAAGTTGGAAGAACTACTTGCGGCAGAAAGGAAGATCGTCAAGAGCTTCTCCATGCCAAAAACAGTTCTTCCAGTCGTTGATACCTTCTCTGCTCAGGCCAAAGGAGCTGGCTTGGGGCATATAGGGGTACCTGGTTCCTCATCTAGGAGAAACAAGAACCAGAGGAAAAATAAGGCCGCCAAGAAGGCCTCTGCTGATGTGAAAGGTAAGGCTCCTCTTAGTCCTGTTGCGTTCAGAAAGTCTGGCTTTCCTTGCAACCAACACGACTTTGAGTCAACTTTTGGGCATCATTTCCGGCCCTCGGTTGCAAAGCCAAAGAGCCGGTATGACGATTGGAACTTTCCCCGGAACTTTGGTGAGAGTGCCTTCAAGGCACCTTATGAGGAAATCCACATAGGAAATTATGGTCCGTTCTCTAGCGGCCATAATGGAAAGCAGGCACCAAAAGCCAAGCCTGTTATACAGAAGGTGACAAAGTCATGCGACTGTTGTCACCATGAGGCCTCCACCTCCAGATCCAAGGCCCCAGCAGTACCCACCGTTCCCAGGGTAAGGCAGGAGCCTAGGAAGAGGTACAACAGATTTGATTGTTGGTGCTGTGGCAAAGTCGGTCACTTTGCCGTGGATTGTTGGTTTAATCCAAGGAACTACGAGACTCCCCATGTTAGCAATGCGAGACCGACCACTCGTAGGGTTAACCAACCGAGGGGGAGTGTGCTAACCAGGAATCTAGGACCCAAGTTCGATTGGGTTCCTAAGGCAAATTAATTTTGTTTTGCAGGAATGTCCAAAGGCCACCAAAACGCCGATCTGGTATTTGGACAGTGGATGCTCCCGGCATATGACCGGGACAAGAAGCCTGCTGCGTGATTACACTCCAGTCAAGAATGGACCCAACGTCATCTTTGGAGGGTCAGATCGAGGAGTCACTAGAGGTTATGGTATGATTTCCAACGGTATAATCTCTATCACCGACGTGGCTTATGTTGAAGGGTTAAACCATAACCTGATCAGTGTAAGTCAGTTATGTGATAAAGGTTATGACGTTAAGTTCTGCAAGAATAAATGTCTGATAATTTCACGTACCTCTTCTGAAACGGTATTATCAGGCATTAGGAGCAGAAATATCTTTTGTTTAGATTTTCTCAGTTTAGATTCATCTACCCCCGTATGCCTTGTGGCAACAGGCAGTGCATCTCTTTGTGAACAATGGCACAAGAGATTGGCACATATTAATTTCAAGACAATTAGTATGCTATTTTCTAAGGACTTGGTAAGGGATGCTCCCAGTATCAAGTGCATCAAAGATAGCCCATGTCCTGCATGCCAGATGGGCAAACAGACTCGGGCTACCTTTAAGAGCATCGCTGACAAAGACTCTTCCCGATGTCTTTACCTTTTGCATATGGACTTGTTTGGTCCAATGCAAGTTCATAGCTTGGGAGGCAAGTCATATACGCTAGTGATAGTTGATGATCATTCTCGGTTTACATGGGTGTTCTTTTTGAAACGAAAGTCAGATATGTTTGACATCTTCACTAATTTTGTCAAGCAGGTTCAGAACGAATTTAACTGCTCCGTGGTCAAAATCAGAAGTGACCATGGAACAGAATTCGAATCTGGTGCTATGACAGAATTTTGTGAAGAACAAGGTATCTTTCATGAGTTTTCCTCCCCGCGCACTCCTCAACAAAATGGAGTTGCGGAGAGAAGAAATAGAACTCTCATTGAAGCCTGCACGACAATGTTGAAAGATGCTTCTCTCCCGGAATACTTCTGGGCAGAGGGTGTCAATACGGCATGTCATGTACAAAACCGAGCATTGATCAACAAGCATCATCGTAAGACGCCCTACGAGCTACTGAAAGGCAGGAAACCAACCATGTCCTACTTAAGGATTTTTGGTTGCCGATGTTATGTACTGAATAATGGGAAGTACCCGCGTACTAAGTTCGGTGAAAAATGCTTTGAAGGCATATTCATGGGCTATAGTGCCCACAGTCGGGCATATAGGGTCTTCAATAAGAAAACCCTAGTGGTAGAAGAATCAATAAATGTTGTATTTGATGAAGGAAGTTTGCTTAACAGCAACTCTTCCAGTAGTATTCTTGAAGATGCAGGTGCACGACTGGAACAGCTGAGTCTGGATGAGACCGCTAAAGTTGACGCTCCTAAGTATGTCAAAGTCTCCACCTCCACGTCATCTGAAAGTGTTGAAGATCAAGATAGATCAAATCTCTTAGAGGAAAGAGAAGCCCAAGAAGTAGTTGAAGCTCCTGACGCCCGACTATTAGAGCTCCGGCACGTGAGGGATCATCCTAGAGATCAGATCATCGGGGATCCTCGTGTCGGGGTCAGAACTCGAAGAGTTACAATTAACGAGGTATTACATCTTAGCTTCCTGTCACAGGTTGAGCCAAAGAAGTTCGACGAGGCGAACAAGGATGCGGCATGGATTCTGGCCATGCAAGAGGAACTACATCAATTCGAGCGGTGCAAGGTTTGGACTCTGGTTCCCAGACCATACAAGCAGAATGTGATTGGCACAAAGTGGATCTTCAGAAACAAGCTGGATGAACATGGTGTCATCGTAAAGAACAAGGCCAGGCTGGTGGCTCAAGGTTACAGACAGGAGGAAGGGATTGACTTCGACTAGACCTTCGCACCAGTAGCAAGGCTCGAGGTAATCAGGTTGTTCTTGGCGTATGCTTCACACAAAGGATTCACAGTCTATCAAATGGACGTGAAATCGGCATTCCTGAACGGAGACCTGAAAGAGGAAGTATACGTCGCTCAACCCCCAGGTTTTGTCGATCCTACTTATCCCAATCATGTTTATTTTCTTAATAAGGCCTTATATGGGTTGAAACAAGCTCCACGAGCTTGGTATGAGACTTTATCTAGTTTTCTTCTTGAGAACAAGTTCTCCAGAGGTAAAATAGATAAAACATTGTTTCTCAGGGAAGTCAAAGGCAAGATTTTGCTGGTGCAAATCTATGTCGATGACATAATATTCGGCTCAACGGATAACAATCTTTGCAAAAAGTTTTCTAAACTCATGCAAGGAAAGTTTGAAATGAGCAGTATGGGAGAGCTCAAGTATTTCTTAGGACTTCAGGTGAAACAGTCTGAGGATGGAATCTTCATCTCTCAGACGAAGTTCACAAATGAACTCCTTAAGAAATTCGGTATGGAGAGTGCAACCTCTATGAGGACTCCAATGGGATCCACCATGTCTCTGGATAAGGATGAGAAAGGTAAACCTTTCGATGAAACCAAATACAGAAGCATCATTGGATCCCTGCTCTACCTTACTGCCAGTCGACCGGATATTATGTTCTCCACATGTGTCTGTGCCCGATATCAGGTGCACACTAAGGAATCTCACTATGTCGCCGCAAAGCGAATTCTGAGATACCTTAAAGGTACTCCTAATCTTGGCTTGTGGTACCCGAGAAACAATGACGTCGAGCTAATAGGATTTTCAGATGCTGATTTTGCAGGGAGCAGGGATGACAGGAAAAGCACCTCCGGGACGTGTCAATTCCTCGGCAGGAGGCTTATCTCATAGAACAGCAAGAAATAAAATTGTGTTGCAACCTCCACAGCCGAGTCAGAGTATATCTCTGCAGGAAGCTGTTGCGCACAACTTCTATGGATCAGAAACCAGTTAGCCGACTACGACCTTCAGTTCAAGGAAGTACCCATGTACTGCGACTCCTCCAGTGCAATTGCCATTGCCAACAATCCGGTGTCGCACAGCAGAACGAAGCATATTGAAGTACGCTACCACTTCATTCGGGAGCACGTGGAGAACAAGGATATCTCTCTCTGTTATGTCCCCACGGACAAGCAGATTGCTGATATATTCACAAAGCCCCTAGACGAGGCCAAGTTCAATATTTTCAAGACTGAATTGGGGATGCTCAATTATGATGAATGAAGACTACAGAGGCTCCAGGCCCGTGCAAGAACTGAGGGGGAGCAAAGGGTCCAACGCTACAGACCCCGATTTGTAGAAGCCGAAAAGGGGGAGATTACCCTCTCGGCTAAGGCTAAGGTGGCTCCACGCTCGCTCCCAAGAAATTGATATTGGTAATGGATAACTCACTCAACTCTCTTTTCAGTTTATGGTTTTCATTCTCATCTGCTCTATTCACCTTAGCTGGTAGGGTTTAGGCTTCTTCAAATAGGGGGAGATTGTTGGGTATTGTATCCACAATGCACCTGATTTGAAGAACCCCCTGGACAAGCTAAGGTCAATAGACTATGTATTTGATAAAATCCTTCTAGTTGTGCTTGCAGTTTTTCCACGCTAAGTGCACACCAATGTCAGGGTGCAGTAGGTCGATATACACGGGTCTGCACGACGTAATCCCTCGTTGAGCAGATCAGTGTGTTGGCCTACGTGTACTCTCTCTATTGGTGTGCACTTATTTTCAAGCACAGGGCTGTAAACATGCAGGAGCAGACAAGGAGCAAGGATGGGTCAAGGAGCATCTCATAGGTGGAAAGACGAAAATTCGTCTAAGTTAGAATCGACGAGAATCACCAAGTGATTCTTGCCGATTCGGCGAGAATCACTTGGGATTCTCGCCGATTCGTCGAGAATCAGCGGTTGATTCTCGCCGAACACGCTCCAGCAACTTCTAAGCAAGCACCTCTGAGTCTAAGCAAGAATCGACGAGAATCACTTAGTGATTCTCGCCGATTCGGCGAGAATCACTAGTGATTCTCGTCGAATCGACGAGAATCACTGGTTGATTCTCGCCGTCTCGACCTGGCTTAAAGCAGTGCGTGCAACCAAGGTAAATTCGACGAGAATCATCTTTGATTCTCGCCGAATCGTCGAGAATCACCCTTGATTCTCGGCGACTCGGCGAGAATCACTTTCGATTCTCACCGATTTTGACTTGGCGTTTTTCTGGAAATGACTGAACCGGATTCTGCCGCTGTTTAATATCTGGACCGGGATTTGGGGATTACTTTTGTGGGTCCTACAAACGGTCTTATTAGGGGTAGCTACAGTATTTATACTCGGGTATTTTGAACGGAAGACGCACACAGAAAGAAGCCGAGCAAGCGGAAACCCTAATCTCGCGATTTCTCTCCTCCGCCGCCGTCGCGCTCGAGCAAGTACGTCGCCGCCGCTGATCGTTCATCTTCCCGATCTCCGGCGACAGAAGCTGAGCAAAGCTTGCGTCTCACGTGTCTATCCAGAGATCTCTTGTCTCTCGATTTGTTGACCGGGAAAAACTCCCCCGTCCGAATCGATCGAGACGACCGATCCTAGAGTGACCGTTGGTAGACCTAGTTTGCTTCGCAAAGAAGTTTGGATCTCAAAGCACTGAAGTAGCGCACCTTCGTTGCCGCCGACTCCGAACCAAGCCGCCGCTCGGATTGCCGCCGCCGGTTCTAGAAGATCCTCTCCAAGAGAGACCAAGGTTGTAGACTCTTAATCGACTTCAAGAACACGTCGTCGGATAAAGAGGAACACCGTAGTCTCCAAAAGAAGTTTGTATCACGTGTACTCTCTACATTTATTTTCGTTGTAAAGGAACTTTTGTTCCGTGTTGTAAGGGTTGGGTGCAACCCGTTTTGTGGGAGTATTGACTCTCACGTGTGGAAGGGCTCCTTCCGTTAGTGCGGGGATTGGATTTCAATCCCGTTGGAGAAGTGACCGAGTCGTCCCTTGTTGGGGAGATAGGTCGAAGGGGGAAAGTGGATGTACCCAAGTCGGGGAACCACTATAAATTTGCTGTGTATTCTGTGTGCTGTGCTTGTTGTTTTTATTGTGCAGGTACATCCGTAAATTCCGCAAAAGAACCACACGTCACCTATTCCCCCCCCCCCCCATAGGTGCACATAGCTGACACTAGGTGGACTTTCAATTGGCTTATAGAGATGAGGTTATGCTTGAGTCCACTTATATATGTCACCTTTTTGAAAGTGACTGCTCCAATCTTTACTTCTCCAAAGCCCTCTGACTGGGCCCAATTTGAATCACCAAAGATCACCTTTGATCCCAGCTTAGACTTCTAGTTAATTAAATTGTCCTTGCTGCTAGTCATATGTTTGGAGCAACCACTGTCCAGGTACCATTTTTGGTTAACAGCTGGACAGCTCTTTTCCTGCAATGAAAACAGTTAGTTGTTCTTGACGCAGGTTACCTTGGGTCCTTTATATTGTTGATAAGAGAAACTAGATATTACTGAAAATTCAGGTTGAGATTTATACCCTAAGGGCTGATATCTTCTATGAGGAATTGTCCAATTAGCAAGTGGATTAAAAGGTTTCCTAGATTGATTTGAGTTGCTATTGTAGTTATAATTTTTATTAAGTCTGTCTGGGATCAACGAAAAGTTGTGAGTTCGTCGACAAGACTTCGACAAAACGGTATGAGATGGTCGATCTCTGCTCAGAGAATGAACATATTCATTTTCTGTGCCCCAAGTTCGTCGATCTCTGCTCGACGAACCATACACAGTTCATCGATCGCAGTAAGATGAATAATTATTATATAGATCTGCGTTCAGAGTTCGTCGACTAGAGTTCGACGAACTGGCCACATTTCGTCGATCTGAGTTCGACAAAATCTGCTGAACTTGGTTTTTATCTAAAGTTTTCTGGTTTCTGTTTTTGTGATTTTTAAAGTTTGGTAATTCTTCGGTGATTTGTTTGTTGTTCATTACCTCTTTATCCTTAGCTGACACAAATTTAATGGGGGTTGATAATATGTTCTTCTTGAGGATGGGGGGTAAACTTGATGATGCACCCAAGCCTAGTTTGTCATTCAGTCTGGCATTGACTTTGCTTGTGATGTCCATCAGCTTAAGGCTTCTCCCATTGAGAGATTCCTCAAGTTGTTTGGCCTCACATAGCTCTATTTTTTAGAGAATTGATTTGTTCATTTGCTAGAGTTAGTTCTTCCTTTAGCTTAGTGTTTTCAGAAATCAGGTTTTCTTTATTAGATAATTTTTATCTAAGTGTTTTGATTTCCTTTTCAGAGTTGATTAAATCAATACACAAGGTTATAAACTCAGTTTTGAAAGTATCAGAACTATAATCAAAAGTTAAAAGTACCTGATCAGCTTCTGATTCTGAAGTTCCTTCATTGTCAGATTCTTCTTCATCTGATTGACTTCTGGAGGCATCAATGGCCATGAGGTAGACTTCTTTGTCCCTTGCCTCTTCTTCCTCTTCAATTGAACTAGAAGATGTGGATTCATCTTCAGTGTCACTCTAGTTTTCAGCGACAAAGCCCTTCTCCCTCTTCTTGTATTTGCTTGAGGAAGGCCTTGAGCTTTGTTGTCTTCCATAGTCCTTCTCTCTTCTTCTTTCTTTCTTTTGATTCTCTGGACACTCTGAGATAAAGTGTCCAGGTTTCCTACAGCCAAAGTAAACTACTTCTTTAGTAGAATTTTTGTCATACCTTGGCTTATCATCCTGCCTGGATGATTTTCTTCTGAAGTCTTTCCTTGTCATTTTGTAAAATCTTTTGCAAGGAGACTCATTAGCTCTTCATTTATTATTGAAGCTTCTGTCTCCTTAGCAGCCTTGAATGCCAGGTTGTGCTCTTTCCTTGCTGGTGGAGGAGTCCTTTGTTCAGTTGCTTCTTTGGAGTTGATTAGCGGCTCATAGGATTTGAGCTTTCCCAATAGAGATTCTGTGGAAATCTCATTTAAGCTACTAGCCTCCTTGATTGGCTAGATGTTTGAATCCCATGAGCTTGGGAAGTACATGAGGATTTTATCATTCACCTCAGTGAGGGTGATGTCCTTATCCAAGGTCTTCAGCTCAGTGATTATTGAGCTTAATTTGTTGTACATGTCTGCAACAGATTCTTCCTCATCCTTCTTGAAATTCTCATACTTGGATATGAGATTTGACCTTATGTCCTTCCTTTCATCAGCAGAGTCAGCCACCATTTGATTGAGAGAGTCCCAAATGGCCTTGGCTGAAGTGCATTCAGTCACCTTCTGGAAAATGTCATCATACATTATTTGGGCCAGAATATTCATGGCTTTAGCATCAGCAACTTTTGCTTTCTTCTGAGCATCAGTCCACTCAGATGGTGGAACTGCATGAGTGTTTGAGGTTGTTGTAGATGTAGATGGTTGAGGAGGACCTGTCAAGATGGAATTGTAGATTTCCTCATCAATAGAATTCATATAAAGTTTTATTCTTGTCTTCCAGATGGCAAACTTGTTTAAGTTGCACACTGGAGGTCTAGTGCTTGTTAAATTTTCTCAACGTGGTCAGCAAGATAGCCCAAACGCCAAATTAATATCTTCAGAACTACCCAGTTCTCACGTTGAACCAGCGAAAACCAAGGAACAGAGGTAACACCCAACAAACAATGGAAGCATAAGCAGGTCTTTTATACATTCACTTCTTTACAACACGAGGCATACATAGCGAGACATGATTTCGCTAGTATAACAGCTGTAAACAGAAAGCACCAAAAAACAAGCCGGGCGGACAGCACCGGAGTCCGCCGAGACCGCGAGGTCGCCGAGGTCGCCGAGACTGCTGAGCTCGCCCAAGCTATGCTGCAATTCGCCGAATAGACACGGAGTCCGCCGAAACCGCGAGGCCGCGCGGACACACCGTTATTCGCCTCCTGCTGAACCTGAACTGAGGAACACCCCTACCCGCCTGAAGCCGGCGGACAGGTTATTGAGGCTGGCAAAGATGAAACAGAACTGACAAGCCGCTGAGCGACCTCCTGCTAGTCCGCAGATACCGCACAATTCCAAGTACTTGACCGAAGTCACAGCCAAACTCCTGGCTCCTTGAAGCTACCCGCGCGACCTGCACACAGCAAACCGTCAGCCTGAAACAATCAGCGCGGACTGACAAACAGAGACCGCAGCACTTCGCTCAACCCAACTTACTGTTCACTCAAGTTACTTAGGTTACTGTAGATGTGCCAGGGGGGGGTCCTATTTATAAGCAAGGTGAAGAGTGTGGTCACCGCCCAAGAGATAACGACACCGCCCCAGCCCGCGCGATAGAAAAACTCTGTCCGCCGAGTCCACAAGGACTTAGCCGGATACCAAGGAAAACCGCCAGGAGCAAAGCAACCATTGACGAACTCTCTCCAGTCCGCCCAAGCTATGCGGACAAGGCATCAGCCCGCAAGCTTCAACCACTACAGGACAGCAATCCCCCTTCAATGGCTGTCCACACCAACCCGAGGCTGTCCGCAAGACTCACACCTCAATCCGCCACAAGTCCACGACCAAAGGCAGATAGCAACAGTCCGCCCGGTCACAGCGGACTTGGCGGATACCGCGGACACCATGGTCTTGGCACAAAGTGTGACCAAGTCCAGAACCATCAAAGGCCAATGCGAGCATGGCGGACATAAACTCCCGTCTGCCAAACACTCTAGCACAGACCGCCATCAGTCTGCGAGCTCCTCGCACTCCTGTCCAACGCAGCAGCCATCCCCGGACTCCAAAACCAGTCTGCCAATCGATCTCCACAGCAAATCGCCTGCTGTGCCACCAGAGCTCGACAAGGCCTCAGCCAAGCTTTAAGCCCAGTCCGCAACAGCCCACACCGCGGACACTCCAGTCCGCAAGCTTCCCGCGGACATGATCCAACCCGCCTATCAGCAGAAGCTTGCACCCGCGGCCACTGAGCAATGCACCAGTCCGCAAGCCTCCATCCGCTCAGGTCGCTCCTTGGAAAAGCCAATCAGCAAACACCCTATCCGCAGAAACCAAGCCGCATAGTCTGCGGACTCAACCCGTGCAAACCGCTGAGAAGAACAGCCGGCTTTTCACTAGACCTTCCACCAGGACGCACATCACAGTCCAGTCCGCCTAGTCCGCCAAAGCTGTCCGCCCCAGGCCGCCCGGCCTGTCCCGTCACCCACTTCCACTTCACAAATTTCAACACTCCCCCTTGAAGTGGGAAGTGGTGACCAGGCCCAGCAAGCTGCGCAAGCGTTCAAAGGGCCCCTTCGACAGTGGCTTCGTGAAGATGTCAGCAAGATTATCTTCACTCCGAACATGCCCGACCAGCAGAGATCCTTCCAACACCTTATCCCTCATGAAGTGGTGATCAATCTCTATATGCTTGGTCCTGGCGTGACACACTGGATTGTTAACCAGTTTGAGAGCACTCTCATTGTCACCCCGGAGTAAAGTAGGCCCTTGCACTTCTTCATGAACATCCTCTATAAGCCTCCTCAACCAAACGGCTTCCCGAGCAGCCAAGGCCGAAGCCTTATACTCCGCCTCCGTGGTTGACACCGACACTGAGTCCTGCTTCTTGCTACACCACGAGATGCTAGCTGAACCGCAAGTGAACACATAACCTGAAGTAGACCTTCGATCACCCGAATCACCGCCATAGTCAGCATCCGTGTACCCGAGCAACGCAAACTCCGCATCCTTTCTATAGAGAAGTCCCATGTCAGAAGAAGCCTTGACATACTTCAAAATTCCCTTTGCCGCCACTAGATGAGATTGCCTTGGTTCAGCCATATACCGACTTACTCGTCCAACAGCATAAGCAATATCCGGCCTTGTAATCGTCAGGTAAATCAAGCTCCCAACAAGAGCCCTGAACACCAAGGGATCATGAAGAACCCTTCCCTCATCTCGTCGAAGCTTCAGCCCATATTCCAGTGGAGTAGAGCACTTCTTCCCTTCGCCCATGCCAAACCGCTTCACAATGCGATCAGCATATCCTTTCTGGCTAATGAGAACACCGCACTCCTTCCTCTCCACTTCCAGACCAAGAAAGTGATGCAACTCTCCCAAGTCTTTCATCTCGAAGTGTATAGCAAGCTCAGCCCTGAGCCTTGCTACTTCCCCCTCCGAGTTCCCTGTGATGATCATGTCATCCACATACAGCAGGACCAAGACACGTAGCTCCCCCTTCTTCTTGACAAACAAGCTTGAATCCGAGTTGGAAGCAAGATATCCACAGAATTGCAAGTACTCTGCAATCTTCCCATACCACGCTCTAGGAGCTTGCTTCAACCCATAGAGAGCCTTCCTGAGTTTGCAGACATAGTCCGGATGCTTTTTAGAGACAAAACCAAGCGGCTGATCCATGAAGATATCCTTGTCAATCTCTCCGTAAAGAAAGGCATTCTTCACATCGAGTTGCCACAACCTCCATCCCTTGCTAAAAGCCAAGGCGATCACCACTCTTATAGAAGTCATCTTCGCAATTGGACTGAATGTCTCCTCATAGTCTTCTTCATACTGCTGTGAGAATCCTCTAGTGACCAGGCGAGCCTTGAAACAATCAATGCTCTCATCAGCCTTCTTCTTCAACTTGTACACTCACTTGCAAGTAACCGGTGTAATGCCATCAACCTTGGGCACAAGGTCCCAGGTTTCATTCTTCTTCAGAGCATCAATCTCTTCTTTCATGACATCTTCCCACTCCTTCACTCCAGTGGCCTCGTTGAAGTTTGCAGGCTCTCACTCATCCAGAGGACCTGCAAAGAAGCAGGAGACAAAGCTCACTGCATTCCCATCACAGTACCGAGCCGGTGGCTTAACCACCCTCTTCGATCTCCGAAGAACCGGCTACTTGGTCACGGCTTCCGTTGCTTCTTCGGACTCCACTCCTACCTGGGGCAAGCATTGAGCAGTGCTCCCCCTGCTTCCTGAGCCAGAAGGCTCAGCCTCGGAGTTCGAAGCAACAGGAGCTGCTGGTGAAACAGCAAGCTCCTCTTCCAAGCCTTCAGCAGCCTCCACCGGTGCTTCATCAACCTTGCTACTTCCGGTTAGCTCCACCGAGCCACCTCCATATGACGTCAGCTCGTCAAAGACAACGTCTCTTGATACCACGAACTTCTTCGTCACAAGGTCCATGCATTTCCATCCCTTCTTCCGCTCATCATAGCCAACAAAGACAAGTTTTCTTGCCTTCGCATCCAGCTTTGTCCGTGAAGCATCCGGGACATGCACGTAGCAAGTTGAACCGAACACCCGAAGGTGTCCAACACTCGGCTTCTCCTTCAGCAACAGCTCAATATGAGTCTTCATGTTGATAGGGCTGAGTGGCATCCGGTTGATAACATAAGCAGCACAAGACATTCCCTCCACCCAAAAGGACCTTGGGATATCTTTCGCATGAAGCCAGCATTTGCAGGTCTCTGTCAAATGACGGATCTTCCGCTCCGCTACCCCATTTTGTTGTGGAGTGTGGGCACAAGTAAGCTCCCGTTGGATCCCGTGCTTCCTGCAGAAGTTAGAAAACTCGGAGGAAACAAATTCACCCCCGTTATCAGTTCTAAGCTTCTTAATCCGCAAGCCAAGCCGGCCTTCTACCAACTCCTTAAACTCCACAAACAAACGGAAGGCTTCCGACTTCTCCTTTAAGAAGTACACCCAAGTATACCTTGAGTAGTCATCAACCAAGACAAGCATGTATCTGCTTCCTCCAAGGCTGGCAGTAACCGTCGGTCCCATCAGGTCGCCATGAATACACTCCAGTGGCTTCTTGCTCCTTGTTTGTGATTTATCAAACGGAAGGCGATGTGCCTTACCATATTGACAGCCCGCACAAACATGCCCATCACCAAAGGAGGACAACTTCGGCAACCCCCTCACCAGACTTCTACTCGCCATCGCCTTTAGCTTGTCCATGCCAACATGCCTCAGCCACTTATGCAAGATAGCAGCGCTATCATTGGCCCTCATCTTATCAACATAAGCATTAGTGGAAAGAACAAACAAGTTCTTCACCCTCCTCCCAACATGAGCAACATCAGCCTTCACCGCTGATACGTTGCGAAGGAATCTCACGTCTGTTGGCCCAAACAGGAGGTGATACCCAGCGTCCACCGCATTGGTCACCGAGAAAAGGTTTTTCTTCATGCCCGACACATGATACACACTCCTTAACGTGAGTGGCCCCTGATCACTACCCAATGACACGACCCCCTCTTTCTCTACTGCATAAACAGTATTATCAGCAGTGATAATAGCTTCATTACCTGAGTAAGCCTGCATGGAGGTGAACTTCGATTTGTCTCCGGTGAGGTGATGACCACACCCGGAGTCCACGATCCACTCGCTGTTGAAGTCCTCAGCATACAAGGCCCGGACACAAGTGCCCGTCATGAAAGCTCTGCCCCATTCTGCTTCTTCACTTCTCGAGCAAGCTTCCTCCTTTCCCGCAGCATGCCCAGGCTGCAGTTTGACCTTGCAGTCCCGCTTGAAGTGCCCTCGCTGATGACACCGGTAGCACTTCAGATTCTTCTTCCAGTACTTAGGAGCATTGCTCCTCTCCGGCGGATATGAAGTTGAAGTCTCCTTCTCAATAGCGGCCTGCACCTTCTTCTTCTTCTTCCCTTCCCATCCTTTCTTCTTGCCTGAGAAGAGAGCTTCGCTGCCTTCCTGATTCAGGTTCACTCCAGCCATCTGCCTTGCTAAGCTCTCCTGCGAGGCAAGCAGATTCTCCAGCTCCAGCAAATACGGCTGAGTAGCCCACCCTTGAACAGATATGACAAAGGCCACATACTCCTTCCGCAAGCCGCGGATAATGTGCCTTTTCATCTTGGCCTCAGAGATAGGCTCATCAGGATCCAGTGCCGACAGCTCAGCACATAAGCTCTTCATCTTTAAGAAATAATTGGAGATGGAAAGGTCTCCCTGAGTTGCCCTGGCCAACTCATTCTCCAAGAACTAAAGCCGCGCCACATTCTTCCTATTGAACAACTCATCAATGGTTGTCCAAAAATCAGCAGCCGACTCGCATCCAACGATGTGATCAAACTGTTCCGGAGACACGGCTCTCTTCAGAATGAACTCCGCCTTAGCATTTATTCTTCTCCAGAGCCTAACCTGCTCAGCAGTACCGAAAGCAGCAGTGACTTCCTGCTTGTCGTCACCACCGACGACTTCCCACAGCTCCTCGCCAAGAAGATAACTCTTCATGCATGACTTCCACTTCTTGAAGTTAGTCGGCATTAAGAGTTCAATGCCAAGGCCTCTTGCAAAGCTCCCTTCCATTGCAACACCTGTTGGCAACCTTTCAGCAGCTCCGAGCAACAACACAGGTTGATCACCACTCAATCACTAAGTAACAACACTGGCTGACTTCCGCTCACGCAAATGAACCTCAGAAACCTCCCTCTGATACCATGTTAAATTTTCTCAACGTGGTCAGCAAGATAGCCCAAACGCCAAATTAATATCTTCGGAACTACCCAGTTCTCACGTTGAACCAGCGGAAACCAAGGAACAGAGGTAACACCCAACAAACAATGGAAGCACAAGCAGGTCTTTTATACATTCACTTCTTTACAACACGAGGCATACATAGCGAGACATGATTTCGCTAGTATAACAGCTGTAAACAGAAAGCACCAAAAAACAAGACGGGCGGACAGCATCGGAGTCCGCCGAGACCGCGAGGTCGCCGAGGTCGCCGAGACCGCTGAGCTCGCCCAAGCTATGCTGCAATTCGCCGAATAGACACGGAGTCCGCCGAAACCGCGAGGCCGCGCGGACACACCGTTATTCGCCTCCTGCTGAACCTGAACTGAGGAACACCCCTACCCGCCTGAAGCCGGCGGACAGGTTATTGAGGCTGGCAAAGATGAAATAGAACTGACAAGCTGCAGAGCGACCTCCTGCTGAGTCCGCAGAGACCGCACACTTCCAAGTACTTGACCGAAGTCACAGCCAAACTCCTGGCTCCTTGAAGCTACCCGCGCGACCTGCACACAGCAAACCGTCAGCCTGAAACAATCCGCGTCGACTGACAAACATAGACCGCAGCACTTCGCTCAACCCAACTTACTGTTCACTCAAGTTACTTAGGTTACTGTAGATGTGCCAGGGGGGGTCCTATTTATAGGCAAGGTGAGGAGTGTGGTCACCGCCCAAGAGATAGCGACACCGCCCCAACCCGCGCGATAGCAAAACTCTGTCCGCCGAGTCTGCAAGGACTTAGCCGGATACCAAGGAAAACTTCCAGGAGCAAAGCAACCATTGACGAACTCTCTCCAGTCCGCCCAAGCTATGCGGACAAGGCATCAGCCTGCAAGCTTCAACCACTGCAGGACAGCAATCCCCCTTCAATGGCTGTCCGCACTAACCCGAGGCAGTCCGCAAGACTCACACCTCAATCCGCCACAAGTCGACGACCAAAGGCACATAGCAACAGTCCGCCCGGTCACAGCGGACTTGGCGGATACCGCAGACACCATGGTCTTGGCACAAAGTGTGACCAAGTCCAGAACCATCAAAGGCCAATGCGAGCATGGCGGACACAAACTCCCGTCCGCCAAACACTCTAGCACAGACCGCCATCAGTCCGCGAGCTCCTCGCACTCCTGTCCAACGCAACAGCCATCCCTGGACTCCAAAACCAGTCCGCCAATCGATCTCCACAGCAAATCGCCTGCTGTGCCACCAGAGCTCGACAAGGCCTCAGCCAAGCTCTAAGCCCAGTCCGCAACAGCCCACACCGCGGACACTCCAGTCCGCAAGCTTCCCGCGGACATGAGCCAACCCGCCTATCAGCACAAGCTTGCACCCGCGGCCACTGAGCAATGCACCAGTCTGCAAGCCTCCATCCGCTCAGGCCGCTCCTTGGCAAAGCCAATCAGCAAACACCCTATCCGCAGAAACCAAGCCGCATAGTCTACGGACTCAACCCGTGCAAACCGCTCAGAAGAACAACCGGCTTTTCACTAGACCTTCCACCAGGCCGCACATCACAGTCCAGTCCGCCTAGTCCGCCAAAGCTGTCCGCCCCAGGCCGCCAGGCCTGTCCCGTCACCCACTTCCACTTCACAAATTTCAACAGTGCTTATATAATCTTTGTTATGTGCCATGTTGTGTATATAATCCTAATAGAAATAAAAGAAATCAGATCTAACAAAGGATCTTTTGGTTCAAGGGTTAGCTTGTACAACCAATGGAACATGCTCTAATACCAATTGAAAGTCAGGGTTAGACCTGATATACTCTAGAGGGGGGAATAGAGTATCTTTAAACATTAAGGATTTTTGCTGTTTAATAAAAACTATCCTAAGATAAAATAATCTACCACAGGGACAGCAAATATAAACTAACTATCATTGACACAGCAACCTAACTAGCACAGCCACAGCAAGAGCAAAAGAAAAAGATGGCGACCAGACAACACAAGAATTTTATAGTGGTTCCCCAACCAAGGTACATCCACTCTTCTACCACCCTGATAGGAATCCACTCAGGTTTTTGATCAGGTGACTGCCAGCATGAGCTTTTGATCAGGTGCTCAAAAACCAATCCCAAGTCTTTTGATCAGGTGACTTGCAACCAGGAATAACTTTTGAAGGGAGTTAAAGAACCCTTTTTACAGTGGGGGTGAGAGAGTGATGATGTCTTCTCTTTCTCAAATACAACTGAGAAGACTTAGTGGATCTTTGATGTTAACAAAGCTCCCCCTGAGATATGGAAATCAGGAAGACTTGAGCTTTGCTTCAGGGTGAGTAGGTCTTCAATCATTTAGCCTTGACCAGAAGATATCCAGAAACTTCTTAACTGATAGAGTTGTTGTTGTCCATGAAGAATCCTGGAATGAAGAATGAAGAAGGCTCTTGATTTTGAATTGATGTTCTTCTTCTTCTTTTGTATCTTGTGTTATTTCTCTGGTCTGGGCTTGTTCTTTTTCTTTGTTGCTGTATTATTGCTTTGAGTGTTCTGTATTTTCTTTTTGTCGTTTGTATCCCTGTGTAAAGAAGGAAAAAGAAAAATCCTTTTTATATTTCCTATGAAATCTTCCTTCTGAATTTTGAATTCGTTCCAGCATTGATTGCTGACGGCCTTGAGAATGTCTGCATTGATATATTTCCAAAACTGTCCCATTGAAAACGGCAAGTAATAATCCTGATGAAGACGATAATCAATGTTGCATCTAATAGTAATATTCAGAGAGTATTAACCATTGATTACTCAGAAATTATTGCAATAAAATAAGGACAGAGGGAGGGAAATAACCAAGTCTGGATCTGCACAGAAATCGTCGAGCAGAGAACAGAATTCGTCGACCTGGGTCCAAAGTTCGTAGAGCTGAGAAGTTATGTTCGTCGACAAGATAATTGTTGTTCGTCGAGCTGAGATCCAAGATAGTCGACCTGAGAACTACTAACTGTTGCTTGATAAAACTTGTCAAGTCTGTGGTCTAAGTTCGTCGACAGGAGTTCAGTTTCTGGACTTAGACTATTGAGATGTTTCTGGTCTAGAATGTTGAGGTGGAGCATCCAGAAATCGTCGACCTGAGAACTAAGTTCGTCGAGCTGATATTCTAACTTCGTCGACTGGAGTTCAGAGAAGGGAATTTTGGACTTGAAATGTTGAAGTATAGTATCCGGAAATCGTCGACCTGAGTTCCAAGATCGTCGAGCTCAACTCAGAGAATTTTCTCTGAGTTCGTCGAGCTGAGAACGACTTTCGTCGAGTTGAGTTCGACGAACGTCGAACTCATTTCCTGAGTCTTTGAAATTTCTCTAAGTCTTGAGTCTTCTGCATTTTGTTGTTGGCTGATCCATGCAGTGTTGACTCTAAGGACATGACCTAGACTCTAGGACACAAACATGACTCTGGCTATACAGGTTGGGTCAAACATCCTAGTTTAGTGAACTAGCCCAAATCCAACTAGGGATCCAACAGATTACAAAATGAAGTTTCAGAAAATTCCAATGTTTTGCGACTCTTTCAGCGCAATTACAATAGCCAACAACCCAGTCTCGCACAGCCGGACAAAGCACATAGAGCTGAGGTATCACTTCATCCGGGTGCATATGGAGCATGGGGATATAGATCTACAGTATGTCTCCATAGACAGGCAGATTATAGATATTTTCACGAATCCGCTGGACAAGACCAAGTTCTTATTCTTCAAAACAGAACTTGGAATGTTCAACAAAGAAGATTAGAGAAGGTGGACTCACAAGAAGGCTCAGAGATCAACAATCAGTCAAAAGTTGAAATTCTACAAATTTCTAACTTTTTGACTCGATTAAGAAGTAAACTACACGAGTAAGAAAATGACCTAATCGAGTAATAAAGCTTCACTCGAGTACTTCAATATATCTACTCGAGTACTTTCAGACATCACTCGAGTACTTCCAGCTATCTCCACTCAAGTACCTCCATATCTTCACTCGAGTACTGACAAGTCTCTCGAGTATCAGACAGACAAATTTTCTACCTTGATTCAAATTTCTTTATTCGCAACCCAAGGCTTATCCCGCCCTCTCCCAAGTATGTAAGCTTTATTTATTTCTTAATTAGAGAAAAATTAGGGTTATATAAATCGAAATGTCCGGAATTTACTTTCTACACGAATCAAAACTCCCTCTCTCGAGTAAGCCGATAGACGTTTCATCTTCCGCCGAAAGTTGTAGAGCCCATGCCATCCTCCTCCCCGCCGCAGATATTTCTCCAATTCCTGGATCATGGCCTCTTCCTCCAAGATTTGCATCGGTTCAGAACTAGTTGTCGTCGGTATCGCCGAAATTTCAAATGATTTCTGAAACCTTCTTATACTTCTCGACATCGCCGGCCTCACCTTAGTTCTACAGGAGCCATGTAAAATCTTGTTTCTAGAAGTTGCAGAGTTCTTCAAGAATATCAAAGTCAAGAGACATGGAACAGATCTCAAGTCCAGAGTTAGAGGAATCAAAATCAAACTCAACAAGACCTCTGTTTCTACACTTCTTCGACTGCCGATTATTGATGAAGAGGATGATCTCGGTCCTGAAGATTCTGACAGGACTTGTATGTTCTGTGGACTTTCTCCAGATGTAGAATAGATCAAAAGATCTGACCTGAATCCTGAAGGGAAGTTGTTAGTGGATATCATAGGCAAAGTTCTTCTCTGCAAAACCAGTTCCATCAGGGATATCTCTCTCCACTTCATTGATATCATGCAAGCTATAGTCTGTAGGGAGAAATTTCAGTTTGGGATGATGATTCTGGACAAGAAAAAGGACAGCATTAAGGCTCCCAATTATGCCAGGATAATTTCTCTTCTCCTCCATGAGATTAATTCTGAGGTGTTCAACTTCTCCAAAGGAACTGTTCTTCACCACATGAAGAAAGTATCAATCTCTTCCATTCAAAGATGGGAGTTTAAATTGCAGAACCCAGTTCAAGCTGCCAAAGCTCAAGAGATTCCAGCTACAGAGAACAGGACCCCATCTCCACTTCAGGTTGCCAGCTCCTCTGGTGCACCTATTAAGGGGGAGCCTGCTCCTTCTGTTCCAGAAAGGATGCCTACTCCTCCAGCTGTTACCTCTCCTCCACCTCAGACTCCTGAAGAAATTCCATCTGAAGCCCAACTTCAAGAAAACCAACTATCAACTGAAGCAGCAATCAATGAAATGATTGAAGAATTGACTGCTGATGAACCTCTTCCCCCTCTTCACAAGGAACCAACTGCTGAATCATCCAAGCACTCCTCCCCAGTACCATCTCCACCACACACTCCCTCATCTCCCATCCAGTCTCCTACTGCACACAAAGAGCGGGATGACACCATCTTCATTTCTGATGAGCAATCTCTTGAACCAGTTGAAGCTCCACTGAGAACCTTGGACTTCACCATACCCACAGTGATAGATGAAGGGGATGCCCTGATTCATACCACCAAAGCTCAGAGCTCAGTCTCTGTTGAAGAGATTATTCCATGGTTTGCTCCTCCTCCTCCTCCAGTTCCCTCTTCTGTTGCTCCTCCTGATGTTGCTGCTCCTACCAGTGATTTGATGAATCAATTTGTACTTCTGCTTCAAGAACAAAGGACATATTTTGATGCTTCTCTCAAAGTTGTTACTGAGAAAGTCACTGCTCTAGAGACTAAGATGAGCAGGAGATTTGCTGAGATCCAGCACAATACAGATCAGCTCAGACATCTCTTTCAAATTGGTGGAAAAGCTCTAGATCACACCATTACTAGTGTTGGTCAAGTCATGGAGCAAGGTGTGACTCTTGCAAATAATCAGATTGAATTAGATAAGAGAGCTGAAGCAACAAAGATGAAGATTTGTGAAGAAGTTGGCACTTTCAAAGATGATGCCATCAATACACTGACTGTAGAAGTCAGAAAGGAGGAGAGTTTAGTGAAAGAATATCTTGAGAAATCAGATTCACTCAAGCAAACTCAATGGGAATCAAAGATGAAAGAGATCCATGATGATGTGCTAGGAAAAATTCAGTGTGTCAAGTTCCATACCTATGACACAGCTGTTTGGATGCACAATCAGATTCTTCCAGAATTCCCAGCTGATCTAAACATCATTGCTCACCACCTAAACCCCTTATCTTCTACTACTCTTGTTCAAGCTCAACAACCTTCCTTCTCTCCTAGATCTGAAGGATATGAAGGTCCTCCTCCATATTCATATGCTCAAGTTTGGGAGGCAGACCCAACAGATATATTTCTCCAAGCTCCTCCTGAGATCATCACTTCTAAGAAGAAGAGAAAGTATGGTGATGGTGCCTCAGCTAACAGGACAATCTCAGTTCCTGATTCAGAAAAGAGAAAAGCTCCAGAGTTTGCAGAAATCTTGTCCCCTGCTTCAAAGTCTCTCATTTTGGATACTCTCAAGCTTGTCATGGACTTCAATGAAAGCAGGACTATTCATTACAGCTCGCAGGAATGGGAATTGTATGAAAAGTCAATGACAAAGCGAAGGCTTTATGACAAAGAATTTGGAAGGAACAACCCTGCTGCTCCTCCAAGGCCTCCAAAATATTATCCCAAGCCATTCAGCTACAAAAGAAGACAGCAAAAGAAGAAAGACAAACAGCAACATCAAGTTTAAGCATAAAGGATTTTGAGAGTGTGGAATTGATTCTTGTAGAAATGATGTTTTGGACATTCATATTTATATAATTCTTAATTTAGATCATTTGTCTTTTGATTATGTTCTTTTGCTTGCTTACATTGCTTTCTTTATTTGCATATTTAGCTATGTTTATGTCTATATAATTCACCTTAGTGTAAAGGGTTCTGACTTCTACAAATAGGGGGAGATTGTTGGGTATTGTATCCACATTAACCCAGATTCGATGAAGTCACCCTTGAACTAAGATGAATTATGTTGTATTTGATGTTTTGGTTGAGTTATGTGTTTGCAGGATTATATTGCCAAGTGTAGACCAATGTCAGTCTACAATGAGTCACCAAACACAGGACCATACAATGTAATCCTTCATTGTGTGATCTGTGATGTTGACTCATGTGTAGCCTCTCTATTGGGATACACTTCTCACTCAAGCACTATGACTGATTGGAGAAAGGCTTGTTGCTGATTTCACTAAAGAAGAGAAAATTCTGTTGAAGAGAATTTTCTAAGTATTTGACTCGAGTAGTCACTTTCATACTCGAGTGAAATACTTAGTCAATACTCGAGTAAAACTATCTGTACTCGAGTAAAGGAACTAGCTCTCGAGTAGTCAAATTATAGCTCTCAAGTAGCTAAGTCAAGTACTCAAGTAGATCCTCTCTCATTCTCGCGTTAACAGAATTTCTTCTCCAGAAAGTTTTCGAAGTAAATTACCTGAGTAGTCATATAAGTACTCCAGTAGTTTATTCTTTTGTCTCGAGTTACAGAAGACTGGATTTCGTGTAATTTTACTTCACTCGAGTAGTCAAGTTTATGTACTCGAGTAGTCTATCTACTACTCGAATAGCCCTGGTTTAATACTCGAGTAATAAGGTTTTCATCCCACAAAATTTTTCTAAGTCCATTACTCGAGTAGCTATATCTACATACTCGAGTAGTTTATATCCTCTTGAGTAGTCCAGTTTCACTACTCGAGTAACCCAGATTTTTCTTCCAGAAAATATTCTAAGTCCTTGACTCAAGTAGTTCCTCTACCTCTCGAGTAGTTAATCTCTATTCTCTCGAGCAGTATTTCTTGTACTCGAGTAGTTCAACTCCTCATCTCGAGTAACTATATTAGCACTCGAGTAAGACTTTGTGTACTCGAGTAGCTGCTCATCATTTCTGGATTTTCTCTAAGGCATCTACTCGGGTAGTCCTCTTATATTCTCTCGAGTAATCTTATATAGTACTCGAGTAATTCAGTCAATCTTTTCAGAAAATCGCTAAGTCCAGATTTGATGGAAATTTCAAATGTCTTGACATGATTGCTCCACGTGTACGTCATTAAGACTATTTATGGCCGTTAGGGAAGATCTTATATAAAGGCTTATCAAAACCAACAAACCCTAACAAGTTCTGTCAAGATTATTCTAAGTATTTTCTAAATCTCATTCTCTCTCTAGAAATGAAAGCCGCCGCCGACGACCTTCATCGCGCATATTCGGCTCGGGTTTTCGATCCAGAAGATTCAGATCAAGACACTACTAGAAATATGACCTTTAGCAACGATTTTTTTTGCCACGACAAAAAACCGTGGCTAATAATGAAGTATTAGCCACGGTACCTAAACCGTGGCAAATAAGTTAGTATTAGTCACGAATGATTGAATCGTGGCAAAAAAACACTTTTTGTCATGGTTTGTCTATTTCGTGGCTAATAAGCTAGTATTAGCCACGGAAGCCTGAACCGTGGCAAAACGTCGTGGCATTTTTAGTCCCACACCGCCAATTTCAACATAAATTTCGGGTTTATATATCCCATTCCGCAATGAATGTTTGAATTAGCTGGGCTCGCGGGCGGCGGCGGCGGCGGCGGCAGGCGGCAGCGGCGGGCGCCGGGCGGCGGGCGGAATCTTTTTCGTTTGTTACAGCCCCTTTAGCCACGGAAATTCAACTGTGGCAAATAAGGAGCTTTAGCTACGGCAATGGGACTGTGGCTAATAATTGCTGAAAAGAGACCCTTTAGCCACGATTTGCCTATTTCGTGGCTAATAAGCTAGTATTAGCCACGGAAGCCTGAACCGTGGCAAAACGTCGTGGCTTTTTTAGTCCCACACCGCCAATTTCAACATAAATTTCGGGTTTATATATCCCATTCCGCAATGAATGTTTGAATTAGCTGGGCTCGCGGGCGGCGGCGGCGGAGGCGGCGGGCGGCGGCGGCGGGCGGCGGGCGGCGGGCGGAATCTTTTTCGTTTGTTACAGCCCCTTTAGCCACGAAAATTCAACCGTGGCAAATAAGGAGCTTTAGCCACGGTAATGGGACTGTGGCTAATAATTGCTGAAAAGAGACCCTTTAGCCCCGATTCTAAACCGTGGCTAAAAGTCGTGGCTAAAACTCTTTTTGCCGCAGATTCAGCGTGGCTAATACTATTAGCCACGCTTGCATTGCCCACACCCATTTGTCGTGGGTAAGCCGTGGCTAAAACGTTTTAGCCACGGTTTTGGACTTTTAGCAACGACAATCTGTCGTGGCTAAAAGTCTGTTTTCTAGTAGTGAGAAGATTCACAGATCGAGATTGTCTTTTAATTCTTCATCATCTATCTGATCGTATGAAGCCAAGAAATTTCAGATCTAGCTTTTGCCGAGATTCTTCTTCAACTACTCTGATAGAGCCGCAAAGATCAAAGAAGAAGAATCGGGCCGACTGTTTTCAGATCTGAGAAAGATTTACTGTTTGTATTTTCATATACTTTCAATTTCATCTTGTAGGAGAATTCTCTCCAAGTGTCGGAGCTTTTGTCTCCGATTTGTAGGAAGTTTTATCTTCTGAGTGTAGATTCGTATTGTGGATCGAGATTGTAGGAACTTTGGTGTGAGACGTAGGATTGGTTTTCAATCCGAGATAGTGGAGTAGCCGAGTCTAGTTCTTTGCTAGATCAGTGAGGGAAAGTGGATGTACCCAAAGTTGGGGAACCACTATAAATCTTTTGTCGTCTGTGATTGTTTGGTAGATAATTGAGTGCATAGTCTCTAAATTTTTATTTCGCAAAAAGACACACAACTCACCTATTCACCCCCTCTAGGTGATTTAGGTAGACAACTGAACTCTTTCACCTGGGTTTTCCTTTGCAAAACGAAGATGTGTCTTCTACTGAGTTCTGCAAAATGAAGGTGAGAGGAAAACATAGAAGCATAATAACTTGCAAGTACCTGATGGAGGCTTGCAAGCACCTGTTATCCTATACAAAAGGAAGAGTAAGCGACATTCTTGAAGAGGAAAATAAGTTGCAAGTACCTGAATGGGGACTTGCAAGCATTTGCTGGTTTCTGCAAAAGTGAAGTTAGAAGCAAATATGGGAGTAAAGAAAAAGCCGAAAATACCTGAAGGCAACTTGCAGGTATTTGCTGGTTTCTGCAAGAAAAGTGTTAGAAGCAGACATGATATATGAAGGTTGCAAGTACCTGTGAAGAAACTTGCAAGCATCTGCTGATCTCTACAAAATGAGAGTTAGAAGCAGACATGGTGAAAAGAATAAGTTGCAAGTACCTGGGTAAGGCTTGCAGGTACCTGCTAATCACTGCAAAGAGAAGAGTGAGCAGCAGGCATAAAATAATGAGCTAAGATGCAAGTACCTGGATGGAACTTGCAAATGCTGACTTTTAATGAGATAAGATGGATATGATCAAATAGCAGAGGAAATGGCTGATGAACTATACTGATAATTGAATGGAGATCAAACCAGAGTAGTGATCTTCTTGCTATATTAGAGATGACATCTTTAACATGAAGTCCAGATCAATAAGTCGAATGTTGACTGTTGATATGATAGGATTGATATGATCATATTAGCAGAGAAGAAGCTTGATGTATTCAGCCAATCTGAATAAAGATTAGACCGCAATGGTAAATATAGTAAGATATGATATCTTCAATATGAAGTCCAGATCAATAAGAAGAGATCATCTTAGTTAGACTCCGCTTGCATTGCTTGTTAATCAAGAAGAGCCAAATTCTTTGATCAATGATTGATGTCGTTAGCATTTAATAAGAGTAATGAAGAGCATTGTAGATCATCATCTAATAGAGCTTTGAGCAAGCAATGCATATAAGATGAGAATGAGCAAAATGAATGTTTGTTAATCCTTTTGTGAGGCCGGATTTAACATGTTCACCTGTGAAAGAGGCAGTTGATAACAAAGAGGTCTATACTCGGAGATGACTAAGAAAGGTTATCACCAGTATAGCCCTACTTAGAGAGGACTAGCTATACTCCCTTGACAGAGCACAAAAGGGAGACATGCACAAAATCCTAAGAAGGAAGCAGCAGATGCACTGCTCTCTTTCCTTGGGTACAACATCACTGATCAATGAGACTAGTTACGCCAAGTGGCCTAAAGCATTGCTTGTCTGTGGAAAGATCAGTGGAGTTGTGGATCCCGCGAAGGCACAGATTGTAACGCCCCCGATTTTTCTGCGATTATTTAATTCTCGTTTGGCGTTACGTTGACGCGTTTTCGGCATGTGTCATTTGTTAGAGGGTGATCTTATCTCTTTAGGTTCCTTGTGTGGTTGTTGGTAGCCTTTTTGGCAAGATTCCCTAGCAAGTTGGGTCTGTTTTGGTGACCGGTGAGGACTCTCGGGGGATGCTTGTGTTTTGGCTTCGGGTAGTGATAACCCGAGTTTTGTTCGTCGAAAGATGATTTCGACTTCGTCGTTGCGTTCGTAGCGTGGGTATTAAGCTACGGTGTGAAATTCGTCAACTTCCGAGATGGTTCGGTTTTCGCGTCATTTTGATATTTCGTGTAAGTAATTAATAATATATTATTAAATTTATTAAAAGCACATGCTTATAAATAGCCTTAGGCTAGAATTTAGGACTGTTCATTGTCTCTTTTCGGGAGAAACCGCCACCTGTTCGAGAGAAAGAAAACCTCCAATCCCGCTGGCTTCGGACGGCGATTTCGGGATTGTTTGTGGACGGAATTCGATTTCGAAGGCGGATTTGGATTGCTCTTGCCTGGACCTACACTCCGACGAAGATTTCGTCTTGTGCTGTGCTGCTGGTGCCGAGTGAGAGGAAGGGGCCGACCAAGCTTCGCTGGAATTTGAGTCAAGGGGTGCTCCTACCCTTGCCAAGCTTTTCCCCTTTCTATGTTCTTAGTTGCTGTTATCATACATGTTCCCGAGATCATTTATTTTACACTGGTTTCCCGTCAAAATCATCGGATCTTGAATCATGAATGCTCCTGTGCGTTTTTTTTCTTCTTTCTCAAGTTCTGTAACTCCAGGTCTTTTTGGCCCGGCCGCTTGAAAGATATTGTGCCTAAACACCTAGAGGGGGGGGGGTGAATTGGTGACTTGAATCTTTTTAACTTTTTATGCCAGTAAACAGAATCTAACACAGAATTTTAGCTACTTTATCACAGCAATCACACAGCAATCACAGAATATTACAGCACACAGTAGACACACTGTTTTATAGTGGTTCCCCAAGGTTTGGGTACATCCACTTTCCCCCTTCGCCTATCTAGCAATGTACTAGATTCGGCCAAACTTCTCCACTATCTCAGAACCCAAAACAGGTTCCTACACCTCAGGCCCAAGGCCCTACAACTCAGCTTCTTCACAAAGCCTACACTCAGCCACCAAGGCCTACACTCAGCCACCAAGGCCTACACTCAGCCACCAAGGCCTACACTCAGCCACCAAGGCCTACACTCAGAGATTCCAATCTCCTACACTCAGGATCTCAAGCCCTACACTCAGCCTTTATAATTACAGGCTTACAAGACTCAGATCCCTAAGGATCCTACAAGATAAAATGAATACAATAATGTAACTCAACAACTCAGAGACAAGAGAGAAAAGTTGTGAGTTTCTTGATGAGTTCTTGGAAGAACTCAGCTGAAATCAATCTGACTTGGCTTTCTTCAAAGCTTCTTGAATGTAGAACTCAATAAGATTGACTCTTTCTGCAGTTGATCCCTGATCTCTGCTACTTAACATTCAGAATAAATCTGAACCCTTCTTGTCAGTCTGGTTCCAACAACTGATTTCTTGGATGGAGCTCTCTCTCTCCAACTTCTTAGATCTGCACTTGATTCTTCAAGGAATAGCTAGATCTTTTTTGTTAAATACTTGATCAATAATCTGAACTCTCACTTCTGTAGACAGTGTAAGCCTATTTATAGGCCTTCTTCATGGTAACCGGCTGGTCCGGTTCATAACTGAATTCTGACAACTCTGACAGATGCAGTAGACCGGCTGGAATGGCAGCTGTCAAGTCATCCAGTCAGTTCTTGAAAATTCTGTAACTGTCTGAAAGTTTCGAGACTTTCTGTCTTTAAGTGTCGACACTTATAGACCAAGTGTCGACACAAGTTGTCTAAGTGTCGACACTAGCCTACAAGGTGTCGACACAACTCCTTGTGTTGTAGATTTTATATCTCGACACTGCTTCTTCTTCATGTGTCGACACTGAAATTGAGTGTCGACACAAGTACTTGTACTTCAGTATTTTGCTGAATTCTTCTAAGTGTCGACACAACACCTTTGTGTCGACACATCTTCATGTGTTGAATCTGTTAAGTGTCGACACTGCTTCTTGGTGTCGACACATGTCTTCAGTGTTGATACTTGTTGAGTGTCGACACATTCTTCTTCTGTCGAGACTCTGGCTGAGTGTCGACATAGCTCCTTGTGTCGACACATTCTTCTTCTGTCGAGACTCTAGCTGAGTGTCGACATATTCCCTTAGTGTCGACACTTGTACTTAGAATTTTGTTGATCTTTGCTAAGTGTCGACACAGCTCCTTGTGTCGACACTTTCTTCAAGTGTTGAGTCTTCAGCTAAGTGTCGACACATTCTTTCTTGTGTCGACACTTTCTTCAAGTGTTGACTCTTCTTCAGTGTGTCAACACATTGTTCTGGGTGTCGACACTTGTACTTAGTCTCTGCTGATTTTTGCTGAGTGTCGACACAGCCTCCAATTGTCGACACTTTCTGATGTAGACACAGTTTCACTGGGTGTCGACACAACTTATAAGTGTCGACACTGCTTCACTGCACTTTTCTTTATTGAGTGTCGACACATCTTCTTGTGTCGACACTTTCTGTCTAGTGTCGACTCTGCATCCCAGGTGTCGACACAATGACTCCAAGTGTCGACACTGCTTGCCTGGGTGTCGACACAAGTCTTCTTAAGTGTCGACACTTTCCCTCTGGGTGTCGACACTTGGACTTAGAAACTTTTTCTTCTTTTCTGCAAATACTTAACCTGCACAAGTAAACTCAAAACACATCAAATACATTTTGATGTATATCATTGAGTTGGGTGAGGCTTCTTCAAATCAGGTACATTTAAACCAATGTACCCAACAATCTCCCCCTATTTGGAGAAGTCGTAACCCTTAGTCAATGATATACACCATTCATAATAAAATTACAAAATGATGTAAAGCATGATTATATATAGCAGGGCAATCATAAACATGTATCAATCAAACATGTATACATAGACATCATCACAAAACAAATATGAAATAGATTTAACATATAACACATTGTTCTAATATCTGTCATATTCATTTTCAAAAGTTTACAGAATGTTTTACATCAAAAAGATTACAAAGTAAACTTTAAGAAAATTCTAATTTTATTTCTGTTCAGGCTCCTTAATCACTATTCCTTTTCCAGCTTGTACTTTGGCTTGAACAGGAGCTTCAGCAACTTCAGCATCAGCAGGCTTCTTGCCTTTCAGATCTTTCTTCTTTAGCTCTTCTGCTTTAATCTTTTGCCTCTCAAAATAATGATATGGCTTGGGAAAGTACTTGCTAGGCTCCTGGGCAGTAGGAGGTAGCTTTCCCATCTTGGCCTTTCTTCTGTATTGGACTATAGCCTCCTGCCTTGTCTCATGCTTTCTCCATTCAGCCTCAGAAAACCACTTTTTCCTGTCTTGAATGTTATCTTTTGCAGCTTTCCATGCAGTCAAAATAATGTTCCTAGAGGTGGGTCTCCACTGCTCAAAGTCAGGTCTTTGTTCAGCTTGCTCTCTGAACCTCTTCTTAGACAATCTGGTCTCTTCTTCAGCTTGCTCTTTCAAGATAGCTTCTTGCATAGCTTCAGATATTGGCTGAACAAATTTTTCTAGAATAATCTTCTGATTTCCATCAGGTGGACTATACATGGACTGTATGTCAGCTTGAACCATATCAAAATCTGGTGGAGGATAGATCACTTGAGCTACTTCTGGTTGCTCACCTCCAAGATATGCAGGGTTAATTCCAGATTCTACTACATTATCATCATCACAAAGAGGAGGATAACCAAGAGTGGCTCTGATGGAATTAGAAACCCATTTTGCATGGTCAGAGCCAGCTTTGACTAAGACCCTCTCCCCCTTTATGACTTCTCTTTCTATGTGATCTCTTAAATCATCTTTTTGAAATCTGATTTGAGCATTGAGATAGTTAACTCCATCCCTGTAGAAAGGTCTTAACCTTTGGAGTTTTTCAGAGATCAGCTTCTGAGAATCTTGAATAGCAGTTGTAATATCAGTTAAGCTCTCTTGCAGTGCTTTATCAAAATCTATCATTGCAGTAGCAGTAGAAGTTGTCAGGCCAGCAGCAATGTTCTTCATCTCTGTGACAATAGCATTGTGAGATTGTGTCAAATTGTCATTCATTCTGATTTGGTTCTCTAGAACATACCCTTGATTCTGTGCTATGTCATCTACTTGAGCCTTTATCTTTTCTTGATGAGTAGCAAGATAGACTACTGCATTCCCACCCTTGTGGAAGCAGTCAGTCATCTCCTTCTTATTAAGATTCATCTCAAATCTTATTGACTTTATATCCTGGGCAAGATCAAACTGTAGTGATTTGTGCCCCTCATCCACATAAGTTTCAATAGCTTTCCTGTGTTCATCCAGTTTAATCTGCATAGCAACCATCAGTGCACTATAATCAACAGTTGGTGCTGGCTGTGATATAGGCTGTGGTGCAATAGTTTGGAGAGCCTTTTTGTAACTCTGGCTCCTTC
The DNA here is from genome assembly GCA_039583875.1 of Platanthera guangdongensis. NCBI lineage: Eukaryota > Viridiplantae > Streptophyta > Magnoliopsida > Asparagales > Orchidaceae > Platanthera > Platanthera guangdongensis. The sequence goes on along the minus strand of CM077153.1, from coordinate 123,946,261 downwards.
TTCTGAAAACTTGAAACTTCCTTTTCTTAGCTCTTGAAACATCCTCATCTTCAGATGCAGATGTACTTGCTATCTCTACCGTCTCCTTAGGTAGCTCTTCAACAGCTTGGGGCTTTTCAGGTTCTTCCCTTACAGGCTCTTCAAGAATTGGCACTTGCTCCCCCTCAACTGGAGCATTCTCTCCCTCAGCAGCAGTTTCTTTGTCAAAATCTGTTTGATCCAGGTTAAGGAACAGATCTTCCATGGTATAATCTTGTGGAGAATGAGCTGGAGAAACTCTGGGCTCATCAACCACTGGATCAGATACATCTTGAACTGTAACAGATGTGTCTTCCATGACAACATCTGGGACTTGACTATGAATCTGTGATTGCTGATAAACATCAGACAAATCAGTATCCTCTAAAGGAAAATCTATAGCATTAAGCTCAGTGATTACCTCTAGGATGATGTTGGTTGCTTGTTCACTTTCTAGTGTAGTTGGTTCTTCTACAACTAGAGGCTCCCCCTGGATTTGATCTTGGTGTAAGGGGCTAGCTGATGGTAGCTCCCCCTGCCTCTCAGCAACTTCTTGTTGAGCTGTAGACTTCTCAACAGGCTCTTCTTCATTCTCATCAGGTGAGAAAACAACTTGCTCTTCACTATCAGAGCTGCTAGTTGAATCCTGAGCCACTGGGGCAGACTTCTTTTTCTTCTTCAGTGGAGTTACTTTCTCAGGAGTGATCTTCTCAGGGGTTGGCATCTCCTTAGACAACACCCTGTCCCATCTGGAGAAGATCCTCATATCCATTTTCCTCATATGATTTATTTTAGTGCCAGCAGTCTGACTCATTACCTCTGGAATACTTCCAACAAGGTAGAGACTTAAGATCCTGCCCAAGTTGGGCTTCTTCAGGCTTTCCTTGATCTTTTCAAAAACTACTATAGACCAGTCAGTTTTCAGATTGAAGATTATCCTTGTCATAATACTAAACATATGGGCAGATACCCTATCATGCCCTCCTGACTTACTTAGAATTACTTTGCCTACAATTTCTGATAGGAACTTCCCTTGGCTGTTCATGCCTTTTCTATTGAAAACTGAGCCAATTTTCATCTTTACATCCAGACCACACCATGTCAGTGCATCTCTAGTCCTTGAAGCAGTAACTTCATCTTCTTCTTTAGTTCTTGGTAACAGTAGTATTTTTCTCAGACTTTTTGGAGAGACCTTTACTTTTGCACCATGGACCCTTGACTTGATCTTGAGTCCAGTGTCGTCTAGGGTTGCTCCATTAAGGAATTCCAGTACTTCCTTTTTCCAGATCTTGGTCGGCTCAGAAACTAGGAATTCTAACCCTGAGTTGGCGACTAGGGTTATCACATTCTGGATCTCCGGGTCTGCATCATCAAAAGCATTGCGCACCAGCTCGTAGCCTTCGTTGACGTTTTCCTCAAGCTTTGGCGCCATTAGGGTTTGAAGAATTTGAACTGAAGAGAAGAGAGGTGTCGACACACAAGTTTGGTCTCGAAACCTTTGAAAGTGTGTCGACAAACTAAGGAAGAATCCTATTTATACCTTTTTAGGTTTGAAGATGAAAAGGCGGGCAGCTAACTTAAAATTGTGTCGACACTGTTGATAAGTGTCGACACTGACTTATAATGTCTCGACACATATGTGTCGACACAAGTTTAGTCAACAGATTATATGTGTCGACACTTGTTTATGTGTCGACACCACTTAACTCGACATTTAGTCGAGACTTTACTTATATAATTCTGAGTAAACACTAAGTGTCGACACCACCTTGGATGTGTCGACACCTACTTGTCATGTGTCGACACTAATTTTCTGAAGTGTCGACACCAACTCCCTAGATGTGTCGACACCTTTTTCCTGAAGTGTCGACACCACCATTCTGTGTCGACACAGAGATCTCTGTGTGTCGACACCTTTTGACTTAGCCATTTCTATAAACTTATTCTAAGTTTATCATTCCTAGTTCAATTTTAAACCTATTGAACTTAGTTTCTTCTAGGGGCTTAGTATACATATCAGCTAATTGATTAACAGTTTTAACATATTCTAGTAAAATATCTTCTTTCTCTACATGCTCCCTAAGAAAATGATATTTTATCTCAATATGTTTAGTTCTACTATGAGAAACAGGATTATGTGTAATTGATATATCACTAGTAGAATCACAAAAGAGTGGAGTTCTACTTACTTGAATTCCATAGTCCTCAAGCTGATGTTGTATCCACAGAAGTTGAGCACAGCAACTTCCTGTAGCCACATACTCTGACTCTGCAGTGGAGATAGCCACACTTGTTTGCTTTTTGCTACTCCATGAAATCAGTCTTCCACCTAGGAATTGACAGGTTCCAGTAGTGCTTTTTCTGTCTTCTTTACATCCTGCAAAGTCTGCATCTGAATAACATGTTATTTCAAAATCCCCATTCCTAGGGTACTAGAGGCCTAGATAAGGAGTGTTCTTTAGATATCTCAATATTCTTTTGACTGCTGTCAAATGAGACTCTTTAGGGCAGGCTTGATACCTTGCACATACGCATGTAGCATACATGATATCTGCTCTACTTGCAGTCAAATATAATAGGGAGCCAACTATCCCTCTATACAAGGTTTCATCTACAGGTTTCCCTGCATCATCCTTGCTAAGAGACATACTTGACCCCATAGGAGTCTTCATGGTGCTGGATGAATCCATACCATACTTCCTTATGAGTTCTAGGGTGAACTTGGACTGGCATATGGATAAACCACTCTCAGTCTGTCTTACTTGGAGACCCAACAAGAACTTAAGCTCTCCCATACTACTCATCTCAAATTGACCTTGCATTAGTTTTGCAAACTTTTTGCAAAGGCTACTTTCAGTAGACCCAAATATAATGTCATCTACATATATTTGTACTAGTATTACTTTGCCTCTAGATTCTCTAAGGAATAGAGTCTTTTCTATTTTCTCCCTTGTGAACTTATTCTCAATGAGGAAACTAGACAGGGTTTCATACCAAGCCCTAGGGGCTTGCTTTAACCCATATAAAGCTTTCCTAAGTCTATAGACATGATTAGGTAGAGTTGAATCAACAAAACCTGATGGTTGTTCCACATAGACTTCCTCTTTAAGATTACCATTCAGAAATGCTGACTTGACATACATTTGGTAAACTTTAAATCCTTGAAAGGTTGCATAGGCCAGGAACATCCTTATGGCTTCCAGTCTGGCTACTGGAGCAAAGGTTTGATCAAAATCAAAACCTTCTTCCTGCATATATCCTTTAGCAACCAATCTTACTTTGTTCTTAATGATGACTCCTTGTTCATCCATCTTGTTCCTATAGATCTACTTGGTTCCAATTATGTTGTGGTCTTTTGGTTTAGGAACAAGCTCCCATACCTTGCACCTTTTGAACTGATTGAGCTCGTCTTGCATTGCCTCAATCCAATGAGGGTCTAGGATGGCTTCTTCAAACTTCTTTGGTTCAACTTGGGATAGAAAGCTGGAGTAAATTGTTGCATTCAGGTTTCTGCTCCTTGTTTGTACCCCTTGTCTTGGATCACCAATGATTTGTTCAGCTGGATGATCTCTTAGATGCCTATTGGCTGGAGGCATCCTGATTTCAGGTTGAACTTCTTCAACATCTTCATCATGCTGTACTCCTTGAACTTCATCAGCATTTGGTACATGTAGTTCTCCCCCTGCACAACAGCCACTATCTTCTACTTGCTATCTTGCAGTAGGTTCTTCTTCTAGAGTGAGCTTGTCCATCTTCTTTGTTAAACCTGTGGGGCTGCATACACTACTAGACAACTCATTGTTAATAAGTTTAGTTTCATTAAATACTACATGTACAGTCTCTTCTACAACTTGAGTAGACAAGTTGTAGACTCCATAAGCCTTACTATTGTTGCTGTACCCAACAAAAATTCCCTCTTGGTACTTGGCAGCAAACTTAGTCAAGTAAGACTTTCCATTGTTAAGTATGAAGCACTTACAACCAAAGATCCTGAAATAGGATAGGTTTGGTTTTCTGCCTTTCACAACCTCATAGGGGGTCTTGTTGAGGCTTTTAGTAATGGTAGCCCTATTAATAACATGGCATGCAGTATTAACTGCTTCAGCCCAGAAATATTCTGGTAGTGATGTATCACTTAATAGGGTCCTACCAGCCTCAATCAAGGTCCTATTCTTCCTCTCAGTAATGTCATTTTGCTGAGGTGTTCTAGGTGAAGAAAACTCTTGAAATATCCCAAATTCTTCACATAGTTTTGTCATGCTATCAGACTGAAATTCAGTACCATGGTCACTTCTAATCTTGACCACTGTATTGTCTAGTTCATTCTGAATTTGCTTGACAAAGCTATAGAAGACACTAGGTGTTTCAGATTTCTGTCTTAGAAAGAACACCCAGGAAAACCTTGAGTAGTCATCTACAACTACAAAGGTATAGACCTTCCTACCTAGGCTGTGAACAGGTATTGGACCAAAGAGATCCATATGCAAGAGGTATAAACACCTCACAGCATCTTTGTTTTCAATGCTTCTAAAGGTGGATCTAGTCTGCTTGCCCTTTTGACAAACTGAGCCAATACCATCTTTAATACACTTAACTTGAGGACCATTCCTCACTAACTCTTTACTAAAGAGTTTGCCAATTGTCTTGTAATTTAGATGAGCTAGCCTCTTGTGCCATTTGACACAATGAGAGACTTTCTCATCTACTACAAGACACACTTGAGAACCATTGGTCTCACACATAATGTCTAGGCAGTAGACATTCCTCTTTCTATAACCTGTCAAAATGATCTCTTGATCAGTTGACCTCTTGATATGACAACCATTCTTAACAAATGAGATGTCATACCCTACATCACTTAATTAACTTATACTTATTAGGTTGTGTTTCAACCCTTTAACATAAGCCACTTGAGTAATGGTAACCAAGTTACTAGAAATGTTACCAAACCCTTTGATGATTCTTTTTTCAGAACCACCAAAGGTGACTTTTGGACCATCTTTGATTGAAATGTAGTCCCTTAGTAATCCCTTTGTTCCAATCATATGTCTGGAACATCCACTGTCCAAGTACCATATTGGGGCATGGCCACTTGGACTCACCTGCAAAACAGATTAGTGAACCTTAGAACCCAAAGAATTCTTGGGTCCTTGGTACTTGTTAGTTTGCATCCTGACAAGACTACCTGCTGGTTTTCCAACAGGCAGTTTGCTACTCACTTTGGCACTAGCATTGTGCCAACAGTCCATAGCAAAGTGGCCAACCTTTCCACAGCACCAACACTCAAACTTATTGTACCTTTGCTTAGGTACTGTCTTTGCTGTTTTATCTACAGCTGACTTGTTGAGAGCTGGGGCTTTGCCCTTGGACTTGGACTTGGACTGAACAGTCCTTGCAGGTCTAGTAAATCCCAGTCCAGCTTTACCTTTGTGATGAACAAATTCATCAATTATGGGTAGAACTGACTTAGGTTTAGAAAACCTTGCAACTAAGTCTTTCTCCTTCAGAAGATTAATCTCCAGACTCCTAATTTGATCATTCTTAAATGATATAGTCCCCATCTGAATCACAGTTATGTGATTCAGTCTGTCTATCTCATTAAGCTTTTGATCAAATAACTTCTCAAAATCAGTTGCAGCAGCTTTGAGATCAACAATTTCCTTTGCCTGACTTTTGGCTAGGGACTTGCTCTTCTTATAAGCTTGCAACAGAACTTTATATTCATCTATTAACTGATGAATATCCTCTTCAGACTCAGATGCACTCTCATCATTTGATGATGATGAATCTGATTCTGTACTGGCACAAGAAATTGAACTTAAAGTTGAACTTTGTATCTTACTAGGTCCTGGCTGCTCCAGGATTTTATCACTTTCTGTCAATGTCATTAGCCCTTGGCATTGGCTGTCCTCTTGTTCATATATAGAATTCAAAATCTGCATGAACTCTTTTTCTTCCTCCTCAGCAAACAGTCCTATATATGCCTCAGCATCTGACTCAGTTTCTGATGAAGAAATATCTGACAGGTTCTTGTCCTTTTTGGAAACAAAAGACTTTTCTTTCTTGCCCTTGTATTGAGTCCTTTTCTTGTCACTAGACTCCTTTCTCATCTCTGGACAGTCTGCAATGACATGTCCTTGGCTATTACAGCAATAGCATACTATTTTTGAAAGTGTTGCCTTGCTAGACTTAGGCTTTTTCCTGTCTTTCTTTGAAGACTTTTTATTCTGATAATAGTTTTCTTTTCCCTGTGAAGTAGATGGCCTTGTCCTCCACTGTTTCTACTTTAAAAACTTCTGGAAATGTCTTGTGAAGGCAGCAAATTCCTCATCACTTTCACTGCTTTCAGACTTTCTGCTGCTTTCTGAATTATCTGATACTGTTTCAGCAACCTTTGGAGGTGGAGTTGGTGACTTACTCCTGTACTTTCTGGGGGCTTCTGTTTTGAAGGCCACTGTCCTTTCCTTGTGTTCACTTCTTGTTGATTTTTCCTCTTCTTTCCTCACCATTAACTGCATTTCATAGGACAGCAGTTTGCCAAAGAGTGTTGGTGGAGGAATTTCTCCCAACTTTGTCATTTCCCTAATAGCACAAATCTTGGTGTCCCAATCTTTTGTTAGGGACCTTAGAAACTTATCATTGAGTTCATAATTACTGAACTCTCTGCCATAGGACATGAGCTCATTCACAATCCTATAGAACTTTTTATAGCATTCAGTTATGCTATCAGCTTTTCCTTGTCTAAAACTTTCATATTCTTGATTGAGCAAGGATTTTCTGTCTTGCCTAACTTCTTCAGAACCCTCCATATACACAATAAGAGTATCCCACATTTCTTTAGCTGTCTTACAGTGTATCAGATTCTGAAAAGTTGCATCATCTATAGCACTCACTATAATGTTTTGAGCCCTTTTGTCCATGGTGGCTAGAACAATCTCATCCTTTGTCATTTCAGAGAAATCCTTTGGCGTTCTCTGATTTGCATCTAATACTGACACCTTCATGGGCACATATGGCCCTTCCTTCACTATGATATAAATCCTAGGGTCAGAGGCTTCCATAAAGAGTCTCACCCTTTCCTTCCAGATCCCAAAGATCTCTTTCCTACATATGGGTAGCTTCATGGATCCCAATTCCTTGTGATTCTCAGTGGAACCCATGGTTCTTGATTTTCTTGATGCTGTAATTCACTTAGATTGAATCTGCCAATCAGGATCTACTCAGACAGTTATGTCTCTTTTTGAGTAACCTGGCTCTGATACCACTTGAAAGATATTGTGCCTAAACACCTAGAGGGGGGGTGAATAGGTGACTTGAATCTTTTTAACTTTTTATGGCAGCAAACAGAATCTAACACAGAATTCTAGCTACTTTATCACAGCAATCACACAGCAATCACAGAATATTACAGCACACGGTAGACACACTGTTTTATAGTGGTTCCCCAAGTTTTGGGTACATCCACTTTCCCCCTTCGCCTATCTAGCAATGTACTAGATTCGGCCCAACTTCTCCACTATCTCAGAACCCAAAACAGGTTCCTACACCTCAGGACCAAGACCCTACAACTCAGCTTCTTCACAAAGCCTACACTCAGCCACCAAGGCCTACACTCAGCCACCAAGGCCTACACTCAGCCACCAAGGCCTACACTCAGCCACCAAGGCCTACACTCAGAGATTCCAATCTCCTACACTCAGGCTCTCAAGCCCTACACTCAGCCTTTATAATTACAGGCTTACAAGACTCAGATCCCTAAGGATCCTACAAGATAAAATGAATACAATAATGTAACTCAACAACTCAGAGACAAGAGAGAAAAGTTGTGAGCTTCTTGATGAGTTCTTGGAATAACTCAGCTGAAATCAATCTGACTTGGCTTTCTTCAAAGCTTCTTGAATGTAGAACTCAATAAGATTGACTCCTTCTGCAGTTGATCCTTGATCTCTGCTACTTAAGATTCAGAATAAATCTGAACCTTTCTTCTCAGTCTGGTTCCAACAACTGATTTCTTGGATGGAGCTCTCTCTCTCCAACTTCTTAGATCTGCACTTGATTCTTCAAGGAATAGCTAGATCTTCTTTGTTAAATACTTGATCAATAATCTGAACTCCCACTTCTGTAGACAGTGTAAGCCTATTTATAGGCCTTCTTCATGGTAACCGGCTGGTCCGGTTCATAACTGAATTCTGACAACTCTGACAGATGCAGTAGACCGGCTGGAATGGCAGCTGTCAAGTCATCCAGTCAGATTTTGAAAATTTTGTAACTGTCTGAAAGTGTCGAGACTTTCTGTCTTTAAGTGTCGACACTTATAGACCAAGTGTCGACACAAGTTGTCTAAGTGTCGACACTAGCCTACAAGGTGTCGACACAACTCCTTGTGTTGTAGATTTTATATCTCGACACTACTTCTTCTTCATGTGTCGACACTGAAATTGAGTGTCGACACAAGTACTTGTACTTCAGTATTTTGTTGAATTCTTCTAAGTGTCGACACAACACCTTTGTGTCGACACATCTTCATGTGTTGAATCTGTTAAGTGTCGACACTACTTCTTGGTGTCGACACATGTCTTCAGTGTTGATACATGTTGAGTGTCGACACAGCTCCTTGCGTCGACACATTCTTCTTCTGTCGAGACTCTGGCTGAGTGTCGACATAGCACCTTGTGTCGACATATTCTTCTTCTGTCGAGACTCTGGCTGAGTGTCGACATATTCCCTTAGTGTCGACACTTGTACTTAGAATTTTGCTGATCTTTGCTAAGTGTCGACACAGCTCCTTGTGTCGACACTTTCTTCAAGTGTTGAGTCTTTAGCTAAGTGTCGACACATTCTTTCTTGTGTCGACACTTTCTTCAAGTGTTGACTCTTCTTCAGTGTGTCGACACATTGTTCTGGGTGTCGACACTTGTACTTAGTCTCTGCTGATTTTTGCTAAGTGTCGACACAGCCTCCAAGTGTCGACACTTTCTGATGTAGACACAGTTTCACTGAGTGTCGACACAACTGCTAAGTGTCGACACTGCTTCACTGCACTTTTCTTTATTGAGTGTCGACACATCTTCTTGTGTCGACACTTTCTGTCTGGTGTCGACTCTGCATCCCAGGTGTCGACACAATGACTCCAAGTGTCGACACTGCTTGCCTGGGTGTCGACACAAGTCTTCTTAAGTGTCGACACTTTCCCTCTGGGTGTCGACACTTTCCCTCTGGGTGTCGACACTTGGACTTAGAAACTTTTCTTCTTTCCTGCAAATACTTAACCTGCACAAGTAAACTCAAAACATATCAAATACATTTTGATGTATATCATTGAGTTGGGTGAGTCTTCTTCAAATCAGGTACATTTAAACCAATGTACCCAACACCGCTGTAGTCTTGACTTTTATCAGATTGTCACATATTAATCTCAGATTGGGTAGTACTTAGCCTTCTTCTTATTCCTTCCTTGCTGTTAAGTTTGCCCAGTTCGGGTGCTGGGGTAGTGAAGATGAGTGCTGGAATTGACCCTCATGTTGATAGTCGTTGCCTAGTAAGTTAGGTAGCATTAGATTTTCATGTTTGCAGAAGTTCTATGGGTAGTGTTGACAGCGTTGAGTGAACTCAACGCTGTCAGATCGACGAAGATCGTCGATCTGAGTTCGACGGAAATCGTCGAACTGAGATCGACGATCTCCGACTGCCAAATCGACGAAGATCGTCGATCTGAGTTTGATGACAATCGTCGAACTGGGATCGACGATCTCCGGTTCTGAGTTCGACGAAGATCGTCGAACTGAGCTCGACGATTCCTGTAAGCTGTGTTCGACGATTTTCCATCTGTCGTCCCTTGTTTTCCCGAGTGAATCCCGCTGAGTTTGGGGTTATTTTGTCGGTTGTTTCTTTTTTTCTGAACGCTGAATCGTGGGTGATGGCTAGTAGGGGTGGTTTTCGTTTTAGCTCTTAAAAGTGGTGGGGTTTTGTGTTGAGTCGTGGCCGCCACTGTTTTTCCCATGTACAGGCTGGGTGTGGGTGGTTTGTATGTCCCTAGTGCTCTCCCTGTGCGACCCTTGAGCTTATTTTGTTTTGGTGATGGTGGTTTGGGGGACCGCGTATGCCTCCAATCCTGAACCATGTGGATTTTTACTACTGCCATAAACTCACAAATTAGGATTGTTAGGTGTTTCTTCTTAGTAGAATGCAACATATTGTGGCAAGTTTTCTATTCTTTTGCCTTGTAGCCTCTGCAGGATTTGAGCAGGGCATGTTGTTGTTTTCCTTGTGCTTGGTGTACTTTGGCTTACTGTGGACAACACTAGCTTTTACTGTCATGTTTACTTACTCTCTTTCATTCCATTTTAAAATTATGCTCTGATTCAGAATTTCTTGTTATACTTGCTAAGGTGTTCTTTCTTTGGATATCTCAGGTTTAGAGCAGTAGCCGGTTGAGCGGCTGGTTTTTCCTTGGTGATTGTTGTGTATCCCTTGGGTTGCTGGGATCTTCCTCCTTGTTTTTGTGAGATAGTTTTCTGTTATTCCTACAGACATACATGCTCGCCAATGGGTTCGTGTCAGGTTGTTGACGTCCGCTAGTGGTTTTTACTTGTGATACTAGATATGTTTCTTTTACTGCTACCTTTCTGGAGATAGTCTACTTGCTCATGGGAAGATTATTCTAGTGTTGGGTATTGTATCCACAACGTACCTGATTTGAAGAAGCCCCTGCACAAGCTAAGGTAAATAGACAATGTATTTGATAAAATCTTTTATGTTGTGCTTGCAGTTATTCCACGCTAAGTACACATCAATGTCAGGGTGCAGTAGGTCAATATACACGGGTCTGCGCGACGTAATCCCTCGTTGAGCAGATCAGTGTGTTGTCCTACGTGTACTCTCTCTATTGGAGTGTACTTATTTTCAAGTACAAGGCTGTGATAATGCAAGAGCAGAAACGGAGTAACGATGGGTCAAAGAGCAGCTCATGGGTGGAAAGACGAAAAATCGTCTAAGTAATAATCGACGAGAATCACCAAGTGATTCTCGCCGAATCGTCGAGAATCACTGGTTGATTCTCGCCGACTCTATACGGCTAAATCAGAGCGTGCAAATCTGCCGCTAAGTCAAAATCGTCGAGAATCATCAAGTGATTCGGCGAGAATCACTAGTGATTCTCGCCGAATCGTCGAGAATCACCTTCGATTCTCGCTGATTTTGCCTTGGGCGATTTTCTGGAACCCGCTGGACAGGACTCAGCCGCTGGCACTGTTTTGAACCGGGCTTGGGGTTTCTTCTGGTGGGGCCCACAACGGTCATCTTGAAGATCTACTGTATAAATACACGCGTATTTTTGAACAGTAAGTAGACACAGAAAAACGAAGCCGAGCCGCCGACCTTTACCTAGATCGTGAAATCCGCTCCGCCGCCGTCGCCGCTCGTGCCTGTAGATCGCCGGCTTTGATCGTGGTTACTTCCAGATCTCCCGGCGACAGAAGCTCAGCCAAGCACAGCGTCTCACGCGTCTAACCAGAGATCCCTTGTCTCTTGATTCGTTGATCGGGAAAACCTTCCCCTTCCGAATCGATCGAGACGATCGATCCTAATGTGACCGTTGGAAGACCTTGCTAGCTTTGCTACGAATATTGAATCTTCAAAGTACAGCAGCCGCACACCGTTGTCGCCGCCGATCCCGAGAACTAAGCCGCCGCCCTTCTTGCCACCGCCGGTTTCGGGAGAGATTCTCTCCAAGTGAGATCTTGGGTTGTGGACTCTTCGTTGACTTCAAGAACACGTCATCGAACGAAGAGGGACACCTTAGTCTTCATAAGTTGTTTGTATTTCTTATACATTCTATTTTCAATTTCTTTGTAAAGGAACGTTGGTTCCTAGTTGTAAGGGTTGGGTGCAACCCGTGTTGTGGGAGTGGTGACTCCTACGTGTGGAAGGGTTCCTTCCGTTAGTGCAAGGATTGGATTTCAATCCTGTTGGTGAAGTGACCGAGTCGTCCCTGGTTGGGAGATAGGTCGAAGGGGGAAAGTGGATGTACCCAAATCGGGGAACCACTATAAATTGCTTATGTCCTTTCTGTGCTGTGTTGTTTTGTTTTCTTGTGCAGGTACGACTTTAATTCCGCAAAAATGCTGCAAGACACCTATTCCCCCCCCCCATAGGTGAAGGTAGTTGACACTAGGTGAACTTTCAAGTGGTATCAAAGCGAGGTTGCTCATCAAAAAGGTTTACACCTTGAGTAGAATCCTTCCACTAGTGTCAAGAAGAAGGCAGACTTCGACTATGGACGGACTCAAGTACACAGGCAAGATCCCAGTGTGCATCAGGCTAAACTTTCCTATCTGGAAGGAAAGTATTTGGTTCTACATGAAAGCGGTCGATCCCCGACTCTTCATGATCGTGGAGGAGGGACCTTATGTCCCCACTAAGGCCTCCACCATTGATCCTACCAAGAAAGTGCCAAAGAAAATTTCTGAAATGGACAAGGACGAGATGGTTCTGGTGGGACTTGACAAGAAGGCGCAGAACATTCTGGTCAGCGCGGTCGATGACTCAATGATGCAGAACTTCTGCAACTGCAGGACAGCAAAAGAGATCTGGCACTGCCTGATTATCCTAATGGAGGGCACTGATGAAGTGAGGGATGATCGGAGATCCCTCCTGAACCAGTAATATGAGGCCTTCAGACAAGGGCCTAAGGAAGAGATCGGAGTCACCTTCGAGAACTTCCTCAAGATTGTCAATGCCCTTAAAGGATATGGAAGAGTGTTCACTGATGGTGAACTTAATGATAAATTCCTTAGGTCCCTTACTAAGGAATGGGACACAAAGATCTGCGCCATCCGAGAGTTTGGCAGACTTGCTGAAACAGACCCGCAAATTCTGTTTGGGAAGCTGATGTCCTATGAGCTTCAACTGAACACCAGGAAAGCAGAAGAAGAAGCAGAGAAGGCTGCAGCCAAGGAAAAGACTGTGGCCCTAAAAGCCATTCACTCCAGGAAGGGCAAGGGTGCGGTTTCATACCGTGCCGGGAAAAAGGATGAGGAGGAGGACTCCGAGCCATGCTCCTCCAGCTCAGAGTTGTCTGAGGAAGATTTCTCCCTCATCACCCGAGAATTCAAGAAGTTCCTCAAGATGAGGAATCAAAGAAAGAGAGACGGCTCCTCCTCCAGGCATCAGAAGAAAAATTATTCTTCTGACAGGTATGCTTCTAAACCGAACAAACATCGCTCCTCTGACATTATTTGTTTTGGATGCAATAAGCCAGGACACGTCGTGGCCGACTGCCACCACGGCAAGAGAGAAAATGGGAAGGGAGAGGAGAACAAGTCCTCTAGAGATAAGAAGAAAGGGAGGAGCTACATCGCCAAAAAGCCAAAGACACTGAGTGAGTCTGATTCCTCAGACTCCAGTGATGATGAGGAAGCCTATTTAGGGCTGGTGGGTCGCTCCGACTCAGAAGGTGAATGCCCCCCATTTACTGGGAAGGTAAAAGCTCACACCCCTCTCTCCGACTCTGAATCTGATCCTGAGTCTCAGGATGATGACCCTGAGGATAGCCATTCGGCCCGTGAAGCGGAGCTCCTCGAGAAGTATGAGCTTCTGCTCAACACTTTCGAGGAGTGCCGTAAGAGATTGAAGGCTGAGAAAAAGCAAGTGAAATTCCTTAAGGGTGAGAGTGTCTCCCTAAGGGAAGAGATCACCAGTTTGATCTCTCTCCGACAGGAGCACCTAGACCTGACTTCAAAGCATTCAGAGTCTCTTAAGCTCCTTGATCTTAAGCAGGAGGAAGTCGATAAGTTGGAAGAACAACTTGCGGCAGAAAGGAAGATCGTCAAGAGCTTCTCTTTGCCAAAAACAGTTCTTCCATTAGTTGATACCTTCTCTGCTCAGGCCAAAGGAGCTGGCTTGGGGCATGTAGGGGTATCTGGTTTCTCATCCAGGAGAAACAGGAACCAGAGAAAGAATTAGGCCGCCAAGAAGGCCTCTGCTGCTGAAAAGGGAAAGGCCCCACTCAGTCCTGTTGCGTTCAGAAAGCCTAGCTTTCCCTGCAACCAACATGACTTTGAGTCAACCTTTGGTCATCATTTCCGGCCCTCGGTTGCAAAGCCAAAGAACCGATATGATGGTTGGACTTTTCCCCGCAACTTCGGTGAGAGTGTCTTCAAGGCATCTTATGAGAAAATCCATATGAGAAATTATGGTCAATTCTCTAGTGGCCATAATAGAAAGCAGGAACCAAAGGCCAAGCCTGTTATACTGAAGGAGCAAAAGGTGAAGAAGTCATGTGACTGCAATCACTATGATGCCTCCACCTCCAGATCCAAGGCCCCGGATGTACCCACCATTCCCAGGGTAAAGCAGGAGCCTAGAAAGAGGTACAACAGATTTGACTGTTGGTGTTGTGGCAAAGTCGGTCACTTTGCCGTGGATTGTTGGTTTAATCCGAGGTATAACGAGACTCCTTATGTTAGCAATGCGAGGCTGACCACTCGTAGTGTTAACCACCCGAGGGGGAGTATGCTAACCAAGACTCTAGGACCCAAGTTCGATTGGGTTCCTAAGGAAAATTAATTTTGTTTTGCAGGAATGTCCAAAGGCCACCAAACCTCCAATATGGTACTTGGACAGTGGATGCTCCCGGCATATGACTGGGACAAGAAGCCTGCTACGTGATTACACTCCAGTCGAGAATGGACCGAAAGTCATCTTTAGGGGGTCAGATCGAGGAGTCACCAGAGGTTACGGTATGATTTCCAACGGTATAATCTCTATCACCGACGTGGCTTATGTTGAAGGGTTAAACCATAACCTGATCAATGTAAGTCAGTTATGTGATAAAGGTTATGACGTTAAGTTCTGCAAGGATAAATGCCTGATAATATCATGTGCCTCTTCTGAGACGGTATTATCAGGCATTAGGAGCAGAAATATCTTCTGCTTAGATTTTCTTAGCTTAGATTCATCTACCCCCGTATGCCTAGTAGAAAAAGGCAGTGCATCTCTTTGTGAATAATGGCACAAGAGATTGGCACATATTAATTACAAGACAATTAGTATGCTATTTTCCAAAGATTTAGTGAGGGATGCTCCCATTATTAAGTGTATCAAAGATAGTCCCTGTCCTGCATGCCAGATGGGCAAACAGACTCGGGCTACCTTTAAGGGCATCTCAGACAAAGACTCCTCCAGATGTCTTTATCTTCTGCACATGGACTTGTTTGGTCCAATGCAAATTCATAGCTTAGGAGGGAAGTCTTATACGCTCGTGATTGTAGATGATCACTCTTGGTTTACCTGGGTGTTCTTTTTAAAATGGAAGTCTGATACGTTTGACATCTTCACCATCTTTGTCAAGCAGATCCAGAACGAACTTAACTGCTCAGTGGTCAAAATCAGAAGTGACCATGGAACAGAGTTCGAGTCTGGTGCTATGACAGAGTTCTATGAAGAACTTGGTATCTTTCATGAGTTTTCCTCCCCACGCACTCCTCAACAAAACGGAGTCGCGGAGAGGAGAAATAGAACACTCATTGAAGCCTGCACGACAATGTTGAATGACGCTTCACTCCCAGAATACTTCTGGGCTGAGGCGGTCAATACGGCTTGTCATGTTCAAAACCGGGCATTGATCAACAAAAGTCATCGTAAGACGCCCTACGAACAACTGAAAGGCAGGAAACCAACCATGTCCTATTTGAGGATCTTTGGTTGCAGATGTTATGTACTGAATAATGGGAAGTACCCGCGTACGAAATTTGGTGAAAAATGCTTCGAAGGCATATTCATGGGCTATAGTTCCCACAGTCGGGCGTATAGGGTCTTCAGTAAGAAAACCCTAGTGGTGGAAGAATCAATTAATGTTGTATTTGATGAAGGAAGCTTGCTTAACAGCAATTCTTCCAGCGGTATTCTTGGAGATGCAGGTGCACGACTTGAACAGCTGTGTCTCGATGAGACCGCTAAAGATGAAACTCCTAAGTACGTCAAAGTTTCCACCTCAACGTCAACTGGGAATGTTGAAGATCAAAATGGAGAAAATCTCTTAGAAGAAGGAGAAGCCCAAGAAGTAGTCGACGCTCCAGACGCCAGACTTCTAGAGCTCCGGCACGTGAGGGATCATCCTAGAGATCAGATCATCGGAGATCCTCGTGACGGTGTCCGAACTCGAAGAGGTACTAGTAATGAGATTTTGCATCGTAGCGTTCTTTCATAGGTTGAGTCAAAGAAGTTCGACGAGGCGAACAAAGATGCAGCTTGGATTTTGGCCATGCAAGATGAACTGCATCAATTCGAACGATGCAACGTTTGGACGCTGGTTCCCAGACCACAAAAGCAGAATGTGATTGGCACCAAGTGGATCTTCAGAAACAAACTGGATGAACATGGTGTCATCATAAAGAATAAGGCCAGGCTGGTGGCTCAAGGTTACCGACAGGAGGAGGGGATTGAGTTCGACCAGACCTTTGCACCAGTGGCAAGGCTCGAGGCAATCAGATTGTTCCTGGCATATGCTTCGCACAAAGGATTCACAGTCTATCAAATGGATGTGAAATCAGCATTCTTGAACGGAGACCTGAAAGAGGAAGTATACGTCGCTCAACCCCCAAGTTTTATCAATCCTACTTATCCCAATCATGTATATTTTCTTAATAAAGCTCTATATGGTTTAAAACAAGCTCCACGAGCTTGGTATGAGACTTTATCTAGTTTTCTTCTTGAGAACAAGTTCTCTAGAGGTAAAATAGATAAGACATTGTTTCTCAGGGAAGTCAAAGGCAAGATTTTGCTGGTGCAAATCTATGTCGATGACATTATATTCGGCTCAACGGACAACAATCTTTGCAAAAAGTTTTTAAAACTTATGCAAGGAAAGTTTGAAATGAGCAGTATGGGAGAGCTAAAGTATTTCTTGGGACTTCAAGTGAAACAGCCTGAGGATGGAATCTTCATCTCTCAGACGAAGTTCACAAATGAACTCCTCAAGAAATTCGGTATGGAGAATGCAACCTCTATGAGGACTCCAATGGGATCCACTATGTCTCTGGATAAGGATGAGAAAGGTAAACCTTTCGATGAAACCAAATACAGAAGCATCATTGGATCCCTGCTCTACCTTACTGCCAGTAGACCGGATATCATGTTCTCCACATGTGTCTGTGCCAGATATCAGGTGAACACTAAGGAATCTCACTATATTGCTGCAAAGCGAATTCTAAGATACCTTAAAGGTATTCCCAATCTTGGCTTATGATACCCGAGAAACAATGATGTCAAGCTAATAGGTTTTTCAGATGCTGATTTTGCAGGGAGTAGGGATGACAGGAAAAGCACTTCCGGGACGTGTCAATTCCTCGGAAGAAGGCTTATCTCATGGAACAGCAAGAAGCAGAATTGTGTAGCAACCTCCACAGCAGAGTCTAAGTACATCTCGGCAGGCAGCTGTTGCGCACAACTCCTATGGATCAGAAACCAGTTAGCCGACTACGACCTTCAGTTCAAGGAAGTGCCAATGTAATGCAACTCCTCCAGTGCAATTGCAATTGTCAACAATCTGGTATCGCACAGCAGAACGAAGCATATTGAAGTGCGCTACCACTTCATTCGGGAGCACGTGGAGAACAAGGACATCTCTCTCTGTTATGTCCCCACGGACAAGCAGATTGCAGATATTTTCACAAAGCCCTTAGACAAAGCCAAGTTCAATCTTTTCAAAACTGAATTGGGGATGGTAAACTATGGGGAATGAAGACTACAGAAGCTCTAGGCTCGTGCATCTAGGGGGAGCCTCTGTCAGGAACTCAAGTGTGAGCACAGGTGCAAGAACTGAGGGGGAGCAAGGGGTCAAATGCAACAGACCCAGATTTGCAGAAGCCGAAAAGGGGGAGATTACCCTCTCGGCTAAGGCTAAGGTGGCTCCAAGTTTGCTCTCAAGAAATTTGTATTGGTAATGGATATCTCTCTCAACTCAATTTTAAGTTTATGCTTTTCATTCTCATACGCTCTATTCAACTCAATTTTAAGTTTATGCTTTTCATTCTCATACGCTCTATTCACCTTAGCTTGTAGGGTTTAGGCTTCTTCAAATAGGAGGAGATTGTTGGGTATTGTATCCACAACGTACCTGATTTGAAGAAGCCCCTGCACAAACTAAGGTAAATAGACAATGTATTTGATGAAATCTTTTAAGTTGTGCTTGCAGTTATTCCACGCTAAGTACACACCAATGTCAGGGTGCAGTAGGTCAATATACACGGGTCTGCGCGACGTAATCCCTCGTTGAACAGATCAGTGTGTTGGCCTACGTGTACTCTCTCTATTGGAGTGTACTTATTTTCAAGTACAGGGCTGTGATAATGCAAGAGCAGACACGGAGCAAGGATGGGTCAAAGAGCAGCTCATGGGTGGAAAGATGAAAAATCGTCTAAGTAATAATCGACGAGAATCACCAAGTGATTCTCGCCGAATCATCGAGAATCACTGGCTGATTCTCGCCGACTCTATACGGCTAAATCAGAGCATGCAAATCTGCCGCTAAGTCAAAATCGTCGAGAATCACCAAGCGATTCGGGGAGAATCACTAGTGATTCTCGCCGAATCGTCGAGAATCAATAGTGATTCTCGCCGAATCGTCGAGAATCACTAGTGATTCTCGCCGAATCGTCAAGAATCACCTTCGATTCTCGCCGATTTTGCCTTGGGCGATTTTCTGGAAACCGCTGGACCGGACTCAGCCGCTGGCACTGTTTTGAACCGGGCTTGGGGTTTCTTCTGGTGGGGCCCACAACGATCATCTTGAAGATCTACATTATAAATACACGCGTATTTTTGAACAGTAAGTAAACACAGAAAAACGAAGCCGAGCCGCCGACCTTGACCTAGATCGTGAAATCCGCTCCGCCGCCATCGCCGCTCGTGCCTGTAGATCGCCGGCTTTGATCGTGGTTACTTCCAGATCTCCCGGCGACAGAAGCTCAGCCAAGCACAGCGTCTCACGCGTCTAACCAGAGATCCCTTGTCTCTTGATTCGTTGATCGGGAAAACCTTCCCCTTCCGAATCGATCGAGACGATCGATCCTAGTGTGACCGTTGGAAGACCTTGCTACCTTTGCTACGAAGATTGAATCTCCAAAGTACAGCAGCCGCACACCGTTGTCGCTGCCGATCCCGAGAACCAAGCCGCCGCCCTTCTTGCCGCCTCCGGTTTCAGGAGAGATTCTCTCCAAGTGAGATCTTGGGTTGTGGACTCTTCGTTGACTTCAAGAACACGTCATCGAACGAAGAGGGACACCTTAGTCTCCATAAGTTGTTTGTATTTCTTATACATTCTATTTTCAATTTCTTTGTAAAGGAACGTTGGTTCCTAGTTGTAAGGGTTGGGTGCAACCCGTGTTGTGGGAGTGGTGACTGCTACGTGTGGAAGGGTTCCTTCCGTTAGTGCAAGGATTGGATTTCAATCCTATTGGTGAAGTGACTGAGTCGTCCCTGGTTGGGAGATAGGTCGAAGGGGGAAAGTGGATGTACCCAAATCGGGGAACCACTATAAATTGCTTGTGTCCTTTCTGTGCTGTGTTGTTTTGATTTCTTGTGCAGGTACGACTTTAATTCCGCAAAAACGTTATAAGACACCTATTCCCCCCCCCCCTCCATAGGTGAAGGTAGTTGACACTAGGTGGACTTTCAGCTAGGTTTCTAGTTACTTTTAAACTTAAAAACACTATTATAAGTATATCTCATGATCTGCATGTTTATGAAACTCATACACTACTTTCCAAGCAACGTAAAAAGGATCGTTTTCTATTTATAATATAAAATAAATCTAGGGTCTTGCATAGTATAAGTTGACCTCGAGGGTCGCTTATGCACTCTCTTAGGATGTCAATTATAAATAAAGTAATTTTCGTTGCGTATTAGTATAGTTTTTTAAACTGTGGACTAGATAATCCACTGAGCCGAGGGATACGGCCTTTAAAAATATAACTGATTTTTCTAATCTTTAAACTTATGAATTTTCATAGTTTAGTTAGCTGGTGTTCGCTTGAGCGTCAACAGTTATCCCCTGCTCGACGTGGCATCACGACGCGTGTTTTCTCATACCCTGATACTTATTAAATTCGGAGAAAATGCGAGTTGTGACAGTTGGTATCAGAGTGAGGTTGCTTGACAATTTATCGGGCAACCTTTCCTTGTAGGTATTAGATGTTTTGTGTCATATCATACACACACCGATATGTCATCAACACGTCTTGCCTGAAGCACAAACACTATACTCATAGCATAACTTGAAGTATACGGGGCATATTATGTACTATGTGATGCATAATATGTGTCTGTATATGGATCCACCATAGGGGCAACATGTGAGGGTTATGTAGTATGGGATGCATAACATCGCCATATGAATGCGACTAGCACGTTTCTTTTTCGTTGCATGAGAATGTTATGTAGTATGGGATGCATAACATTTTCATGCGTACACCACTCATGACATGCATTAGGGCATTTTTAGAATGCATAACACAATCATGCACATCATAACATTGCATAAGCACAACGTGCCAAGCTAAAGATTTGTAGGATGAAAAATGTACACACATGATTTTAAATCAGAAAAAAAAATATAAATTCATGCATTCCCGATCTATGCACAAGAGTTAGTTGATGGTGGTTAACCATCCTAGGTTAGGCATAGCATCACTTTTGTTAAACAAAATAAAATCCCAGAGCAAGTATAGCATTTAAAGGTTCATATTTATGTATGTATTGTTTGTACTGGTAGTTTGTTGCAACTGTTGTACTAGGTTTTGACCTCAGTTTTATGGTTTTAGGATGGCGAGACGTCCTTCGACTAGGTCGACTCCCCTGTCTGAGGGTGAGTCTTCAGGAGCGCAGAGTGATGCGGTGATCGAGAGCCTGCGATAGAGCAACGATTCCTTGACCAGGCAGATGGTGGAGATGCAGGCCCAGATCCAGTCTCGGGTGGCAGTTGTGGCAGGACAGACTCAGGCAGTGCAAGCCCCTGAAGGGGGGTTAGCTGCTCCTCCCCCTCCTGCTCCCCTGAGACCTCCAATGGTGGTGCCAATAGAGATGGCCTTTATTTCTCAGTTTCAGCGACTTAGCCCTCCTACATATGATGGGAAGGCAGATTTCATGGTCATAGATGATTGGCTGATCTCCATGGAGGAGATGTTCTCGTACTCCGGTGTTGCAGATGATCACAGAGTGATGATACCGCCTATCAGCTAAAGGGTTTGGCTAAGAGCTGGTGGCTTAGGGAAAAGGAGAGCTTGGTGGCTGGTTGCTCTTGGGTATTATTCAAGGAGATGTTGTTGAGGAAGTTCCTGCCATCGGTCGAGCGTGACCGACTAATGAACGACTTCCTTCACCTGAAGCAGAGGCAACTCACGGTCAGTGAGTACGAGATAGAGTTCAGTAAGTTGAGTCGGTTTGCCCCTGGGTTGGTGAGTGTTGAAGCAGATCGAGTCAAGCTGTTCCTTGGTGGCTTGAGGAGCGAGGTTCAGCAGTTGTCCAGTGCTTATGGATCAGAGACTTATGCAGGGGTAGTGGAGGCTGCTCTAAAAGTGGAGGCAATTGAGACCGCAAAGAACAGAGGCCAGCAAATGAGGAAGGATAAGAGGAAGTCTGCTAAAGAGAAGAACCCCCAGGTACTCGATGCTGCTTCGGGAAAGAAGAGCAAGGTAGCATGTAGCTTCTGTGGCCGGTCAAGCCACCATGTTGAGAGGTGTTTCAAGAAGGCGGGAGCTCAGAAGAAGGAGCAAGTTCATGCTATTCAAGGTCCTCCTAGGAAGGATGTTTCCTGTTCTGTTTGCAAGCGACCCGGGCATGATGCTGCCCAGTGCTGGTCTAAGGATAAAGTCTGCTATCAGTGTGGACAGAAGTGTCATATCAAGACAAGGTGTCCTCAGGTCCAGCTTGTTCTTCGAGCAGTTCCATTTCAGGCATTACCTCCGCCTCAGCGTGTGGGCAAGGGCAAAGGAAAGTTGAACGTGATCTCTTCCGAGGAGGCTCAAACTTCGACTCAGGTCATCTCAGGTTAGTCGTTTTCCTAGCCTGAATGTTTTATTTATTAGAATGGTTATAGTTTTTGTTTTGGTAGTTCCTTAGTTGCTTATATACTCCTATAGGGAAATTTAAGGTGATGAACCGCTGGGCTCGTGTTCTGTTCGACTCTGGTGCTACCCACTCGTTTGTGGCTAGAGCATTTGTGGAGCGATACCGATTGATTCTAGATCAAGTTCGTGATACCTTCCGCGTCAAATTCCCTTTTGGTGAATCTGTGGATTTGGGCATTTTGGATTGCCCTGTTTTGTTGGGGGACTTCATTGCGAAGGCAGACTTGAAGATGATTGATCTAGAGGACTTCGATGTTATTCTGGGCATGGACTGGTTGTCTAAGTATGATGCGGTTATTCAGTGCAAAGGAAAACGCTTGGACTTCATCAAGGACAACTGTCAGCCTGGAAGTGTGTATGCTGAACCGAGCCAGGATTCCCGTGTCATTTCTGCGGTATGTGCTCAGAAGCTGCTTTGTTCTGATTGTTTTGCTTATTTAGTCTCGGTGGTTGGGACTGCCGTTAGTGTATCGCGCTTGGAGGAGTTTCCTGTTGTTAGGGGTGCAAGCGGTTCGGTTTGGGTCGGTTTGGAGCCAAACCGAAACCGAACCGACATGCCTCGGTTTTTGGTTTGTCCAAACCGACCCAAACCGAACCCGGTCGGTTCGGTTCAAAGTAGGTTCGGTTTTTTATCGGTTTTTGATTGTTCGGTGTCGGTTTTTTTACGATCTTAACACCAACCACCTTGATTTTTCAGTACTTGCTATTTTCATTCATTGAAAATTTAAAGTCTATAAATTTTTGTTTAAAATTTGAAAACTACATTTGTTTTCTCATTTAAAGTTTCAAAACTGATTCACAAGATGTAGTTGTCTCCATACTCATGCAGAGATATTGCTTTGATTTTCCACTGTTGTTGAACTTTCTCCTTCTAGCATGTCATCAACAATGGCAATCTTAAGATTGGGTTTATTGTCATCCTCAATTAATAGGCGTTAATGATATGATGGAAAAAGTGCAACTCTATAAGTAGTAATAACCAAACTTCAGTGAGCACTTGAAAGGACATCAATAAGGAAGATGGTTACAACTAATATGAAAGAAATAGAAAAGTGAATTAGTTAAACTAATGATAATAACTAGAGTAGTTGGCACTTACGTACGCTTCAAAGAACTTAATGGAAAAAAAAGATTCATAAAACCACAATTTGTCAGGATACTTCTATATATGAATTTAATGATACTGATATTCACACAAGTATCAATTCCAACCTTTGTTTCTAAGTTGGGTGGTGGGCTAATATCAACCAAATTGTAAACGTAAGTATTAGTTGACAACTAGAGTAGTATGTCTGCTTGATATCATTTTATTTTTCTTATGATTGTTCCTCTCTTTCACACCTCGTGATCAGAATAATTTATTGAATATTTATGTAATGATTCAGCCATACTAACAAAAGTATTTGTAAAGCCTATATATAATTTAAAATTATTATAATATTAGTCGGTTCGGTTCGGTTTGGTCGGTTTTCACAACTTGAAAACCGACCCGAACCGATAAGCTTTCGGTTTTCAAAAGCTCTAAATCGAACTGACATCGGACCGGGCGGCTCGGTTTTAAAAACGGTGTGGTTCGGTCAGTTCGGTAGGTTTTGTCGGTTTTTGGTTTTTGATCCTCACCCCTACCTGTTGTACGTGGTTTCTCTGATGTTTTTCCTGATGACCTTCCTGGTCCCCCCCCCCCCCCGAGCGGGATGTTGAGTTTGTGATTGATTTGGAACCGGGTACGCATCCTATTGCTAAGGCGCCGTATCGGATGGCCCCTCGTGAGTTGGAGGAGTTGCGAGTCCAGTCGGACGAGTTGTTGGCAAAAGGCTTTATCAGGCCGAGTTCGTCGCCTTGGGGTGCTCATATTCTATTTGTGAAGAAGAAGGATGGGTCAATGAGGCTGTGCATCGATTATAGGGAGCTGAACAAAGTCACCATTAAGAACAGGTACCCTCTGCCGAGGATCGATGAATTATTTGATCAGTTACGTGGTAGCACGTTGTTTTCCAAGATCGATCTTCGTTCTGGCTATCATCAGCTCAGGATCCGTGAGGCAGATATTCCATGGACTACATTTAGATCGAGGCATGGACACTTTGAGTTTCTAGTGATGTCGTTTGATTTGACCAACGCAGCATCAGCTTTCATGGATATGATGAACCGGGTGTTCAAGGACTTCCTAGACAAGTTCGTTGTGGTATTCATCGATGATGTGTTGATCTACTCTCGCAGTGCTGAGGAGCATGAGCAGCATCTGCGCTTGGTTCTATCGGAGTTGAGGAACCACAAGTTATTCGCCAAGCTGAGCAAGTGCGAATTTTTGTTACCTCAGGTCTCATTTCTGGGCCATGTGGTGAATAAGGATGGGATCTCGGTCGACCCGGAAAAGATCACATCAGTGATGGATTGGAGCAGGTCGAGTTGGGTACATTGGTTTAAATGTACCTGATTTGAAGAAGCCTCACCCAACTCAATGATATACATCAAAATGTATTTGATGTGTTTTTGAGTTACTTGTGCAGGTTAAGTATTTGCAGGACTGAAGCAAAAATTTCTAAGTCCATGTGTCGACACCCAGAGGGAAAGTGTCGACACTTAAGAAGACTTGTGTCGACACCCAGGCAAGCAATGTCGACACTTGGAGTCATTGTGTCGACACCTGGGATGCAGAGTCGACATTAGACACAAGTGTCGACACAAGGAGTTGTGTCGACACTCAATGAAGAAAGTACAGTAAAGCAGTGTCGACACTTAACAGCAGTGTCGACACTCAGTGAAGCTGTGTCTACACCAGAAAGTGTCGACACTTGGAGCTATATCGACACTCAGCAAAAGTCAGCAGAGACTAAGTATAAGTGTCGACACTCAGAACAATGTGTCGACACTCAACAGAAGAGTCAGCATTTGAAGTTAGTGTCGACACCAAGAACAATGTGTCGACACTCAGCTGAAGACTCTACACTTGAAGAAAGTGTCGACACATGAAGCTGTGTCGACACTTAGCAAAGAATAGAAAGATCGACAAAATATTCTAAGTACAACTGTCAACACTAAGGGAATGTGTCGACACTCAGCTGAAGTCTTAACAGAAGAATCAAGTGTCGACACAAGAAGCTGTGTCGACACTCATCAAGTATCAACATTGAAGACTGTGTGTCGACACCAAGAAGTAGTGTCGACACTTAACATATTCAACACAAGAAGTTGTGTCGACACAAAGGAGATATGTCGACACTTAGAAGAATTCAGCAAAAGATAGAAGATCAAGTACTTGTGTCGACACTCAATTTCAGTGTCGACACATGCAGAAGAAACTGTGTCGAGATATAGAATCTACAACACAAGAAGTTGTGTCGACACCTTGTAGACTTGTGTCGACACTTACACAACTTTTGTCGACACTTGGTCTATAAGTGTCGACACTTAAAGACAGAAAGTCTCGACACTTTCAGACAGTTAGAGAACTTTCAAGAACTGACTGGATGACTTGACAGCTGCCGTTCCAGCCGGTCTACAACACCTGTCAGAGATGTCAGAAGACAGTTATGAACCGGACCAGCCGGTTACCATGAAGAAGGCTTATAAATAGGCTCATACAGTCTACAGAAGTTGTTGTTGAGGTTGCTGAAGCAATTCAAAAAGTGGTTCACAGAGTTGTTCAAGTTATTTGATCAAGTATCAAATCAAGAAGATCTAGCTGTCCAAGTGTAGATCTAAGAAGTTGGAGAGAGAGGGATCCATCCAAGAAATCAGCCGTTGGAACTAGACTGAGAAGAAGGGTTCAGATATATTCTGGATCTTAAGAAGCAGAGGTCAAGGTTCAACTGCAGAAAGAATCAATCTAATTGAGTTCTACTTTCAAGAAGCTTTGAAGAAAGCTAAGTCAGATTGAATACAGCTGAGTTCTTCCAAGAACTCATCAAGAAACTCTCAACTCCCCTCTCTTATTTCTGAGTTGCTGAGTTATCATTTGTAAATTCATTTTTATCTTGTATGATCCTTTGAATCTGAGTGTTTGTAAGCCTGTAATTATAAAGGCTGAGGGTAGGGCTTGAGAGCCTGAGTGTAGGAGATTGAAATCTCTGAGTGTAGGCCTTTTGTGGCTGAGTGTAGGCCTGGGTGGCTGAGTGTAGGCCTTTGTGGCTGAGTGTAGGCTTTGTTGAAAAGCTGAGTTGTAGGGCTTTGGGCCTGAGGTGGAGGAACCAGTTTGGGTTCTGAGACAGTGGTGAAGTTTGGCCGAATCTAGTACACTGCTAGATAGGCGAAGGGGGAAAGTGGATGTACCAAAAGCTTGGGGAACCACTATAAATCTCTGTGTCTGCTGTGATTGTGATTTGCTGTGTATGCTGTGTGTTTGCTGTGATAAAATAGTTAGAATTCTGTGAACTTAACTGATTGCTGCCATTAAAGTTTAAAAAGAAGTAGGTCACCTATTCACCCCCCCCCCCCCCGCTAGGTGTTTAGGTACTATATCTTTCAAGTGGTATCAGAGCCAGGTTCCTCAAAAAGGACTAACCGTCTAAGGAGATCCTGATTGGCAGATTCAGTCTAAGGTAAATTACAGATTCAAGAAAATAAAGAACCATGGGTTCCTCTGAGAATCACAAGGAATTGGGTTCCATGAAATTACCTCTATGCAGGAAAGAGATATTTGGGATCTGGAAGGAAAGGGTAAGGCTGTTTATGGAAGCCTCAGACCCTAGGATATACATCACAGTAAAGGAAGGGCCTTATGTGCCCATGAAGATATCAGTTCTAGATGTAAATCAGAGAACCCCAAAGGATTTCTCTGAAATGACTAAGGATGAGATTGTCCTAGCCACCATGGACAAAAGGGCACAAAACATTATAGTGTGTGCCATAAATGATGCAACATTTCGGAATCTAATAAACTGTAAGACAGCCAAAGAGATGTGGGACACTCTTATTGTGTATATGGAAGGTTCTGAAGAAGTTAGGCAAGATAGAAAATCCTTGCTAAATCAAGAGTATGAGAGTTTTAGACAAGGAAAGGGTGATAGCATAACTGAGTGCTATAAGAATTTCTACAGGATAGTGAATGAACTCATGTCTTATGGAAGAGAGTTTAGTAATTATGAACTAAATGACAAGTTCCTAAGGTCCCTAACTAAAGATTGGGACACCAAGATCTGTGCCATTAGAGAAATGGCTAAGTTGGGAGAAATTCCTCCACCTATACTGTTTGACAAGTTATTGTCTTATGAAATGCAGTTGACAGTGAGGAAAGAGGAGGAGAAATCAACAAGAACTGAACACAAGGAAAGAATAGTAGCTTTCAAGACAGAAGCCTCCAGAAAGTGCAGGAATACGTCATCAACTCCACCTCCAAAGGTAGTTGAATCAGAGTCAGATGAGTCAGTCAGCACAAAATCTGAAAGCAGTGAAAGTGATGAAGACTTTGCTGCCTTCACTAGACATTTTCAAAAATTCTTGAAGAAGAAACAGTGGAGGTCAAGGCCTTCTACTTCAAAGGGAAAAGAAGATTTTTATCAGGATAAAAAGGCTTCAAAGAAGGACAGGAAGAGGACTAAATCTAGCAAGGCAACTGTTTCTAAAATAGTGTGCTATTGCTGCAATAGAGAAGGCCATGTTGTTGCAGATTGTCCTGAAAAGAGAAAGGAGTCTAGTGACAAGTAGAAGACTCATTTCAAAGGCAAGAAAGAGAAGTCTTTTGTTGCCAAGAAGGAGAAGACTCTATCAGATATCTCTTCTTCAGAAACTGAGTCTGATGCTGAGGCATACATAGGGCTGTTTGCTGAAGAACAAGAAGAAGAATTCATGCAGATAATGAAGTCTATTTATGAACAAGAAGACAGTCAATGCCAAGGGCTAATGGCTTTGACAGAGCATGACAAAATCCTGGAGCAGCCAGGACCCAGTAAGGTACAAAGTTCAACTTTAAGTTCAGTTTCTTGTTCTAGTACAGAATCAGATTCATCATCATCTAGTGATGAGAGTGTATCTGAGTCTGAGGAAGATATTCATCAGCTTATAGATGAATATAAAGTACTGTTGCAAGCTTACAAGAAAAGCAAGTCCCTAGCCAAAAGTCAGGCAAAGGAAATTGCCGATCTAAAAGCTGCTGCAACAGATTCTGAGAAGCTATTTGATCAAAAGCTTAATGAGATAGCCAGGCTGAAACACATAACAGTGATTCAGATGGGGACTATCACCTTTAAGAATGATCAAATCAAGAGTCTGGAGATCAATCTTCAGAAAGAGAGAGAGCTTGTTGCTAGGTTTTCTAAACCTAAGTCAGTGTTACCCATAATTGATGAATTTGTTCATCACAAGGGTAAAGCTGGACTGGGCTTTATTAAACATGCAAGGACTGAGCAGTCCAAGTCCAAGGGCAAAGCCCCAACATTCAACAAATCAGCTGTAGATAAGACAGCAAAGACAGTACCTAAGCAAAGGTACAATAAGTTTGAATGTTGGTGTTGTGGCAAGGTTGGTCATTTTGTAATGGATTGTTGGCACAATGCTAGTGTCAAAGTGAGTACCAAACTACCTGTTGGAAAGCCAGTAGGTAGCTTTGTTAGATTGCAAACTAACAAGTACCAAGGACCCAAGAATTCTTTGGGTTCTAAGGTTCATTAATCTGTTTTGCAGGTGAGTCCAAGTGGCCATACCCCAACATGGTACTTGGACAGTGGATGTTCCAGACATATGACTGGAACTAGAGGATTACTAAGGGACTACATCCCAATAAAAGATGGTCCAAAAGTAACCTTTGGTGGTTCTGAAAAAGGAATCATCAAAGGGTTTGGTAACATTTCTAGCAACTTAGTTACCATTACTCAAGTGGCTTATGTTAAAGGGTTGAAACACAACCTAATAAGTATAAGTCAATTAAGTGATGTAGGGTATGACATCTCATTTGTTAAAAATGGTTGTCATATCAAGAGGTCAAGTGATCAAGAGATCATTTTGACTGGTTATAGGAAAAGGAATGTCTATTGCTTAGACATTATGGTTGAGAACAGTGGTTCTCAAGTGTGTCTTGTAGCTGATGAGAGAGTCTCTCATTGTGTCAAATGACACAAGAGGCTTGCTCATCTTAACTACAAGACTATTGGCAAACTCTTTAGCAAAGAGTTAGTGAGGAATGGTCCTCAAGTTAAGTGTGTTAAAGATGGTATTTGCTCAGCTTGTCAAAAGGGCAAGCAGACTAAATCCACCTTTAGAAGCATAGAAAACAAAGATGCTGTGAGGTGTTTATACCTCTTGCACTTGGATCTCTTTGGTGCAATGACAGTTCACAGCTTAGGTAGGAAGGTCTATACCCTTGTAGTTGTAGATGACTACTCAAGGTTTTCCTGGGTGTTCTTCTTAAGACAGAAATCTGAAACACCTAGTGTCTTTCATAGCTTTGTCAAGCAAATTCAGAATGAACTAAATAGTACAGTGGTCAAGATTAGAAGTGACCATGGTACTGAATTTCAGTCTGAAAGCATGACAAAACTATGTGAAGAATTTGGGATATTTCAAGAATTCTCTTCACCTATAACACCTCAGCAAAATGGCATTGCTGAGAGGAAGAATAGTACCTTGATAGAGGCAGGTAGAACCCTATTAAGTGATACATCACTGCCAGAGTATTTCTGGGCTGAAGCAGTTAACACTGCATGCCATGTTATAAATAGGGCTACCATCACTAAAGGCCTCAACAAGACCCCCTATGAAGTTATGAAAGGCAGGAAACCAAACCTATCCTATTTCAGGATCTTTGGTTGCAAATGCTTCATACTTAACAATGAGAAGTCTTACTTGACTAAGTTTGCTGCCAAGTCCCAAGAGGGAATTTTTGTTGGGTACAGCAATAACAGTAAGGCTTATAGAGTCTATAACTTGACTACACAAGTTGTAGAAGAATCTGTGCATGTAGTTTTTGATGAGACTAAACTTATTAACAATGAGTTGTCTAGTACTGTATGCAGCCCCACAGGTTTAACAAAGAAGATGGACAAGCTTACTATAGAAGAAATACCTGCTGCAAGACAGCAAGTAGAAGACAGTGGCTGTTGTCCAGAGGGAGAACTACATGTACCAATTGCAGAAAAAGTACAAGGAGTACAGCATGATGGAGATGCTGAAGAGGTTCAACCAGAAGTTAGGATGCCTCCAGCCAATAGGCATCTTAGAGATCATCCAGTAGAGCAGATTATTGGAGATCCAAGACAAGGGGTACAAACAAGGAGCAGAAACCTGAATGCAGCAGTCTACTCCAGTTTTCTATCTCAAGTTGAACCTAAGAAGTTTGAAGAAGCCATACTAGATCCACAATGGACTGAAGCAATGCAAGAAGAGCTTAATGATGCCGCTGCCCCTCCGCCACTACTTGATGACGATCCAGTTGCCGAGGCTCTACAACATAAAGACCTTCGGAGCCGTGATGACGCTAACGGACGACGCCGCTACAACCTCCGCCCGCGGCGTGCTACCCTCACTTGATGACTATTTTAATTAATTTGTCATGCTTTATTATTTTATGTGCGAATATAAAATTATTCCAATCTTGGTTAATAATTTTATATTCATTTGTGACTTGTAATCTTTAATTATTTTCTGCAAACATTTTGGTGTGTATGTAACCGTCCGTATGGATGAGATTTCATCTCCATTATGGACGGTTGGATCTCTTTTGTAACTCCTATTTAAAGGAGGCTATTATGTGTTTGTAACCGCCCGGATGGATGAGATTTCATCTCCATCATGGACGGTTGGATCTCTTTTGTAACTCCTATTTAAAGGAGGCTATTATGATGAGTAATGGAATGAAAAAGAAAACCTAAACCCCCCCCCCCCCCCTTTGAAGAATTCGGCCACCATGGAGAGAGTCCATTAGCCGCCCCCCCCCCCCCCCCTTTGGTGTGACGCCAAGCCTTGCCTCCTCCATCCCCGTTCGGTGCGACTCCGGCGTGGCTTCCTTTAGGTGCGACTCCAAGGAAGAAGGTTGCAGCCCATTCGGTGTGAAGTCGGTGGATCTGTGGAGAGAGTGATTCTCCCACCTTATCTTGTGTGATTGTTGTTCTTGGTTGGGTAACTTCTTCCTCTTAGAGATTCTTGCTTTAGATTTTGTGGAGGTTTTTGCAAACCGTTTCTTCCGTGATTTTTAAATACGTCGCTTGCAAATTCCGATTTCGATTTCGTTGTTATTGAACCTCTTGTGATCCGGATTGGGTAGATCCGTTGCGAGAGCGAGACTTGGCCTAGCCTTGACTTGCCCTCCAAGATTGGCACATTTTGGTGTTAACAAGGGAGTTAATCACAACTCGAACTCGACCGCCTATTGAAGTTTTCCGCCGCTCCGAAAATAAATTATTGATGCGTTGAAACGGCTCAAGTTGGTACAATAGATGCTTGTGTAGGTGCGGTGAGTTGTGTGCTTGTTGGAGAGGTAGGTCCTAAGGACGTTGTATCGAGTCCGGCAATTTTCTCTTTCGGATTTGGGAGCAAACCCGACCCCTTTTCGCTCGTTTTTGGTCGGAGCCCTTCCCTTTGGTTTCATGTCTTGTGATAATATTTTCCGTTAGCGTATTCGGGCACGAATCACGGTCACCCCTACATCAATTTGGTATTAGAGGCGGTCGTTGCAACTCCCACGTTGCAAACATCCTCTCTACGTTTCTTGTTGCCCGATCGGATCTAAAAAAAAATCAAAAAAAATTATTTTCTGTGGTCTGCCAATAGGGGGCTGAAATCTTTATTTTTCAGCAAAATTTCAAAAAAAAAAAATTTTAACGATCCACGTGTTCCTCGCATCGGGAAAATATAAAAATATCTTATTTTCAGTATAGCTACAGCCCTAGGTTAAAATCACCTTTCCAAAATTTCCTAGACCTGAATGCGCACTAGGCACGGATCTGAGTACGCGACACCGTCTACGTCTAGGATGGCTGCGAACGAGCATGGCGATCCCAACACCGAGGCCATAGCAGGGCTACGTAACGAAATGACGGAGCTTAGAAACATGTTGGCACAGATCCTGCAAAATCAAGCAAGGCCACCCCCGCCACCCATTAATGTTGAGCAGCCCAACCGGCGCCAACAAACTCCTGAGTCGGATTCCGATGAGGACTCTCCCCGAGTGCCCCCTCGAGAACACCGCCACGATCGTGCTTACGATATCACTAGGGCCATTAAGATCGACGCCCCCACTTATGATGGCATGGGAGATCCCCAGATCTTCCTCACTTGGGTGGTGGATATGGAGTGCTACTTCGATTGGCACACCCTTACGGACCATCAAAAGGTCCAAGTTGCCAGGATGAAGCTAACGGGACGTGCCAAAACTTATTGGCTGAATGAAGAGCGTAGGCTAGGAACCGGGAACGGGGTCCCACTTATTGGATGGGCCGTGATGAAGAACTTGTTGACCGATCAGTACGTTCCCGCGTACCATCGGACACAGATGTTCGACGAGCTTGCCACTCTACGGCAGGGCTCCAATTCGGTAGCTGAGTATATGGGAGAACTGAAGGACCGTATGGTGCGTTGTGATTTGAGGGAGATCCCCGAGGTCACCCTATCCAGATTTCGTAAGGGGCTTCATCCTGATATTCAGCGGAAGCTCTTACGATATGGTCATACGGATCTGAACACGACATTTAATGCCGCCCTCGACATCGAAAAGCACTTAGCCTCTAAGGCTCACTCCCGGTATTCCCATGCGAAGGGAAAGTCCACAGCTGGAGCCTCTTCCTCCACATATCAGGATAACGGGAAGTTTCGGTCTGCCGAGTCAAAGTCTGTCGTGATTACTGCTAGGAACGGCAAGAATCCTGTGAGTGAGCGTGTCCCTATAGGGAAGGTTAGCAAGGATAACACTACTTGTTACTCTTGCGGCATTCAAGGCCACTATGCCTTTGAATGCCCAACAAATACTAAAGCCATAGCCCTTCTAGAGTCGACTACCGACCTAGCTGATTTCGTTTATGAGGCTGCTGAGGAGAGTGACCCAGAAGGGGTCCCAAGCGATTTAGAGGACGAACATCCCGTTATGGTGATGCGTTGTATCTTGACCACCCCTCGTCCGTTAGATGACTGGAAAAGGACTAGTATATTTTCCCTGATCTTTAAGAGTGGCGAGAAGTTGTGCAAGTTGATCATTGATAGTGGCAGTTGTGTAAACGTCATCTTTGAGAATGCCGTTACACGTATGTCCTTGACTACGCAGCCCCACCCGGCTCCCTATCAGGTAGCCTGGATTAATAAAGTTACCGTCCCGGTCACCAAGCGTTGCCTTGTACCTCTCTCGATCAAATCCTATACTGACGAGGTGTGGTGCGATGTCCTTCCAATGGACGCTTGTCACGTGTTATTGGGCTGCCCTTGGCTTTACGACCGTGACGTGACACACTTTGGAAGGGCCAACACATATGAGTTTAAATTCAATGGCAAGGTCATTACGTTGAGACCGACCGTCCCGAAAGAGCCAGTAGCTTTGGCTAAGGACACCACTGTTCCAGTCGAGAGGAAAACGTTGAGTCTCGTGGGAAGAAAAGAGTTTGTGAAGGATCCCTTTCTTGACGGGATGATGTACGCTCTAGTTCTTATGAGTGCGAAAAGGGATACGAGAGCATTGGATGGGTTGCCTAGAGAGTTACGGGAATTGTTGGATGAGTATAAGGACGTGTACCCGGATGAGCTGCCTTCGGTATTACCACCGCTTAGGAATATACAGCATGCTATAGACCTTATCCCCGGCTCCTCCTTACCGAACCAGCCCCACTATAGGCTTCACCCCGCCGCCCATAAGGAGTTACAGACCCAGATCGAGGATTTGATGAAAAAGGGGTTCATTAGGACTAGTATGAGTCCATGTGTGGTACCGGCCCTTCTTGCCCCCAAGAAGGATGGTACGTGGAGAATGTGTGTTGATAGCCGTGCCATCAACAAGATTACCATCAAATATAGATTTCCTATTCCGCGATTAGATGACCTCCTAGATGTCTTATCTGGCGCCACCATTTTTTCAAAGTTAGATTTGCGGAGTGGCTATCACCAGATCAGGATCCGTGAGGGGGACGAGTGGAAGACAGCATTTAAGTCCAAGGATGGGTTATACGAGTGGCTTGTGATGCCCTTTGGGCTATCCAATGCCCCCAGTACCTTCTCCCGGATGATGACCCATATCTTTCAGCCTTACATGGGGAAGTTTGTGGTCGTCTATTTTGATGACATTTTAGTCTTTAGTACCACCACTGCTGAGCACGTCTCCCACATGAGATCGGTTCTTTCCACCCTGCGGAAGGAAACCTTATACCTTAATCTCAAGAAATGCACATTCTATGTCACTGAAGTGGAATTCTTAGGCTATATAGTCGGTTCGGAAGGCATTAGAGTTGACCCTAATAAGGTTAACGTCATGAGGGATTGGCCCGAACCGACCACATTACGAGAGGTGCGAAGTTTTCATGGGTTAGCTACTTTTTACCGCCGTTTTATTAAAGACTTTAGTAGCATTATGGCCCCCATTAGTGATTGCATGAAGAAAGGTGAGTTCACCTGGACAAGGTCCGCCGCTACTGCTTTCCAACGCATTAAGGAACTTATGACTGAGGCACCTGTCCTACATCTACCTGACTTCAATAAGGTCTTTGAGCTTACGTGTGACGCTTCTGGCGTAGGAATAGGAGGTGTCTTGAGTCAGGAAGGGCACCCTGTGAGTTATTTTAGTGAGAAGTTAGCGGGCGCCAAATTGAATTACTCGAATTACGATAGGGAGTTTTATGCCGTCATTAGATGTCTGCACCATTGGAGGCACTATCTCCTCTCTAAGGAGTTTGTGATCCTCTCCGATCACGAGGCACTGCGGTTCATCAATGGCCAACATAAAATCAGCCCGCGACACGCTAAGTGGGTATCTTTCCTACAGGGTTACACTTTTAACCTCAAACACCTTAAAGGAGCTGACAATCGAGTCGCGGATGCTCTTAGTCGCCTGACCCTGTTACTCACCACTATAGAGGTTAACGTGGTAGGATTCGAGCGAATCAAGGACGAGTACGCCACATGTCCAGACTTTCAGGATGCATATTTGTCTGCCCAAGATTGCTCCCCCACGATTATATCTGCGTTCGTCATTAAGGATGGCTACCTATTTAGACATGGGAAGTTATGTATCCCGCAGTCATCGCTACGCCTTCATATCATCTGGGAATTTCATAGTGGAGGGTTGAGTGGTCATTTCGGTAGGGATAAGACCATTACGTTAGTTGAGGAGAAATTCTATTGGCCAAAACTTAAGGCAATGGTGGGAAGGGTAGTTAGTAGTTGTCGTACCTGTCAGGTATCCAAGGGCGCCAAGACCAACGTAGGATTATATACGCCCCTGCCTATCCCTTCCACGCCATGGGAAGACGTGAGTATGGATTTTGTTCTAGGCCTACCCACCACCTTACGCCGTCACGATTCTATTTTTGTAGTGGTGGATAGATTCTCTAAAATGGCATATTTTATTCCTTGCGCTAGAACCAACGACGCATCTCACATTGCCAAATTATATTTTAAGGAAGTAGTTAGTCACCGGGGAGTGCCGAAGACAATAGTCTCGGATAGAGATGTTAAGTATACGAGCTATTTTTGGAAGACACTTTGGGTCTTGATGGGTACCAAGTTATTGTTTTCCTCAGCCTATCACCCTCAGACCGATGGGCAAACAGAGGTAGTCAATCGGAGCCTAGGAAGCCTCCTTAGATGCCTAGTGAGCGATCACAAAGGTACGTGGGATCTTCTTCTTCCCCACGCCCAGTTGGCCTATAATAATTCCAAAAACCGGTCCACTGGTCTGTCTCCAAATGAGATAGTTCACGGGTACAAGGCCCCTGTGCCTCTTGACTTGGTTCCTTTGCCCCCAACATACAAGACAAGTCAATTTGTACAATTCTTCGCCCAACATATTCATGACCTACATGCACGTATACGAGCTACCTTGACTGCTCAATACGAGTCTTATCAGTCGCACGCTAATCTACATAGGAGGGTGTCACACTTCAACGTCGGCGATTTGGTCCTAGTCCGGTTAGTTCCCGAACGCTTGCCATCTGGCACCGTTAAAAAGTTGGGACCAAAGCGCGCCGGCCCTTTTCGAATTATAAAGAAACTAGGTGACAACGCTTTCGTGTTGGATTTGCCAGCTGATTGGGGTATCTCCCCTATTTTAAATGTCTCGGATTTGACGCCGTTTGTTTCTCCTCCACCTGAGTTGAATTCTTTGTCGTCTTCTCCCTCCACTAAAATTTCTATTGGGTTGGGGAGTGGTAGTTCGGATGATCTCTCTCTTTCGGTCCCCGCAGGTATAACATAGGATGGTACGTTGCCTTCTTTTTTCCCTACTGCTGACATGTTTCCCAGGTTTCCAAAGACATTTCTCACTCCAGATATGATACTTGCTGCTGAGCCACTTACCACTCCTGATGGTGCTACCTACCGCTTCCTCATCCGTTGGCGTGACCGCCCCCCTTCAGATGATTCATGGGTACTTGCGACAGAGCTTCAACGTTTGGATGCCGAGCTTCTCCGCCGCTATCTCTCGGACCACGCATCGGAGATACGTGATTTTGAGTGGGGGAGGATTGATGCCGATGCCCCTCCGCCACTACTTGATGACGAACCAGTTGCCGAGGCTCTACAACATAAAGACCTTCGGAGCCGTGATGACGCTAACGGACGACGCCACTACAACCTCCGCCTGCGGCGTGCTACCCTCACTTGATGACTATTTTAATTAATTTGTCATGCTTTATTATTTTATGTGCGAATATAAAATTATTCCAATCTTGGTTAATAATTTTATATTCATTTGTGACTTGTAATCTTTAATTATTTTCTGCAAACATTTTGGTGTGTATGTAACCGCCCGTATGGATGAGATTTCATCTCCATTATGGACGGTTGGATCTCTTTTGTAACTCCTATTTAAAGGAGGCTATTATGTGTTTGTAACCGCCCGGATGGATGAGATTTCATCTCCATCATGGACGGTTGGATCTCTTTTGTAACTCCTATTTAAAGGAGGCTATTATGATGAGTAATGGAATGAAAAAGAAAACCTAAAACCCCCCTTTGAAGAATTCGGCCACCATGGAGAGAGTCCATTAGCCCCCCCCCCCCCCCCCCCCCCCTTGGTGTGACGCCAAGCCTTGCCTCCTCCATCCCCGTTCGGTGCGACTCCGGCGTGGCTTCCTTTCGGTGCGACTCCAAGGAAGAAGGTTGCAGCCCATTCGGTGTGAAGCCGGTGGATCTGTGGAGAGAGTGATTCTCCCACCTTATCTTGTGTGATTGTTGTTCTTGGTTGGGTAACTTCTTCCTCTTAGAGATTCTTGCTTTAGATTTTGTGGAGGTTTTTGCAAACCGTTTCTTCCGTGATTTTTAAATACGTCGCTTGCAAATTCCGATTTCGATTTCGTTGTTATTGAACCTCTTGTGATCCGGATTGGGTAGATCCGTTGCGAGAGCGAGACTTGGCCTAGCCTTGACTTGCCCTCCAAGATTGGCACATTTTGGTGTTAACAAGGGAGTTAATCACAACTCGAACTCGACCGCCTATTGAAGTTTTCCGCCGCTCCGAAAATAAATTATTGCTGCGTTGAAACGGCTCAAGTTGGTACAATAGATGCTTGTGTAGGTGCGGTGAGTTGTGTGCTTGTTGGAGAGGTAGGTCCTAAGGACGTTGTATCGAGTCCGGCAATTTTCTCTTTCGGATTTGGGAGCAAACCCGACCCCTTTTCGCTCGTTTTTGGTCGGAGCCCTTTCCTTTGGTTTCATGTCTTGTGATAATATTTTCCGTTAGCGTATTCGGGCACGAATCACGGTCACCCCTACATCACTTAATCAGTTCAAGAGGTGCAAGGTCTGGGAACTTGTTCCTAAACCTAAAGACCACAATATAATAGGAACCAAGTGGATCTACAGGAATAAGATGGATGAACAAGGGGTCATCATTAAGAATAAAGCTAGATTGGTTGCTAAAGGATATAGGCAAGAAGAAGGTATTGACTTTGATCAAACCTTTGCTCCAGTAGCCAGACTGGAAGCCATAAGGATGTTCTTGGCCTATGCAACCTATCAAGGATTCAAGGTTTACCAAATGGATGTCAAGTCAGCATTTCTGAATGGTAATCTTAAGGAAGAAGTCTATGTGGAACAGCCTTCAGGTTTTGTTGATCCAACTTTACCTCATCATGTCTATAGACTTAGGAAAGCTTTATATGGGTTAAAGCAAGCCCCTAGGGCTTGGTATGAAACCCTATCTACTTTCCTCATTGAGAACAAGTTCTCAAGGGGGAAAATAGATAAGACTTTATTCCTTAGGGAATCTAGAGGCAAAGTTATACTTGTCCAAATATATATAGATGACATTATATTTGGGTCTACTGAAAGCAGCCTTTGCAAAAAGTTTGCAAAACTTATGCAAGGTCAATTTGAGATGAGTAGTATGGGAGAGCTGAAGTTTTTCTTGGGTCTCCAAGTTAAACAGACTGAAAGTGGTTTATCCATATGTCAGTCCAAGTTCACCCTAGAACTCATAAGGAAGTATGGTATGGATTCATCCAGTACCATGAAGACTCCTATGGGGTCAAATATGTCTCTTAGCAAGGATGATGCAGGGAAACTTGTAGATGAAACCTTGTATAGAGGGATAGTTTGCTCCCTATTATACTTAACTGCTAGTAGACTAGATATCATGTATGCTACATGTGTCTGTGCAAGGTATCAAGCCTGCCCTAAAGAGTCTCATTTGACAGCAGTCAAAAGAATATTGAGATATCTAAAGGGCACTCCCTATCTAGGCCTCTGGTACCCTAGGAATGGAGATTTTGAACTAACAGGTTATTCAGATGCAGACTTTGCAGGATGCAAAGAAGATAGAAAAAGCACTACTGGAACCTGTCAATTCCTAGGTGGGAGACTAATTTCATGGAGTAGCAAAAACCAAACCAGTGTGGCTATCTCCACTGCAGAGTCAGAGTATGTGCCTGCAGGAAGTTGCTGTGCTCAACTTCTGTGGATACAACATCAGCTAGAGGACTATGGATTTCAGGTTAGTAGAATTTCACTCTTCTGTGATTCTACAAGTGCTATTTCAATAGCTAATAATCTTGTATCTCATAGTAGAACAAAACATATTGAAATTAAATATCATTTTCTTAGGGAGCATGTAGAAAGAAAAGATATTTTATTAGAATATGTTAAAACTAATAATCAAATAGCTGATATGTATACTAAGCCCCTAGAAGAAGCTAAGTTCAATAGATTTAAAATTGAACTTGGAATGATAAACTTAGAGTAAGTTTACAGAATTGAAATTGGCTAAGTAAAAAGGTGTCGACACATAGACAAGTCTATGTCGACACAGAATAGTGGTGTCGACACTTCAGGAAATAGGTGTCGACACATCTAGGAAGTTGGTGTCGACACTTCAGAATATTAGTGTCGACACATGCCAAGTAGGTGTCGACACATCCAAAGTGGTGTCGACACTTAGTATTTACTCAGAATTTTCTAAGTAAAGTCTCGACAATGTGTCGAGTTATGTTGTGTCGACACATAACCAAGTGTCGACACATAAAATCTGTTGACTAAACTTGTGTCGACACATATGTGTCGAGACATTATAAGTCAGTGTCGACACTTATTGCCAGTGTCGACACATTTTAAGTTTGTTGTCCCGCCTGTTCATCTTCAAAATTAGAAAGGTATAAATAGGGCTTTGTCTTTGTTTATCGACACGCTTTCAAAGTTTCGAGACCAAACTTCTGTGTCGACACCTCTCTTCTCTCAAGATAAATTCTACAAACCCTAATGGTGCCTAAGCTTGAGGAGAATGTCAACGAGGGATACGAGCTGGTGCGCGGCGCCTTTGAGGATGCTGAGCAAGAAATCAAGCACGTGATAACCCTAGTTGCCGATTCTAGGTTAGATTATCTCGTTTCAGAACCTACTAAGATATGGAAGAAAGAGGTACTTGAATTCCTCAATGGAGCAAAGGTGGACGAATCTGGATACAAAATCAAATCCAGAGTTCATGGTGAGAAGGTCAAGATATCACCAAAAAGTCTGAGGAAGATTCTACAGCTTCCAAGAACTCAAGAGGAAGATGAAGTTACAGCTACAAAGACCAGGGAAGCTCTAACCTGGTGTGGACTTGATTCTAAGCTGAAGATTGGTTTTGTTTTCAATAGAAAAGGGATGAACAATCAAGGTAAATTCCTTTCTGAAATTGTTGGAAAGGTAATTTTAAGCAAGCCAGGAGGGCATGACAGAGTGTCTGCCTATATGTTTGGAATAATGACTAGGATAATCTTCACACTAAAAACTGATTGGTATGTTATAGTATTTGAGAAAATCAAGGAAAGTCTGAAGAAGCCCAACCTGGGCAGAATCATAAGTCTTTATCTTGCTGGAACCATACCTAAGGTAATGCAACAATCTGCTGGAAGCAAAATTAATCACATGAGGAAAATGGACATGAGGTTGTTCTCAAGATGGGACAGGGTGTTGTCTAAAGAGATGCCAACCCCTGAGAAGATAGTTGCTGAGAAAGACATTCCTCCCAAGAAGAAAAGGAAGACTGCTCAAGTGGCACAAGAGTCCACTAGCAGCTCTGAAAGTGAAGAACAGGTTGTCTTCACACCTGATGAGCATGTGGAAGAGCCTGCAGTGAAATCTCCTGCTCCTCAAGATGATGCTGAGATCCAGGGGGAGCTACCTCAAGCTAGCCCCATCCACAAGGATCACAGCCGGGGGGATCTTCCAGTTGTAGAAGAACCAACTACACTGGAAAGTGAACAAGCAACCACCATCATACTAGAGATAATCACTGAACTAAACACTTTAGATTTTTCTATGGAAAATACTGATTTGTCTGATGATCATCAACAAACTCAGCTGAATAGTCAAGTTCTATATGCTGTTATAGAAGACACATCTGCTGTTGTTCAAGTGGTTCCTGATCCAGTGGTTGAAGAACCTAGA
The DNA here is from genome assembly GCA_039583875.1 of Platanthera guangdongensis. Lineage (NCBI taxonomy): Eukaryota > Viridiplantae > Streptophyta > Magnoliopsida > Asparagales > Orchidaceae > Platanthera > Platanthera guangdongensis. Next base: position 123,905,129 of record CM077153.1, on the reverse strand, counting down.
ATTACTCCAGCTCCTTCACCACAAGAATTCACCATGGAAGATTTATTTTTAAATCTAGACCAACAAGATTTTGACATGGACAAGGCTGCTGCTGAAGAAGAGAATGCTTCACTTGAGGGGGAGCAAGTGCAAGTTCATGAAGAGCCTGTGAGGCAAGAAACTGAGAAGGCACCTGATGTACAGCCTGAGAGGCCTCCAAGCCCTAAGGAGAGGGTTGACATAGCCAGCTCCTCAGAATCTGAAGATGAGCAGGCTACAAGGGCTAAACAAAAGAAACTTTATGTATTCAAGAGAAGAAGCCAAAGTTATAAGAAGGCTCTACAATCTATTGCACCACAGCCTATAGTTCAGCAAGCCCCATCAATAGATTATAGTGCTTTAATGGTGGCAATGCAGATTAAACTGGATGAACATAGAAAAGCAATTGAGAAGTATGTGGATGAAGGGCAGAAATCTTTGCAATTTGATCTAGCCCAGGACATAAAATCAATAAGGTTTGAAATGAACCTTAACAAGAAAGAGATGGCAGACTGCTTCCACAAAGGTGGAAATGCAGTGGTGTACTTGGCAACACACCAAGAGAAGATAAAAGCACAAGTGGATGACATAGCATTAAAGCAAGGGTATGTTCTTGAAAATCAGCTAAGGATGAATGACAATCTTACTGCTTCCCATAATGTTATTGTCACAGAATTAAAGAACCAGGCTGCTGGACCTTCTACCTCTACTGCTGCTGTTAAAGCTGAATTTGATAAAGTATTCCAAGAAGAACTCTCTGCTGTTAGGACTGCTATCCAAGCCTCCCAGAAGGCCATATCTGAACAACTTCAAAACCTCAAACCTTTCTTTAAAGATGGAGTCAGATACTTGGATAATCAAATCAGATTTCAGAAGGATGATGTCAGAGATCACATGGCTAGAGAAGTCATAAAGGGGGAGAGAGTGTTAGTCAAGGCAAGCTCTGACCATGCTAAGTGGATATCAAATCCTATCAGAGCTACACTTGGATATCCTCCTCTGTGTGATGACAATGATGTTGCTGAATCTGGAATTAACCCTGCCTATCTTGGAGGTGAGCAACCAGAAGTAGCTCAAGTCATATATCCTCCTCCAGATTTTGAAATGGTGCATGTTGATGTACAGACCATGTACAGCCCACCTGGGGGCAAGGACAATGTGATTATTGAAAAGGTTGTTCAGCCTATTTCTGAAGCCATGCAAGAGGCATTGCAAAAAGAAGAAGAGACTAGATTGTCTAAGAAGAGGTTTAGGGAACAAGCTGAACAAAGGCCAGACTTTGAACAGTGGAGCCCTACCTCAAGAAATATCATTTTGACTGCCTGGAAAGCTGCCAAGGATAACATTCAAGACTGGAACAAATGGTTCTCTGAGGCTGAATGGAGAAAACATGAGACTAGACAGGAGGCAATAGTCCAATATAGAAGGAAGGCAAAGATGGGAAAGCTACCTCCTACTGCCCAGGAGCCTAGCAAGTACTTTCCTAAGCCATACCATTATTTTGAAAGACAGAAGATCAAAGCTGAAGAGCTTAAGAAGAAAGATCCGAAAGGCAAGAAGCCTGCTGATGCTGAAACTGCTGATGCTCCTGTCCAAGCTAAAGTTCAAGCTGGCAAAGGGATAGTTATTAAAGAGTCTGAACAAAAATAGATTTAGAATTTTCTTGAAGTTTATTTTGTAATCTTTTGGATGTAAAACATCTTTGTGAACTTCTGAAACTGTATAAGACAGATATTAGAACAATATATGATTAATCTATTTCATGTTTGTTCTGTGATAATGTCTATGTCTATTTCATATTTGTTCTGTGATGATGAATTTGTATACATGTGAAATTGATACATATTTATGTTTACCCTGCTGTACATTATCCTGCCTTACATCATTTTGTAATTTTAATTATGAATGGTGTATATCATTGACTAAGGGTTATGACTTCTCCAAATAGGGGGAGATTGTTGGGTACATTGGTTTAAATGTACCTGATTTGAAGAAGCCTCACCCAACTCAATGATATACATCAAAATGTATTTGATGTGTTTTTGAGTTACTTGTGCAGGTTAAGTATTTGCAGGACTGAAGCAAAAATTTCTAAGTGCATGTGTCGACACCCAGAGGGAAAGTGTCGACACTTAAGAAGACTTGTGTCGACACCCAGGCAAGCAGTGTCGACACTTGGAGTCATTGTGTCGACACCTGGGATGCAGAGTCGACACCAGACACAAGTGTCGACACAAGGAGCTGTGTCGACACTCAATCAAGAAAGTACAGTAAAGCAGTGTCGACACTTAACAGCAGTGTCGACACCCAGTGAAGTTGTGTCTACACCAGAAAGTGTCGACACTTGGAGCTATGTCGACACTCAATAAAAGTCAGCAGAGACTAAGTATAAGTGTTGACACTCAGAACAATGTGTCGACACTCAACAGAAGAGTTAGCATTTGAAGTTAGTGTCGACACCAAGAACAATGTGTCGACACTCAGCTGAAGACTCTACACTTGAAGAAATTGTCGACACATGGAGCTGTGTCGACACTTAGCAAAGAACAGAAAGATCAACAAAATATTCTAAGTACAAGTGTCAACACTAAGGGAATGTGTCGACACTCAGCTGAAGTCTTAACAGAAGAATCAAGTGTCGACACAAGGAGCTGTGTCGACACTCATCAAGTATCAACATTAAAGACTATGTGTCGACACCAAGAAGTAGTGTCGACACTTAACAGATTCAACACAAGAAGTTTTGTCGACACAAAGGAGATGTGTCGACACTTAGAAGAATTCAGCAAAAGATAGAAGATCAAGTACTTGTGTCGACACTCAATTTCAGTGTCGACACATGTAGAAGAAACTGTGTCGAGACATAGAATCTACAACACAAGAAGTTGTGTCGACACCTTGTAGACTTGTGTCGACACTTACACAACTTGTGTCGACACTTGGTCTATAAGTGTCGACACTTAAAGACAGAAAGTCTCGACACTTTCAGACAGTTAGAGAACTTTCAAGAACTGACTGGATGACTTGACAGCTGCCGTTCCAGCCGGTCTACAGCACCTGTCAGAGATGTCAGAAAACAGTTATGAACCGGACCAGCCGGTTACCATGAATAAGGCCTATAAATAGGCTCATACAGTCTACAGAAGTTGTTGTTGAGGTTGCTGAAGCAATTCAAAAAGTGGTTCACAGAGTTGTTCAAGTTATTTGATCAAGTATCAAATCAAGAAGATCTAGCTGTCCAAGTGCAGATCTAAGAAGTTGGAGAGAGAGGGCTCCATCCAAGAAATCATCCGTTGGAACTAGGCTGAGAAAAAGGGTTCAGATATATTCTGGATCTTAAGAAGCAGAGGTCAAGGATCAACTGCAGAAGGAGTCAATCTAATTGAGTTCTACTTTCAAGAAGCTTTGAAGAAAGCTAAGTCAGATTGAATCCAGCTGAGTTCTTCCAAGAACTCATCAAGAAACTCTCAACTCCCCTCTCTTGTTTCTGAGTTGTTGAGTTATCATTTGTAAATTCATTTTTATCTTGTAGGATCCTTTGGATCTGAGTTTTTGTAAGCCTGTAATTATAAAGGCTGAGGGTAGGGCTTGAGAGCCTGAGTGTAGGAGATTGAAATCTCTGAGTGTAGGCCTTTTGTGGCTGAGTGTAGGCCTGGGTGGCTGAGTGTAGGCCTTTGTGGCTAAGTGTAGGCTTTGTGGAAAAGCTGAGTTGTAGGGCTTTGGGCCTGAGGTGTAGGAACCAGTTTGGGTTCTGAGACAGTGGTGAAGTTTGGCCGAATCTAGTACACTGCTAGATAGGAGAAGGGGGAAAGTGGATGTACCCAAAGCTTGGGGAACCACTATAAATCTCTGTGTTTGCTGTGATTGTGATTTGTTATGTATGTTGTGTGTTTGTTGTGATAAAATAGTTAGAATTCTGTGAAATTAACTGATTGCTGCCATTAAAGTCTAAAAAGAAGTAGGTCACCTATTCACCCCCCCCCCCCCTCTAGGTGTTTAGGTACTATATCTTTCAGGCCGGCACACCCAAGGAGATTAGAAGCTTCCTAGGGTTGGTCGGCTACTACAGGAGGTTCGTGGAGGGTTTCTCTACCCTGACTGCACCTTTGACCAGATTGACTCAGAAGAACACGGCCTTTGTTTGGAGCAAGAAGTGCGAGGCAGCCTTCCTGGAACTAAAGAACAGATTGTGCACTGCTCTCGTTCTGACCCTACCTACTGAGGGCGTGGAGTATGATGTGTACGTGGATGCTTCGCATGTTGGTCTGGGTTACGTGTTGATGCACGCTGGAAAAGTGATTACGTATGGGTCAAGGAAACTAAAGACTCATGAGAGAAATTACCCAACGCATGACCTTGAGTTTGCAGCGGTGATTTATGCGCTAAAGTTGTGGAGGCATCTACTTTATGGTGCACAGTGCAAGATCTTCATAGATGATAAAAGTCTAAAGTACGTGTTTACTCAGAAGGAGTTGAATCTGCGCCAACGGCGGTGGCTATAGTATGTGGCCGATTATGATGTGGAGATACAGTATCATCCGGGCAAGGCCAATGTGGTGGCCGACGCCCTGAGTCAGAAGACGGGAAGATCTTTAATCTCACTGCCGATCGTTTAGTCGAAGACTTCCTCCTGATGGATAATTCTGTGGGACGCTGGGACTTGCAGAGCAGTTTGGCAGTGGCAGAGTCGTCTTGGATTTCACTTACCAGGTTGCACCAGAAGGATGATCGGGATCTTCTGCACTTATACCTCAGGACTGAGAGAGGGGAGTTGCCGGATTTTTCTATCGATGATGCGGGTACTTTGAAGTACCGCGACAGGTTTTGCATCCCCGCTATTGGGGACATCAGGGTTATGATATGCAGAGAGGCTCATGGATCCATTGTTGTCTACCATCCAGGATCTACAAAGATGTATCATGAATTGAAGCAAATCGTCTGGTGGTGTGGGATGAAGGGGGACATAGCCCGATTTGTTGCTGAGTGCCACACTTGCAAGCGTGTGAAGGCCGATCACGGAAGGCCTGGGGGAAAGTTGACTCCGTTGGAGATCCCGACTTGGAACTAGGAAAGTATTTCTTTGGACTTCATTACGGGCTTATCGAGATCTCCAAGGGGATTTGATTTAGTTTGGGTGATCGTGGACCGATTGACGAAGTGTGCGCACTTCGTACCATATAAGATAGATTACTCGATGAAGAAGATAGCAGTGCTGTACTTGAACGAGGTCATCAGATTACACGGTATGCCAGTTAGCATCATTTTGGATCGAGACTCCTGTTTTACATCTCGCTTCTGGAGGAGTCTGCAAGAGGGTTTGGGTACAGATTTGAGGTATTCTACAGCTTACCACCCTCAGACCAATGGTCAGACTGAGCGAGTGAACCAGATAGTTGAGGATATGATCAGGTGCTACATCTTGGACTACGGTGGAGCGTGGGATGAGCGTTTACGGCTTATGGAATTTGCATACAACAACAGTTACCAGGAGAGCTTGCAAATGGCTCCGTTTGAAGCTTTGTATTGGAGGCGTTGCAGAACTCCCTTGTTTTGGACCGAGGTCGGTGAGAGGCCTGTGCTGGGTCCGGATGCGCTCGAGGAAATGGAAGTCGTAGTGAAGCTTATTCGAGAAAAGCTTCGTATAGCTCTGGAGAGATATGAGAAGAACGCCAACCGACGTAGGTCTGAATTGGAGTTTTCTGTAGGGGACCTTATGTTTCTTAAGGTTTCCCCTATGGTTGGTGTTAAGAGGTTCGGTAAGAACCGGAAATTGGATCTGAGGTATGTGGGCCCGTTTAAGATTGTTGAGCGGATTGTCGTGTCAGCATATAGGCTGGATTTGTCAGCAAACTTCACAAATGTTCATAATGTATTTCATGTAAGCCAATTACCGAAGTGTGTGCGAAGCAGTGGGCAAGTATTGGATGTTGTGCCCCAGTTGGAGCCTAATCTGTCATATGTTGAGGTGCCGGTCCGCATCTTGGATACTCAAGATCGGGTGCTGCGGACAAAGTCTATCTCGATGGTGAAAGTTCTATAGAAGAATCAGGATTTGGAAATCGCGACTTGGGAGCTAGAGTCGGTTATGAGGGAGGCTCACCCTCATCTGTTCCCTTGATTTGATTGGTATGTTTTCTTTCTAGTAGCTCTTGTTTTGTTACTTTCCTTCTATAGTAGAAGTTGTGTACGTAAAGTTTCGGGACGAAACTTTCTTTTAGGGGGAGTGATTGTAACGCCCCCGATTTTTCTGCGATTATTTAATTCTCATTTGGCGTTACGTTGACGCGTTTCCGACATGTGCCATTTGTTATAGCATGGTCTTAGCTCTTTAGGTTCATTGTATGGTTGTTGGTAGCCTTTTTCGCAAGATTCCCTAGCTAGCCGGGTCTGTTTTGGTGACCGGTGAGGCCTCTCGGGGGATGCTTGTGTTTTTCCTTCGGGTAATGATAACCCAAGTTTTGTTCGTCGAAAGTTGATTTCGACTTTGCCATTGCGTTCGTAGCATGTGTATTTAGCTATGGTGTGAAATTCGTCAATTTCCGAGATGGTTCGATTTTCGCGTCGTTTTGATATTTCGTGTGAGTAATTAATAATATATTATTAAATTTCTTAAAAGCACATGCTTATAAATAGCCTTAGGCTAGAATTTAGGACTGTTCATTGTCTCTTTTCGGGAGAAACTGCCGCCTGTTCGAGAGAAAGAAAACCGTCAATCCCGCTGGCTTCGGACGGCGATTCCGGGATCGTTTTTGGACGGAATTCGATTTCGAAGGCGGATTTGGATTGCTCTCGCCTGGACCTGCACTCCGACGAAGTTTTCTTCTTATGTTGTGCTGCTGGTGTCGAGTTAGAGGAAGGGGCCGACCAAGCTTCGCTGGAATTTGAGGCAAGTGGTGCTCCTACTCTTGCCAAGCTTTTCCCCTTTCTATGTTCTTAGTTGTTGTTATCATACATGTTCCCGAGATCATTTATTTTACTCTGGATTCCCGTCAAAATCATCGGATCTTGAATCATGAATGCTCCTGTGTGTTTTTTTTCTTCTTTCTCAAGTTCTGTAACTCCAGGTTTTTTTGGTCGGGCCGCTGTAGTCTTGACTTTTATCAGATTGTCACATATTAATCTCGGATTGGGTAGTACTTAGCCTTCTTCTTATTCCTTCCTTGCTATTAAGTTTGCCCAGTTCGGGTGCTGGGGTAGTGAAGATGAGTGCTGGAATTGACCCTCATGTTGGTAGTCGTTGCCTAGTAAGTTAGGTAGCATTAGATTTTCATGTTTGCAGAAGTTCTGTGGGTAGTGTTGATAGCGTTGAGTGCACTCAACGCTGCCTGATCGACGAAAATCGTCGATCTGAGTTCAACGGAAATCGTCGAACTAAGATCGACGATCTCTGGCTGCCAGATCGACGAAGATAGTCAATCTGGGTTCGACGACAATCGTCTAACTGGGATCGACGATCTCCGATTCTGAGTTCGACGAAGATCGTCGAACTGAGCTCGATGATTCCTGTAAGCTGTGTTCTACGATTTTCCCTCTGTCGTCCCTTGTTTTCCCGAGTGAATCCCGCTGGGTTTGGGGTTATTTTGTCAGCTGTTTCTTTTTCTCTGAACGCCGAATCGTGGGTGATGGCTAGTAGGGGTGGTTTTCTTTTTAGCTCTTAAAAGGGGTGGGGTTTTGTGTTGAGTCGTGGCCTCCACTGCTTTTCCCAGGTACAGGCTGGGTGTGGGTGGTTTGTAGGTCCCTAGTGCTCTCCCTGTGCGACCCTTGAGCTTATTTTGTTTTGGTGATGGTGGTTTGGGGGACCGCGTTTGCCTCCAATCCTGAACCATGTGGATTTTTACTACTACCATAAACTCACAAATTAGGATTGTTAGGTGTTTCTTCTTAGTAGAATGCAACATATTGTGGCAAGTTTTCTATTCTTTTGCCTTGTAGCCTCTGCAGGATTTGAGCAGGGCATGTTGTTGTTTTCCTTGTGCTTGGTGTACTTTGGCTTAATGTGGACAGCACTAGCTTTTACTGTCATGTTTACTTACTCTCTTTCAATCCATTTTGATATTATGCTCTAATTCAGGATTTCTTGTTATACTTGCTGAGATGTTCTTTCTTTGGATGTCTCAGGTTTAGAGCAGTAGCCGGTTGAGCGGCTTCTTTTTCCTTGGTGATTGTTGTGGATCGCTTGGGTTGCTGGGATCTTCCTCCTTATTTTTGTGAGGTAGTTTTCTGTTATTCCTACAGACATACATGCTCGCTTGTGGGTTCGTGTCAGGTTGTTGACGCCCGCTGGTGGTTTTTACTTGTGATACTAGATATGTTTCTTTTACTGCTACCTTTCTGGAGATAATCTACTTGCTCATGGGAAGATTATGCTAGATTGCTAGTTACTTTTAAACCTAAAAATACTATTATAAGTATATCTCATGATCTGCATGTTTATGAAACTCATACAGTACTTTCCAAGAAACGTAAAAAGGATCGTTTTCTATTTATAATATAAAATAAATCTAGGGTCTTGCATAGTATAAGTTGACCTCGGGGGTCGCTTATGCACTCTCTTAGGATGTCAAATATAAATAAAGAAATTTTCGTTGCGTATAAGTATAGTTTTTAAAATGTGGACTAGATGATCCACTGAGCCAAGGGATACGGCCTTTAAAAATATAACTGATTTTTCTAATCTTTAAACTTATGAATTTTCATAGTTTTGTTCGCTGGTGTTTGCCTGAGCGTCGACAGTTATCCCCTGCTCGACGTGGCATCACAACGCGTGTTTTCTCATACCCTGATACTTATTAAATTCGGAGAAAATGCGGGTTGTGACACGGATTGAGAGTACCATAGAGTGTCCGGCCATCACATTCATGACATAATCAAAGAGACAAGTCTACGCTTGATCGTCATTGCTTGTCCAGCGAAGATCATCATAACTGTAATGTATCCTTAACAAAGCATAGCAGAGCTAACACATGGGGCCTCCCTAGCACACACTATGTGTTAGATGTCGGCTAGGATCCGAAGTCTGAAGCCCAACATCGTAGATTGAACGGCTCCCACAGCACATACGTGAACAATCCCCACTATATGTGGTCGTAGCAATCGTGCTAGAGAACAATCTATGGAGGGAACAACAAGACTTGGCGATATCTCATTGGTTCAGCGATCTCTTTAGCAAAGAGAAAATGGAGGAAGAGGCATTCCAAAAAAAGGTAATTGTGTCAGTACGACATCCCTGATGTAAACTTTATTGAAAAATAAGAAGGAACACTTAGAAGTGTTTCAAGATGAAATTGTTCAAAGAGTAAGAGTAGAGATAACCCATCATGGTTGTCAAAAAATTTGAAGAATTATGAAGTCCTTTGTCAGCTTAGAACAGTCTTCCAAGTGCGCCCTCGTCATCGGCATCGAAGCATTCAACAAAATTGTTAACAACAAGGAGAGGGTATTCTTCGACTAGGCTCACTCCTCTTGAGCAGCAAGGAATGTCTGCAACTTCTTTGCCCTTTGAGATTGCTGGATCAGGGTGATCTTCTTTGGGAAGCAGGTCACGCATCTTACCCTGCCGCAGCATCTTTTGCACTAGTTGGCGGAGTGCTCGGCAGTTCTCAGTTAGGTGGTCTGTCTCTTTATGGAATTCGCAATATGATTCTGAGTCTTTAGATCTTTGATCAGCTGGTCGATAAGGCCTTTTGTAGTTAGCCTTATCTTTCATGATTTGGCTTACTTCTAGCATGGCTTCATCTAGTTCAGACTCGTGCAAGTCACCGTCTTGTAGTTGATGAACTGCAACTGTTTGTGAAGACGGAGCTGGTGGAAGTAGCGACTGATCTTGAGCACGATTACGGCTCGGGAAAGGGTATCAATGGCGTTGAAATCTTCTTTCCCTCCTTGAGTGAGTTGGGAAATCTTTGTGAGGAGACCTCGGAGGCTGCATGTGAGAAGGATCTTTCTCTGATATTAGCCTGGAGACGAAGCCTAGGTAGCTCTTTTCGCCTCAGATGTATGAGTTGGCTAAGGAAATCAACTCTTGGTATGTTCTTGGTGCTCGGACAATTGCTTCAAACTTGAGCGGCCCTTCACGAAGACCGTGGATAAGATCCACTCGGTACATTTCTTGACTAACAATCTCCATGTCCAAGATTTATCTCTGAAATCGATCAACGAACTAAGACCAAGTCTCATTCTCACGCTGCTTGATCTCAAAAAGGGCTTCTGGACTGCCCTTTCTCTTAGTTGAGGTAGAGAATTTGAGCAAGAACACCCTTCGTAGATCAGCAAAGGAAGTGATGGAGTGAGGGCGAAGACCATAGAACTAATCCCTCACTTGCCCATCAAAGCTTGTCACAAGGAGCTTGCAATTGATTGCATCTGAAAGAGTCTTGAGATCTACGGCTGATTCGAAAGCTTGAAGGTGGTTCGTTGGATCAGTCTCTCCAGTGTAGATTGGTAACCGGGACTCTCTGAAATTAGCTGGAGTAGGTTCATGATGAACATTCTCTGTAAATGGAGAAGGCTCTTCCTGCTCTCCTATAGTATAAGGATAAAAGGGAGCATAAGCCACAGCTGGAAAAGGAGGAGGAGGATAGAAAGGAAAAGCTGTTGTAGGAGGAGCAGAGGTTGGAGCTGATGGGTAAGGATGACTTCCCTGAAAGTTGAGAAATCTTGCAGGACTTCCCCTGGCTGCTTCCTGGAAGAAATTTTAACGAGCTGCAAACTCTTCATCTTGAGGTTGCAAAAGGGCTGCAGGCCCTTGCGGAAAAGTTGTTGTATAAGGAGGATAGACAGGCGGGCAAGCTGGAGGATAAGCTTGTTGATTCTCCAATGTTGGTGTTGGATTGACCGGAGCAGCTAGAGCAACTGGAGCTGCTGCAAGTTGTGTGTCCAATCGTTGCGTGATTGCAGCAAGCATTTGGCTTATTACTTGAATTTGCTGGGTATTTTCACGGCGTGATTGCTCGAAGGCCTCCCAGAGAGGATCGTCTCTAGGACTTGATTGAGCAAGGTTCTTTGCTGAACGATTATCTGACATGGCTAATTGTAGTTGTTCACCGTCTGTTCGGATCTGAAGGTCGCGTGTTAACTGTTGATGCGCGAAAACAGCACCGCCTAGTTAACGGGTTGTTCAATCTCACAAGCTAGGTGAAGAAGAGGATTGCGGGGTTGATGAGAGGAGGAGGAAGCTTCTGAATGCTCGAGAGTGGAGCAAGCGCTTCTCCAAGGGTTGAGGGGATAGAGGAGAGGTTTGCTGAGAGCAGCCAGGAAGGCTGATGATCAGCGGAGGAGGTTGATCAGGAGCTGTCGAGCAGACGGTTACTTTGACGGTTGTGCTTGCAGGTTGACGCAGAGGGAGTTGAGCTGAGCTGAAAAGAAGAAAGGGGGGCCGCTAGCAGCATCAACAACATACTTCGCCCGTCGCGGCTTAAATGTCACTCTTGTGACGGGCTTTTCTTTGATTAATATTGAGTTATTACAGCTTGAAATACACCTTTACAAGAAAGCAAATAAAGGGTACACTAGGAAAGCCGGCGGCTAAGGAAGAAATGCCAGAGAGGAGGCCGCGCGGACTAAGCTTGGAGGCCGGTAGACCGCGTGACTATGGGTAGAGAGAAGGCCGTGCAGACTGGCAACTGAGGTCGGCAGGCCACGCGGCTACAAGAGGAGATGCGGACTGGGAAAAGGAGTCTGCAGGAGGTTGAACAGTGGTCTATCTTCGAGCGTGAGCACCTTGGCGATGTACTCCAACGAGAGGTATGAGGGTCTATTTATAGGCCCGAGTAGGTAACGGCTTTCGGTGACGTTACCCCCGGTGAGGCGGTAACTAGTGCGGGAAGAGGATGGAGTCCGCAGCAGGCCCCGCGGACTGGGGCTGGCTTCTGGAACTGGTCCTGCTGACGACGGACTGGGAAGAGTCCTCCCCTGCTGCTGGAGGACTGAGAGGAGTCCGCCAGAACTGAGTTGATTGAGCCCGTTCCAAGATTGTGCGGGCTGAGGGACTATCCGCCCGCTGCTAGGAAGCAGGAGCTAGAATCTGAGTGGCGGACTGCGCGATGAATCCGCCCCTGCTGAGCTGAGAGAGCACACGCTAAGGGTGCGAGCATAAGAGGTTGTTTGCCTGCTACTGGGTGGAAGTGAATGTTGGAGGCTGAGTGGCGTACTGTGAGAGGAATCCACTGAGTCCGTGGTGGATCAACTGAGTCCGCCTATACTGCAAACGAAGCGGGGGCTGCTGAAGCTAGAGCTGAGGTTCATCAGCGTAGGCGGACTAGAAGGTTTGACTACTCCTCGAGTCCGATCAGCTCACGATGAACTGGAGATGTCCGATGATCTTTGCGGGAAGCTGGAGAACTGGAGCATCCGCTCTCCCCAAGCGGACTGAAGAAGCAGGTTGCCCATGCTGCTGAAGTCCGCCATTCTGTTGAATGGAACTTGCCGCATCTGCTGGGCTGCCTGGTCTTGGAGACCTGGCAGGTCGCGTACTCTGGCGAGGTGGAAACTGGGGTAGCTGATTGGCGACCTGGGATCAGGTCGCCAATCTGGCTATGCGGCGAGCTGGAGGGTTGTCGACGCTGGTGAAGGTTCGCGGCCTAGAGGCAGGCCACTTGATGTTGTGGCGGTCTGGGTGGATAGACATCTGAGTCCGGCAAAGGGGCAGCTGTTTAGATAAGCCTGCGGTTTAGCTGACAAGGGGCACGGCCTGTAGGGGCGAACTGCAGAAGTAGTACGCGGCCCCTGCCAACCAAAGGAACAACGCACGGCCTGGGCAGTCAGACCGCTGAGACCACCCAAGCCATGCGGCTGAGCAGACAGAAAATTCTGTCTGCACATCCTAAGACGTCTCTAACTCCTGGAGGAACTTGGAGCAAGCCGCGACTAGCGAGCTGGCTGCCTTGGGAAGGATCGTCGATTTTGGGGTTAACACTAACGATACAATTGTTGACAGCTTTGAAAACTTTTTAAGATCATCAACGACCTCAAAAACTATGGTCGTACATTTACTAGTGGTGAGCTCAACGACAAATTTCTAAGATCCATAACAAAAGACTGGGACACCAAGGTGGTGGCCATTTGGGAATTTGGAAAGCTGCCTGAGATTGATCCCCAAAACCTTTTCGACAATCACCTTTCCTATGAATTACAAATGAACACCAAGAAGAAGGAGGAGCAAAGAAGCAAGACTTCAAGCAAAGAGAAGTCGGTAGCTCTGAAGGCTGAAGGGTCAAGAAAATATAAAGTTGTGTCACTAGTAAGGACACGAGAATCTGATGCCCAAGATGATTTTGAGCCAAGCACGCCAGGTTCTGAATTGTCTGATGGAAAATTCTCGCTAATCTCCAAGCAATTCAAAAGACTGCTCAACAAGAGAAGGCAAATGAAAAATCAGTCCTCCTCTGACTTCAGAAGATCACATTGTGATGGTGATCGGTCCAAAAAAAGCTACAACAGAGATGACAGGTACAAGTCTAAACCGGACAAACACTCTTCTTCTGACATAATATGTTATTGTTGCAATAAGCCATGACACGAGATTGCGAAGTGTCCGTATAAAAAGAACGAAAGATACAAGAAAGAATAGAAGAAATCCCTCAAAGGAAAGAGTAAGGAAGAGAAGTGCTTCGTTGCAAAGAAGTCAAAGACTCTCAGCGATAGTGACTCAAGTGAGTCAAGCTCTGAAGATGAAGAAGCCTACTTCGGGCTCATGACTCAATCAGATGAGGAAGTAGGTGACTCCCAATTCAATGGGAAGGTAAACACTCATATTATGCTCTCTTAATCTAACACTTCAACTAATGGTCATGAACACTATTCTTTTGAGAAAGATGATTCTGACTTGATGACTCAGCATCAAGAACTCTTGAGAGCCTTTGACAAATGTCGCAAGGTAGTCAAAAAGCAATCAAAAGAGATTGCTTCTCTTCAGGCAGTGGAATCGCGTCTGAAGGAGGAAATTGTTGAATTAACTCCTCTTAGAGATGAAGTTCGCACCTTGAAAGAGGAATTAGAATGCCCTGCTGAACTACTGAGTCAGAAGGAGAAATACTTAGATGAGCTAGAAGAAAATCTCTTCATAGAAAGGAAACTTGTTGAAAGTTACATGAAGTCAAAGACCATTCTTCCTCTCATTAATGAATTCTCTGCTCTTAAGAAGGGTAGTGGTCTTGGCCATGTAGGTGAGAAAGGTAAGGCCACTAAGAGAGCCGCTACCAAAGGCAAAGGAAGGGCACCTCAGAGTCAACCCTCTTTTAAGAAGATAATCTTTCCCACAAATAAATACGACTTTGAGACATCCCATGGTCACTTTGCTAGGCCAACTTATGTGGAGCCTAAAAAGCACTACCAAGGATGGACCCGTGCCCGAGACTTTGTTGCTAGTGCTTCAAAGGCACCGTATGAAGAAATAACTCTTAAAGAGTATGGTCCTTGTACATGTTTGTTTAAGGATTGAGAGTGACCTAGAGGGACGTGAATAGGTCCAATTTGAATCTTGACTACCCCTTTTTAGTTCAGAGATATATTTTCTATTATGTAAATATCACAGTCAGACAAACAAGATAATTTTACCAGCAATCTAGAACTATTACAGCATATCAAACACAGCATACACAGCACAACACACACATTTTATAGTGGTTCCACAATTTATGGGTACATCCACTTTCTCCATTCACCTATCTAGCAATGAACTAGTGATGTAGGGGCAGGCTGGGGTCGTGGGAAAACTAGACACACTACGGGGTTTTATGATATGGACGACCCAACACAACACGAGCTTCCCAAAGTCCAAACAGTTATTAGCGTAGATTAAATAAATAATTTTAAGCCCATGCAGAGATCCACCAAGGGGTAGTGGCAAAGGAAAAAGCACCTAGGCGTGGTTACGAATCGGGAGCGCAAAGATTTAAATTAAAGCGGATTAGCCCTGCAAGTTAGCACAAAATTAAGTAATCCAAGCACCACTCAATTGATAAACATAACACAGAGATCTAAGCAAAGTAAACCATGCTGAAACTCAAATCCAAAATACAACTTACAACCTTACGTGGAGCCAATCAGACGAAGGAGGGCACCGAATATTGAGAGGAATGGATCCGGGTCGGTGGAGGCCAACCGTGGGGAAATGCGGCGGACTCACGGGCTGCGGGGAACTAGGAAGGGGCTGATTTGGGCGGAGACCGGGCTGGAAGTGGTCTGACAGAAAAGGCAAGACTGGAGGACGGCCGTCGGAAGTGACGGAGGGTTGGAGGATGGTTGTCGGGAGCAGGGGGGCCTGGAAGGTGGTTGTCGAGGCTGCAGGGGGGCTGGGAGTTGGGCGGCTAGGCTGCTGGACGGAGGGAAGCCGGACGGCGGGCTGCTGGAGGACAGGGGGGGTTGGACGGCGGGTTGTTGGCGGGCTGGGGGCTGGACGGCGGGCTGCTGGCGGACTGGGGAAGCTTGACGGGATGGAGGAGGGGCTGGGTAGCACCCGACGGGCGGCTGGAAGGTCGGAGGCACACCGTCGGAGGCGAGGAAGGGGACGAACGGCAGCGGGAACCCTAGGCGTCGCACCTGGGGGGTGTTGGCGTCGCACCAACCGACCGGTTGAAGAGTCACTCAATCACTCGGTGCCAAACCTTTCCTCTTGGCTCCTATAAATAGAAAAGAAGCTAGGGCATCCGGAATCGATGGCTCAGATCGCCCAATCTTCCGGGTGCCCAAGTAATGTCAATACATGTCCGAATAAAAGAAAACGAAATACGAAAAATACTCGCGTCGACCTTCCGGACACATCCGCGGGCTCGGATCGTCCGGAAGGGCCCTCAAAGTGCAGGATCATAAAATCACGCCCGCTTTCGGCGGGAATACACGTGCGTGGGCCAATGTCGACGTTGATCTCCATCAACTCCCCCCGGCTTAGTAGCATTCATCTCCGAGGAATGGAGACGATCATACTCCTGGCGTAGCCCGGGGGCAAGTCTCTCAAGCTCTGCAGGGGCGATCCAAGTGTCATCAAAGCTGGGGCGGTCCCTCCAGTGGACCAGGTAGCGCAAGGTGCTCGGGTCTGCTGCTGTCATGTAATCATGGACTAGGATGCCCTCAATGGCCTCCAGGCCCGTAGTAGTCTCTGCGGGCAGTGGCTCACTCTCTAATGAACTCTTTGGTGGAACAGCCGACGGTGGTGCGAGATCCCCAGGTGGTGACGCTGTGGGCAAGGACTGAGGGAGTGAAGGCGACAACGGGGAAAGTGGTGGCTCGAAGGGTGGCTCCGCGGGGAGGGGTTCGAAAGGATCCACATAAGTTTGCTCCTCGTAGTATGGAGTCAAGTCTTCTACATTGAATACTCTGCTGATCCCCATGTGCCTTGGAATATCAATCTCATAAGCATTTGGTCCTATCTTTTGTACCACCGTATAAGGGCACATCCGCCTAGAATTTAGTTTCTTTGTAGTTCCAGAGGGGAACCTCTCCGCGCGAAAACGAACCAAAACCTGTATGCCAATCTCAAAACTCCTTTCCCTCCTGTGGACATCCGCATAGGCTTTATAATTATCATTACTTGTTGCGATTTTTTTCGGATGGATTCGTGAAGCTCATGCATGTGCTGGATAAAGGACTCAGCCGACTCACTAGGGCGGGATTCAAGTGGGAGGGGAATTAAATAAACCGGCTTCCTGGGTTCGTACCCTAACAGGATGTGGAATGGGCTAAGGCCAGTAGTCTTATTCACCGAGCTATTATATGCGAACTCTGCTAGGGGCAACACCGAGTCCCAAGTACACATATGCTCACCGACAAGGCAGCGTAAGAGGGAGCCCAAACTCCTATTGACCACCTCAGTCTGTCCATCCGTCTTTGGGTGGTAGGCAGTGGAGAACTTGAGGGTGGTGCCCGTCTTCATCCATAGTGTCTTCCAGAAATAGCTCATGAACCAGACGTCACGATCAGACACTATAGAGGAAGGTAATCCGTGATACCTGAAGACCTCTCTAAAGAATAGGGCGGCCACCAAGGAGGCATCGGCCGTCTTGCGACATGGGATGAAGTGGGCCATCTTTGAAAAGCGATCCACGACAACATAAATGGAGTCATGTTTCTTGGGCGTGCGGGGCAACCCAAGAACAAAGTCCATGCTGATGTCAACACAGGGTTTGTGAGGGATCGGCAACCGGGAATACAGGCCGCCGGGTTGGCGAGATCCTTTCGCCGTCTGGCACGTCCTACAATGCCTAATCACACGCGCGACGTCCCCTTTCAGCGAGGGCCAATAGAAACGATCCTCAACCAAGGCGATAGTCTTGTCTCGCCCGAAGTGTCCGGCGGCGCCTCCCGCATGCATCTCCCAGATCAAGAAGTCACGGAGAGAAGTGGAGGGAATGCAGAGTCGGGTGCCGAAGAACAGGTATCCCTCGGAAACCGTAAACCCATCAATAGTGTCTGGAGGATTCCGGATAAGAGACCTATAGATACCTCCAAAATCCGAACATTCGGCATACTCAACAACGAGACGCTCAAAACCAGTGACATGTGTGCTCATCGCCTGCAGGAGGCTAATCCGGCGACTCAGGGCATCAGCCGGCTTGTTTTCAACACCCGCGCGGTGTTTAATAACGTAGTGATAGCTCTGCAGAAACTCTACCCACTTGGCGTGCCTATGACTAAGCTTTGACTGGGACTCAAGATATCGTAAAGCCTGATGATCAGAGTGCAACACAAACTCCTTGTGCATGAGATAGTGCCGCCAATACCGCAAGGTCTGGACGATCGCATAAAATTCGCGGTCATACGTGGAATACCGCTGGCGGGCCTCGTTCAGCTTCTCGCTGAAATATGCAATGGGATGGCCCTCCTGGATAAGTACTCCACCGATCCCTAGGCCTGAAGCGTCACACGCTACCGCGAAGGCTAGGCTAAAATCTGGCAATCTAAGGACAGGGGAGGAGCCTAAACGATCCGTGATCTCCTCGAAGGCCTTAGTGGCGGTCGTGGTCCACACGAAGTCTCCCTTACGAAGGCAGCTCATAAAGGGGGCCATAAGTGCGCTAAAACCTCGGACAAACCTCATGTAGAAGGTGGCAAGTCCATGGAAACTCCTGGCCTCGTGGATGGTCGTGGGGACAGGCCAATCGCGGATCGCTCTCACCTTGTCGGGGTCCACGGAGATGCCCGACGCCGAGATAATATAGCCAAGAAAGTGAACTGATTCAGCCAGAAAATCACACTTCTTCATATTGATAAATAAATACTCCTTCCTGAGGGTATCGAACACCAATCGGACGTGGTGTAGGTGGTCAGTGCGCTCCTGGCTATAGATAAGAATATCGTCGAAGTACACAACTAGGAACTTGCCCATGTAGGGCCGCAAGATCTGAGTCATCACCCGCATGAACGTGCTAGGGGCATTCAACAATCCGAAAGGCATCACCAACCACTCAAATAGGCCATCCTTCGTCTTGAAGGCCGTCTTCCATTCATCCCCCTTGCGGACCCTAATCTGGTGATATCCGCTCTTAAGGTCGATCTTCGTGAAAATACGGGCTCCAGCCATAGCGTCAAGTAAGTCGTCAAGGCGGGGAATCGGAAAACGGTACTTCACTGTGATCTTATTGATGGCTCTATTGTCAACGCACATGCTCCAGCTCCCGTCCTTCTTCGGGGTGAGAAGGGCTGGGACCGCGCACGGACTCAAGCTCTCGTGTACGAAGCCCTTCCTAAGTAAATCATCAACCTGTCGTTTTAGCTCGGTATGCTCGGTTGGGCTCATACGGTAGTGTGGGAGATTGGGAAAAGATGCCCCCGGCACAAGGTCGATCACGTGCTGGATATCCCTCAGAGGGGGTAGCTCGTCGGGGAGCTCTTCGGGCGTAATGTCCGTAAAGTCTCTCAATAGTCGCTGTAAATCAGGATCAGTAGGAACAACACTCCCACTAGGAGTGTCCGGGGCCAAGGTAGCCGCTACAACAAATACGATCCCCGAGTCTAAGCCCTCTCTCATGAAGTCATGCATCCTCAGAAGGTGCAGGGGCCTGGACGACCCAACACCTACGGGCGAGTCAACCTTGCCCTTGGATGAATCCTTGGCCTGGGTTGGGGTCAAGGTGATCTTCCGGCCTCGATCAAAAAATACGCATGTGTTCGTTCGCCCGAAGCACGTCACGTCGCGATCAAATAGCCAGGGTCGACCTAAGAGGACATGGGCTACGTCCATCGGGATAACGTCACACCAGACCTTGTCCTCAAAGGACGCGAGTCGCAAGGGCACTAAACACCGCTGGGTAACCTGGATAGCAGACTTGTCCACCTAGAGGACACGATAGGGCTGGGGGTGCGGCTCGGGGGTGATCTGCATCCGCTCTAGCGCCTTCATGGCGACAATATTCACGCAGCTCCCCCCATCGATAGCAAGCTTGCAGGGGCCGCCTGCGCTCTGGAAATAAGTATAGAAGATGGTGGTGCGTCGCCAATCATCCTCCGAACATGGAGTATACAGGAGGCGGCGTATAACTCCTAGCTCTAAAGATCTCTCTGCGTCACTCTCCCAGTCTTCCTCCACAGTTGCTATTATATCGCCCTCAGTCTCTCTCGCCGGGTCTATACTTTCGTCTTCCTCGTCCTCAATCAACAGGTTCCGCATAGGGCACTGTGCGGCATAATGACCTCGTCGAGAGCATCTATAGCACTGAGGACCACTTGGCCTAGGAGGCCCGGTCATAACAGCCTTCCCTTTCACATCCTCAGGGATGTGGGGGGGGACCGGAGGCCTGGGGGTGAGGAGGGGTGGACCTCCTGAATGTGGGGCCATCAGTCCTAGGAGCCTGCTGGCGGGTCCCGGTAGTCCGGAGGTAGAGCTCGTACTCCAGGGCCAACTCATAAATCTGCTCGACTGTTTCCCGTCGGTGGGGAATTAGTTCCCTCCTAATCTCCGGCAGTAGGTCGTACCGAAACCGGGAAGCCGCGGCACTGCTCTCCTCTCGAAGGTCACTCCTCACCATCAGGTCGTCAAACTTGGTCATATATTCGGCTACTGACATCGTGCCCTGTCGAAGTGCATAGACCTGGTCTAACAATCGATCACGATATGACGCGGGGAGGTATTTCTCCTTCAAGCGCCTCGTCATATCTTCTCATCTAATAATGGACTGATAGCCGTCCCGCTCTAAGGCTCTCTCTACGCTAGTCCAATAGTTCATCGCAGATCCCACTAACTTCATACGCGCGAATCGCACCTTGCGTTCATCACTCATGTCGTACCAGTCAAAGTAGTGCTCCATCTCCCGGAGCCAGTCACTAAATGCTCCGGGGTCTTGATGACCGTCGAATGTAGGAACATTGATACGGATACGACGGAGGATGTCATCCTCCCTAAGTGGTACCCCTTCCCGATGTTCGGGATAGCCGTCAAAACGGTCACGACGGGCATAGTCGTATCGGGGTCGCTCAAGGTTCCGTGGGGCATCATGATCATAATCAGGGGGATCTGGATACCGTCGGGGGGCGTTGTGGTCGCCTCGGCCTTCGTATGCATCCTGGCGCGCACGAAGTTCATTGATGCGAGCGCCCAATTGATCAAAGCGGTCTAAAATCGTGCGTTGGAATTCAGCGGGGGACAATTCCGAATTGGAATTGGAGTTGCCGGCCCGCTCATCAGTGAGGTTCGGATCAGACATGTTTTGTCTAAATGGCCTACCACTACGTAACATACGACGCGCTCGAACCTGGCGCTTTGATACCAATCTGATGTAGGGGCAGGCTGGGGTCGTGGGAAAACTAGACACACTACGGGGTTTTATGATGTGGACAACCCAACACAGCACGAGCTTCCCAAAGTCCAAACGGTTATTAGCGTAGATTAAATAAATAATTTTAAGCCCATGCAGAGATCCACCAAGGGGTAGTGGCAAAGGAAAAAGCACCTAGGCGTGGTTACGAATCGGGAGCGCAAAGATTTAAATTAAAGCGGATTAGCCCTGCAAGTTAGCACAAAATTAAGTAATCCAAGCACCACTCAATTGATAAACATAACACAGAGATCTAAGCAAAGTAAACCATGCTGAAACTCAAATCCAAAATACAACTTACAACCTTACGTGGAGCCAATCGGACGAAGGAGGGCACCGAATATTGAGAGGAATGGATCCGGGTCGGTGGAGGCCAACCGTGGGGAAATGCGGCGGACTCACGGGCTGCGGGGAACTAGGAAGGGGCTGATTTGGGCGGAGACCGGGCTGGAAGTGGTCTGAAGGAAAAGGCAAGACTGGAGGATGGCCGTCGGAAGTGATGGAGGGTTGGCGGATGGCTGTCGGGAGCAGGGGGGCCTGGAAGGTGGTTGTCGAGGCTGTAGGGGAGCTGGGAGTTGGGCGGCGAGGCTGCTGGACGGAGGGAAGCCGGACGGCGGGCTGCTGGAGGACAGGGGGGGTTGGACGGCGGGTTGCTGGCGGGCTGGGGGCTGGACGGCGGGCTGCTGGCGGACTGGGGAAGCTTGACGGGATGGTGGAGGGGCTGGGTAGCACCCGACGGGCGGCTGGAAGGTCGGAGGCGCACCGTCGGAGGCGAGGAAGGGGACGAACGGCAGCGGGAACCCTAGGCGTCGCACCTGGGGGGTGTTGGCGTCGCACCAACCGACCGGTTGAAGAGTCACTCAATCACTCGGTGCCAAACCTTTCCTCTTGGCTCCTATAAATAGAAAAGAAGCTAGGGCATCCGGAATCGATGGCTCAGATCGCCCAATCTTCCGGGTGCCCAAGTAATGTCAATACATGTCCGAATAAAAGAAAACGAAATACGAAAAATACTCGCGTCGACCTTCCGGACATATCCGCGGGCTCGGATCGTTCGGAAGGGCCCTCAAAGTGCAGGATCATAAAATCACGCCCGCTTTCGGCGGGAATACACGTGCGTGGGCCAATGTCGACGTTGATCTCCATCAACTAGATTCAGCCAAACTCCTTCTTCTTCCTTTTCTCAGATCCACAGATCTTATAGCTCAGAGCCCAACTAGCTCCTAAAACTCAGACTTTATACGTCTTACCACTCAGATCACCAAGATCCTACACCTCAAGTTCTTCCCAAGAACTCTACCTCAGAATGTATCTACACTCCTACTTCTTAGGCAAATGCTTCCCTACAACTCCGAGAAATTCCCTCTTCTCTAACCTCAGGAAATCACTGCCCTACCTCAGCTTTTATAATATAGGCTTACAATCTCAAAGAAAATGTTTCCCTACACTCAGATTTACAGGTAGTTCTTACAAATTAATAAAAGTAAAAGAGATTGATTGAGAACAAGTCACCCAGCAAGAAAGGAATGGGTGATTGCTTCTTGATCTGATCATGATTGGTTAGCTTCCTTTGACCTTGAAGTAATAGATTTGATCATGCCCTTCTTAGCTTTTCAAAGCTTCTTGAAGTTGAAATTATTGTAGATCTAGGCTGGAGGATGTTGAAGACGATTCTTGATACAGCTTCTCAACACCTTCTGTATTCTAGAAGATAACTTCTTAGATCCAGACTTGCCAAATTTCTCTCTATCTTTTTGAAGAGTTTGATCCCTTTATATAGGCTTCGTCAAAGGTAACTGGCTGATCCGGTTAATAACTAACATCTGACATTTCTGATAGTCGTCGGACCCTCTGACTTGATTTATGTACTTAGGAAACAAAACTGCTTGAAGTGTTGTAACTTGACTGTTGGATGTGTAGACACCAGTCCTGGGTGTCGACATTACTCTTGTAGTGGTGTCAACATACTTTTGAATGTGTCGACACAACCTTCACCTTTTCTCGACACAACTGATGCAGAATGTGTCAACACTAGTTCTGAGTGTCGACACTGATTGCTTCCAGTCTTGACTCAGCCTGTGAAGAGTGTCGACACTTCTCTTGAGTGCCGACACAGTTGTCTTTAGTCTCGACACTGCTTGTATAGAGTGTGTATACACACGTACTTAGTGTCAACACAGTTGTCTTCAGTCTCGACACTGCTTGTATAGAGTGTGTCGACACACATCCTTAGTGTCGACACAGCTTCTCTTTATCTCGACACAACTTGTGCAGTATGTGTCGACATTAGTCCTGAGTGTCGACATAATTGCTTTCTTGTATCATAGTGTCGACCCAAGTCCTGGGTGTTGACACAACTTCCTCCTTGACTCAGCACTTCTTGTTTAAGTGTGTCAACACTAGTCTTGAGTGTCGACACAACTTTCTCCTTGTCTCAACAGATCCTTGACAAAGGTGTCGACATATGTCTAGTATCTTGACACTTTTGTACTTAGCTTTATTTGCCTACACACATGAACTTAACATTCATCAAATACAACTATGTGTATATCATTGAATTGAAAGGGCTTCTTCAAATCAAGTACATTGTGACTAATGTACCAACAATCGCTCCCTGTTTGAAGAAGTCATAACCCCAATTTAATGATATACAACATGATACCAAAAATATATTATGATAAAACCATTTAAAAGTTCAGTGTAGTACAAAATGTGAAATAACACAGATAAAAACAAACACATATTTAAAACCAATAATGCTGAATCAGAAAATAAGACAAACAATTACAATCCTAATTAATAACACATGAAATGTTGAGTAAATCAAAATTTTTAGTAAATGTTCACCACACGGTTTACAACTACAAGTTTTGGTTTTACAATAGTTACATAACAAGTATTTTATGAAATCCAAAACTAAGAACATTCTATGGTTGCTCTGGCTCTTTGATGACTATGTTTTTTCTACATTGAATCTTTGCTTTCACCTCTGGCACCGTATCATTAGCAACTTTCTTCCCTTTATCATCCTTAGCTTTAGCTTTTGCAATGGCTTCTTCTTACAGTCTTTGTCTTTCAAAATAATGATATGGCCGTGGAAAGTATTTACTAGGCTAAATTGACTTAGCAGGTAGCTTTCCTTTCTTCAGATCATGTCTGAACTTTTGGATAACTTCTTGCTGCTTTAAATATTTTGCTCATTCATGTTCTGAATACCATTTGCCTCTATCTGTCATATTTGCATTTACTGCCTTCCATGCAATGAGAATTATTGATCTGAAGGTTGGGGTCTACTGCTCAAAATCTAGTCCAGCCTCAGCTTATTCTCTGAACCTTTTCCTTGAAAGTTGTGCCTCTTTTTCTTTGAGCATAACAGAATTAGGCATCTCCACTTTTACACAGACAACATTTTGAGCTGATGGTGGAGGACTGTACATGTGAGAAATAACAGCTTGGATAGTCTCAAAGGCAGTTGTGCTACAGGATTGTATATTGGTTGCTCATCAGCATGAGTACCTGTGGCATGAGGTGTTTCAAGGTGAGCTGGTTGACAACCAGACTCAGCAGTATGATCTCCATCATACCATAAGGGAGGAAAGCCTAAAGTGTCTCTGATATTATTTGATATCTAGGTATCATGTTCAGAGCTGGCTTTTATCATTACCCTCTCCCCCTTTATGACTTCTCGTTCAACATGATCCCTTAGATCATTCTTGTAAAACCTGACTTGTCCATCTAAGTAATTGATACTTGAGCTGATAATATTCTTTATTCTCAGTAAATTGTTGTCCAAACTCTTGTCAAAAACCTTTATATCTTTAAGCAAGGAGACTAAATTGTCTGCCAGCTGAGTTTTTATGGCTTTTGTAGCAATAGCTAATTTGTGGTCTAATGCAGTATACTGCTCAGTCAATTTAACCATTATTTCTGTATGCAGGGCTGTCATGTTTTCATCCAAAATTCTATCAGTTTCAAGGACATAGCCTTGTTTGACAACCATCTCATCTGCAGTTGGCTTGGCCTCTCGCTGTTGTTTAGCAAGATATACTACATCATTTGCTCCTTTTTCAAAGAAAGATTTCATTTCAGATTTTAAAAGATTGACTTCAAAACTTATTGACTTAATATCTTGAGCAAGTTGAAACTGCAGCTCTTTATTGTGGTCATTTACATACTTTTTAGATCCATCCTTTGCTTATCTAGCATTATTTGAATTTGTATTAGCAGAGAGCTAGTATCTTCTGTATGAGCAGCTGGTGTCCCAGGTTGAAAATATTATTTTTAGCTTTTGCTCCTCTTCTTCATTTCAGAAAACTTCCTTTTCTTTAGTTGAGATTCTTCTACATCTTCTGATTCAGAAGAACTTACCTCTTCAACTTGAGGTGACTTTGTAGGTTTGTCAGTATCTGGGGCCAACTCCCCCTCAGTTCTTGTATCTATCTCATTTATATTGATATTACCTAAGTTATCATCTGCATGCTGAATGTCAGCATCAGGAAGTACAATCTAGGGATTTCATCTATCTCCCCCTACAAGTTTGTTTCTTTAGAAAGAAGAACTTCTTCTTCTATCTCTTTTGGAATTTCTGCCCCCATCTCTTTCTCGGATATTTTCATTTCAGATTTCAAAAGATTGACTTCAAAACTTATTGACTTAATATCTTGAGCCAGTTGAAACTGCAGCTCTTTATTGTTGTCATCTACATACTTTTCTAGATCGTTCCTTTGCTTATCTAGCATTATATGAATTTGTATTAGCAGAGAGCTAGTATCTTCTGTATGAGCAGCTGGTGTCCCAGGTTGAAAATATTATTTTTAGCTTTTGCTCCTCTTCTTCATTTCAGAAAACATCCTTTTCTTTAGTTGAGATTCTTCTACATCTTCTAAATCAGAAGAACTTATCTCTTCAAATTGAGGAGACTTTGTAGGTTTGTCAGTATCTGGGGCCAAATCCCCCTCAGTTTTTGTATCTATCATATTTATATTGATATTATCTAAGTTATCATCTGCATGCTGAATGTCAGCATCAGGAAGTGCAATCTAGGGATTTCATCTATCTCCCCCTACAAGTTTTGCAAAGATGTCAGCAACCTGTCTATCTGTTAGAGTATACTGTAGACTAATATTTTCTTTTTCAACATTCTCTCTAAGAAAGCGATATCTAATTTCTATATGTTTAGTTCTACTGTGTGAAACATGATTATTAACAATAGAAATTGCAGTAGTAAAATCACAAAACATAACAGATTTACTTAGTTGTACATTGTTGTCCAGTAGTTTATGTTGAATCCATAGCAACTATGCACAGCAGCTTCCAGCAGATATGTACCCAGATTCTGCTGTAAAAATTACAACACTTGTTTGTTTCTTGCCACTCCAACTTATTAGTCTTTTTCCTAGAAATTTGCCAGTTCTAGAAGTACTTTTTCTATCCCCTTTACGCCCTGCAAAATCTGCATCTGTATAGCAAGTAAGTTCAAAATCACTATCCCTAGGATACCAAAGCCCATGATTGGGTGTGCCCTTAAGATATCTTAATATTCTCTTCACAGCAGTGTAATGAGACTCTTTGGGGCATGATTGGTACCTTGCACAGACACATGTTGAAAATATAATATCTGGCATGCCAGTAGTCAAATACATGAGAGATCTAATGATGCCTATATACAAGGTTTCATCAACTGGTTTCCCCGATTCATCCTTGTGTAGTGACACAGTTGAACCCATTGGAGTTCTCATGGTAGAAGAATTCTCCATACCATATCTCCTAATCAATTCCTTAATGAACTTAGATTGAGAGATAGATATACCATCCTCAGATTGTCTAACTTGGAAGCCCAAGAAGAACTTTAGCTCACTCATGCTGCTTATTTCAAACTTACCTTGAATAAACCTGGCAAATTTTCTACACAACTTCTCATTAGTAGACCCAAAGATTATGTCATCTACATAAATCTGGACTAGGATGCTTGAACCTTTGATGTCCCTAAGGAATAGTGTCTTGTCTATCATTTCTCTAGAGAACTTGTTCTCGATAAGAAAGGTAGACAAGGTCTCATACCAGGCCCTAGGTTCCTATTTTAACCCATACAAAGCTTTGTGCAATCTGAAGACATAGGTGTTGTGTTTAGGGTTAACAAAACCTGATGGCTGCTCTGCATAAACTTCCTACTTCAGTGCACCATTGAGGAATGTTGACTTTACATGCATCTGGTAGGCCTTGTATCCTTTGAATGTTGCATGAGCTAAAAACAACTTTTGGCTTCTAGCTTAGCTACAGGTGTAAAGGTTTGGTCAAAGTCTACCTCTTCCTCTTGTCTATATCCTTTAGCCACTAATCTTGCTTTGTTCTTAACAATAACCCCATGCTCATCTAGTTTATTCTTATAAATCCACTTAGTGTTTATGACATTGTGATCACTAGGTCTAGGAACTAGATTCCATACTTTGCATCTCTCAAATTGATTGAGCTTTTCTTGCATAGACATAATCTAGTGGGGTCTGAATTGTCTTCTTCAAACCATTTAGGTTCTACCTGAGAGAAAAAACTAGAGTATAGAAGCTCATTGTGATGTCTACTTCTAGTTGTTACTCCTAGCCTGACATCACCTATTATTTAGTCAATAGGATGATCTTTAAGATGTCTAACTGCTACTGGCAAGTGCCTACCATTACCTAGTTCTATAGGAGGATTAGGATGATTCTCTTCCTCCCTCTGGGCAGTTACTATATCTTCTATAGGAATTTCTACATTATCTCTAGTGTGCAACTCTAGATATGGTGAACCACCTATATTTAACTTTTCCATCGTAGAGTCTATATCACTTATACTATAGTTGTTAGAGTTCTCATTATATAAAATAGAAGTTTCATCAAAAACTACATTAATTGATTCTTCTACAATCTGATGATTCAAATTGTAGATTTTGTATGCTTTGCTATGTTCACTATACCCTATAAAGATTCCTTCATAGGATTTTTCTGAGAACTTAGTTAGATAAGTTTTTTCATTGTCCAAAACATAGTACTTACTACCAAAAATCTTGAAGTATGACAGATTTGGTTTTTTGCCTTTCATTAGTTCATAGGGAGTCTTGTTGTGATTCTTGTTGATCAATGCTCTATTCTGAACATAGCATGTTGTGTTTACAGCCTCAACCCAGAAATATTCTAGAAGAGATGTATCACTCAGCATTATTCTAACTGCCTCAATGAGAGTTCTATTTTTCCTCTTAGCAACTCCATTTTACTGTGGTGTTCTTGGTGAGAAGAACTATTGAAAGATCTTTAGTTCCTTATAGAAATTTGTCATATTTTCATATTGAAATTCTGTACCATGGTCACTTCTTAGTTTGACCACAGAACATCCCATCTCATTCTGGATTTGTTTGACAAAATTAGCAAGGATATCTAATGTTTTAGTCTTTCTCCTTAAGATGAATACCCAAGCAAACCTAGAGTGATCATCCACAATCACATAGGTATAGGACTTCCTACCGAAACTAAGAACTTGCATAGGACCAAATAGAACAATATGTAGTAAGTACAGACACCTCTTAGTGTTTTTGGACTGTATGCTCTTAAAGTAGACTTTTGTCTGTTTGCATTTTTGACATGCAAGACATAAGCCTTCTTTGGAGCATATGAGCTGTGGACTATTTCTAACTAAGTCCATAGAGAATAGTTTGCTCATTGCTTTATAGTTTAAATGAGCCAGCCTCTTGTGTCATTGCACACACAAAGAGTCTTTCTCACTAGCTACAAGGCATACAGGTGATTTCTCATTTATACTTAAAAAATTTAGAAAATAAATGTTCTCACTCCAAGTGCCTGACAAGATAATCTTGTGATCACTTGGATTCCTTATCAGACACTTGTTATTGTGGAAAACAATTTCATAACCTATATCACAAAGCTGACTTATGCTTATCAGATTGTGGTTCAATCCTTCAACATAAGTCACTTTTGTGATGGTAACTAGACCATTAGAAATGTTACCATATCCCTTGATGAGTCCTTTCACTGACCCTCCAAAGATGACTTTAGGTTCATTCCTTACGGAAGTATAATCCCTTAGTAAACTCCTTGTTCTAGTCATGTGCCTGAAACAGCCACTATCCAAGTACCATATTGGCCTTCCTGTGGTGCTTGGTTCCTCCTGCAAACACAGAATTAATTTACCTTAGGCACCCAAATAGTTTTGGGGCCTTGATTCCTGTTAGGCTTTGCTGTGTGAAACACAGCTAGCTTTTTGAACAAACCTGGTTGAGTCTTGTATGAAGGTGTTGTTGGATTATACCAACAATCTAGAGCAAAATGCCCAACCTTCCCACAGCACCAACACTCAAATCAATTATATCTTTTCTTTGGTTGTACATGTGAAGTTGTACTTTTGTGTAACTTGTATTTAATATCCAATTTCCAAGGTAGTGGAGCAAAGTTTACACCCTTACCTTTCAGGTTTTGGTGAGGTGCACTGGGACCATCACCTAGAATTCCTTGGCTTCTTGGATTGATCAACCTTTGTGGTGGTTTTTGGCCTTTATTGCCTTTAGATTTTTGTGCCTCCCAGCAAGGCTCTTTATTGACATTGTTGGTAGTGCACTCAGGATTCATATGTCTAGGAACACATGATTTATTGCATTTGTTAGAAGTCAGATGCTTAGGGTGTAGCTTAACTGGATCCATTGGTCTTTACCTTTAGGATCATACTTCTTAATAGCCTTTTTATTTTTTCCATATCCTACACCACTTCTAAATGGTGCAGAAAATACATCTATGATAGGTAGAACAGACTTAGGTTTAGAGTACTGTGTCAGGAGCTGTCTTTCCTGCGTGAGTTTTGCTTTCAGGTCCTTGACAGTCTTGACATGTTCTACTATTACTTCTGTCTGGCTATCTATCTTGTTAGTTAGTTATACAAGTTTTAGTTTTTGTAGGTCCAACTTTATGTTGGCCCTTTCCAACTAAAAAGATACTCCTCTCAAGAATTCTAATTCACTAGCCTGATTCATAGAAAGCTCTTTGCTTGCAATCAAGGCCTTTAGTAACTTTTCATATCTATTGATAAGGGTGTTGAAATTAACTTCAGTGTATGAATCATGTTTTCTATTACTAGAGGAGTGAGAACATGATTCATTTTCTAATGCAGAAAAAGAAACTGATGTAAAAATCGGAGAGGTTGGTTTTACCTTAGCAGGATTTGAACAATCTTGTCCTACTTCTTCTGATTGAGTTTCTTCAACAGCCGTCAGGCCCATGAGAGCTTCCTCCTCTTCTGATTCTGATGAATCAGAATCACTATCAGACAGTGTAGATTGTTTCTTTGCTAAGAGACTGATGAGTTTGATTTATATAGGGTATTTCAGATGCATCTCGGCTTATTATCTTGCATGTGAACTACTATTTCAGTAGGAAATGTCATATATCTGATTAGGGCTTCACTTAGCCATTGTGCATTGTTTCGGCCATCTTGGTTTGCGAATTGCACCGGGATGTCGGGGGTAAGTACTGCGGTACTCCCCATGCGAATTTAGTTATTTTTATGTGTATATTGGTGTTGGGAGCTGTTTCTCTAGCTTTGGTTTTTACTGTGCAGGTGGTCACTTTTCCCCCAAAGTAGAAAATCTGACTTGTGGAAAACACACGGTCGTGCGATTCCTCAGCGCACGCTTTCTACCGGATCGTGCGTTTTCTACAGGTTTCTCTGGAGGACTGACAAACCCGTGCAATTTCTTCACGCACGGTTTCTTCTGAACCATGCGAGAAGGAGACACGGTTTTCCTGTTGCAGTCCTGTTTTATAGCGCTCTGTGGTTAATCGTGCGAGTTGTTCACGCACGGGCATAAGTTCCCGTGCGCGAGTAAAATGCATGGTTCCACCTGCTTGCCGTGAATTTTAGCGCTCTGTGATTACCCATGCATTTTCCTTCATGTACGGGCGGAAGCATCCGTGCGTGAGTAAAACGCACGGGTCAACTCATCTTCTTCCACAATCTTGGCCTGAAAGTTAATATCGCACGGTTAACGCACGGTCATGCGCCAAACCATACGTAACCATTTTTCTAACCTGCTTGTATTTAAGTTCATGAGTTGACTGGAGCGGAGGACATACCATCATTTCCTCTCCTCTGAGTGGGAAAACCTTCCTCCAGCAGCTTTTTCCTCTCTCCTCCTTGGAGAGCTCATCTTACCACCGTTATTCCTCCAAACTTCATCGCAAGCAAAGATCTTTCGTTGTTTTCCGCATCTCCATCTCAAGAGGAGCATTTGGAGCTCTTTCTTGCCACGATTGAAAAGTTTTCTGGCGACTTCCATCCTTCACGGATCGTGAAGAAGACGGGGAAAATGCCTTTGAAGTAGGTGACAGCACTTCAAGCTTCCTCGGACGTCAACCACCTACCGAGCCCGGACGAAGACCGACAACCTTCGACTTCGGCCGAGAATCGTGGCTAGCCTTCAAGCGTTGGGTTGTAAATCTCCTTTTTCCTTTGATTTGGATGTTGTTTCTAAGCTTTGGATGTTTGCTAAACTTGCTAGGAACTCTTAACAATGTTCATGACGGTTTATTATTATCGTTGTCGTTGTAGTTCTTAGTTTGGTTTTACATCCTTATCCAGCTTTGGGTTGTTGCTTGGTGATTTGTCGCACTAACGTGTGTTATGGGCTGGCCTGGAGAATAGGTGTTTTCGACCCTCAACGGTTATGACCGCTCGCCTTAATACTCATTGGAGTATTCCACTATTGCGAAGCGGTGAAGGCGACCCGCATGATTAATTTTTGTTGTTCTAAAACTCCCCCATCCTTTGTTGCATTTGCAATCACTTTCTGACGTGGAAGATCACACTCACAATCTGCACTCCTCGAGAGATTTGATACTTGGAGGATAACTCCCCCAGTTTATTACTTGATGACAATCGGTGCTCGTGCCGAGATTGCATCAAGTTTTTGGCGTCGTTGCCGGGAAACACTGTCGTGTGAGTTTTCTGAAACGAAGTCTTTGGATTGTTGTTTTTTTTATTATTATTATTATTTTAGTTGCTTACCGTTTCTTTTATTTATTTCTTTTTCTCCCTTTTCTGATTTTTAGTTTAGAAAGGGGTCTGTGTTATTTTTATTCTTATTATAAGTTGTGTGTCACCCATTCGGCAAATATTTTTGTTCGCAATGTACTCTGTAGCTGAGTGCCGTCTCTATGACACTTTGTGTTGATACATCGACGCCTTGGCTATTTTAAATGCCGAGCATTTTATTAGGTGTTTGTTATGTCAAGGTATTGGCAACATGTTGAAGGATTGCCCTCGTTTATGCAAGCCTTTGTCCTCTGAGGGCGTGTGCGCAACAACCTCTCGTTTACGGAGAACTACTGTAGACAGACCTACCAAGGTATTGATGGGCCCATACACTGACATCGCACATCTTGCTTGTTCTTTGCCCGTTGAGATTACCGAAGAATCTCTCGCCGCATACAGATCTTTCATGGGTCCCTCGCTCCCTTTTTATGAGCTTCCCTTGAGTGATGAGGATCACTCTGGTGTTAGCCAGCAAAAAGAGGATCGGGAACACATGGGCGCTCCTGTATGGGATGTAGAGATTGTTCTCGTTGATGGGGAGGTGTCAGCGGATGATTTTGCGATGGGGCCTGCTCATTCAATGCCAGGTTTCGAGAGAAGTTTTGCCCCTCCACAATTTTTGCCTGAACGGGCTACTCCTTTTTTGTGTGAAATGGCTGGTGATGTCATATTCATGGGTGATTCGGTGCCTGAGGTTGAGCCAAAGTGGTATGAGAACATTATTATCTCTGACGGAGAATGTGGATCTTCGGAACACTATGACGCACCTCGGTGGGATGAGAAATATCCCCTTTCTGATGCGGAGGTTTGCACCTCCTTATTGGACGAGGCGGTCCCTCTTACCACCGCGGACCTCGAGTTCTCGGATTACCCCCGATACGACTCATATGATACTGACAGTGATCTATGATCGAATCCTGCTGAGAGTGATACTGGGATCACTCTCCCGTATTCTGTGTATTTTAGTTTTTCCTCTCATTTATTGCTTGACCCCATTTCATTATCTGAGCATGTGCGGGTTGAGTTTCCACGGGTATGTTGGGATGACGATGAGCCTTGTGCTCAAGCCGTCAGCGAGTGCATCTGCTTGTGTGAGAAGGTTCCTACCTCCTTTGTAGTGGAAGCCCCTGTCGTCGCCATCGCCTCCTGCGGACCTATGGTGGACAATTCCTTGTTAGGCAAGGATTTAGCTTTTGATGAGATTATCGAGAACCAGTGCTCCTCCTCTTCTTGTTTCTTATTTCCTCTACCTGAGTTGGTTAGGTATTATTATTTAGTTAGAGGGGTAACTGCATTATCTCTGTATCGGTACTCACAACCGCAATGGATATTCAGCCAGCTACCTGTGCATCTTTTGTTTCATAGGCCCATTAGCTAGAACTTTTCGTCAGCCGAATAAGTCGTGTTGGGTGGACAATAACCTCAGTACTGTGGCGCGTGGTCATCGGGCCGAAGGCCCGTGCCTGTCACTCGTATATATATAGAACAAACAAGAGCCATTGGATCATGAGAGAGAGCATGCGATAGGGAGAAAGAGTTGGGAGAGAGAGAGGAGGGAGAGAGAGAAAGAGAGAGAAAGACTTATATTTCATTGTTTTTATTGCAAATCTTGTGATTGGTTGCTTAGATTAAGTCTGCTGGGGAGAGACTCAGGTTGTTATCCACTCACGTGCACCTTCCACTCGCATACTATAAGCTTTTATTGTAATATCATTTTCATTTGCATCACGCTCCACAACACCCACTTGAGAACGCGTACTTAAGCACTTGCACGCGCCGAGCTTGTTTATCACTTGTGCGTTGAATAAAGAATGTTGTGTTGATTTAGGATTGCGTGATGGAGTGAAATGTTGACTCCGAGAGTGTTCCTAGGCGTGCACTCATGCTCACTTAGAGTCTGTGTAGATTAAAATTCTTTTTATGCTTATAGTTTCTATTTTTCTATTAGCGTAGATTTTGTTTACGGTACTCTAGTTGTGAATCCAGTTATGAATCAAACGGTGGTGTAGGATTGTGTGTGGGAGTTCAATAGCCTCGTATTGCTCGAGTCGGGAGGAATGATTATCTTCCTCGGTGGCTAAGAACTTGCCCCTTGCTACTCTCGAAGCATGAGTACATGGTTAGTCAAGTGCGCGAGTGATGTATGTCGTCACTTTGTTTTAGTTTTAGCTCTGTACCATTCCCGACGTCTATTCGTTGCTATCCCCGTTGAGCCTGTCCCTTCCATTGACATCCCTACGTCTCGCTACCAAAACCATATAGCATTTTCTACTCGCACACCGGAATATGGTCGCTCAGTTGGTTTGTTTTATTGTAGTTTTGTATCTGTTATGTATGGCGGTTATGTGGGTGTTTGTGCCGCTTGTGGTGTTGTCGTGTTTTCGGGTTGTTTTGATTATTTGGTTAATATATATATATATATATATATATATATATATATATATATATATATATATATATATATATATATATATATAAATGAAATGAAAAAAAAATTCCCAATTAGGAATAAAAGAGAAAGGAAAAGAAAAAAATTGTTGTATAGTTGTGAAATTTTGTTGTTTTATGTTCGTTATGGGCGTACACACAACGTTAAAAGTCCAAGTCTGGTGGTGCGCTGCACGTGTTTGTCGTTGAGTGTAGCTGTGAGTGTTTTCGGACGGACTTATTTTGGGTGTGCATATTCGTCGTGTTTATCTTTATATACCCCGCCTTTGCCTAAGCCTACATTATACTGCAAGTCCTACGGATTCGCGTTTGAGTCAAACTAGTGTCGTAGAGAGAGTGTGAATGGACAAGCACATGGTCACCGACATTGGTGGATTCCTTTGGAGGTTATCCCAATCCCCTTGCTTTGGCAATGCTCAACTTAGTATTTGTCTGCTTTCTCTTTGCGCATGACCGAATGATTCCCCTCGATTCTATAGTAGAGTAGTAATAATATTTTGATACGCCTTTAGAAATATATTGTCTATTAGTGCATAATTAGAAGCTCCTTCTGTTGTGTTCCTATGAGCGTGAGCATGCGATTTCGCATGGTACTCCGCTGTGCAGTTTTTGGCCAGCTATGTTATTTTACTCGTACGTGTTAAGGATGATTTTCTCGGGACGAGCAAATGTTCAAGTCTGGTAGTGTGATAAGTTTGATTTATATAGGGTATTTCGGACTCATCTGCGCTTATTATCTTGCATATGCACTACTATTTCAGTAGGAAATATTGCATATTTAATTGGGGCTTCACTTAGTCATTGTGCAATGTTTCGGCCCGTCTTGGTTTGTGAATTGCACCAGGATGTCGGGGGTAAATACTGGGGTACTCCCCGTGCGGATTTAGTTAGTTTTATGTGTATATTGGTGCGGGGAGCTATTGCTCCAGCTTTGGTTTTTGCTGTGCAAGTGGTCAGTTTTCCCCCAAAGCAGGAAATCTGACTTGTGGAAAATGCACGGTCGTGCGATTCCTTAGCGCACGCTTTCTACAGAATTGTGCGTTTTCTGCAAGTTTCTCTGGAGGACTGACCAACCCGTGTGATTTCTTCACGCGCAGTTTCTTCTGAACCGTGCGCGAAGGAGACACACAATTTTCCTGTTGTTATCTAGTTTTATAGCGCTCTGTGGTTAATCGTGTGAGTTGTTCACGCATGGGCAGAAGTGCCCATGCGTGAGTAAAACACAAGGTTCCACCTGCTTGCTATGAATTTCAGCGCTATGTGGTTACCCGTACGTTTTCCTGCATGCAAGGGTGGAAGTGTCCGTGCGCGAGTAAAACGCAGGGGTCAACACATCTTCTTCTGTAATCTTGGCCTGGAAGTTAATATCTCACGGTTAACGCACGGTCGTTCGCCAAACCGTGCGTGACATTTTTTCTGACCTGCTCGTATTTAAGTTCAGGAGTTGACTGGAGCAGAGGACATTCCTCCATTTCCGCTCTGCTGAGCGGGAAAACCTTCCTCCAGCCGCTTTTTCCTCTCTCCTCCTTGGAGAGCTCATCCGGCCACCGTTCTTCCTCTGAACTTCACCGTAAGCAAAGATCTTCCGTTGTTTTCTGCATCTCCATCTCAATAGGAGCATTTTGATCTCTTTCTCGCCACTATTGAAGAGTTTTCTGGCGACTTCCAGCCTTCACGGATCGTGAAGAAGATGGGGAAAATGCCTTTGAAGTAGGTGACAGCACTTCAAACTTCCCCGGGCGTCAACCACCTACCGAGCCCGAACGAACACCGACAACCTTCGACTTCGGCCGAGAATCGTGGCTAGCCTTCATGCGTTGGGTTGTAAATCTCCTTTTTCCTCTGATTTGGATGTTGTTTCTAAGCTTTGGATGTTTGCTAAACTTGCTAGGAACTCTTAACAATGTTCATGATGGTTTATTATTGTCGTTGTTGTTGTAGTTCTTGTTGGGTACATTGGTCAAATGTACCTGATTTGAAGAAGCCGCACCTAACTCAATGATATACATCATAATGTATTTGATGTTTGTTTGAGTTACTTGTGCAAGTTAGGTATTCACTGGACTGAAGCTAAAAGTTTCTAAGTCCATGTGTCGACACCCAGAGGGAAAGTGTCGACACTTGAGAAAGCTTGTGTCGACACCCAGACAAGCAGTGTCGACACTTGAAGTCATTGTGTCGACACCTGGGATGAAGAGTCGACACCAGACAGAAAGTGTCGACACTTGGAGCTGTGTCGACACTCAGTGAAGAAGTATGCAGAAAAGTTGTGTCGACACTTAGCAGAAGTATCGACACCTAGAAGAGCTGAGTCTACATCAGAAAGTGTCGACACTTGGAATTGTGTCGACACTCAGCAAAATTCTGCAGAGACTAAGGACAAGTGTCGACACTCAACACAATGTGTCGACACTCAATCAGCAGAGTCAACATATGAAGAATGTGTCGACACTCAGCACAATGTGTCGACACACAAACAGAAGAATCAGTAATTGAAGCAAGTGTCGACACTCAACACAATGTGTCGACACTAGGCAGAAGAGTCAACACTTGAAGAAAGTGTCGACACCCAGCACAATGTGTCGACACTTAGTTAAAGAGTCTACACTTGAAGAAAGTGTCGACACAAGGAGCTGTGTCGACACTTAGCAAAGAACAGAAAAGTTTACAAAATATTCTAAGTACAAGTGTCGACACTAAGGGAATGTGTCGACACTCAGCTGAAGAAATAAAATTGAAAACTTGTGTCGACACCAAGAAGCAGTGTCGACACTTGACAGTTTCAACACATGAAGATGTGTCGACACAAAGGAGATGTGTCGACACTTAGAAGAATTCAACAAGTTACAGAAGATCAAGTACTTGTGTCGACACTTAATTTCAGTGTCGACACTTGAAGAAGTATCTGTGTCGAGACATACAAGGAATTGTGTCGATACCTTGTAGACTTGTGTCGACACTTACACAACATGTGTCGACACTTGGTCTATAAGTGTCGACACTTAAGAACAGAAAGTCTCGACACTATCTGACAGTTAGAGAATTTCAAGAAGTGACTGGTTGACATGACAGCTGCCGATCCAGCCGGTCTACAGCAACTGTCAGAGAAATCAGAAGTCTGTTATGAACCGGACCAGCCGGTTACCATGAAGGAAGCCTATAAATAGGCACCCATAATTTACAGAAACTGATTTTGATTTTGATTGTTGTTGTTACAAGTAGTTGTCAAGAATACTTAAAGTGGTTGATCAGATTCTTCAAGTAATCAGGAAAGTGATACACAGAGGATCAACACAAGAAGATCTGGCAGTCCAACTGCAGATCTAAGAAGTTGGAGAGAGAGAGCTCCAATCAAGAATTCAGTCTTTGGAACTAAGGCTGAGAAGAAGGATTCAGAATCATCTGGATCTCAAGAAGCAGAGGTCAAGGATCAACTGCAGAAGATTCAGACTAATTCAGTTCTAACTCAAGAAGCTTTGAAGGAAGCTAAGTCAGTTTGGATCTAACTGAGTTCTTCTAAGAACTCTTCAAGAAACTCTCAACTTCTCTCTTATTTTCTGAGTTGTAGAGTTAGCTATTGTATTTCTATTTTAACTTGTAGGATCCATTGGATCTGAGAGAATTGTAAGCCTATATTATAAAGGCTGAGGGTAGGGCTTGGTTGCCTGAGTGTAGGAGTTGAAGAACTCTGAGTGTAGGCCTTAATTGGCTGAGTGTAGGCCTGGGTGGCTGAGTGTAGGCCTTGGTGGCTGAGTGTAAGGCTTTGGGCCTGAGGTGTAGGAACCTAGTTGGGTTCTGAGATAGTGGAGAAGATTGGCCGAATCTAGTACACTGCTAGATAGGCGAAGGGGGAAAGTGGATGTACCCAAAGATTGGGGAACCACTATAAATTAGTGTGTCTGCTGTGCTGTGCTGTGCTGTGGATTAACTATTTATATTCTGTGATTGCTGTTAACTGTAGAATTCTGTGAAATAACTGTTGAGCTGCCAACAAAGTTTCAAAAAGGTTTAGGTCACCTATTCACCCCCTCCCCCCTCTAGGTGTTTAGGTACCATATCTTTCAAGTGGTATCAGAGGGAGGTTCCTCAAAAAGGACTAACTGTCTGAGGAGATCCAGTTTGACAGATTCAGTGTAAGTCAGAACACAGTTTCAAGAAAATCAAGAACCATGGGTTCTTCAGAGAATCACAAGGAATTGGGTTCAATGAAACTGCCCATATGCAGGAAGGAGATTTTTGGAATCTGGAAAGAAAGGGTAAGGCTATTTATGGAGGCCTCAGACCCAAGAATCTACATCACAGTTAAGGAAGGGCCTTATGTGCCAATGAAGATTTCAGTACTGGATGCAAATCAGAGGACTCCAAAGGATTTCTCTGAGATGACCAAGGATGAAATTGTCCTAGCCACTATGGACAAAAGGGCACAAAACATTATAGTAAGTGCCATTGATGATGCAACTTTTCAGAACCTAATTCACTGTAAAACAGCAAAAGAAATGTGGGATACCCTCATTGTCTATATGGAAGGTTCTGAAGAAGTTAGGCAAGATAGAAAGTCCTTGCTTAATCAAGAGTATGAGAGCTTTAGGCAAGGAAGAGGAGATAGCATCACTGAATGCTACAAGAAGTTCTATAGAATTGTTAATGAACTCATGTCCTATGGAAGAGAGTTCACTAACTATGAATTGAATGATAAGTTCTTGAGGTCCCTAACCAAAGATTTGGACACTAAGATCTGTGCCATCAGAGAAATGGCAAAGTTGGGAGAAATTCCTCCTCCCACACTGTTTGGCAAGTTGCTGTCTTATGAGATGCAGCTGTCTGTAAGAAAAGAGGAGGAAAAATCAACAAGGACTGAGCACCGGGAAAGGACTGTTGCCTTCAAGTCAGAAGTACCTAGAAAGGGCAGGACTAAGTCATCAACTCCTCCTCCAGAGGTAGTTGAATCAGAATCTGATGAATCTGTTAGCACAAAGTCTACAAGCAGTGAAAGTGATGAAGACTTTGCTGCATTAACCAGACATTTTCAGAAATTCCTGAAGAAGAAACAGTGGAGGTCCAGACCTTCATTTTCCAAAGGGAAAGAAGTTCAGTATCAGGAGAAGAAGCCTTCAAAGAAGGACAAGAAAAAGACAAAGACTAGCAAGGCAACTGGGTCTAAGATAGTGTGTTACTGCTGCAATAGACAGGGTCATGTTATTGCAGATTGTCCTGAGAGAAGAAAAGAATCCAGTGACAAAAAGAAGACTCACTTCAAAGGAAAGAAGGAGAAGTCCTTTGTTGCAAAGAATGAGAAAACTCTTTCAGACATTTC
The DNA here is from genome assembly GCA_039583875.1 of Platanthera guangdongensis. Lineage (NCBI taxonomy): Eukaryota > Viridiplantae > Streptophyta > Magnoliopsida > Asparagales > Orchidaceae > Platanthera > Platanthera guangdongensis. The sequence continues at coordinate 123,865,535 of CM077153.1, read as the reverse complement.
TTCTTCAGACACTGAGACAGATGCTGAAGCCTATATAGGGCTATTTGCTGAAGAAGAAGAGGAGTTTATGCAGATCATGGAATCAATCTATGAACAAGAAGAGTGTCAGTGCCAAGGACTGATGGCATTGACTGAAAGTACCAAAATCCTGGAGCAGCCAGGACCTAGTCAGGTACAAAGTCCAACTCAAAGTTCAGATTTCAGTTCTAGTTCAGAGTCAGATTCATCTTCATCAAGTGATGGAAGTGTTTCTGAATCTGAGGGAGATATTCATCAGCTCTTAGATGAATATAAAGTACTGTTGCAAGCCTATAAGAAAAGCAAGTCCCTTGCCAAAAGTCAGGCAAAGGAAATTGCTGATCTAAAGGCAGCTGCAACAGACTTTGAGAAGGAATTTGATCAAAAGCTCAATGAGGTAGCCAGGCTGAAACACATTACTGTGATTCAGATGGGAACTATCACTTATAAAAATGATCAAATTAAGTTACTGGAGATCAATCTTCAGAAGGAAAAAGAGCTAGTTGCTAGGTTTTCAAAACCTAAATCAGTGCTACCCTTGATTGATGAATTTGTTCATCATAAAGGAAAGGCTGGATTGGGTTTTAAACCAGCTAGGACTGTTCAGGATCAGTCCAAGTCCAAGGGCAAAGCCCCAACATTCAATAAGCCTGCTGTAGTCAAGACAGCCAAGTATGTACCTAAGCAAAGGTACAACAAGTTTGAATGCTGGTGTTGTGGCAAGGTTGGCCACTTTGCCTTGGATTGTTGGCACAATGCCAGTGCCAAGTTGAGTAGCAAGTTACCTGGTGGAAAGCCAGCTGGTAGCTATGTCAAGTTGCAAACTAACAATCACCAAGGACCCAAGTTTACTTTGGGTTCTAAGGTTCATTAATTTGTTTTGCAGGTGAATCCAAGTGGCCATACCCCAACATGGTACTTGGATAGTGGATGTTCCAGACATATGACTGGAACAAGGGGACTACTGAAGGACTACATTCCAATCAAAAATGGTCCTAAAGTGACCTTTGGTGGTTCTGAAAAAGGAATCATCAAAGGGTTTGGTAACATCTCTTCAAACCTTGTTACCATTACTCAAGTGGCTTATGTTAAAGGGTTGAAACACAACCTCATTAGTATAAGTCAGTTAAGTGATGTAGGGTATGACATCTCATTTGTTAAAAATGGTTGTCATATCAAGAGGTCAAGTGATCAAGAGATCATTTTGACAGGTTATAGGAAGAGAAATGTCTATTGTTTAGACATTATGGTTGAGAACAATAGTTCTCCAGTTTGTCTTGTAGCTGATGAGACAGTCTCTCAATGTGTCAAATGGCACAAGAGGCTTGCCCATCTTAATTACAAGACTATTAGCAAACTCTTTAGCAAAGAGTTAGTGAGGAATGGTCCTCAAGTTAAGTGTGTCAAAGATGGCATTTGCTCAGCTTGTCAAAAGGGCAAGCAGACTAAATCCACCTTTAGAAGCTTAGACAACAAAGATGCTGTGAGGTGTTTATACCTCTTGCATATGGATCTATTTGGTCCAATGTCAGTTCACAGCTTAGGTAGGAAGGTCTACACCTTTGTAGTTGTTGATGACTACTCAAGGTTTTCCTGGGTGTTCTTCTTAAAGCAGAAATCTGAAACACCTAGTGTCTTCTATAGTTTTGTTAAGCAAATTCAGAATGAATTGAACTGTACAGTGGTCAAAATTAGAAGTGGCCATGGTACTGAGTTTCAGTCTGAAAGCATGACAAAGCTGTGTGAAGACTATGGGATATTTCAAGAATTCTCTTCACCTAGAACACCTCAGCAAAATGGCATTGCTGAAAGGAAAAATAGGACCTTGATAGAGGCTGGTAGAACCCTATTAAGTGATTCATCACTGCCAGAATATTTCTGGGCTGAAGCAGTTAACACTGCATGCCATGTGATAAATAGGGCTACCATCACTAAAAGGTTAAATAAGACCCCCTATGAAGTTGTGAAAGGCAGGAAACCAAACCTATCCTATTTCAGGATTTTTGGTTGCAAATGCTTCATACTTAACAATGGAAAGTCTTACCTAACTAAGTTTGCTGCCAAGTCCCAAGAGGGAGTGTTTGTTGGGTACAGCAATAATAGTAAGGCTTATAGAGTCTACAACTTGACTACACAAGTTGTAGAGGAGTCTGTGCATGTAGTTTTTGATGAGACAAAACTAATTAACAATGAGTTGTCTAGCAATGTATGCAGCCCCACAGGTCTTACTAAGAAGATGGACAAGCTAACCATAGAAGATGTACCTGCTGCAAGACAACAAGTAGAAGGAGATGGCTTATGTCCAGGGGGAGAACTACATGTACAAGGAGCTGAAGAAGTACAAGGAACTCAGTTTGATGAAGATGCTGAAGAAGTTCAACCAGAAGTAAGGATGTCTCCAGCCAACAGGCATCTAAGAGATCATCCAGTATAGCTGATAATTGGAGATCCAAGACAAGGTGTTCAGACAAGGAGCAGAAATCAGAATGCTGTAGTATATTCAAGTTTTCTGTCTCAAATAGAACCAAAGAAATTTGAAGAAGCTATACAAGATCCACAGTGGACTGAAGCAATGCAGGAAGAGCTTAATCAGTTCAAAAGGTGCAAGGTTTGGGACCTGGTTCCTAAACCTAAAGATCGCAATGTGATAGGAACAAAGTGGATCTATAGGAATAAGTTAGATGAATAAGGAGTTATCATTAAGAATAAAGCAAGACTGGTTGCAAAAGGATATAGGCAAGAAGAAGGTATTGATTTTGATCAAACCTTTGCTCCAGTAGCCAGACTGGAAACCATAAGGATGTTCTTGGCCTATGCAACCTATCAAGGATTCAAGGTATACCAAATGGATGTGAAGTCAGCATTCCTAAATGGTAATTTGAAAGAAGAAGTTTATCTGGAGCAGCCTGCAGGTTTTGTTGATCCAACTTTACCTCATTATGTGTATAGACTTAGGAAAGCATTATATGGGTTAAAACAAGCACCTAGAGCTTGGTATGAAACCCTATCTAGTTTCCTCATTGAGAACAAGTTCTCAAGGGGGAAAATAGATAAGACTCTATTTCTTAGGGAATCTAGAGGCAAAGTCATACTTGTCCAAATATATGTAGATGACATTATATTTGGGTCTACTGAAAGTAGCCTTTGCAAAAAGTTTGCAAAGCTTATGCAAAGTCAATTTGAGATGAGTAGTATGGGAGAACTGAAGTTTTTCTTGGGTCTCCAAGTTAAACAGACTGGAAGTGGTCTATCCATATGTCAGTCCAAGTTCACCCTAGAACTCATAAGGAAGTATGGTATGGATTCATCCAGTATCATGAAGACTCCTATGGGGTCAAGTATGTCTCTAAGCAAGGATGATGCAGGGAAACCTGTAGATGAAACCTTATATAGAGGGATAGTTGCCTCCCTACTATACTTGACTGCAAGTAGGCCTGACATTATGTATGCTACATGTGTTTGTGCCAGGTATCAAGCCTGCCCCAAAGAATCTCACTTGACTGCAGTCAAGAGAATCTTGAGATATCTAAAGGGCACTCCCTATCTAGGCCTCTGGTACCCTAGGAATGGAGATTTTGATCTAACAGGCTATTCAGATGCAGACTTTGCAGGATGCAAAGAAGATAGAAAGAGCACTACTGGATCCTGTCAATTCCTAGGTGGAAGACTCATTTCATGGAGCAGCAAAAAGCAGACTAGTGTGGCTATCTCCACAGCTGAGTCAGAATATGTAGCTGCAGGAAGTTGTTGTGCTCAACTTCTATGGATTCAACATCAGCTAGAAGACTATGGATTTCAGGTAAGTAGAACTCCACTTTTCTGTGATTCTACAAGTGCTATTTCAATAGCTAATAATCCTGTATCACATAGTAGAACTAAACATATTGAGATTAAATATCACTTTCTTAGGGAGCATGTAGAAAGAAATGATATTGCACTTGAATATGTTAAAACTGATAATCAGATAGCTGACATGTTTACTAAGCCCTTAGAAGAAGCTAAGTTCAATAGGTTCAAAATTGAACTAGGTATGATAAACTTAGATTAAGTTTGAAGAACTAAAAATTGGCTAAGTAAAAAGGTGTCGACACATAGACAAGTCTATGTCGACACAGAATAGTAAGTGTCGACACTTCAGGAAAATGGTATCGACACATCTAGGAAGTTGGTGTCGACACTTCAGAATGTTAGTGTCGACACATGTCGAGTAGGTGTCGACACTTCAGAATGTTAGTGTCGACACATGACGAGTTGGTGTCGACACATTCAATAATGTGTCGACACTTAAGTTTTACTCAGAATTTTCTAAGTAACGTCTCGACTACATGTCGAGTAGTGTGGTGTCGACACATAACCATGTGTCGACACATAAAATCTGTTGACTAAACTTGTGTCGACACATAAGTGTCGAGACATTATAAGTCAGTGTCGACACTTTTTGCCAGTGTCGACACATCTTTAGTAATCCATCCCGCCTGTTCGTCTTCAAACCAGAAAGGTATAAATAGGATTCTGTCTTTGTTTGTCGACACGCTTTCAGAGTTTCGAGACCAAAACTGCTGTGTCGACATTTCTCTTTTCTCTAGACTAAATCTCTAAACCCTAATGGCTCCCAAGCTCGAGGAGAATGTTAACGAAGGCTATGAGCTCGTGCGAGGTGCTTTTGACAATGGTGATCAAGAAATCACATCGGTGATAACCCTAGTCACCGATTCTGGATTGGAGTATTTGGTTTCAGAACCAACAAAAATATGGAAGAAGGAAGTTCTCGAATTCCTTACTGGAGCTTCAGTAGATGACTCAGGTTACAAAATCAAATCAAAAGTGCATGGCACCAGGGTCAAGATTTCACCCAAATCTCTGAGAAAGGTACTTCAGCTACCTAAAATTCAAGAAGAAGAGGAAGTGACTACATCTAAGACCAAAGAAGCACTTACCTGGTGTGGTCTAGATCCTAAGCTAAAGATTGGATCTGTATTCAACAGGAGAGGCATGAATACTCAAGGAAAATTCCTGTCAGAAATTGTGGGTAAAGTAATACTCAGTAAGACTGGAGGACATGACAGGGTGTCAGCCTCCATGTTCAGTGTTATGACCAGAATCATTTTCAACCTTAAAACAGACTGGTCAATGGTTGTGTTTGAGAAAGTTAAGGAAAGTCTAAAGAAGCCCAATCTGGGCAGGATACTAAGTCTCTACCTGGCTGGTACAATACCAGAGGTCATGAGCAATGCTGCTGGTACTAAAATCAATCATATGAGAAGAATGGATATGAGGATCCTTTCAAGATGGGAAAGAGTGTTGTCTAAGGAAGTTCCTACTCCAGAGAAGCAGGTTTCTAAGAAGGATTCCCCTCCAAAGAAGAAGAGGAAGATAGCTGCTGTGACTCAGGAGTCCTCCAGCAGCTCAGGTTGTGAAGAACAGGTTGTTTTCACACCTGATAGTCCAATAGATGTGGCTGCAGAGAAGTCACCTGCTCCTCAAGAGCCAGCAGAAATCCAGGGGGAGCTGCCTACAGCTAGCCCCATGAATAAGGATTCAAGACAGGGGGAGCCTCCGGCTGAAGAACATCCCTCTACACTGGAGAGTGAGCAAGCTACACTCATTATCCAAGAGGTACTTTCTGACCTCAATACTTTAGATTTTTTTATAATAGATTCTGATTTGTCTGATGTCCATCAGCAAACTCAGCAAGAAAATCAAGTACCAGATGTTGTTCTCCAAGACACATCAGTAGTACATGAAGTTGTTCCTGATAAAGTAGTTGATGAACCCAGTACTTCTCCTGCACAGTCTCCAGCTGAATACACAATGGAAGATCTATTTCTTAATTTAGATCAAGAGGATTTTGACATGGACAAGCATGGTGCTGCTGAAGAGAAGGGTGCTGCTGTTGAGGGGGAGACACTGCAAGTTCAAGAAGAGCCTATAAGGCAGGAAAGTGAGAAAGCACATGATGTGCAAGCTGACAAACCATCAAGCCCTAAGGATAGGGTGAATATAGCCAGTACTTCAGAATCTGAAGAAGATGAGGCTGAACAAGCTAAGAAGAAGCAATTCTTTGTATTCAAAAGAAGGAGTCAGAGCTACAAGAAGGCTCTACAAACTGTTGCTCAACACTCCCTAGTCCAACAAGCTCCATCAACTGATTACAGTGGATTAATGGTAGCAATGCAAGTTAAGCTGGATGAGCACAGGAGGGCCATAGAGAATTATATTGATGAAGGCCACAAGTCTTTACAATTTGATCTAGCTCAAGATATCAAATCAATAAGGTTTGAAATGAATTTGAATAAGAAGGAAATGACTGACTGCTTCCACAAGGGTGGTAATGCAGTGGTCTTTTTGGCAACTCACCAGGAGAAAATCAAGTCTCAAGTAGATGATATAGCACTGAAGCAAGGCTATGTGCTGGAGAATCAATTAAGAATGAATGACAATTTAACTGCCTCCCACAATGCTATAGTAACTGAATTAAAGAGTAAGACTGTTGAACCTTCAACATCATCTGCTGCTGCAAAGGCTGAATTTGATAAGGCTTTTCAAGATGAAATTGCTGCTGTCAAGACTGCCATTAAGGATTCACAGAAGGTCATTTCTGAACAGCTTACAAAGCTTAGACCTTATTTTAAGGATGGCATCAGGTACTTGGACAGCCAAATCAGGTTCCAGAAGGATGATGTAAGAGACCATGTAGCCCAAGAAGTCATAAAGGGGGAGAGAGTGTTAGTCAAGGCCAGTTCTGAGCATGCAAAATGGATTTCAAATTCAATCAGGGCTACACTTGGATATCCTCCCCTGTGTGATGATAATGAAGTTGCTGAATCTGGACTGAACCCTGCCTATTTTGGAGGTGAGCCACAAGAAGTAGCTCAAGTCATTTATCCACCTCCAGATTTTGAAATGATTCATGCAGAGGTGAGCACTATGTATAGCCCATCTGGGGGCAAGGACAATGTCCATTTAGAAAAGGTTACTCAACCTATAACAGCAGATATGCAAGAGGCTTTGGACAAAGAAGAAGAGACAAGGCTGTCAAAGAAGAGGTTTAGGGAACTAGCAGAACAAAAGCCAGATTTTGAACAATGGAGCCCTACCTCTAGAAATATCATTCTCACTGCCTGGAAAGCTGCTAAAGACAATACTACTGATAGAAACAAGTGGTTCTCAGAAGCTGAATGGAGGAAGCATGAGATCAGGCAGGAAGCCATTGTCTAGTATAGAAGGAAGGCTAAGTTAGGAAAGCTACCTGCTACAGCTGTGGAGCCTAGCAAGTACTTTCCTAAGCCCTATCATTACTTTGAGAGGCAGAAAATCAAGACTGAAGAACAAAAGAAGAAAGACTCAAAAGGCAAGAAGCCTGCTGATGCTGAGCCTGCTGCTGCTGCTGCTGTCAAAGCTCAAGTTAAAGCTGGAAAAGGAATTGTTATCAAAGAACCTGATCAGAAATAGATTAGGAATTAAACTTGAAGCTTGTTGTAATCTTTTAAATGAAAAACATTTTTGTACAACATTGCAAATGTATAAGGAACAATGTTAGAACAATATGTGATAAATATAGTATGATTGTTCTGAAATGTGTTTGTTTCTTATTTGTTCTGAAATGTTGAATGTGTATATGTGTGTAGTTTTACATGTTCATGTTAACCCTGTTGATTATAATCTGCTTTTCATCATTTTGTAATTTTTTAATTATGAATGGTGTATATCATTGACTAAGGGTTATGACTTCTCCAAATAGGGGGAGATTGTTGGGTACATTGGTCAAATGTACCTGATTTGAAGAAGCCCCACCTAACTCAATGATATACATCATAATGTATTTGATGTTTGTTTGAGTTACTTGTGCAGGTTAGGTATTCACTGGACTGAAGCTAAAAGTTTCTAAGTCCATGTGTCGACACCCAGAGGGAAAGTGTCGACACTTGAGAAAGCTTGTGTCGACACCCAGACAAGCAGTATCGACACTTGAAGTCATTGTGTCGACACCTGGGATGAAGAGTCGACACCAGACAGAAAGTGTCGACACTTGGAGCTGTGTCGACACTCAGTGAAGAAGTATGCAGAAAAGCTGTGTCGACACTTAGCAGAAGTGTCGACACCTAGAAGAGCTGAGTCTACATCAGAAAGTGTCGACACTTGGAATTGTGTCGACACTCAGCAAAATTCTGCAGAGACTAAGGACAAGTGTCGACACTCAACACAATGTGTCGACACTCAATCAGCAGAGTCAACATATGAAGAATGTGTCGACACTCAGCACAATGTGTCGACACACAAACAGAAGAATTAGTAATTGAAGCAAGTGTCGACACTCAACACAATGTGTCGACACTAGGCAGAAGAGTCAACACTTGAATAAAGTGTCGACACCCAGCACAATGTGTCGACACTTAGTTAAAGAGTCTACACTTGAAGAAAGTGTCGACACAAGGAGCTGTGTCGACACTTAGCAAAGAACAGAAAAGTTTACAAAATATTCTAAGTACAAGTGTCGACACTAAGGGAATGTGTCGACACTCAGCTGAAGAAATAAAATTGAAGACTTGTGTCGACACCAAGAAGCAGTGTCGACACTTGACAGTTTCAACACATGAAGATGTGTCGACACAAAGGAGATGTGTCGACACTTAGAAGAATTCAACAAGTTACAGAAGATCAAGTACTTGTGTCGACACTTAATTTCAGTGTCGACACTTGAAGAAGTATCTGTGTCGAGACATACAAGGAATTGTGTCGACACCTTGTAGACTTGTGTCGACACTTACACAACATGTGTCGACACTTGGTCTATAAGTGTCGACACTTAAGAACAGAAAGTCTCGACACTATCTGACAGTTAGAGAATTTCAAGAAGTGACTGGTTGACATGACAGCTGCCGATCCAGCCGGTCTACAGCAACTGTCAGAGAAATCAGAAGTCTGTTATGAACCGGACCAGCCGGTTACCATGAAGGAAGCCTATAAATAGGCACCCATAGTTTACAGAAACTGATTTTGATTTTGATTGTTGTTGTTACAAGTAGTTGTCAAGAATACTTAAAGTGGTTGATCAGATTCTTCAAGTAATCAGGAAAGTGATACACAGAGGATCAACACAAGAAGATCTGGCAGTCCAACTGCAGATCTAAGAAGTTGGAGAGAGAGAGCTCCAATCAAGAATTCAGTCTTTGGAACTAAGGCTGAGAAGAAGGATTCAGAATCATCTGGATCTCAAGAAGCAGAGGTCAAGGATCAACTGCAGAAGATTCAGACTAATTCAGTTCTAACTTAAGAAGCTTTGAAGGAAGCTAAGTCAGTTTGGATCTAACTGAGTTCTTCCAAGAACTCTTCAAGAAACTCTCAACTTCTCTCTTATTTTCTGAGTTGTAGAGTTAGCTATTGTATTTCTATTTTAACTTGTAGGATCCATTGGATCTGAGAGAATTGTAAGCCTATATTATAAAGGCTGAGGGTAGGGCTTGGTTGCCTGAGTGTAGGAGTTGAAGAACTCTGAGTGTAGGCCTTAATTGGCTGAGTGTAGGCCTGGGTGGCTGAGTGTAGGCCTTGGTGGCTGAGTGTAAGGCTTTGGGCCTGAGGTGTAGGAACCTAGTTGGGTTCTGAGATAGTGGAGAAGATTGGCCGAATCTAGTACACTGCTAGATAGGCGAAGGGGGAAAGTGGATGTACCCAAAGATTGGGGAACCACTATAAATTAGTGTGTCTGCTGTGCTGTGCTGTGCTGTGGATTAACTGTTTATATTCTGTGATTGCTGTTAACTGTAGAATTCTGTGAAATAACTGTTGAGCTGCCAACAAAGTTTCAAAAAGGTTTAGGTCACCTATTCACCCCCCCCCCCTCTAGGTGTTTAGGTACCATATCTTTCAGTTCTTAGTTTGGCTTTACTTCCTTAGCTAGCTTTTGGTTGTTGCTTGGTGATATGTCGCACTAACGTGTGTTAGGGGCTGGCCTGGCGAAGAGGTGTTTTCGACCCTCAACGATTACGACCGCACGCCTTAATACTCATCAGAGTATTCCACCCTTGCGAAGAGTTGAAGGCGACCCGCATGATTAATTTTAGTTGTTCTAAAACTCCCCCATCCTTTGTTGTGTTTGCAATCACTTTCCGACGTGGAAGATCACACTCTCAATATGCACTCCTCGTGAGATTCGATACTCGGAGGATAACTCCCCCAGTTTATTTCTTGACAACAATCGGTGCTCTTGCCGAGATTGCATCAGAGACTTTTGTCAGCTTTCTTGTGTTGTCCAGTCTTCAAGTTTTCTAACTTTTTCTCCTTTCTTTTCGTTGGGGAATCAGGTATGACATGCCCTTGCATGTTGCAGCAATAACACACAATAATAGTCATAATATATTTGTTCTTTGAAGAACCATACCTGTCCCCAGAATTCTTCTTCCTGGGTTTCTCAGGATGATTGATCTTTTGAAAGAAGAGTCTCCAGCGGGACCCTTCCAACTACCTTGCCTTCTTCTCCTCAACATCTTATTGAACTGTCTAGAGAAGAGAGACAGTTCCTCCTCATTTAGGTCTCCTCCCGATGAGGATGATTCTGTGCACTCAGAGGTTGTTTCTTATTTTTCTGAGAGTGTTGATTTTTCTCTGACCTTCCTAGAAGTCTCAGCCTTTAGGGCCAAGTACTTTTCTCTATGGTGTGCTTTAGCTGAATCTTCTTCAAACTTTCTGAGGTTGAGCTGTAACTCATGGGACAGCAGCTTGCCAAAAAGTGTCTGAGGGTCTATATTGGCTAAATTGCCCATTTCTCTTATAGCATAGATCTTGATGTCTCATTCCTTGTTCATGGACCTTGAGAACTTGTCATTAAGTTCATTGTTAGTAAAGCTTCTGCCATAATTCCTCAGGTTGTCACAATTCTGAAGAATTTTTCAAAACAGTCAGCTACTGAATCTTTCTTATCCTGTCTGAAAGCTTCATATTGTTGGTTTAGCAGAGATTTTATATCATCTCTGACCTCTTCAGTTACTTGCATATAAACTATCAGTAACTCCCACATTTCTTTTGATTTTTTACAATGAATCAGATTTTGAAAAGTGGAATCATCTATTGCACTCACTATAATATTATGATCCCTCTTGTCCATATAGGCCATAATGATTTCATCCTTATCCATCTCCATGTAAGTTTTGGGTGTCTTGATGTTTGCATCAAGAACTGACACTTTCATGAGAATGAAAAGTCCAACAATCACTGTGATATAAATTCTTGGATCTGCTGCTTCCATAAATAGTCTGACTCTCTCCTTCCATATTCCAAAATTTTCTTTGGAGCAGACATGGAGCTTGATGGAATTATTTTCCCTCTGAGCCATGATAAATCTTTCTTCCCAACCCTCAGGATTCCCACTAGGCTGTTTTGTCTTTTTCAGTAAACCTCCCACTGATATCAATTGTAAATGTTTGTTTAAGGATTGAGAGTGACATAGAGGAGGGTGAATAGGTCCAATTTGAATTGTGGCTACCCATTTTTAGTTAAATATCACAATCAGATAAATAAGATAATTTTAGCAGCAATCTAGAACTATCACAACATATCAAACACAGCATACACAGCACAGCACACACAGTTTTATAGTGCTTCATCAATTTATGGGTACATCCACTTTCCCTTTTTCGCCTATCTAGCAATGAAATAGATTCAGCCAAACTCCTCCTTCTTCCTTTTCTCAGATCCACAGATCTTACAGCTCAGAGCCCAGCTGGCTCCTACAACTCAGACTTTACAAGTCTTGCCACTCAGATCACCAAGAACCTACACCTCAAGTTCTTCCCAAGAACTCTACCTCAGAATGTATCTACACTCCAACTTCCCAGGAAAATGCTTCCCTACAACTCAGAGAAACTCCCTCTTCTCCTACCTCAGACAATCCCTGCCCTACGACAGCCTTTATAACATAGCCTTACAATCTCAGAGAAAATATTTCCCCTACACTCAGATCTATAGGTAGATCTTACAAATTAATAAAAGTAAAAGAGATTGATTGAGATCAAGTCACCCAGTAAGAAAGGAATGGGTGATTGCTTCTTGATCTGATCTTGATCGGTTATCTTCCTTTGACCTTGAAGTAATAGATTTGATCATGCCCTTCTTAGCTTTTCAGAGCATCTTGAAGTGGAAATTAGGGTAGATCTAGGCTGGAGGATGTTGAAGACGATTCTTGATCTGGCTTCTCTCCACCTTCTGTATTCTAGAAGATAACTTCTTAGATCTGGACTTGCCAAATTTTTCTCTCAATCTTTTTGAAGAGTTTGATCCCTTTATATAGGCTCACTCTTGACTAACCGGGCACCAATGCTTCGATAGTAGCTTGCGGCAAGTTCTTAGCCACCGAGCAAGATGATCCTTCATCCCAACTCGAGCAATACGAGTCTAGTGGAGGCTACACACATTCCTACACTACTGTTCGATTACTCCAGATTCACATTCTTGAGTAATACAAATAATATTTACATCTGCAAAAAAATATAAATCTACGAGCATAAAGAAAAAGTAAATCTATACTATTTCTACACAAACCATGAGTACTCGATTAGGAGCACTGCCCGAGTTTCGAAATACTCTATCCTGAAATCCTAAGCTAGCACCACTATTTGAAAGTTTACACAAAAACAATACATTTGACTCGAGCCGCGTGCGTGGCTAAAAGCGCGCTCGTGTGGGTGATTCAGTGTGTGATATAGTGATTATGAAATAAATAAATAACATACTGGTATGCAATAAAATGTGTTGTGTAGTGACCACAGGCATGCTCTCCCCCCAGACTTGAATGCGATAACTAGTAAAAATAAGCATTTCAAATAAGATAAAGAGCTAGGGGGTCAAAAGTACCTATGCTCAAAATTGAGCATACCAGTCGTGCTGCGAAGTTGTCCGTTAGCGGCCGGTTTGCCGTGCTTCCAAGAATTCCAACAACTGTGAATTAGTGATCTACACAAACAAGAATATAGAAATATATAAAAAAAAGAAAACACAGCACAAAACAGGGCCAAGTGGTCCAACTTGGGTTGTCTCCCACGAGCCCTTTTGTTTACCGTCCTTAAGGTGGACTAAATACCTGTATTATAATGTGTTTTCAATAATAAAATAAGATTTAGTTTATATTATAAAACAGATCATTTGAACTAAATAAATAAGAATATGATTCAAGTGATATCTTCGGTAAGGTTCTCTAAGTCCATAATTTGCATCGATCTACAGTCTCCCCTTGATCGTAGTGCTTTAGCCTTTGTCCATTAACCTTGAATGTCCCTAGCTTTTCACCATTAACTTCAATTGCTCCAAACGGTGACACTCCGCTGGCTATGAAAGGTCCGCTCCATCTTTACTTTGACTTGCCAGGAAACAGTTTCAAGCGAGAGTTGTATAAAAGAACCTTGTCTCCAACCTTGAAATCCTTAGGTACAATATGTCGGTCATGCCATCGCTTAGTATGCTCCTTGTAGTTATTCGCGTTCTCATAAGCGAGTGACCTGATTTCATCCAGTTCATTTAGTTTCGCCAACCTCTCTTTCACAACTGTAGCGGGATCCATATTTAGAAGTTTGTTCGCCCATAGAGCCTTGTGTTCGAACTCCACTGGCAGGTTGCAAGATTTGCCAAAGACAAGCCGGTATGGAGACATCCCAATAGGGGTTTTTTAAGCTGTTCTGTATGCCCATAATGCTTCATCTACTCTCTTCGCCCAATCTCTTCTATTCCCAAGAGTAGATTTTTCTAGAATCCTTTTTAACTCCCTATTAGAAACTTCCACGTGTCCGCAAGTTTGTGGATGATAGGCCAAAGCGACCCTATGATGGACTCCAAATCGCTTCAAGAGTGTAGAGAACTGCCGGTTGCAGAAATGGCTTCCCCCGTCTGAGATGATAGAGCGTGGTGCTCCAAATCTTGTAAAAATGTCCTTGTGCAAGAATTGTAACACGGTGCGGCCATCATTGGTGGTTACAGCTTCAGCTTCCACCCATTTCGAGACATAATCAACAGCCACGAGAATATATTTTTTTCAAAACGATGGGGGAAAGGGCCCCATAAAATCAATACCCCAACTTTCAAAAGGCTCACAGACTAACATATTGTTGAGGGGCATTTCATCTTTTCTGGAGATATTCCCAGACCGTTGACATTCATTGCATTCCTTCATATGAGTGTAAGCATCTCTGAACAGAGTTGGCTAGTAGAACCCGCATTGTAGAACCTTATGTGTTGTCCTAGCCGCACCCATGTGGCCACCTGCCTCACGATTGTGACAGTGCTGAAGAATCGATCCGTGTTCAGATTCCGGGACACACCTTCTGATGATGTTGTCAGCACAAGTGCAGAACAACAGCGGGTCCTCCCAGAAGTAGTGTTCAGCATCTTAGAGAAACTTCTTCTTCTTGAAGGACAGATTGGGAAGCAATTTTCCGCACGCAAGGAAGTTAGCTAAGTCAGCAAACCATGGAGCCTCACTATGTCCTGTTGTTAAAGAGAAAAGAGTCTCGTTGGGAAATGAGTCAGAAATTTTAGAGTCTTCATGTTGTGAAGTGTCATGCGTTTCCAACCGCGATAGATGGTCTGCAATGACATTCTCAACTCCCTTCTTGTCTCGGACTTCCAACTCATACTCTTGCATCATTAAAATCCAAATCATATGCCGAGAGAATCCACTGTCCAAGTACCAGATAGGAGTTTTTGTGGCTTTTGGACATACATGCAATCACAAATCAGTTCGCCTTAGGAACCCAAACTCGTTTGGGTCCTTGGTCTCTAGTTAGCATACTCCCCCTACGTGTATTAACATTGTCAGTGTTCTTTCTCACATTATTAACTTGAGGAGTAACATAATTTCTGGGGTTAAACCAGCAATCAATGGTGAGGTAATCAACTTTGTCGCAGCACCAACAGTCAAATCTGTTGTATCTTTGCCCGAATTTCTTCTGCTTGACCTTTTGAGAGTGTGGTCTAGCAGGGGCAGCAGTCTTGGAGGTAGAAGCTTCATGGTGATGGCATTGACATGGTTTCTTCCCCTTAAGAGGCTTTTTCACAACGGGTTTTACTTTTGGTGCTTTCTTGATGTTATGGCCATGATTATAAGGGTCATAGCTCTGAAGAGTAATCTCCTCATAAGGTTCCTAGAAGACACTTTTGCCAAAGTTTCGGGGACGGGTCCATCCTTAGTACGAAGACTTGGGCTCTACATAAGTAGGCCTAGCAAGGTGACCATAGGTGGAATTAAGATCAAACTCGTTCGTTGGAAAGATGACCTTTTTGAATGAGGTTTGATCTTGAGGAGTTTTCCCTTTCTCCTTGGCTAAAGTCTTCTTGGCCGCCTTATTCTTCCTTTGAGCCTTATTTCTCCTAAAAGATTTACTAGGAGCATCAACAAGGCCTACGCCAACACCTTTGGCCTGAGCTGAGAATTCAGCAACAAAAGGAAGGACAGTCTTGGGCTTGGAGAAGCTTTCAACCAGTTTCTTTTCCACAGCAAGTTGTTCTTCCAATTCTTTGATGATCTCCTTCAGATCTAGGTGCTCGAGAGCCTTATTATACTCTTCGATAGCAACATAGAAATTCTCTCTGAGTGAGTCCATCTTGGCGACTTCCTCTCTCAGAGTGCTCTCTTTAGTCTTGAGAGATTTAATCTCCTTGGCCTGAGCTTTCACAACTTTTTGACATTTGTCGTAAGCCTTGATTAACTCTTTATATTGGGCCATGAGTTCAGACTCATCATCAGAAGAGCAGTCCTCATAATCATAATCAGAAGCATCTGATTCAGAAAGAGGAGTATGAGAGTTTACCTTCCCAGTGTACTGGGGTTCTTCTTCGTCATCTGTTTGTGTCATTAGCCCAAAGTAGGCTTCCTCTTCTTCACTTGACTCAGATGAGTCAGAGTCGATGAGAGTCTTGCCCTTCTTGACTACTAGGCTTCTTTCAGTTCTCTTCTTGTTATAAGAAGATTTCTTCTCCTCTCTTTTTCCACCCTCCTTCTTCTTGTGAGGGCAATCAGCAATGACATGCCTTGGCTTATTGCAACAATAGCAAACAATGTCAGAAGAAATATGTTTGTTCTTTTTAGAATGATACCTGTCTTGGCTACTTGAGCCTTTCTTGTGCAGTTCACCATCATGATGTGATCTTCTGTATGAGGCATCTTTGCCTCTCCATTGTTTCTTTTTGTTCAAGAATTTCTTGAACTTCTTTGAAAGAAGAGAAAACTCTCCTTTAGATAACTCTGAGCCTAAGGTACTTAGCTTTGAAGCTTCATCTTCACTATTTTCCTGTGTAGGAGCAGGTGATGCAGCTTTGGCTTTCCTTGAGCTGTCTGCCTTCAGTGCAACAGACTTATCCTTGGATGACCACTGACTCTTCTCTTCTTCAACGTTTCTTTAATTGATTTGCAGCTCATAGGACATAAGCTTTCTTAAGAGATTCTGAGGGTCAGTCTCTGTCAGCTTACTAAACTCACGGATAGCAAAGACTTTGTTGTCCCATTTGTTAGTCAGGGACCTCAGAAACTTATCATTCAACTCTCCATTAGTGAAGACCCGGCCATATAATCTTAGGCTGTTAACAATCTTGAAGAATCTTTCAAAGGTATCTGCAATTGATTCCTTGGGACCTAGTCGGAATGCTTCATATTTTTGATTCAGTAGGGATCTTTTGTCACCCCTACTCTCTTCAGTACCTTCAATCAAGATGATAAGAAACTGCCACATTTCCTTGGCGGATTGGCAGTGAATCAGGTTCTGCAGTATAGAATCATCGACTGCACTTGCGTTGATATTTTTGGCTTTCTTGTCTAAAGAGACAAGTGCAATCCATCCTTATCAAGATCTGTTAACTTCTTAGGAACTTTCTTGGTAGGATCAATAGTGGAGACGGTCATAGCAATATAAGGACCTTCTTCAACAATCATGAGGATCCTTGGATCCACTGCTTCCATGAAAAATTTAATCCTTTCTTTCCACATGAGAAAGCTGGTCTTTGTGCACAAAGGAAGTTTAGCAAAATCCTTGGCTTTGTCCATTCTTGTGTAACTCAAAAGACAACTTGGGGCAGATCTGTTCAAGGAATTAACTTTTTTGTGATCAACCTCCCTCTGATACCAATTGAAAAATTTAAGTTGTCAACCTAAATCATCTAGAGGGGGTGAATAGGTGAGTTGTGTGTTCTTTTTGCGGAATAAAAGTTTAGCGAGTGATGCACAAAAAATAACCAAGCATTCATAGACGACACCAAGAGTTATAGTGGTTCCCCAACCTTGGGTAAATCCACTTTCCACCTCACCGATCTAGCAATGCACTAGACTCGGCTACTCCACTAATCTCGGATTGAAAACAATCCTACCACTTGTAACAAAGTTCCTACAACTCTATCCCAAAAACAGGATCTACACTCGGAAGAGAAAACATCCTATAATTAACTCGGAGAACAAAGCTCCTACACTCGGAGAAGAATCTCCTACAGTAATAAAATGAATATAAAGAAATACAAACAGAAATTTCTCAGATCTGAAAACTTCAGCCTTTCTTCTTCCTTGAACTTTGAGGCTCTGTCAGAATTAATTTGAAGAAGACTCGGCGAAATCTCTAGATCTGAAGATTTTGGACTCAGCAAGATCAAGGAGAGAATCTATCGATTGTAGAATATCTTGATCTCTGAATCTTTTGCTCTGAATCTCTGGATCAAAAGCGTATCAGCAAGAATGGCGATGAACAGCGACGGCAGCTCTCGATCTATAAAGTGAATTTCCGATTCAGAATCTTAGAATTTCTTCTTACAACTTGTTCTAGGGTTGGTCGATTATGATAAGACCTTTTATAGGACCCGTCTAACAGTCATAATCATAATAAATAATAGCCACGTGGACCAATCACGTGCTAATTACATTTGAAAATCTGTCTGACTGGAAATAAGAAAAATTTCAGAAACAGTACAGCAGTTCTCGAGAAGAAGGATTGTACTCGAGAAAAAATAAATTCTTTTCTCGAGAACAATAATGAAGGTATCGAGAAAAATAACTTTTATTCTCGAGAACAATAAAGAAGATCTCAAGAAAAAGGACTTAGAAAAACTATGGAGATGGAAATCAACAATCTCGAGAATAAAAAATGTACTCGAGAAAAATTAATTTTAGTTCTCGAGAAGGAACAATCTGGTACTCGAGAACAAATAAGTATTCTCGAGAACAGATGTCTGGCTCTCGAGAAAAATAGTCTAGGTCTCGAGAAAAATCTTCTGCATCTCTAGAATTAAGCATAGTCTTCTCGAGAATAAACTCAATCTTCTCGAGAAAAAGACTTAGAAAAATTTTGTCAGGAGAAAATGGAACTCGAGAATAAGTGTCATGAAATACTCGAGTACAGAAGGCCTTCTTTAGAACAGCATTAGGTTTTCTCGAGAACTGCTTCTGCAACTCAAAATCATGATAAGTCTTACTCGAGAACAATCTTTAGTCCTTCTCGAGTACAAAACATAGTACTCGAGAAAAACACTTAGAAAATTTTTCTGAAAATCTGAAAACATGTTTTTTTATTATAATCAGCATCCAACTTTTCTCTCATGCCCTTAGTGCTTGAAAAGGAAGTGTGTCCCAATAGAGAGGCTACACATGTATCAACACCATAGATCACACAATGAGTGATTACATTGTATGGTCCTGTGTTTGATGACTCATTATAGACTGACATTGGTCTACACTTGGCAATTGTATCTTGCAAACACTCAACTAAAAAAGGCATCAAATACAAACTTAATTCATCTTAGTTCAAGGGTGAATTCATACAAATCTGGGTTATTGTGGATGCAATACCCAACAGGGGAGTTCCTCTGCTGTCCAGTCCCCAGTATGCTTGGTGGGGGCATATTTTGTCTTCACCTTCTCTCCTCGAAATTCTTCGAGGAAGCCAACGTGCATAAGCCGCTCGACCTCCTGCTTTAGGTTCCTGCACTCCTTCATGTCGTGCCTGTAACTCCACTGATAGAGACAATATTTGGATTGATCCCCCCTGCTTGGAAAGGAGCACTTTGGGTATTTGTAGTAAAGGGTGGCCTTTGATGACTTGCAGAATTATCGCATGGGCAGTGTTGTGCAGAGTGAAGTACAGGTCTTGTTGTTGCCTCCCAGTTTGCGAGGTGTCGTCGAGGTTCCTGCTCCTTTCTCGGACATATGGCTTATATTCTTCTTCCTCCTCTTTCGGCTCTCTTGACCTTACTAAAGAGGCGCTCCTTCGGGTGGTGTACCTTCATCAGCAGGTGCCAACCGAGTCAATGCATGGTGCATCGCGTGTGCCACAACGTTGAGTGAGTAGTGTCTTGAAGGGAATGACGCTTGAAAAGTCCCTAGGTCCCTTAGTTCGGCAAGTGTCGAAGCTTGATGCTCCTCCATCTGACACATCTTCTCCTCTACTAAAGGTCCAGGTGTGATGATTATTTCCTCAAGGCATGGCGCATTATCGGATGGGCAATCATTGGTGGCTTGATCATCCAATTCCTTGTAAGTTGTCTTGCCAGTGGTGTGTACGCCTCCTCTTGTCATTGTCGTCAGGTGGGGGTGCTTGCGCGGGGCAAGCGTTGTTTCCAAGGAGTTGTTGTAGAGTTAGGAACACTTTCCCAAAGACGGCACAAAATTGTTGTGGGTCGCCAGATTTTCCTCCATTCCTAAGAATTGAACCACCTTAGCTCTGAGTCGGACCGGGCGTGCAAACAGTCAAGTAAAAAACTAAGTAGCAATGACATGAGTCTTTTTAATGTGAAAAACCTAAAATGGGTGAAACTACGTGGTCGAATATGTGTCGTACCAAAATCAACGATTGTTGAAACCGAAAACTTGGTTCCTAGTGGAGTTCATCCTTGGGGAAGGGGTGATCGCACACCTATTTCTCTCCAGCAAACCAAACAACAAGAGAGATGGAAACCGACCGAAGGGCTCGGTGGGAGGACCCACCGCACACCCGGAAGATCTTAGAGCGCTTCCCCTCCTTAGACAAAGATCGAGCTAAGGTTACCTCAGAAAGCACAAAAAGATCTGAATGTCAATAAGCGTGCCTTCTGAGTTTCCCATTAGGTCTTATTTATAGCTTTCTGAAAACGGCATGCAAATAGCCAACCTCCGATGTTTTGAACAGCTATGTGTAGCCCAGCTAGGTCTGCCAATAACGTAACTCCGTTGTTCTAACAAGCTATCCGCACCCATTGGAGGGGAACCCAGGTAATTTCGCCTCTGGGCCCCACTACGCCGGTCCCAAGAGTCGGGAGGTCAGCTCGCCACTGCTCTCTACTCCCACGGCGCGGGTGCGACCTTTCTCCCGCGACTCGCCTTCTCTCCTAGGGCGAGCGCTAGCCAAGCCTCCGCGGCTCGCCAATGCTCGCTCTGAGGCGGGCTGGCAGCCAGGTCGCCTTTAGGAGAGCGGGCAGGTCGGTCTCAAACAGTCTCTAAGGGAACTCCAGAGGGGGCTCGCTGATCCGTGCTCGTAGAGCTCAACCCCGAATATTAGCTCAAAGTATGTCGCGCTCAAACCTCTGCTCGACGAATGCCGAGCTCAAGCCTCTGCTCGACGAATTACCGAGCTCAGACCTCTGCTCGACGAATTGTCGAGCTCAGACCTCTGCTCGACGAACTCAAGGCGAGTGTGGGGGAGGGGTCAGCTCGCGCGGCTCGCGCGGCTTGCCCGTCTGGATTTGGCGAGAGGGAGTTGGCCACCCGGTGCATGCCTCCATGCTGTTCTGGTGCTGGCAGGGTGCCTTGGTCCGCTCGCCCAGCTTGGCGGGCCCACTCGACAAACACGGGGTTGTACACAATCCCTGCTCTTTTTGAGCTTAACTAAGCTCGGAAAGAATCATCCAACCCACGTGTTCAGTGAGTGCTGTGCTGAGCTGTCGAGGAATCTTCTGGTGGGTCCCATTCCCTGGCTATAAATACGGCACCGAGACCCTTGGAAAATCCCTACCCCTTTTCACCTTTTTTCAGTGAACTGTAGTTGCACCATGCCTATCAGCGAAGAAGTGCGAGCCCGGCTAGCAGCTGCGAGCCAAAAGACCAGAGTAGAGTGCCTTGAGGCCGCCCCGTGGTTGGAGGGTGGGTCTCTCGGCCCCCTCTTCAGGCCGGTAAAGGGGAGAATCATCAGCCAGTCCCCGACAAATGACTTCTCGGGCTCCAGCTCGGCAGCAGGCACCGAGGTTATTCCTGAGGTATGCGCGCATCCCCGCCAGACTTCTCGCTTCATTTCTGACTTTCCTCCCCGCAGGTTCCGCCTCGCGAGGGCGGAGATGGGGGAGGGAAAGGGGTCCCCCCCCCAATATTAACCGAGAAGGACGCCAGCCCCTCAGGCCTGTGGCGCCCCCCTCTGGACACTTCTCAGTCTCCGATCCCCCCCCCCCGAGCTAGGGAAATCTATTGCAGCTCTCGAAGGGGAACTCTTCCAAGGCCAACCGGGCTCTTCTCGGCCGTCCGCCGGTGCGGTCGACGTGCCGACCCTTAGTAAGCTCGTAATCAGGGCTTGTTTTGTTCTCGCTTGTCCCCTCTGACTTTTCCCTTCGTAGGTTATAACGCGGTCTCCTCCGATGCCGAGATGAGCGAGGGATATTTGCCTCCTCCTGACACGGAGGGGATTTCAGAGTATCTAGGTGACCCGGTGGATGCGGCGGGGATGAAAAGACAAGTGACGCGGCTGTTTCAAAAGCATACTCTGCTGCTACAGGAGATCTTCAACAGGGTTGAACGGGACAACACTGTGACGGAGGCGCGGCTCGCGGCTCTGGAGGGAGCATGGCGCCCAGCTGAAGGGGAGGAGGTTACTTCTCCAAGCGTTCATATTATGCGGGTCGAGGAGCGGCTCAGGCATGCCACGGAGCAAGTCGGCCTGGCCCAGCAGGAGCTGCTGGCGATTCGCGATTACCACTATCCTCGTGTGCCGCTCCGAACTGGGACGCAAAGGCGGGCAGGTGGAAATGGATCCAGTACTGAACCGCCTACCCCCTACCCACGGTCAGTCGCCGGGTCAGGACCGCATCCGCACTCTAAACCAGCTCGCTTAGGCGGGTTCCCCATCTAGAAACATTTTAATCTATAATAATCTGAGACTTCTCTCGCCCGTCGACGAGCCTAATTTCTATCACCCGTTATTTTTATTGTGTTGCTATCTAGTTTTCTTCGGGAAGATACGGATGAAGCCCTCTTGCTCGCCCACCGCTTCTTTAAGCGGGCGCGAGATCGTTGAATCGGCTTGCCTAGACCGCCTACTTAACCTTGGCGGGAGCGGGCCGGGAACTTGCTGGTTGCGAGTCTCCCCGGCTCGCCTACGGTTTCGGGTGGGTGCGAGCCGCAGCTAGACAACCTCTTGTATGGACGCGGGTGGGCACGATTCGCTGTCGGACGGTCTTTGCGGCGCGGTTGCGAGCCGGGAAGTTGAACCGTCAGGCCTCTTTTTGCTATCCGCACCTTTCAAACCAGCGGAATATTTTCCCGCCCTTTTTCTTTCTATAAATAGTCCCTGCCGGCTCTTTCTCACGCACCGCGTTTAAGATTTTTCCCAGCCTTTGCCTCCTGTGACCCTTGACTCGCTCGCTTCCTGCAGGAACTTTCTCACCCCGTTCAGTAAGTCCTGCGAGATGGGTGGCGGTATTGGCAACGCGGACGGTAGGGGCAAGTGCACCTGGACTTTTGCCGAGCATGATTTCCCCTCCGCCGCCATTTCTGAAGACGAGTTCTTCGAGGCGATAAGCTACTACATACTGCCAGGTTTCGTGGTGAGGCGGCCTGGGGAGGGAGAAAGAATAAACGACCTCACTGAGGGACAGCTCGCCATCCCGATGGAGCACTTTGAGGCTGGCCTCTAGCTCCCTCTATGGCCGGAGGTACGCCATATACTGAAATATTTCGGGGTCGTCCTCGTCCAGATGACCCTGAACTCCGTAGCAGTCATGGTCGGTTTCTCCTGCTTCTTGAGGGAGGAGCGGGTCGAGTTCAACCTCACGGTCTTCCGCAAGTTATTCTCTTTCCGCGCAAACAAGGACGGGACCTCCTATTTCTCCAGTGCCCATGTTAAGGTTTGAGAGACAATCAACAAGAGTCATAATTGGCTTAAGAAGATTGTGTTCGTCAAGGGGGACTTCGGCAACGTCCCTTTCTCGCCGGTGCAACTGAGCGAGGCGAGCTACCGCCCCCCTAGTCTGGGGGCCATGAAGTGGATTTGTGCGGGTTCTTCGCCGGGAAGAACTTCGAGGTCGCCTTCCTGCGCCATAATCTGGACAACCTCGCCCCAGTCCCGCTTGGTGGAGGTCAGCCACTCGCGCTTTTCCTTTTTGTTTCAATGGTTCGCTTTAACTTCCCCTTCGCGTAGGCGAGCGAGACATTCCCCTGCACCCCCCCCCCCATCTGAGAGCGCCCGGGTCGTTCCCAGCGGGCACGCCCACGCTCAAGCTGCAGACGCCGCACAACGCGAGATCCCGGTGTCTGTCGTCCAGAAGTGGTCGGGCCGCGAACAACCTCCTTCGCCACCTCCCAAGAAGGCGAAGGCTACGGGTGAGGCGCCCACCGCGGGCCAAAGAAAAGGAAAAGCCCCAGCGACCCAGCCGGCTAGGGATCCCGCCCCCGCGACATCTTCGGCCAGCTGCGTCCCCAGCGAGGCGGCTGGCACCTCCGGGCCGTAGGAAGAGGCACGGACCGCCATAAAGCCAGTATCGAGAGGGCACCGCAACTTTGTCTACGGCGAGAAGTGCCTGGACGAGCTCGGCATCCGGCTCCTGTTATGGGACAAGGAGTCGAATAGGGCGATGATCTCCACTCTGCTGCCGAGCTGTCTGGAGTAGGAGACCATCAACGGGGAGGCTTACAACTTCTCGTCCGGCCTCTACTCGCTGGAGGATGCCTCTTTCTATCATGATGAGGCGACGCGGGTGCTGGTGCATGGAAGCGCACGGGCTCAACTCCGCGGCCTGGAGCTGGCCCACATTGTCGGCTGGCGCTGCACTCATTTGGAGAGGAACGCCTCCTCGCTCAAGAGGCTGGAGGACGAGAAGGAGGACATCATCGAGTGACATCCAGCCCTGCCAGCTAGGTGAGAGTCTGGCAGCGGGATCTGCTCGGGGTCCGGATAGATGCCATCGAGTGACATCCAGCCCTACCAGCTAGGTGAGAGTCTGGCAGTGGGATCTGCTCGGGGTCCGGGTAGACGCCATCGAGTGACATCCAGCCCTGCCAGCTAGGTAAGATCCTGGCAGCGGGATCTGCTAGGGGTCCGGGTAGACGCCATCGAGTGACATCCTGCCCTGTTAGCTAGGTGAAAGCCTGACAGTGGGATCTGCTCGGGGTTCGGGTAGACGCCATCGAATGACATCCAACCCTGCCACTATGTGAGAGCCTGACAACGGGATCTGCTCGGGGTCCGGGTGTTTCCTCCTACTTGTGCGGAACATAAAGAAGCTTTTTTAGAAATAAAGACACCACTTACATACCGTATGGATAAAAGCGATTCAAGTCATCACCACTCCAGGTGAGACTCAGGGTCTCTCCCTCCACATTCTGGATGGAATACCCTCCTGACTTCAAAGCATCTCTTACAATATAGGGACCTTCTTGGTGTCGGTGCATCTCCCGACTTCAAAGTCAGGATACGTCATTGTTGACTGCCCTCACAAGAAGAAGGAGGGTGGTAGAAGAGAGGAAAAGAAGTCCTCGTACACCAAGAAGAGGACAGAGAAGAGCTTAATAGCCAAAAAGGGCAAGACTCTTAGTGACACTGACTCATCTTAGTTGAGTGAAGAAGAAGAAGCCTATTTTGGGCTCATGGCTCAGACAGATGACGAATAGGAACCCCAGTTCACTGGGAAGGTAAACTCTCACACTTCTCTTTCAGATTCTGAAGTTTCTGAACATGATCGTGAGGACAGCTCTTCTAACGATGAGTCTGAACTCATGGCCCAATATAAGGAGTTGATCATGGCTTACGACAAATGTCGCCGAGTCGTGAAAACTCAGGCTAAAGAGATAAAGTCTCTTAAAGCTGAAGAGAGCATCTTGAGAGAGGAAGTCGCCAAGACTGAATCAATCAAAGAGAACTTCAATAATGCTATTGAAGAATATAAGAAGGCTCTTGAGCATCTTGACCTTAAAGAGAAAATCATCAAAGAGTTGGAAGAACAACTCGCCGCTGAAAAGAAACTTGTTGAAAGTTTCCCGAAGCCTAAGACTGTTCTTCCATTCGTTGCTAAATTCCCAGCTAAGGCCAAGGGTGCTGGACTCGGACATGAAGAAGCTCCTAGTAAGTCTTCTCGGAGAAATAAGGCTCAATGAAAGGATAAGGCCGCCAAAAAGGCCTTGGTCAAAGAGAAGGGGAAAGCCCCTCAAGATCAGACCTCTTTCAAAAAGGTCATATTTCCTTCAAATGAGTTTGATCTTGACTCATCCTACGGACACTTTGATAGGCCTACCTATGTAGAGCCAAAGTCCCGTTATCAAGGATGGACTCGACACAGAAACTTTGGTGAAAGTGTCTTTAAGGCACCTTATGAAGAAGTGATTCTTCAGAGCTATGACCCTTTCAATCATGGTCATAACTTCAAGAAGGCACCAAAGGCAAAGGCTGTTGTAGAAAAGCCAGTGAAGGAGAAGAAAACATGTGATTGTCATCATCATGAAGCTTCTTCCTCCAAGAATGCTGCCCCTGCTAGACCACAATTCCAAAAGGTCAAGCAGGAGAACATAATGCAAAGATACAACAGATTTGACTGTTGGTGTTGTGATAGAACTGGTCACTTTGCCATCGATTGCTGGTTTAATCCCAGAAATGCTGCAACCCCTCATGTTGGCAATATGAGAAAGACCGCTCCTAATGCTAATATTCGTAGGGGGAGTGTTCTAACCCGAGACCAAGGACCCAAACATATTTGGGTTCCTAAGGCAAACTGATTGTGATTGCAGGTATGTCCAAAGGCCACCAAAACGCAATCTGGTATTTGGACAGTGGATGCCCTAAGCATATGACCGGGACAAGAAGCCTAATTCAGAATTTTTCTCCAGTCGTGAACGGACCAAAGGTCATCTTTGGAGGTTCAGACCGTGGAATCACTAAAGGCTGCGGTATGATTACGAACAGTAATGTATCATTCTCAGATGTGGCTTACGTTGAAGGTTTGGAACATAACCTTATAAGTATAAGTCAACTCTGGGATAAAGGATACATAGTTGAGTTTCACGTTGATAAGTGCTTGATAAAATTTGTTGACAATATGGAAATGATTCTATCCTGCACTCAAAGCAGAAACATATTTTGCTTCAATTTCATTTGTATAGATTCTTTGACACCAGTGTGCTTTTTAGCAAAAGATAGTGCATCTCTGGGTGACAAATGGCAAAAGAGACTAGCACATATTAATTTCAAAACTATTAATAAATTATTTTCAATGAACTTAGTACGTGATGCCCCAAATGTCAAGTACGTCAAAGATAGGCCTTGGCATGCATGTGTAAAAGGTAAGCAAACAATGGCTACCTTTAAAAGCGTTATTGGCAAGGATTCTAATAGATGTCTTCATCTACTGCTTATGGACTTATTTGGTCCACTGCAAATTAGAAGTTTGGGAGGTAAGGATTATACGTTAGTAATTGTTGATGATAACTCGCGCTTTGTGTGGGTGTTCTTTCTGAAACACAAGTCAGATACCTTCGACATCTTTACTAATTTTGTCAGGCAAGTTCAGAATGAGTACAACTGCTCCATAGTCAAAATCAGAAGTGACAATGGAACAGAATTAAAGTCTGGGGCCATGACAGAATTTTGTGAAAGCTTCAGTATCTTTCATGAGTTTTCCTCTCCTCGTACTCCACAACAGAACGGAGTGGCCGAGAGAAGGAATAGAACACTCATAGAGGCCTACAGGACCATGTTGAGTGATGCTTCACTTCCGGAATACTTTTGGGCTGAAGCCGTCAACACTGCATGCCACGTGCAAAATCGAGCCCTCATAAACAAAAACCACGATAAGATACCTTACGAACTTCTGAAGGGAAGGAAACCAACGGTCTCATATTTTAGAATTTTTGGCTGTAAATGCTTCGTACTCAACAATGACAAGTATCATACTACTAAGTTTAGCGAAAAGAGTTTTGAAGGTATTTTTGTAGGTTATAGTAGTCATAGTAAGGCATACATACAGGATTTTTAATATAAAAACCCTGGTTGTAAAAGAATCAATACATGTTGTATTTGATGAGTCGAGCTTGCTGCAAAGCAACTTTTCTAGTGTGCTTATTGAAGATGCAGGTGCAAAGCTGGAAGAAATTAGCTTGGATGGACCGTCCGAAGATAAAGGTGAAAAGTTCATCAAGATCGCCACTCCAACCCCTATTGGAGAGGCTGATGATCAAGATGAAGAAGTCATCCAAGATGAAGAAGTCACTCCGGTGATAGAAGATAATCCAGATGCAAGGACTCTAGAGCTCAGACATCTGAAGGATCACCCCATGGACCAGATCATAGGAGATCCCCGGGATGGTGTCAGAATTCGCAGAGGTACAACTAATGAGAATTTATATTTAAGTTTACTCTCACAAGTTGAACCAATGAAGTTTTATGAAGCAAACTCAGACACATCGTGGATAATGGCGATGGAAGAAGAACTAAACCAGTTCAAGCGCTGCAAAGTATGGAAACTTGTTCCAAGACCCAAAGGTAAGAACATTATTGGGACAAAATGGGTCTACATGAACAAGATGGACGAGGATGGAATGATTGTAAAGAACAAGGCCAGACTTGTCGCAAAAGGTTATCGTCAAGAAGAAGGAATCGACTTCGACCAGATGTACGCTCTAGTGGCAAGGCTGGAGGCAATAAGGTTATTCCTAGCAAATGCTGCACTCAAAGGCTTCACTGTCTATCAGATGGACGTGAAGTCTGCCTTCATTAATGGTGACATAAAGGAAGAGGTGTATGTGGAATAACCTCTAGGTTTCGTTGATTCTAACTTTCCTGATTATGTTTACTTACTGCACAAAGCTTTATATGGTCTGAAACAAGCACCTCGGGCTTGGTATGAGACATTGTCTAGCTTTCTACTTGAGAACAAGTTCACAAGGGGAAAGATAGACAAGACATTATTTCTTAGGGAAATTAAAGGCAAGATTCTGCTAGTGAAAATCTATGTCGATGACATTATCTTTGACTCTACTGACAACAACCTTTGCAATAAGTTTTCAAAACTTATGCAATGAAAGTTTGAAATGAGCAGTATGGGCGAGCTGAAGTATTTCTTAGGGCTTCAAGTGAAACAGTCTGAAGATGGAATTTTCATCTCACAGACCAAGTTCACCAAAGAGCTGATTAAGAAATTCGGAATGGAGAACGCAACCTCGATGAGGACTCCAATGGGTTCAACTATGTCTCTGGACAAGGATTAAAAAGGGAAACCTTTTGATGAAACCAAGTACAGAAGCATAATTGGATCTGTGCTCTACCTTACGGCAAGTAGACCTGACATAATGTTCTCAACCTGTGTCTGTGCTAGATTTCAGGTGAACTCTAAGGAATCTCACTACGCTGCTGTAAAGCGGATTTTGAGATACCTTAAAGGTACACCGAATCTTGGATTATGGTACCCAAGAAGTAATGATAACGAGCTAATAGGTTTTTCAGATGCAGATTTTGCAGGGAGCAAAGACGATAGGAAAAGCACTTCCAGGACATGTCAATTCTTTGGAAGAAGAGTTATCTCCTGGAGTAGCAAGAAGCAAAACTGTGTAGCAATCTCAACAGCTGAGTCAGAGTACATCTCTGCAGGAAGCTGTTGTGCACAGTTACTATGGATAAAGAATCAGTTCAAGGATTACAATATGAAGTTTCAAAATATTCCTCTGTTTTGCGACTCTTCCAGCGCAATTGCAATAGCCAACAACCCAGTCTCGCACAGCCGGACAAAGCATATAGAGCTAAGGTATCACTTCATCCGGGAGCATGTGGAGTATGGGGACATAGACCTTCAATATGTCTCTACAGATAGGCAAATTGCAGACATTTTCACGAAGCCGCTGGACGAGACCAAGTTCTCGTTTTTCAAAACAGAACTTGGAATGCTCAACAAAGAAGATTAGAGAAGCTGGATTTTCAAGAAGGCTCAAGGTTCAAAGGTTAGTCAAATGTTGGAATTATACAAAAATTTTAACTCTTGAACTCGAGTAAGAAGAAACCTACTCGAGTAAGAAAATGACATACTCGAGTAGTTGAATGACATACTTGAGTAGTCCACATGACCTACTCGAGTAGCAGAATGACCTACTTGAGTAGTTACTCACCAACTCGAGTACTTTAGTATACCTACTCGAGTAATTCCAGACTCATCTACTCGAGTACACCACTTCATCTACTCGAGTACATCACTTCATCTGCTCGGGTACATCACTTCATCTACTCGAGTAATATCAACTTACTCGAGTATATCCCGGAACATTATTCAAATTTTCTTATACACAAACCAAGGCTTATGCCGCCTCTTCTAAGGTATGATTCAGTCATTTCTCAATTAATTAGACATAAACCTAGGGTTATATAAATTAGAAATTCCGTAAATGTCCTACACGAAATCATTTTCCGCTCTCGAGTAGCTGACTGTCTCTTCGCCTTCCTTCAACAAGTTGTAGAGCTGCGCCCCTTCCTTCTCCCCGTCGAAATTTTTCAGGGTTTCTGAATCATGGCCGCCTCTTCCAAAATTGGCGTTGGTTCGGAATTGGTTGTCGTCGGGATTGCCGAACTTTCCGACGACTTCCATAGCCTCATGATCTTGCTCGACACTGCCGGATTAACCTTCATCCTTCAAGAACCCTGTTGAATTCTCTTTCCCGAAGTTGCAGAGTTTTTCAGAAACGTCAAAGTCAAGCGTCATGGGGCCGTTCTCAAGTCCAAGGTGAAAGGTATAAAAATCAAACTTACCAAGATCTCGGTTTCTCAACATCTCTGATTACCAGCTGTAGATGCAGATGATTTACTTGGGGAAGAAGAATATACCCGAACCTATTTATTCTGTGGAATTCCTACTGCTGCAAAGTACATCAGGAGGGCTGACATGTATGTTGAAGGAAAATTGTTAGTTGATATAATTGGAAAAGTTATCATGTGCAGAACAAATTCCATCAGAGACATTTCCCTTTATTTCTTTGAAATCATGCAAGCCATTGTCTGTAGAAAGAATTATCAGTTTGGCTTGCTCATTCTGGACAAAATTAAGGACAGCATCAAATCCCCAAATTATGCCAGAATAATATCTCTACTCCTTCATGAGATCAACCCAGAAGTCTTCAATTTCTCTAAAGGGAGTATTCTTCACCACATGAAGAAAGTCTCCATATCTTCCATACAAAGATGGGAGTTAAAACTGCAGAATCCTTCTCAAGCTGCAAAGGTTACAGAAGTCCAAGACACATAGGACAGGATACCATCTCCCTCTCCATCTCAGGTCCCCAGCTCCTCTGGTGCACCTTTTGAGGGAGATCCTGCTCCTTCTGTCCTAGCAAGGATTCCTTCACCTCCAGCTCCTACACCTCCTCCACCTCTAACTCTAGAAGACATTCCATCAGAACAACAACTTCAAGAAGCTCTTCTATCTACAAAAGCTGCTATCAATGAGATGATAGAAGAATTGACTGCAGATGATCCTCCTCCTCTATCTCCCAAAGCTCCATTCACTGACATTCCCAAGGACCCCACTACAGTACAATCCCCAGCACAATCTCCATCTCCAGCAAAGTCTTCTGCAACACACCAACAACAGACAGAAACTATCTTCATTACGGATGAGCAATCTCCTGAGCCAGCTGAAGCTCCCCTCGGGCATTTGAATTTCTCCATCCCCACAGTCACTAATGAAGGGGATGCCCTGATTCCCACTACAAGAGCAGAAAGCTCTGTCTCCATCACAGAGATTGCTCCATGGAAAGCTTCCCCTCCTCCAGTTCCCTCTACTAGTGCTCCTCCTGCTACCACTGCTGCTTCATCCAATGACTTGATGAGTCAAGTTGTCCTTCTGCTTCAACAACAGAGATTCTACTTTGATGCTTCCCTCAAAACTGTTACTGACAAAGTCACTGCTCTAGAGACTGAGATAAGCAGAGGATTTGCTGAAATTCAGCACAACACTGATCAACTCAGACACCTCTTCCAACTTGGTGGAAAAGCTTTAGATCACACTATCACTAGTGTTGGTCAAGTTATGGAACAGGGTGTAACTCTTTCTGGAAATCAGATAGAATTGGACAAAAGAGCTGAAGCTACCAAGATAAAGATCTATGAAGAGGTTGGTACTTTCAAAGAAGATGCAATCTCTCAGCTATCTGTTGAAGTCAGAAAGGGGGAGAAGTTGGTGAAAGAATATTTAGAAAAATCAGATGATGACATGCAAGAGCTTTGGAAAGCCAAAGTGACAGAAATTCATGATGATGTCCCTGCAAAAATTCAGAGTGTCAAATTTTATACCTATGACACTACTGTATGGATGCACAACCAGATTCTGCCTGAGTTTGCTGCTGATCCAAACATCATTCCTCATCACCTGAACCCTCTAGCTGCTGCTGCTCCTACTCCTCCTATACAACTTACTTTCTCACCAAGGCCTGATGACTCAATTGCTCCTCCTGATTCCTACACTCAGGGTTGGGAAGATGATCATGCAGATATCTTCCTTCAAGCTCCTCCTGAGATTCAGACTTCTAAGAAGAAAAGAAAATATGGTGAAGGTCCCTCTGCTAGCAGGTCTACTCCAATTCCAGTCTCTGATGCCGATAAGAGGAAAGCTCCAGAATTTGCAGAAATCTGGTCTCCCACTTCTAAGTCCCTCATCTTGGACACTCTCAAATTGGTTATGGACTACCATGAGAGCAGGAATATTCACTACAGTTCCCAAAAATGGAAGTTATATGAGAAATCAATGACCAAGAGAAGATTATATGACAGAGAATTTGGAAGAAACAACTCTGCTGCTCCTCCAAGACCTCCTAAGTATTATCCTAAGCCTTACAGCTACCAGAGGAGACAACAAGAGAAGCAAGACAGGAAGCACCACCAAATCTAGCTACAAGGACCTATGAGCTGTGGAAATGATTTTTGTAGAAATGACATTTTTGGATAATTACATTTATATAATTCTAAGTTTTTAATCTTATTATCTTTTTTATAGTCTTATGCTTGCTTACACTGATTTATCTACTTAGCACTTTTATGTCCATAATTCACCTTAGTGTAAAGGGTTCTGACTTCTACAAATAGGGGGAGATTGTTGGGTATTGTATCCACAATAACACAGATTTGATGAAGTCATCATTAAACTAAGATGAATTAAGTTGTATTTGATGCTTGGTTTGAGTTGTGTGTTTGCATAATTCTAATAGGAAGTGTAGACCAATCTCAGTCTACAATGGGTAACCAAACACAGGACCATACAATGTAATCTCTCATTATTTGATCCAAGGTTTTGACTCATGTGTAGCCTCTCTATTGGGATACACTTCATATTCAAGCTCTAGCACTAAGTGAAAAGATTTGTTGCTGGTCTCTCCTAAGAAGAAGAAAATTCTGTCAAAGAGAATTTGCTAAGTAAAATACTCGAGTAGGTCTATACCTATTCGAGTAAATAGCAGAGTTCATACTCGAGTAATAATACTCTTACTCGAGTAAGAATGGTAGATCCCGAGTAGTCATTTTTATGGCTCTCAAGTATTTAAGACAACTACTCGAGTAGTTTCCTTTCTCTCTCGGGTTTACAGAATTCTCTCCTCCAAAAGTTTTCCAAGTTAAACACTCGAGTAGTATTGTATAGTACTCGAGTAGTTTATATCTTCTATCTCGTGTAATTGAATCCTGACTCTCGTGAAGTTCTCACTTACTCAAGTAGTCTAAGTCATGTACTCGAGTAGTTCATTTACTACTCGAGTACTCCAGAATTAATTCTCGAGTAATCCAGAATTCCATTCCAGAAATTTTTTTCAAAGTGAATTACTCGAGTAGTCATTTCCATATACTCGAGTAGTTCTTATCGTCTCAAGTAGTTCAACTTCAATACTTGAGTAGTCCAGTATTCCAGTTCAGAAAATTTTTCTAAGTCCCTGTCTCGAGTAGTTTCTCAACCACTCGAGTAGTTCATTCTCATCTACTCGAGTAGTATTCCTTATACTCGAGTAATCCACTTCACCTCTCGTGTAACTACTTAAGTACTCGAGTATGTCATTTTTGATACTCGAGTAGCTGAATTATTTTTCTTCAAGTTTACTCGAGTAGTTGACTCCATGTAATCGAGTAACTATTTTATTCGCTCTCGAGTAGTTTACTCATATACTCGAGTAGTTATCTTCTACACACTCGAGTAGTTCTGCAATGTTCTCGAGTAGTCCTCTCTCTCTCGAGTATATTACTTCGATTTTTTCTGAAAATCTTGTTAAGTCCAGAATAACAGAATTCTTCATGAACCTTGACGTGATTGGTCCACGTGTATCTCATAATTACTTAGTTATGACTAATCTTCACCAATCCTATAAATAGTCTTGTCAAATCGATAAACCCTAAGTTTAATCAAAGAGAATATTCAGAAGTTTTGCAGTCGTATTCTCAAGTCTCTGATTTCCTCTTTCTCTCTCCAAGAAAAGAAAAATGTCGCTGCCGCCGTCCCTGATTCCCGACCCGCTAGGGTTTCGATTTTAGAGGATTCAGATCAAGAAGGCTTTACAGATCGAGATTCTCTCAACTCCTCATCTTCTAATCGATCGATCGTGTGAAGCCAAGAAGATTCAGATATGATCTTGCCAAGATTTTTCTTCACCATTCTGATAAAGCTGCAAAGCCTAGAAGAAGAAGATCCTGGCCGACAGTTGCAGATCTGAAAAAGAAGATTTACTGTTTGTATTTCTATACAATTTATTTCATTCTTGTAGGAGAAATTTCTCCGAGTGTAGGAGCTTTTGTCTCCGAGATTGTAGGAAGCTTTATCTTCCGAGTGTAGATCCGTTTTGTGGATCGAGATTGTAGGTACGTTGTTCCGAGGGTAGGATTGATTTTCAATCCGAGATAGTGGAGTAGCCGAGTTTAGTGTATTGCTATATCGGTGAGGGAAAGTGGATGTACCCAAGATTGGGGAACCACTATAAATCTTGCCTCGTCTATGATTGATCGGTAGTTAGCTCTGTGCATTGGTTTGAAATTTTTATTCCGCAAAAAAGACGCACATCTCACCTATTCACCCCCCTCTAGGTGATTTAGGTAGACAACTATAAACTTTCAATAAAGGCAAGCCAGTGTTCCTGCCGCGCATACCTCTAAAAAATACTAGAGATCAACAAATGTCTTTTGAACTCACTAGAAAACAATTCCCAATACGTTTAAGTTTTGCACTGACTGTAAATAAATCTTAAAGACAAACAATCCAGCATGTTGGCCTTTATCTACCCTCTCATGTATTATTGAAAAATAGTGTTCTACCTAGACAACCTAGTACGTACACAAAAAATAGTCTTCAAAGATCTGCTATCAAAAGTAAACCTTCAGGTGCATTATATATTTCGTAATTATTTTTTTATTTGACATACAGTGACATGATCTTACTATTTTTGATCATTGCTTACCCTTATATTACCTGCACAGCCCGCTCATCCGTAGTCGGCTGTACCTGCACACGACAAAATTTAATTGTAGCACCTTACAGGTACATTTGAGCTTACTGAAAATTAATTGCCATCATACAACAAATTACAATAGTAAAAGATTAAAATAAGGTATTGTTTTCAACGATGTTATAAAACAGTGGAATTTTGTTTTTCAAACATTTGAAACCTGAAAAAAAATTGTCTTGCCAAAGTCGTATGACATTTAAGCTGCAAGTATAGAGTTTAATATAAAATCGTGATTGGTAAGTTCTTCTACAGTTTCTTGACACATACATAATTTTGAATTGACTAAAATTTGTTCTTCTTTTGTCAGGGAATCATGAGCTATATAGGATACTGTGAGATGTTCTGCCGTACTTGCAACATGTTTCTATATCTGTGTCTACCAGCACTCAGCATTGTAGTACTACTACCGTAGAAAATAATTTAGATTTTTTCGTATTACATAGTACATGTTGTACTGTAGTTGAACTACTGTATAACTGTTATTTTCTATAGAAAGGTCTGTATAACTGATTGATTTAAACGTATGAACTGTTGTACGATTGCTTTGTTTTGTCCCTTCTCTTCGTTTGCTCTATGACAGCTCAAAAGCACAGACAGAATAGTTTCTCTCTCTGCATTTCTTCTTTACTAATTGAATTTGCTGTTGTTGTATCTTTTCACAACTATTTGTAACTATGTGTTTCGTGTTTCAGTGCTCTTAGGTTTGAACATTTTCTTTGCTATCTTTGCTCATCATCTTAGTGTCTTCTTCACTATTTCAATAATATTCAAATGTTATCGTGCTGCATATATCTGTAAAAAGTGATATACTATGTTCTCTGGTTTTCCTTAACTTCTACATCTATATGAATGTTGCCCTAACTTCTACATCTACATACATCTATCATCACTAAAGAATATTATGTTTCATCTCTTACAACTCTACTGCAATGCCTCACATTTCGCTCATCAGGGAATAATCACTTTCAAATTTCTAAAATAACACATGAAATTTGCATACCTTTCTGTATAATGTGATTTTGTTATATAGCGTAAAAGTATTATGATAATAATACATATATGTTATAAAATACTCTCTGATTTGGCCTACATCGATTATTTCTTTATGAATGTCAACAATGTGTAGATGACAAACGAGCAATCATCATATCAGTCACTACAATTACATAATCATTCCGCCGCTCAACCCAGTAAGTCATTGATAGTGTGCATATCTACTTTTGTATTATCATAACAATTTGAAAAGTAAACTGTAGAATTTGTTTCGCAGCTAACTCTGTCAACAACAACACTGCGACTGACTCTGATTATAATTACTATGATGAGATTTGCAAGCCGACCACAACCAGGTGGTCAGATGGTCCACGAACTGAGATTTCGGGGTTTAGATTACGTATCCCACCTGTGGCAGCAGGTCTAACAGCACAGGAAGAGTGGAACTACGTATTCACAATGATTACAATGTAACACCTACCAAATAATCTGCAGTACATGACGAATACTACTAACGTAACTCAATCAATAGTTGTTAATACATAATATAACTTCACATTTTCCATCAATACAGAATCTCCCAAGACCACTGAATAAGATATGTCATTAGACACTGGTTTTATTTCTGTTACCTTCCAACTACACTTGCAATTCTGGTTGGACGCTCCTTAGTTACATGAGATCTGCAACAGGAATTGAGAGCTCAGATACTTTGATCTCCAATCACAAAGATATTCCTCTGTTGTTTACATATATATAACAACATCTCTAATAATCATTTTGCGATCTGTTGTTGATATGTACAAGCTCCTGTCTTCATCTATGTGTTGTATGTTGTACTGAACATAAACTAATATTAGTATGAACATTGTCATAATCTTCAAATGTATACCCGTGATATTTGTACATTATCTACAAAAAATGCTATAAAGGTTCCATACGAGCATCTTCGCACGGGCTAAACCCGTCCTCGGTACTCTCAGGCAGCTGGGGCATCAAACATGGGCGAGGGCCACTCAGAGGCGGGCGAGGCCCGCCTGGATACGGTCGAAGGCCGCCCGATAGCATCGAGCACGGGCGTAGCCCGTGCGAAGATGCTCGTGTGTGTATATATATATATACATATATATATATAATATCTTTTCAGATCACAAGAACCTAAAATATGTGGACACTCAGAAGGAGCTGAATATCCGACAGAGGCGCTGGGTAGAGTTCCTTTCAGACTATCAGTATATCATGCATTACCATCCCGACAAGGCGAATGTGGTGGAAGACGCTCTAAGCCGGAGAGCCACCACGTCGGGGGTAGTGCCCATGTTGATGGCTTTGGAGTTGGTGCGTATGTTGGAGGAGATACAGATATCCCTGGTATCCAGGGATGATCCAGAGTTGTACAGGGAGAACTTTGTGTCGATATATATTTACTATATAAGCAAACTCCTCCAAGCCTCATGGTGTAACATTTAAATCCAATAATACCCTCATTTTTCCCAACACTCCTTCTCATTTGTAGGGTTTTTTGGTCTTTTGGCATGACATTCATGAATGGTTGCTTTGGTATTTTTTATATTTATGCCTTTTCACTTTGGAGCTCCTGTCACCACTTGCCTGCAAAGTCAAATCTCCGGTAAACACGCTACCTGCGCCCCCATGCTCTTTTGCTGCTATCCTATCATCCACAGCTAGCGCCTGATTCTCCTCCATCTCACGCTACCCTCTCCTCCTGTCTTCCCTTGAATGTCATCCTGTCAACTCCTCCTGCCTACATAACCCTAACTCAATCTCCCAGCCCCACCGAAAACAACTTCTATACCACCTCAAGAGCTCCTCCTTATCTCCTTCATAGTGCCTCACTCTCTTGAGCTCCCCCTCCATTGGGATTCTGATGCTTCTCGCTCATCTTTCCGGAGATCTCCTCCTTCCGGCAAACTCCTCCCGGAAATTATTTCACGGCAAATTCCTCCTTCCGGCAAGTCCTCCGGCCTCCTTCCGGCATCCTCCTCCTCATCGGCAAGCTCCTTTCTATTTTTGTGCTTAGATTTAACTCTGTTTATTTAACCCTACCTCCTCTCGTTCTCCGACAATAGAGCTTCCTCCTCTGTTCTGGTGCTTCTCCATTTTCGCTCCTCCTCGACACCCTCAATAGAGCTCCTCTTAAACCCAAACTTCTCACTGTAAGCATTGTTCCTCTATTTTGTGTTCTTGCTGTAATTTATGTTAATCTGAAAATTTCTATAATGTGTTCTTGCTGTAATTTCTGTAAATCTGAAAATTTCTATAACATAACATTGTTATGAACTTCATTTTTGATCTCCGCCTCAATAGCTTCTCCTCCCACGCTGACCATGGTTCTATGATCTTTTCAACAGCTTCTCCTCGCCGGATTAGTCCAAGCCTCCTCGCCGGATTAATCTAAGCCTCCTCGATCGAGCCTCCTGGCCATAGCCTCCTCACTTCACCGTAGGAGGTTTAATTTTGTTCTCTGTTTACTGATTTAAGCCATTCTGGACAGAGCCTACCGCATTTTTAAGACTTGCCTTCAGTTCAATTTGTTTTAAATTTCTTTCCTCTCTAGTTTTTCCCAAAAATTTTTTTAAGTCTTGCTGATTTAAGCTATTCAGCAAAATTTTGTTTTTGTAGCTTCCTGAGGTTTAAGCCTTACTGATTTTATAATCCCCTCCACAGCTTATATGTTTTTGTGGCTTACGGAAAAGTTATTGATTTTACTCATTATACCTTACTAAATTTGTAGTTTTAAATTTTTCTCAGTTTACTAAATCTGCAGTTTTAGATTTTACTGAATCTGGATATATGATAGCTGGTTTTATGGTTTTATGGTTGTACTAAATCCACTTATATGGCTGCAATTTTAGATTTTTCAATAAGTTTTATGGTTCGATCTCTTACCTATTCTCGAGTTTTTACTCAAAAAAATTTTAGTCATTGTTGCACAACATAAAATAGTTGTATGTTATGATAAAATGCATTATGTTTTTGTGTAATTTTCAATATGTGAATATGTTAATAGTGGCCGCAGTTTTATATTTTCCTCATTATAGTTTACTATATGGTTGCTGAATCTCACTATAACTTAGTTTTATATTTTAATGTTCCACTTATATAATTTTACTGATTTTGCATATTTTGCTGAATCTGTTGGTATGATTGATTCAAGTTCTTCAAGTTCATATTAACACCATTAACTTAAAAAATTTCAACTTGGATCACCTCTAATATTGCTTTTTAAAACGCACACCTCTGATGCGCCTCTTAAGAGCTGCCAAAAAATTTGAATGCTCAATGCCATAGCTATAAATTTTGATTTACTATATATTCATTGTACTATCAAAGTATTATTTTCAATATTATTTTTTCAAGATTAGTTGCATATATTTATACACGTTTGAATTTTTCATTTCTTTAGATGTTAGAACTAGAATTCCTATAAGTAATATTGTATTACCTGTGTGTTAGACATTTTCTCTTGGCTTCCTCACAGGCTAAGCCTGAACCAAAGCTGTTTAGAGCTGACCTTCCTTCCCTCCATGCTTTTATTCCAATTTTAATTAATGTTCTGTTAGGAACATTATACTTTTTTCATTTCTTTAGATGTTAGGACCATTCTGTTGGGGAAGTATGGAATGGACAATAATTGAATGGTTAGTTATAATTGTGCATGCAGAAGCTGCACAGTTTATGTAAAGCGACGGTTTTCCTAATTCCAACTTTTTTTTGAGAGCAGAGAAGGGTATATTTCTAACCGATGTCGCCTTCCACGACAAATGTTGCACTAAACCAATAGTGTCGCCCCGACCAATGTCGTCGCCCCGACCAATGTCGCCGCCCCGACCATTGTCGCCGCCCAGACCATTGTCGCCGCCCCGACCATTGTCGCCGCCCCGACCATTGTCGCCGCCCCGACCATTGTTGCCGCCCCGACCATTGTCGCCGCCCCGACCATTGTCGCCTCCCCGACCATTGTCGCCGCCCCAACCAATGTCTCCGCCCCAACCAATGTCTCCGCCCCAACCAATGTCACCTACAACGACCAATGTCGCCTCCAACGACCAATGTCGCCGCCCTCGATTAATGTCATCTGGCTCATGACTAATGTCTCCCCCGCAACAAATCGTCCACGACCAATATCTCTTTCCACACTTAATGTTGCCCCCTACGACCAATGTCACCCCCATGACAATGCATCCGCTCTCCACCAATGTCGTCGGCGATGACCAATGTCGTCTCTTCCGACCAATGTTGCCTCCCCCGACCAAAGTCGCCGCCCCGGACAAAAGTCGCCGCCCCGGACCAAAGTCGCTGCTCCCAACCAACGTCGCCCCTATGACCAATGTCGCCCCGACGACCTATGTCGCCCCCACGACAAATATCGCACCCACAACGAATGTCGCCCCCCACGATAAATGACGCACCCACGACGAATGTTGTCCGCACGGGGTCCCCCGTGCACGACTGCTTATCAAGCTCGTCGAACTCCTTTTGTCCTGGCTCGAGCTCGAGCACAATGCCTACTTATCAAGCTCGAGCTCGACCTTCAAGCTCGCGAGCTCGAGTCGAGCTGCTAACGAGTTTTTTAGCTCATGAGCTTGATTTTCTTATATTTTTTATTTTAAAAAAAAATTTAGTAAAAAAGCTCGCGAACCGGCTTGTGATCTCATGAACAATAATATCTATGTTCGAGTTGGACTTGTAATCGAGCTTGACTCGTAATCGAGCTCGAACTCGAGTCAAGCTTTTTTCGAGCCAGCTCATCTAGCTAAATGAATATTATTTATGTGCACTCTTAACTCTTAATTAGAATTTATAGATTAATTTGTTTTTTTAAAAAAGTATTCATATAGATTAATTAACTGCATACCTTCCTAGCATCATGACCGTTGCCTGAGGATTAGTCCCAGGCGAGCGATGAAAGGTGGAGCCGTCGATCACCCTCAGAGCATCAACCCCAATTACCCTGTAATCGTGGTCAACCACCCTCGCCACCTGGCAGCCGCCATGGTAGTGCCAAATGGTCATCACCGTATCCTTGCAGAACTGCTCCAGCGATTGGGAGTCGTTATCGTTTTTGGGAAGCAAGTTCATTGGAAAGTTCGCCGTCATGTTGAGGAGATCCTCAAAGGAGGCGTTTCTGTACCTGAACTTGGCGAACGCTGGCGATTCTATGACCCGCTCGATGGTCTTGATGCCGTCGACGCATCGTCGGATGTCTAGCGGATGCTGGAAGTAGTTGAATGTAACGGAGGGGTTGTCATCGGGGTTCCTGGTATTTAGCCGGAGATATCCGGTGGAGAGTGGGCCGGCAACCTTCTCTATGATGACGCCGCCTCGGAAAGCCAAGGGTTTCAGGCTGTTCATCGTTTCGACAGCGAGGGCGATGGCCTCCGAGGTTCTCTGCTTTGGTGGGACGGTGTAGAGCTGTCCTGTCTGTGTTATTTGGGGGAAGTTGTAAGTATTGGTTTCAAACAAATTTGCGCCCCAAAAATATTCTCTATGATTAACAATTAATTATTACCTGAGGAGAAAACATGCCAAAGTTCTTAAACGCTGCACCGCCGCCGCAGCCGCTTGGCGACGCAAATAAATGTCCACTGGCTGCCTCAACGTAACTCCCAAATCTCGTAATCCCCACAACCTGTATCAGCGACACTTCCACCGGAGACGGTGACGGCACAAACACCGCGTTCATCGGATTATCCGCCATTCCAAGACCCACCATTGCCTGCTCCAGCATCACCCTCACCCCAACCTTCTCCAACTCTTCCCTCGGCCCTACTCCGCTTAACATCAGAAGCTGTGGGCTTCCCAGAGCTCCCGCCGCCAGTATCACCTCCCCGCCGTCTCCTTCCTTTTCCTTCAGATACGCTGACTTCCTCCGGCCCTCGCCGTCCATATACTCTACCCCAATTGCCTTTGGTCTCCCCGCCCTGGCCCCCTCGTCCTGCCATACTATGGTCTCCACTGTTGCCCGGAGTAACACCGTCAGCCTTGTCGGATATGCCCGCTCTAGCAGATCAGCAGCCGTGTGCCGCTTCCTCTTCACGTCAAAGATCGTACCACCGACCTTTGTCCCTTCGCTGCAACAGTTTCCATTTATTAATTATAGTTGAATAAAACAGGCGAAAGTGACGAAGAATGTACCTGCATTTATGAAGAGTTAAACAAACAGTTAATTATGATAAAGTCTAAGAGTCAGTAGTAACTCTTACTCTCCCTTGTTTAAGTGTCATTAAAGCCCCTGATATTGCTTTGTATCTTGTGTTATGGTACCTATATAATGTTGTCTATCTCCACTACTTTGAATCAATGAAAAAACCTTTTTGAATGTAATTTCATTTCCATCGCACTCGGAATTTTCCACCTGCAAAATCAAGTGAAGTTAAGGGATATTTGCTAACAGTGGTATCCGAGCCACCCCTTATCTTTCCTCACAATGCATTCTGCATCAATGGGCCCATCATCTACCGGTGGGAATCTCTTTCCAACACATCAAGTCCCCTTGTTCATTGGGGAATTGTATGACCATTGGGCAGTTAAAATGGAGACCCTTCTTGAGTCCCAAGAACTTTGGAAACAATTCAAAACGGGCCAAAAGCAGATCCAAGAAACAAGGCAACGGATGGAGAGGAAGCAAGAATATCTACAGGAGAACAACAAAAAAAATTATTTGGCACTGCTACTCATCCAACAAGACATCACTGCAAATGTCTTCCCAATGATCATTGGAGCTAAAACAGCCAAGGTAGCCTGGGACACACTTAAGGAGATCTATCAAGGTGATAAAAAGGTAATCTTGATTCAAAAAATAAACATAAAATGACAATTTGATGCCCTCTCAATGAGAAAAGAAGAATCCATTTTTGAGTTTATGCTGAAACTCATAAATCTCACAAATCAGTTAAGCAACCTTGGTGCTCCCGTGCCTGAACAAGAAATTGTTCTTAAAATTTTGACAAGTCTACCCAAAACTTATGATCATATCGCTGCAGCAATTGAAGAGAGTAATGATATTGATACTCTACTCGTTGCTGCTCTCATTGGGAAAATACAATCCCATGAGGAAAGTTTAAAAAGGCACATGTCAACTGTTGAAATCAAAAACTCGGTCTCTTGTGAAGTTCACCCATGGGGAAGTGGTCATCGAACATTTACTTCTCTTTTGCAAGCCAAACGACAAAAGAAAAGAAAATTGACCCAAGAGCTCGGCGTGGAGGTCCCACCACACACCCGGAAGATCTTACAACGCTTTCCCTCCTTAGCTAAAGGCTGAGCTAAGACTACCTTAGAAAGCGCTAGAAGACTAGGGATCAAGTGTGCATGCCTTCTGAGGTGCCCCTTGGGTCCTATTTATAGATTTCTAAAAACGGTCTGCAAATAGTCAACCTCTGCTGTTCCAAACAGATATTTGCAGTCCAGGTTGGTCTGTCAACAATGTAACTCCGCTATTCTGAAAGACTATGGGCAGGCCTGCGGGGGAAAATGGTAAAAAAAACATCATGGGTCGCTGGGCGAGTCCACCCTTAAGCTTCTGCTCGCCTACGACGGCGAGCACGGGCTCGGCTGGCCCTACTCGCCAGTTTCAGCTAGCAAGTGCGAGCCTTTTGGCTCTATTCACCCCTTATGATTCCACCTCGCCTGGGCGCGCTGGGGGCCGTCGAGCTCTGGCCCCTTGAGTGCTCGCGCGGGACTAGGACTGCATGATCCTACGGGTCGGCTCCTAAGAAATTGAGCCCAGTGAATGCTAATTTCCGTTCGACGAACGCCGAGCCTCGTTCGATGAACGCCGAGCTCTGTTCGACGAACTGAGTGGACTGGGCGGGCTTGTCTCAACGCCAAGGCAGAATGGTGTTGAGTACCTGGACTTCACTCAATGCGAAGGCAGAATGGCATTGAGTGTCTGGACTTCACTCAACGCTAAGGCAGAATGACGTTGAGTGTCTGGACTGGCTAGACTTGCCGCTTCTACTCACCTTCCGGCGAGTGCGGGCCCGGCTGACCGTACTCGTGTGCCACTAGTCGGGCTCACCTGGGCGAGTTGGAGGCTGTCGAACTCTCTCTCCCCTTGATGCTTGGCAAGGACTTGAGAAAAGAGAGCCGGTCGGTCCGGTTCCGGACGACCCCACTCGCCGGATACGGAATTGTACACAATCCCTGATCTTTTTGAGCTTGGCAAAGCTCGGAAAGAACCATCCAACCCCAAGTGTTCGGCGAGTACGGCAGGAATCAGAGAGAATCTTTGGGTGGGGTCCACCTGCAGCTATATATATGTGTCTGCATACCTGAGTGACTTTTGTCGTTCCCTTCGCTCTAACCCTATTGAGATGCCAATTCCTAAGGAGATCCAAGAGAGCCTCACCCGAGTTCGTGAGGCTTCCTCTGCTCGCATTGTCAGCCTGACCGTGGTTCCACTTGTCGTTCCGTAGAGCGGCTCGGCCGAGCCCAATCTTGCCAAGAGGACAAAACCATTTCCCCAAGCGGCCGAGCCCATATTTGATGACCTGAAAACGACCCTGGAGTACGGGACTGGCTCCACCAATCAGCCTGCCCCCGAGAAGGGAAAAAATATTGTTGACCTCTGCGCCGACCCGGACAGCCAACGGGATGATGCTGAAGATTCCGCGTCGCGGGCCAAGAACACCCTTGACGACTCGCGGCTAAGAACTCCAGAGAATCGCCCTCGGGACACATCACCCCCCTTCGGGACCCTGGGGCTGGACTCGTAGAGGCCGAAATTGCCGGTTCGCGCCCCTTCCCCTCAGCGGCCTACCGGGACCGTGGGGGGAGGTGTTGAAGTCATCCCCGTTCCGGGCTTCAACCTCCTTTTGCCAAGAACACGCTCCCCAGGCCGCGGTAAGAATCTGAGATTGGTCCCTCCCCGCACTTTCTTGGGGGTGTCGAGCTCGTAAGGTAAGTCGGCCTCTTGTTTTTGTCCTGTACTTTTCCGGGATACTCTCCTTCCACACTGATGC
Source organism: Platanthera guangdongensis (assembly GCA_039583875.1). Classification (NCBI taxonomy): domain Eukaryota; kingdom Viridiplantae; phylum Streptophyta; class Magnoliopsida; order Asparagales; family Orchidaceae; genus Platanthera; species Platanthera guangdongensis. Next base: position 123,820,904 of record CM077153.1, on the reverse strand, counting down.
TCAACTGTCTTCACAGCTCTTCCCAGCCAGTCTGAGGCTGAAGAGTCTTCGCGACCAACCCGCTATTCCCGCCTCCCTGCTCCGAGCTCTTTAGACTCCTATCTGGGCTCTGAAGTGGAGAACGGGGAGCTGACGAGGAGGGGGATCGGGCTCTTCAAGAAGCTGGTACGTTGCCTGTGCCAGGTGCTGGAGGTCAATGAGGCACTGCAGCGCGACTATGTGCGGCTCGCGGATGAGGTGAGGGGCAATCCAGCCGGCGAGGCGATGTCCCCTTCCCAGCTTTTGGATCAGATCGATGAGGTCCTCCTAGTCGCTCAGACAAACTCGGGGCAGATTCGCGAGCCCCTCCGCTCGCGGCAATCTGGGTGGGGGGCAGGGGATGCGAGGTCGGGGTAAATAGAAACAACTCCATTGTCGAGCATACCGGCACTAGCCTCATGACCCATCATCCTGCCCATTTTGTTCCTCTTCTTCTGTACCTGATTTTTTCAAACAATATTCGTTCCTTGCCCTGTAATAACTGGATATTTTTTAGATTTTAATGCTTGGTATCCAAAAAATAATGTATAGCCCTTTATATTCAGCTCAGTATGTGATGGGACAAGTCATAGAAGTTGGCGAGCTGGTGTTGGCGAGCTAGGATAGGCGAGCTGGACTGATCAGTCAGCTCGGCCTCAGATTTCTTTTTTCTATAAATAGCCCCCTCACCAACCCCGTACCACCGCCTTTACTGCCTCCATACCCTCTTCTCGCTTTCTCTCTCTTTTCGTATTCGCGTTCTAACCCTCCCGCGAGCATGGGTATGACAAACCCTTATGCCGACGGCCGCTCAAAATGTGCCCAACATTTCACCGACTATTGCTTATTTGAGGGGAACACGACCAAGGCGGAGCTCGCCGAATTCGTCACCGACTACATCCCCCTGGCTTCGAGGCGCGCCGACCCCGGGAGCAGGAGGTCATCAACACTTTCTACTCCGACGGGATCGCCTTCCCCATCTCGCATTTCGAGGTGGGGTTACGCCTACCACTCTGGCCGAAATCCGCCAGATACTGAAGTACTATGGCACATTTCCTGCGCAACTTAACTCGAACGTCATCGCAATGATGGTGGCATTCGAGTGCTTCCTCCGCCGGGAACGAATAGAGTTCAACCTGACTGTCTTCAGGAAACTCTTCACCTACAAGGCGACCCCAGATGGCGTCGCCTACTTCGGGGGCTCATTCATAAAAGTTCGCGAGATCGCGAGCAAACACCACAACTGGATGACCAAGATCGCCTTCATCAAGGGCGATCTCGGCAACATCCCCTACTACCCCCAGCAAAAGGGCGAGGACATGTACCGCCCTCCCGCCGTGTCCGGCAACGACGCCGAGCTCCACAAGATTTTTCTCTACAAGGATTTCGAGGTCGCCTTCCTGCGAAGGGGCCTCGACTCGCTTCGCCCCGTCCTTCCCGGCGAAGGTATTTTCGCCTTTCTTTTTGCTCAGCTCGTCGAATCATCATAGAATTTTTCTAAGTTTTTTCATATATGGGAACAGCTGATTCCCATGAACCCGCCATTCGCGGACTCGGGGTAACTCTCTGACCCCCTTACTCGTCAGAGGGCGGAGGCGACGGCCTGCCGAGACGAGCTGGCATCCTCCAAACCCTCATCCAGCAAGAGACGACCTGAGCCTGCGGGACCGAGCTCGCCCCATCGCCAACATCCGCGAAAGAAGATGAAGAAAATAGTGGTAGTTTCCCGGGCGGGACATCAACAACAACAACAAAACCCAAAATACATGAGCTCGCCCGAGACCATCCAGAACTGGTCGCCGGAGAGCCTGTTGAAGGAGATCACGAGCAAGGAGCATGGGGCAGCGAGTCTTTTGCTCCCCCTACTACGAAGAAGACGACCCACGAGCCAGCCGCGCCGAAGTACCATCCCCTCTTTGGCTTCGAGGGAAGGTGTAATGACTCGACCGACGAACCCATGGTCCAGTGGGATGAGCTAGCCCACCGAGTCTCCATCTCCACCCTTCACCCTTCCTGGACCGATCACGAGATCTCCACCAGTCATGCCTACATGCTCGGCTTTGACCTTTATGGCTACGCGGATGTCGAGGCCTACAAGGGCATGGCCTTGAGGCAGATTGGCCACGAAGGCATGCATGCCCATATGCGGGCCATGGAGCTTCATCATATGATGATCTGCCGCAGCTTCAACCTCAGGAACCGCCTCCAGAAAGCCGAGCAGGCACGCGACGTCGCCAAGGACAAGGCCGTCAACCTGGCGAGGCAACTTGGCATCGCCGAGAACTTACTCGTCCAAGTCGTCGGCGGACTGGTAAGCATCGGGCTACTTCCTCCCCTTTTTACTTAGAATTTTCTGCCCTATTATTAACGTGCTTCCTTTCTCTTCTTCAGGATGCCAAGGTCATTGAGGAGTTGCGGGCTCGCACTGCCGTGCTGGAAGAGGAGAACAGCCAGCTGCGCGCCCGCTTTTCCGGGGTGGAGGGGGAGAACGAGGCGCTGAAGGAGGAGAACAAGGGCCTCCATCGTGAGGTCCTCCGCCAAGCGCAGATCTTCTTCCCCCCGGGCAGCAGCGAGCCCACCTTTTCGTATAAGAGCCCAAGGATCTTTGGCGAGGCCGACGTCGCTGAGAGGCTGCGGGTCAATTCAATTGAGTCCGCCGAATGCACCCTTCAAATGATGAAGGACACAGGTGTGTTGGTGGAGGGCTGCGAGGAGATCACGACCCGAGACCTCATGCCGAGCCTGTTCTCGGCGACGCCTCCTAGAGAGAAGGAGGACATCGTCGACCGTCTCTTTGGGAAGGGCATCCAAGATGACCTGTCCGCTGGAGGGGGCGCGGATCGCCAGTCCGGGGGGGAGCTGATTTCTTTTTCTCTTTTTTTTTGTAATCTCGCCTAGGCGAGCTCCCCTTGTAATCAATATTATACAATTGAAAATAGTTTTGATATGAATATTGTCTTTACTTTTTTTATCTTTTTTCTGGGCTTCCCTATTATGACGTACTTGCTTGCGAGCTCTCCTACTCGGGCGACCTCGCGAGGATAGATCTTACAATTAGGATGGATGTTAGGACTTGTTCCCGAGAGCAGACTTTGAGAGCTCGCCAACCTTAGACGATCCGGGGTGGACCACTCGCCGCACAAGGCTCACCCCCCCCCCCCAGCTCGCTCGCGAGCTGCCTATTTTTTTCACCAATGTGAAACCAAAATTGCCAAAAAAATCACAAGTAAAACTGAAGGGGGGTGAAATGCCCTGCCGGAGCCTGCCTTCCTCGGCAGGAGCCAAGGACTCGGCTCGTCATCCCTTTGCCGAGATGGACTCGCAAGTCCCGACTTGCCTGTGAAGATTCTTCTCCTATTTTTAGGAAAAGGCCAAACTTCTTAAGTAATGTCTAGCGAGTATAGGACTTCCCCGAGTGACATCCAGTCCTGCCAGCTAGGTGAGAGCCTGACAGCAGGATCTGCTCGTGGTCTGAGTAGACACCGTCGAGTGACATCCATCCCTGCCCGCTAAGTCACAGCCTGGCAGCGGGATCTGCTCGGGGTCTAGGTAGATGTCATCGAGTGACATCCAGCCTTGCCAGCTATGTGAGAGCCTGGCATCGGGATCTGCTCGGGGTCCGGGTAGACATCATTGAGTGACATCCAGTCCTGCCAGCTAAGTGAGAGCCTGACAGCAGGATCTGCTCGGGGTCCGGGTAGACGACATTGAGTGACATCCAGCCCTGCCAACTAAGTGAGAGCCTGGAAGCAGGATCTGCTCTGGGTCCAGGTAGACACCATCGAGTGACATCCAGCCCTGTCAGCTAAGTGAGAGCCTGGTAGCAGGATCTGCTCGGGGTCCGGGTAGACACCATCAAGTGACATCCAGCCCTGCCAGCTAAGTGAGATCCGGACAGAGGGATCTACTCGGGGTCTGGGTCGACATCATCGAGTGACATCCAGCCCTGTCATCTAAGTGTGAGTCTGGCAGTGGGATCTGTTAGGGGTCCGGGTATACACCATCGAGTGACATTCAGCCATGCCAGTTAAGTGAGATCCTGGCAGCGGGATCTGCTTGGGGTCTGTGTAGACGCCATCGAGTGACATCCAGCCCTGCCAACTAAGTGAGAGCCTGGTAGCGGGATCTGCTCGTGGTCCGGGTAGACACCATCGAGTGACATCCAGCCTGCCAGCTAAGTGAGAGCCTGGCAGCAGGATCTGCTCGGAGTCTATCAATTGAGTACTTCACTCTCTTGCGCGAATTACTGAGGTAGGATTAGCACATCAAAAAGCTTTATAAGAACAAGACATTACTTACATATCTCAAGGATAAAAACGTTTCATTTCATCACCGCTCCAGGTGAGACTTAGGGTCTCGCCCTCCATATTTTGGAGAGGATAACCTCCTGATCTTAATGTTTCTTTTACAATGTATAGAACTTCCCATTTGGGGTTGAGCTTCCCCATGGATGTCGATCTTCCAGCTGTGTCCACCTTTTTCAAGACCAAGTCCCTCTCTGCAGGTCGCTTATGCGGCTTGTCAGTTTCTCTGCTTCAGCTTTCCAAGTTCCATAACTTGTCCGCCGGAGTCGGGCGGGGAGGCAGTCTGTTCTTCAGTTCAGCAGCAGCTTGTAGCAGTTAGCGAATAAGGGCATGTTCGCGCGACCTCGTGGTCTCGGCGGACTCCGTGTTCTATTCGTCTTCTAGCAGTAGCAGCAGTTCGGGCAGCCTCGACGACTTTGGCGGACTGGGCGGTCTCGGCGGTCTCCAGTTCTGTTTGCTCGAATTATTTTACTTGTAATTTTTTTTATGTTCTTGTGTACTTGCAAAGTCATGTCTCTTTATGTATACATCGCTCTGTGAAGAAGAAATAAATATATGATCTGCTTGTCCCTGTGGTTGCATTTGGTGTTTGAGCTTGCGTTCCTAGTTTCCGCATGATCAAGGTGTGATCTTGATAGTTCTGAGGATATTAATTTGGTGTTATACTATCTCGTTGACCACTTTGAGAAAATTCAACATGGTATCAAAGTTAGGTTCAGTTGCTTGAGTGGTGATCAACTTGTGTTGTTGCTCTGTGCTTCTGAAAGCTTAACCAAGGTTGCTGCAATGGAAGGGAAAAATGCAAGAGGTCTGGGTATTGAACTCTTAACCACGGCTAACTTTAAAAAGTGGAAGTCGTGCATGAAGAGTTTTCTTCTGGGCGAGGAGCTATGGGAGGTCGTCGGTGGTGACGAAAGACAAGAAGTTACTGCTGCGTTTACCCTCAAGTGAGAGTCTGGAGGAAAACTAACGCAAAGGCTGAGTTTACCCTCAAGAGGGTGGTTTCACCGGAGCTGTTTCATCACATCATTGGATGTGAGTCGGCTGCTGATATTTGGACAACTATTCATGGGTTGTTCAACAGGAAGAATGTGGCAAGGCTACAGTTCTTTGAGAATGAGTTGGCTAGGACAACTCAAGGAGACATGACCATCTCGAAGTTCTTTCTGAAGATAAAGAGCCTGTGTGCTGAGATATCAGCGCTTGATCCTGATGAACCTATCTCTGAGGCCAAGTTGGAAAGGCACATAATCTGTGGCTTGCGGAAGGAGTATGTTGCCTTTGTAACTTCTGTTCAAGGCTGGGCAACTCAGCCATATCTACTGGAGCTTGAGAACCTGTTTGCTTCACAGGAAAGTTTGGCCAGACAGATGGCAGGAGTGACTATCTCTGAAGGAGGTAGTGAAGCTCTCTTCATAGGCAAGAAGAAGAAGAGATGAGAAGGGAAGAAGAAGAAGAACACCGCTGCTGAAAATGAGCCTTCAACCTCTTATCCGCCAGAGAGGACCGCTGCTCCTAAGAAGGATTGGAAGAAGAACTTTAAGTGTTACAGGTGTCATCAGTGGGGATACTTCAAGCGTGACTGCAAGGTCAAACTGCAACCTGGGCATGTTGTAGGCAAGGAGGAAGCTTGCTCTAACACTGAGGAAGCTGGATGGAGCGAAGCTTTCATGACGGGCACTCGTGTCCGTGCTTTATCCGCTGTCATTACTTCACCGATGAGTGGATCGTGGACTCCGGGTATGGTCATCACTTCACCGGAGACAAGTCAAAGTTCTCCTCACTGCAAGCTTACTCAGGTAACGAAGCTATCATTACTGTTGATAATACCGTTTATGCAGTAGAGAAGGAGGGGGTCGTGTCATTGGATAGTGATAAGGGGCCACTCACGTTAAGGAGTGTGTATCATGTGTCGTGCATGAAGAAGAACCTCTTCTCTGTGACCAATGCGGTAGACGCAGGTTATCACGTTCTGTTTGGGCCAACAAAAGTGAAGTTTCTTCGCAATGTATCAGCGGTAAAGGTTGATGTTGCTCATGTTGGGAGGAGAGTTAAGAACTTGTTTGTTCTTGCAACAAACTCTTACGTTGATCGGACGAGGGATAATGATAGTGTTGCTATATGACACGAGAGGTTGGGGCATGTGAGAATGGATAAGTTGAAAGTTATGGCAAACAGGAGCCTTGTGAGAGGCTTGCCTAAGCTATCTTCCTTTGGCGATGGTCACGTTTACGCGGGTTGTCACGTTTACGCGGGTTGCCAGTCGAGGTGTCGACACCTTGTGTCGACACCGGCCGCGGTAGTTTCGACACCTTGTGTCGACACCGTCCTGTTGTGGTGTCGACACATCGTGTCGACACCGGTTGCTGTGCCGGTTTTGGGTCAGGTAAGACTCGGAGTTGGTTCGGGTTAGGCGTGCAAGGCCGCGTCGGTTGGACCCGATGTTTTTGCCTTGGGTTCGTGTGTTTCTTTAGGATTATTAGTGTGACTTTTCCCTAGGGGGGGGTATTGGGTGTTCGGCTAATTTTTGCATGCCGACTCTTGGGTTGTGGCAGGTGGTGGAGTTTTGGTGGCCTCTGGAGGGGTGGTTTTTTTTGTGGAGAGCTGTGGCCACCGCCTTTTGCCCCGGTTTGGGTTGGCGTGTGTGGGACCCTAGTGCTGCCACTATTTGGCCCCTTAGCCCTTTTTGGATCTGGTTTTGGTTATGTATTCAAATCCATGTTTTGATCACTGCCATTAACCCACGTGTTAGAACTGTTAGTACCTTTCCTATTCTATGGCTTCTTCTTTTGGCATATATGTATATGTCTTCGTACTATTGTCGGCTCTTTTGGTAGGGCATATTGCTTTTATTGCTCGCACTTGGTGTGCTCTGCTATGTTGTAGTCAGTGCTCTTTTCTTACTGTCATACCCTTTCTTTTACTTATAGCAGTTGTTGCTGGGTTGGTAAACCCTTCTTATTTGCTCATAAATCTAATGCTTTATTTACCTTTTTGATTATTTCCTTGCTGAGGTGTTCTTTTCTTGAATGCCTCAGGTCCAGGTTGTAGCCAGTTCAGCAGCTAGTTCTTTTGGAGGGGCTTGTTGGTGGCCTCTTGGGTAGCTGAGATAGCTGATCCCCGATTTTTGTGAGCTAGTTATTTACCTTTCTGTATAGATATACATACTCACCAGTGGGTTCGTGTCAGGTTGTTGACGCCCACTGGTGGCTTCTTGCGATGCTGGGTATGAATTTAAACTGCTATTTACGCCTATTTGTGGTTGTTTACTTGCTTCTGAGAAGGATTTATGCTAGGTTGCATGTTAGATATTTTAAACCCTAAAGGCATTACTATATGTACCTCATGCATAGCATGTTTATAAAACCAAGACACTATTTTTCCTTAGCGTACAAGACTATCTTTCATATATACTATATTCACTTTAGAGTCGTGCATACCATGAGTCGTCCCTCGGGGACACTTATGCTCATTTAGGGTGTCAGCTTAATTGAACCAAAGTATTTTCTGTTGCGTATAAACATACTTTTAATTGTGGACTAGCTGATCCACCGTGCCGAGGGATACGGCCATTCAACATAACTGGTTTTCTTTCATATTAATCTAAGATTTTCCTTAAGTCTAAAGTCTGGAGTTTGGCCTGAGCGTGTGCAGTTATCCCCTGCACGACGTGGCATCACGGCACGTGTTTTCTCTTGCTATGATACGATTTTATCGTTGAGAAAATGCGGGTTGTGATAGTTGGTATCAGAGGGAGGTTGCTTGACAAATGGTCGGGCAACCTTTCCCTTGTTTGCATTAGTGGTTAGCGTCATACCATACACACGCCGATATGTCATCAACACGTCTTAGCCGAAGCACGAACACTACACTCATGAGCATGAAGAAGTATACAGGACATATTATGTAGTATGGGATGCATAATATGTGTTTGTATATGGATCCACCATAGGAGACAACATGTGAGGGTTATGTAGTATGGGATGCATAACCTCACCACATGAATGCAGCTAGCATGTTTTCTTTTTTCGTTGTATGGAAATGTTATGTAGTATGGGATGCATAACATTTTCATGTGTACGCCGCCCATGGCATGCATTAAGGCCTTTTTAGAATGCATAGCACATCATGCATATCATAACATTTCATAAGCACAACGTGCCAAGCTAAAGATTTGCATGATGACATATGTACACGCATGGTTTTGAGTCAAGCAGAATACAAATACATGCATTCATGGTTTAGGCACATGAGTTAGCATGATGGTGGTGAACCATCTTAGATTAAGCATAACATCATCATGGAAAAAACAACTCCCAGAGCAAGTTTTGCAGTTGAAGTTCATATTTAAGTGTGTTTGTCTGTACCGGGTAGTTTTGTTCTAGCTGTTGGGCTAGGTTTTGTCTAACGCTTGTGCGATTATAGGATGGCGAGACGTCCTGCGACGAGATCGACCCCCCAATCCTGGGGTGAGACGTCAGGAGCGCAATGCGAGACGTTGGTAGAAAACCTGCGGCAGAGTAACGAGGTCTTATCGAGGCAGGTAGGGGCTATGCAGGCTCAGATTCAATCTCTTGTAGCGGTGGTGGCGGGACAGACTCCGAGAGTTCAGGACCCCGCTGAGGGGGTAGCTATTCATGCCCCTCCTGCTCCTCCTGTGCCTATGGTTGTGCTGCCCCCGGGGATGGCGTTCATATCCAAGTTTTAGCGGCTTAGGCCCCCTACTTATGATGGGCAAGCAGATTTCATGATTTTGGATGACTGGCTGATTTCCATTGAAGAGATGTTCTCTTACTCTGGGATTGCGGACGATCAAAGAGTGATGCTCGCTGCCTATCAGCTCAAGGGCTTAGCAAAGAGTTGGTGGCTGAGGGAGAAAGAGAGCTTGGTGACAGGATGCACTTGGGAGTCATTTAAGGTGATGTTGTTAAGTAAGTTTCTGCCTTCAGTCGAGCGGGACCGGCTAATGAATGACTTTCTTCATTTAAAGCAGAGGAAACTCACGGTTAGTGAGTATGAGATTGAGTTTAGTAAGTTGAGTCGGTTTGCTCCTGGTCTGGTGAGTGTTGAGGCAGACCGAGTTAAGCGATTTCTGGGTGGACTAAGAAGCGATATTCAGCAGTTAGCGAATGCCTACGAAGCAGTCAGTTATGCCGGTGTGGTTGAAGCTTCTTTGAGGGTTGAGGCCATTGAGAATGCCAAGAATAGAGGCCAGTAGTTGAGGAAGGATAAGCGGATGTCCGGTGGAGGGAAGAGCCCTCAGGAACCTGATGTTGTCTCGAGAAAGAAGATCAAAGAGGTTTGTAGTTTTTGTGGCCGGCCAGGCCACCCCTTTGAGAAGTATTTCAAAAGGTTGGGAGCGCAGAAGAAGGAACAGGTGCACGCAATTCAGGGTGCTCCCAGAGGATACTTGGTGTGTGCCTTGTGTGGAAGGAAGGGGCATGATGTTGCCCAATGCTGGTTAAAAGATAAAGTATGTTTTCAGTGTGGGCAGAAGGGTCATCTCAAGACAAGGTGCCCACAACTCCAGCCTATTCTGCAGCCAGTTCCCCTCCAGGCTTTACCACTGCCTCAACAAATGGATAAAGGAAAGGGGAAGCTGAATGTGCTTTCGGCAGACGAAGTGCAGACCTCGACCCAGGTTATCTCAGGTTCGACTCCTCCCCAGTCGTTTCGTTATGTTCCCTTTTTGGTTGTAGTTTTCGTTTTAGCGCTTATTGCCTTAGATGCGTGTGCAATTCGTAGGACGATTTAAGGTAAAGAACCACTGGGTGCGCGTTCTCTTCGACTCCGGCGCTACCCACTCGTTCGTGGCTAGAGCCTTCGTGCAGCGGTTCAGTTTGGGCCTTGATCGTGTTGGTGGTGCCTTCTGCGTTAAGTTCCCCTCCGGTGACTCTGTGGTTACGGACCTGGGTGTCCTTGATTGTCCGATTTTGTTGGGGGATTTTCTAGCAAAGGCAGATCTGAAGGTGATTGACCTGGAGGATTTCGACGTTATTTTGGGCATGGACTGGTTGTCAAGGTGCAATGCAGTTATCCAGTGCAAGGGTAAGCGCTTGGACTTCGTCAAAGACAACGGTCAGCCAGGGAGCGTTTATGGGTATTCTCTCCAGGAGTCTCCAGTCATTTCTGCGGTGCGTGCTCGAAAGTTGCTTGATTCTGGCTGCTTTGCCTGTGTGGTCTCTCTGGTAGGGGCAGTTGTTAGTCTGCCGCGATTGGAAGAGATTCATGTAGTGTGTGACTTTTCTGATGTGTTTTCTGACGATCTTCCCGGTCTTCCACCCGATCAAGATGTCGAGTTTGTTATAGATTTGGAGCCAAGCATGCGTCCTATTGTAAAGGCACCGTACCGGATGGCCCCGCGAGAGCTGGAAGAGTTGTGAATTCAGCTGGATGAGATGTTGGCAAAAGGTTTCATAAGGCCGAGTTCTTCGCCTTGGGGTGCACTGGTGCTGTTCGTTAAAAAGAAAGATGGGTCGATGAGGTTATGCATCGACAATAGAGAGCTGAACACGGTTACTGTTAAGAACAGGTACCCCTTGCCGCGAATTGACGATTTGTTTGACCAACTGCGTGGTAGCTCTGTGTTTTCCAAGATTGATCTTCGATCGGGCTATCACCAGTTGAGGATTCGGGAGTCAGATGTTCCGCGGACGACGTTCCGCTCTCGTCATGGGCATTTTGAGTTTTTGGTTATGTCATTTGGTTTGACTAATGCGCCCTTGGCTTTTATGGATTTGATGAACAGAGTTTTCAAGGATTTTCTAGATAAGTTTGTGATTGTCTTTATAGACGATGTTTTGGTGTACTCTAAAGATGCGAAGGAGCATGATCGACATTTGCGTCTGGTCTTGGTGACTCTGAGAGACCATAAGCTATACACCAAGCTGAGCAAATGCGAATTTTGGTTGCCTCAAGTTTCTTTTCTAGGCCACGTGGTTAATAAGGAGGGAATATCAGTGGACCCAGAAAAGATCGATGTTGTTATGGAATGGGCGAGACCTGTTACTCCCAAAGAGATCAGAAGCTTCTTGGGTTTGGCTGGCTATTATATAAGATTTGTAGAGGGATTCTCTACCTTGTCCGCGTCGTTTACCAAGTTGACGCAGAAGAGTGTAGCCTTCATATGGGATGGCAAGTGTGAGGAGGCTTTTGAGGAACTAAAAAGACGGTTATGTTCGGCTCCAATTTTGTCTTTGTCTACGGAGGGTAGTGAGTATGATATATATGTGGATGCGTCGCATGTTGGACTGGGCTGCGTTTTGATGCAGGGCGGGAAGGTGATTGTGTACGGGTCGAGGCAGCTAAAGACTCACGAGAGGAATTACCCTACGCATGACCTGGAGTTTGCAGCTGTGATCTATGCGATGAAATTATGGAGGCATTTGCTATATGACGCGCAGTGTAAGATTTTCACAGATCATAAGAGTTTAAATTATGTCTTCACCCAGAAAGAATTGAATCTGCGCCAGCGGCGATGGTTGGAGTATGTGGCCGACTATGATGTTGAAATCCAGTATCATCCGGGCAAGGCTAATGTGGTGGCCGACGCCCTGAGTTGGAAGTCAGGGAAGATTTTCAACCTCTCCACCGAGCGCCTAGTGGAAGAGTTCCTTTTGATGGACATTTCTGTGGGAAGCTGCGATTCGCAGAGTAGTTTGGTAGTTGCAGAACTTTCGTGGATTGCGCTTACGAGACTGCATCAGAAGGATGATCCTGATCTTCTGCATTTGTATCTTCGAGCTGAAAAAGGTGAATTACAAGATTTCTCTATAGATGATGCGGGTACCTTGAAGTATCGTGGCAGGTTTTGCATCCCCGCCGTTAGAGATATCCGGGATTTGGTGTGCAGAGAAGCCCACGGATCTAGTGTTGCCCACCATCCAGTGTCTACCAAGATGTATCATGATTTAAAGAAGATTGCCTGGTGGTATGGGATGAAGAGAGGTATAGCCAGATTTGCTTCTGAGTGTCACACTTGTAGGCGTGTGAAAGCCGATCATGGGAGGCCTGGTGGCAAGCTGACTCCCTTGGAGATTCCGACGTGGAAGTCGGAGAGTATCTCGATGGATTTCATTACAGGCTTACCGAGATCTCCTAAGGGGCATGATTCCGTTTGGGTAATCGTAGACATATTGACGAAGAGTGCTCATTTCGTACCATTTAAGATCGATTGTCCGATGAGGAAGATAGCCGAGATGTATCTTGAAGAGGTTGTCAGATTGCATGGTGTACCCGTAAGTATCATATCGTATCGAGACTCTAGGTTCACGTCTCGTTTTTGGAAGAGCCTCCAAGAGGGGTTGGGTACAGATTTGAGATATTCCACAGCTTATCATCCGCAGACCAACGGTCAGACGGAGCGAGTAAATCAGATTGTGGAAGATATGATCCAATGCTATATTCTGGACCACAGAGGAGCGTGGGACGAGCGCTTGCGGCTTATGGAATTCGCATATAACAACATTTATCAAGAAAGCTTGCAAATGGCTCCTTTTGAAGCTTTGTATGGGAGGCACTGCAGGACTCCCTTGTTTTGGGCTGAGCTTGGCGAGAGACCTTTGTTGGGTCCAGAAGCGGTCGAGGAGATGGAAACCGCTGTGAAGCTTATTCGGGAAAAGCTTCGTTTAGCCTAGGAGAGATATGAGAAGAACGCCAACCGGCGTAGATCGGACTTGGAATTTGTTGTGGGGGACTCGGTGTTCTTAAAGGTCTCCCCGTTGATCGGAGTCAAGCAGTTTGGCAAGAATAGGAAGTTGGACCCGAGGTACGTGGGGCCGTTTCTGATTGTTGAGCGGATTGGGTTATCAGCCTATAGGCTGGCTTTGCCCGCAAATTTCCCTGGCGTGCATGATGTCTTTCACGTCAGTCAGCTACGGAAATGTGTGCTGGATGGCAGACAGGTTTTGGATTCTGTGCCTCAGTTGGAGCCGAATCTTTCTTATGTGGAGGTGCCTGTCCGCATTTTGGATTCTCAAGTTCGTGCGTTGCGGAAGAAGACTATTCCTATGGTTAAAGTTTTATGGAGGAATCAGGATGTGGAAAGCGCGACTTGGGAATTGGAGTCGGCTATGAGGGAGGCTCACCCTCATCTGTTTCCCTAATCTTGTGCCTGGTATGTTCTGTTTTATTTTTATATATAGCCCTTTCCTGGCTCTTTCTCTCTCCTTCTTTATAGGAGTGTCGTGAGTAAAGTTTCAAGGCGAAACTTTCTTTTAGGGGGAGTGGCTGTAACGCCCCCGGTTTTTCTGTGTTTTGTTTGATCTCTGGCTGGCGTTACGATGTTGTGTTTCCGGCCTTTCGCCATTTTAGAGCGTGGTCTTAACTCTTTAGGTTCCTTGTGTAGCCTGGTTGTAGCCTGTTAGCAAGATTCCCCAGCTAGCCGGAGTCTGTTTGGTGACTCGGTTGGGCCTCTTAGGGAATGCTTGTGTTTTGGCTTCGGGTGGTGATATCCCGAGTTTTGTTCGTCGAATGCTAATTTCGACTTCGCAGTTGTGTTCGTAGCGTGGGTTTTTAGCTGCGATGTGAATTTCATCAATTTCTGAGATGTTTCGGTTCTCGCGTCGTTTTGATATTGCAAGTAATTAATACATATTGATTTGTTTACTATTAAAATTGGTGCTTATAAATAGCCTTAGGTTAGAAATTAGGGCTCGGTTCATTGTCTCTTTTCATTGTCTTTTTTTGGAAGAAGTCGCCGCCTGTACGAGAGGAAGAGAACCGCCGGACTGCCCTAGCCTTCGGACGCCGATTCCTGGAGATTTAGCGGTCGAAATTCGATTTCGAGAGTGGATCTGGATTGCTCTCTCTTGGATCTGCATTCCTTCTGTTCCTCGGCTTGGTGCTCTGCGGCTAGATCCGAGAGTGAGGGAAGTGGCCGACCAAGCTTTGCTGGTATTGAGGCAAGTGATGTTCCCTCATCCTTGCCAAAGCTGATCCTTGTTTTTCTTCTTGATTAAATTTTATCTCTCTCCTGCTTAGATCTCAGGTGTACTCTAGGATTCGTCCCCGATTATACTGTTGTTAGTGTAGAGAAGTTCTAGTTAAATCTCAGTTTTTCCTGAGAGAATGTGTCTAATAGGGACGGATTTGGTACGGTTCGGGTTGAGTAGTTAGCAATTGCCGATAGATGTTGAATTTCTTTTTTGTAGAGAGGCGTTTTGTTCTTGTTTTGGTTGGTTGCTGGATCTAGCGCTAGTGTCGAATGGGACTCGACACCGGCCAGTCGAGGTGTCGACACATTGTGTCGACACCGGCCAGTCGAGGTGTCGACACATTGTGTCGACACCGGCAGTCGCGGTGTCGACACTTTGTGTCGACACCGGCCAGTCGGGGTGTCGACACTTTGTGTCGACACAGGCCAGTCGAGGTGTCGACACCTTGTGTCGACACCGGCCAGTCAGGGTGTCGACACTTTGTGTCAACACCGGCCGGTCAGGTTGTCAACACTTTGTGTCGACACCGGCCACGGTAGTGTCGACACCTTGTGTCAAAACCGGCCGCAGTAGTGTCGACACTTTGTGTCGACACCGGCCTGTTGTGGTGTCGACACATCGTGTCGACACCGGCCAGTCGAGGTGTCCACACATTGTGTCGACACCGGCCAGTCGGGGTGTCGACACATTGTGTCGACACCGGCCAGTCGGGGTGTCGACATATTGTGTCGACACCGTCCAGTCGGGTGTCGACACCGGTCAGTCGGGGTGTCGACACTTTGTGTCGACACCGGCCAGTCGAGGTGTCGACACCTTGTGTCGACACCGGCCGCAGTAGTGTCGACACTTTGTGTCGACACCGACCTGTTGTCGTGTCGACACATCATGCCGACACCGGTTGCTGTGCCGGTTTTGGGTCAGGTAAGACTCGGAGTTGGTTCGGGTTAGGCGTGCAAGGCCGCGTCGGTTGGACCCGACATTTTTTCCTTGGGTTCGTGTGTTTCTTTAGGATTGTTAGTGTGAATTTTCCCTAGGGGGGGTATTGGGTGTTCGGCTAATTTTTGCATGCCGACTCTTCGATTGTGGCAGGTGGTGGAGTTTTGGTGGCCTCTGGAGGGGTGGTTTTTTTGTGGAGAGCTGTGGCCACCGCCTTTTGCCCCGGTTTGGGCTGGCGTGTGTGGGACCCTAGTGCTGCCACCGTTTGACCCCTTAGCCCTTTTTGGATCTGATTTTGGTTATGTATTCAGATCCATGTTTTGATCACTGTCATTAACCCATGTGTTAGGACTGTTAGTACCTTTCCTATTCTATGGCTTCTTCTTTTGGCATATATGTATATGTCTTGATACTGTTGCCGACTCTTTTGGTAGGGCATATTGCTTTTATTGCTCGCACTTGGTGTGCTCTGCTGTGCTGTAGACATTGCTCTTTTCTTACTGTCATCCCCTTTCTTTTACTTATAGCAATTGTTGCCGGGTTGATAAACCCTTCTTATTTGCTCATAAATCTAATGCTTTATTTACCTTTTGATTATTTTCTTGCTGAGGTGTTCTTTTCTTGAATGACTCAGGTCCAGGTTGTAGCCAGTTCAGCAGCTAGTTCTTTTGGAGGGGCTTGTTGGTGGCCTCTTGGGTAGCTGAGATAGCTGATCCCCGATTTTTGTGAGGTAGTTCTTTACCTTTCTGTATAGACATACATACTCACTAGTGGGTTCGTGTCAGGTTGTTGACGCCCACTGGTGGCTTCTTGCGATGCTGAGTATGAATTTAAACTGCTATTTACGCCTATTTGTGGTTGTTTACTTGCTTCTGGGAAGGATTTATGCTAGGTTGCATGTTAGATATTTTAAACCCTAAAGACATTACTATATGTAACTCATGCATAGCATGTTTATAAAACCAAGACACTATTTTTTCTTAGTGTAAAAGACTATCTTTCATATATACTATATTCGCTTTAGAGTTGTGCATACCATGAGTCGTCCCTCGGGGACACTTATGCTCATTTAGGGTGTCAGCTTAAGTGTGCAGTTATCCCCTGCACGACGTGGCATCACAACACGTGTTTTCTCTTGCTCTGATACGGTTTTATCGTTGAGAAAATGCGGGTTGTGACAGTAAGGCTCATCGCCTTTCGTTTGATAAGTCACAAACTGTAACACCCCGGATTTTTGATTGCGTACGCGTGATGGGCGGTACGTTGACTTTGACCGTTGTTCGAGCATGGTTTTTCCCGCGGGCGTGCGAGTGGTTGTTTTGGGTGCTGAATTGCACAATTACCCAGCAAACCGGAGTCCAAATTGGGGACTCGGTGAGGCCTCTTAGGGAATGCTTGCACTTTTTCACGCCTGAGTAATGTTGCTCAAAATGGGTTGCTGGTACAGGAAATAAAAAAAGGGTAAAAAGTTCTTAAGGCAAAAATGGTCTAGGACATCACAGAAACACTTTTCAAAACAGGGAAAAATGGTCGTTTTTGTGCGTGACACGCCCCCTGACACGGGCGTGACCCAGATCGTGACCTGGGCGTGACCTCCTTGACTCGACGAATTTTTCTTGCGTCGAGTTGAGCTCGACGAATGGGGTACACGCCCCCTGACACGGGCGTGTCACGGGCCGTGTCCCGCTTTGTCGAATGTCGAGTGTCGAGTGTCGGGTATCGAGTGAGGGTACACGGCCTGTGACACGGGCGTGTCACAGGGCGTGTCCAGCTTGTCGAGTGTAGAGTGTCGCGTGTCGAGTGTCGAGTATCGAGTGTCGGGTGTCGAGAGAGGGGACACGGCCTGTGATACGGGCGTGTCATAGGGCGTGTCCAGCTGTGTCGAGTGTCGACACTTTCTGTCGACGAGGTGTCGAGACACGGGCTACACGCCCTAGGTCACGGGCGTGACCGACCCGTCACGGGCGTGTACCCGGCCGTGTACCGTGTGGATAAACTTGGAATTGCCGACTTTCTGCGCCGCTTAAGGTACACGCCCTGCGTCACGGGCGTGACACAGGGC
The DNA here is from genome assembly GCA_039583875.1 of Platanthera guangdongensis. Lineage (NCBI taxonomy): Eukaryota > Viridiplantae > Streptophyta > Magnoliopsida > Asparagales > Orchidaceae > Platanthera > Platanthera guangdongensis. The sequence continues at coordinate 123,803,649 of CM077153.1, read as the reverse complement.
GTGACCGGCCCGAAAATCGATTTTTTCCAGTTTTTTTGTGCCGTTCATTTCCTTGATTCTGCATCTAACGGTCCAGCTCTGTTCTGGAGGAAATAAGGCCGAAACAGAGAATTCTTCTCCTCATTTCATCTTCTTCTTCATCTTCTTCCTCATTTCAAAGGAAAAGCAAGGGAGAAAAGCTAAGGAAAGGGAAGAAGAAAAGAGGGCAGCCGTCGCGGTGTCATCTCGGTTCAGGCAAGCGGTGTTCTTCACCCTTGCCAATCTTGTTTTCTTGTTCTTTGATTAATTGCTCTTTCCATTTCCTAGTTTGTTCTTCTTGATTTGTGTTGTATCTCACTAGCCCTATTATGCTTATTTTGTTGCTTCTTATCAAATTTCCCTATGCTCAATGAATTCGTATGCTAGGTTGATTCATGTAATTTTTCTCGTTCATGTGAGTCATGTAGCTAAGTTGATTCATGTTCATGTAGCCTTTTTCTTGCCTAATCATGTGATTTGTTCTTGTTCCTCATCATATAATTCATGTACATCATAGCTTAATTCATTTTCTATCAACTTGTCGTCATGCGTGAGGACGATGAAAGGAAACGTGTTTAGCTTGGGTTATGGGGCGTTTTGCGAGGCGAATTGTGAACCATGGCAGGAGCGTTTGTGTGAGAATTCTGCAAGGGGTGGTGTGGTTTTAGTCTTGGTGGCCACCGGGTTTTGGTTTATGGTATGGGAGACCATTTTGGCCCCGATTTGCGCTGGTTTTGATTGGTGTGTTCCACTTTAGGGCCGCCACCGAAAGACCCTTGCGGAATTGAACTTAACCGCTGCTTATGTTTCACTAGTTTGGTTGTTTCTTGTTCGAAAGATGATGAATTTGGGCATGTGTATTGCCTTTTTGCTCTTGCGGGTTAAGCAGGACTTGATGAAAACTGCACGCACTTGGTGTGTTTTACATTTTGGAATTTATAGTGTTTAACACTTGGTTTCCACCTGTTCTTTTCATTCAGTACATGGCTACGGGGTCAGTAAGCCCCTTCTTTATCGATTATGAAATTCATGCTCACTTTTGTATAGCTTGGATGATTGCTGAGGTATTCTTTCTTGAATGCCTCAGGTGTAGGTTGTAGCCGGTTAGGCGGCTAGGTTTGGTGGTGGAGTTTCTTTGGAGCTAGCCGAGCTCGTTTCGCAAGGTAGCTCTTTATTATGTTGGACAGACATACTTGCACCCCAATGGGTTCGTGTCAGCTTGTTGGCGCCCATTGATGGTTGTCTTTACTTGTAATATATGAATACTAGACTGCTAATATGACTTGTTTAGATGGAATGATGTCTACTTGCTTTTGGGAAGGATTTATGATAGGTTGCATTAGATATTTGTAAGCTAAACAAAACCTATTATTGTATATCATGCATATATGTTTTGATCAACTAAGACATATTTTCCAAACAACGTAAAACGAACAATTTCTTTTATGATTATAAATCTAGGCTGCATATAGGAGCTCATCATAAGTAAACTAACGTATTTTCCGCCGCGTACAAACACATGTTTTAAATCATAAGACCGAGAGATACGGCCATCAAACGAAATAGTTTTCTTGCATACAACTGACGGTTTTCAATTGGTAAAGGAAGCGCCAATGGGTTGCCTGAGCGTGTGCAGTTATCCCCTGCACGACGTGGCATCATAACCCGTAGTTCCTCTTGCTCTGATACGATGTATTCGTTGAGGAAATGCGGGTAGTGACAGTTGGTATCAGAGCCAGGTTTGCTTGACAATTGGTCGGGCAAACTTTCTTTTTAATTGTAAGCATCATATCATACACACACTGAGGTGCCATCAGTATGTCTTGGCCGACGCACGCATACTACACTCATGGCATGACAAGAAGTATACGGGGCATATTATGTAGTATGGGATGCATAATATGTGGTTGTATATGGATCCACCATAGGGGCAACATGTGCGGGTTATGTTGTATGGGATGCATAACCTTACCACATGGATGCGACTAGCACGTTTTCTTTTCTTTCGTTGCATGCAATGCTATGTAGTATGGGATGCATAGCATTGTGATGCGTACGACCGCTCATGGCATGCATTAAGGCCTTTTCTAGATTGCATCGCACAGCACGCATAACATAACATGGCATGAGCACAACGTGCCAAGCTAAGATGTACATGATGACACATGTACACTCATGGGCTGGTTTTGATTGGTGCGTTCCACTTTAGGGCCGCCACCGAAAGAACCTTGTGGAATTGAACTTAATCGCTGCTTATGTTTCACTAGTTTGGTTGTTTCTTGTTCGAAAGATGATGAATTTGGGCATGTGTATTACCTTTTTGCTCCTGCGGGTTAAGCAGGACTTGATGAAAACTGCACGCACTTGGTGTGTTTTACATTTTGGAATTTACAGTGTTTAACACTTGGTTTCCACCTGTTCTTTTCATTCAGTACATGGCTATGGGGTCAGTAAGCCCCTTCATTATCGATTATGAAATTCATGCTCTCTTTTGTATAGCTTGGATGATTGATGAGGTATTCTTTCTTGAATGCCTCAGGTGCAGGTTGTAGCCGGTTAGGCGGCTAGGTTTGGTGGTGGAGTTTCTTTGGAGATAGCCGAGCTCGTTTCGCAAGGTAGCTCTTTATTATGTTGGACAGACATACTTGCACCCCACTGGGTTCGCGTCAGCTTGTTGGCGCCCATTGATGGTTGTCTTTACTTGTAATATATGAATACTAGACTGCTAATATGACTCATTTAGATGGAATGATGTCTACTTGCTTTTGGGAAGGGTTTATGATAGGTTGCATTAGATATTTTTAAGCTAAACAAAACCTATTATTGCATATCATGCATACATGTTTTGATCAACTAAGACATATTTTCCAAACAACGTAAAACGAACAATTTCTTTTATGATTATAAATCTAGGCTGCATATAGGAGCTCATCATAAGTAAACTAACGTATTTTCCGCTGCGTACAAACACATGTTTTAAATCATAAGACCGAGGGATACGGCCATCAAACGAAATAGTTTTCTTGCATACAACTGACGGTTTTCAATTGGTAAAGGAAGCGCCAATGGGTTGCCTGAGCGTGTGCAGTTATCCCCTGCACGACGTGGCATCATAACCCGTAGTTCCTCTTGCTCTGATAAGATGTATTCGTTGAGGAAATGCGGGTTGTGACACAAACGAGGAGCAAGAGACCATTGGAGTGTATTCATGGTGACTTGATGGGACCAACCGTCACTGCTAGCATTGGTGGGAGAAGATACATGCTCGTTCTGATTGATGACTACTCAAGATACACTTGGGTATATTTCCTGAAGGAGATGTCAGAAGCTTTCCGGTTATTTGTGGAGTTCAAGGAGCTTGTGGAGGGCCGGATTGGCTTACAGATCAAGAAGTTTAGATCAGACAACGGTGGTGAGTTTGTCTCCTCCGAGATTTCTAACTTCTGCAGGAAGCACGGGATCCAAAGAGAGCTTACTTGTGCTCATACTCCACAACAAAACGGAGTAGCGGAGTGGAAGATCCGTCATCTGACGGAAACCTGCAAGTGTTGGCTTCATGCAAAAGAAATTCCTAGGTCCTTCTGGGCAGAGGGGATGTCTTGTGCTTCTTATGTCATCAATCGTATGCCGCTCAGTCCGATAAACATGAAGTCTCCTTTTGAGATGTTGCTGAAGGAGAAGCCAAGCGTGGAACACCTTTAGGTGTTTGGATCAACTTGCTATGTGCATGTCCCGGATTCTTCAAGGATAAAGCTTGATGCAAAGTCAAGGAAGCTTGTCTTTGTAGGATATGATGAGCGGAAGAAGGGATGGAAATGCATGGATCCTGCGACGAAGAAGTTTGTTGTATCAAGAGATGTGGTCCTTGATGAACTGACGTCGTATGGAGGAGGCTCGATTGAGCTACCAGAGAGCAAGGTTGATGAAGAGCAGAAGGTGGCTGCTGAAATTCTGGAAGAGGAGCTTGCTGTATCACCAGCAGCTCTTGTTGCTTCAAGCTCTAGGGCAGAGGCTTCTAGTTCAGGAAGCAGGGGGAGCATTGCTCAAAGTGTGCTCGGGAATGGAGCTGAGCCTGATGAAGTAATGGAGATGGTGAGCAAGGAGCAGCCTCTTCGGAGATCAAAGAGGATTGTTAAGCCACCAGCTTGATACTGTGATGGGAATGTAGTGACTTTTGTCTCCTGTTTCTTTGCAGGTCCTCTGGATGAGCGAGAGCTTGCAAACTTCAATAAGGCCACTGTAGTCAAGGAGTGGGAAGATGCCATGAAGGAGGAGATTGCTGCTCTCAAGAAGAATAAAACCTAGGACCTTGTTCCCAAGGTTGATGGCATTACTCCAGTGACTTGCAAGTGGGTGTACAAGTTGAAGAAGAAGGCGGATGGGCGCATTGATAGATACAAAGCTCACCTTGTTGCTCGAGGATTCTCACAACAGTATGGAGAGGACTATGATGAGACATTTAGTCTAGTTGCAAAGATGACTTCAGTTCGTGTAGTGATCGCCTTAGCTGCTTGCAAGGGATGGAGAATGTGGCAGCTTGATGTGAAGAACGCTTTTCTTTACGGAGAGATCGATAAGGACATCTTCATGGATCATCCACTTGGATTTGTCTTTGAAGTTCATCTGGACTATGTTTGCAAGCTCAGGAAGGCTCTCTACGGGTTGAATCAGGCTCCAATTGCTTGGTATGAGAAGATAGCAGAATACCTCCAATTCTACGGATTTCTTTCTTCCAACTCGGATTCAAGCTTGTTCATCAAGAAGAAGGGGGAGCTTCAAGTCTTGGTCCTGCTGTATGTTGATGATATGATCATCACAGGGAATTTAGAGGAGGAGGTAGCTAGGCTTAGGGCTGAGCTAGCTATTCGCTTCGAGATGAAAGACTTGGGAGAGCTTCATCACTTTCTTGGTCTTGAAGTAGAGAGGAAGGAGAGCGAGATTCTCATTTGCCAGAAAGGGTATGCGGATCGCATTGTAAATCGATTCGGCATGAGTAAAGGGAAGAGTTGCTCTACTCCTCCAGATCATGGGCTGAAGCTTCGAAGAGATGAAGGAAAAATTATTCCTGATCCCTTGGTGTTCCGAGCTCTAGTGGGGAACTTGATCTACCTGACGATTACAAGGCCAGACATTGCTTACGCTGTTGGCCAAGTAAGTCGGTTTATGGCAGAGCCAAGGAAGTCGCATCTGGTTGCAGCAAATAATATCTTGAAGTATGTCAGGGCTACTTTTGATGTGGGACTCTTCTATAGAAGGGACACATGCTTTTCTTTGCTTCGATACACGAATGCTGATTATGGTGGTGACTCGGATGATCGAAGATCAACTTCGGGTTATGTTTTCACTTGTGGATCAGCTTGCATCTCGTGGTGTAGCAAGAAGCAGGACTCGGTGTCTGTGTCTACTATAGAAGCAGAGTACAAGGCTTCGGCCTTGGCTACTCGAGAAGCCATTTGGTTGAGGAGGCTTATAGAGGATGTTCATGAGGAAGTGCAAGGTCCTACTTTACTTCGAGGTGACAATGAGAGTGCTCTCAAACTGGTGAACAATCCAGTGTGTCATGCAAGGACGAAGAATATTGAGATCGAGCACCACTTCATAAGGGAGAAGGTGTTAGAGGGATCTCTTATGGTCAGGCATGTTAGAAGTGAAGATAATTTTGCTGACATCTTCACAAAGCCGCTGTCGAAGTGGCCATTTCAACGGTTACGAGGTTTGCTGGGCTTGATCACCACTTTTCACTTCAAGGGGGAGTGTTGAAATTTGTGAAGTGAAAATGGGTGATGGGTAGGCCGGGCGGTCAGAGCGGTCTGAGTCCGCGGCCTGGGCAGACTGATGGTTGCGGCCTGGGTGACCTGGACTGGTTGGACTTGGGGGCTTGGCTGTTCCTATGGAGCGGCCTGTGTTTGCAGCTCGGGTGGACTGGTGTGCGGCCTGGATGGTCTATGGCCAAGGAAGTCTTAGCGTCTTGGGCATCTAGTGGAGCGGCCTGAGCGGACTTTGTTTGGCGGTCTATTGGCGGTGCTCAGCTTGATCTGCGACCTTGCAGTTAGCCAGTTCTTGGGGTAACCGGGCGGATTGGAAGTTGTATCAGCGGTGTTGTGGCAGACTTGCTTTGCGTCCGTTGAGTCCGCTTTTGCAGACTGTCTTTGGAGATGGGCCTTTGTTTTTTTTTCAAGCTCTCCGGTGATGCGATGGATGTAGCCACATTCTTGTGGCGGACTGTCCTGATGATTAGCAGTCTGGGTCTTTTGTGTCCGCCATGCTCGCGCCAGTTGCTTGATGGGCTGCTAGAGTTGGTCATTCTCTGTGACAAGTCCATGGTGTTCGTAGTGTCTGTAGAGTCCGCTATTGACCGGGCGGACTGCCTGTTTGTCATGGACTCGTGGCGGACTGTGGCGTTGTTCTCAAGCTGTGCAGACTGCCTCCTTGTCCGCGTATAGTGTGCGGACTGATGCAGCTTGGGTTGTGGGTATCTGCATGCTATTGAGTCACGGACTGGCGCTATGCTTGTGATATACGAACTGGCTTTGTGTTCGCATGGTGGAGGACTGGCTTTGACCTGGCGCCTGACGGGTTTGAAGTCTGGCCAAGTACTTGCGGACTCGACGGACTGGGTTGCGTTAGCGCACGAGCTAGGGCGGTGACTCTATTCTTGGTGACCACACTCCTAACCTCGCCTATAAATAGAGCCCCCCGGCACATCTACAGTAACTGAGTGAACAGTAAGTTGAGTCTTGGTTAAGTGTTGCGGTCTGGTTTTTCCTGTCTGCGCGGGTTGAAGAGAACTGTTTGTTGTTTGCAGGTTGCACGGCTAACACTGAGGAGACAGGAGTTTGGCTTTGACTGCGGTCAGCATCAGTGAAGTTTGCTGTTTCAATCGGCGGTCTCAGCAGGTCGCTTCTATGGCTTGTTAGTTTCTCTGCTTCAGCTTTCCAAGTTCAATAACCTGTCTGACGGACTCGGGCGGGTAGGCGGTCTGTTCTTCAGTTCAGCAGCAGCTTGTAGCAGTCAGCGAATAACGGAGTGTCCGTGCGACCTCGCGGTCTCGGCGGACTCCGTGTTCTATTCGTCTTCTAGCAGAAGCAGAAGTTCGGGCGGGCTCGGCGACTTTGGTGGACTGGGCGGTCTCGGCGGTCTCCAGTTTTGTCCGCTCGAATTGTTTTACTTGTAATTTTTCTGTGTTCCTGTGTACTTGCGAAATCATGTCTCGTCATGTATACCTCGCTCTGTAAAGAAGAAATAAACATATGATCTGCTTGCCCCTGTGGTTTCATTTGGTGTTTGAGCTTGCTTTCCTAGTTTCTGCATGATCAAGGTGTGATCTTGACAGTTCTAAGGATATTAATTTGACGCTAGACTATCTCATTGACCACTTTGAGAAAATTCAACAGAGTTCACGTCCTGACTCTTGATCATGAGGTCGTCTACATACACCTCCAGGTTCCTCCCCTTTTATTCTCAGAAGACCCTATCCATCATCTTCTGGTATATCGCCCCGGCATTCTTCAGCCCAAAGGGCATCATTTTGTATCAGTAGCACCCATCCCCCGTGATGGAAGAGACATCTTTAATGTCCGGGGGGTGCATCCTTATCTGGTGGTAACCTGAAAATGCAACTAAGAACTCATTACAGGAAAACCAACGGCTGAGTCAACCAGCGCGACGATCCGAGGCTAGGGATAACAGTCCTTAGGGCATGATTTATTAAGTGAAGAAAAATCAACACACATACGCTGTAACACCCCAAAACCAAAGTTTGACCTAAGTTTGGAGTACACGGCCTGGGACACGGGCGTGTCACAGGCCGTGTCCTGCTCGGGTGAGCAGCTCGTCGATAGTTCGACGAAAATGCGTTTGATGAATTTTCGGGGGGAACACGCCCTGTGACAGGGGCGTGTCCGGGGGCGTGACCTAGGGCGTGTCTTCCTCTAGTTGTCGAACTTCACTTGAGTAGCTGCGCTCGACGAATACTCGAGAAAGAGGGTATATGGCCTGTGACACGGGCGTGTCACAGGGCAGTGTCCCGCTATTTTTATACTCGAGTGAATATCGAGGTGAGGTCTTGAGTATGTCTTAAATGACTCCAGTACGGGTATGATACGGGCGTGTCCGGGCTAACACGGGCGTGTCCCGTCCAAGTACTCGAGTAGTTGTATTTCTCTCGAGTAGTCCTCTCGAGTAGGTCTCGAGTGGGGTACACACCCTATGACACGGTCGTGTCCGGGCTGACACGGGCGTGTCATATGGCCGTGTCCTATTTTGGATAAATAGGTTCATGTGCCGCTTAAGGTACACGCCCTGTGACACGGGCGTGTCACAGGGCGTGTCAAACCCGAAAAGTCAATTTCAGAGAATTTTATGGCCGTCCATTTTCTTCAACCAGGATCTGTTGGCTCAGGCTCCTCCCTGCTGCTTTAAGGCCGAGAATGAGAAGAGAATTCTCATTATTCACTTGGCCACTATCTTTCTAAAAAGCTAGAGAGATGGGAGAGCAAGGAGAAGAAGGAGGAGAAGGAGAAGAGAGCCGGCTACCGGTGGAGCTTGAGATTTCCGATCTGAGGTCCGAGGCCATATTTGTGGAGGCAAAGCTGCTACTGTGCTTTCCAACCGGCCAGAATTCCATGGCTCCAAAGCGATCGTCAAGGGTAACGATCTTTATTCCTTGGACATGTGAAGTCCTTCCTTTTTGGCATGTGCATGGGTTTACCCCACCAGAGGGTGTATTGCAAGGGATTCTCTTGGGTTGATTCTTGGAATCCCCACTAGTTGGCATATAGATCCATAAATGAAGTACGAAATAGGCATGCTGTGTGAAGCCCATCTGGACAGGTTGGTCTGGATTGGTGATGTTGCATTTACACACCGGAGTAGACTCTGTGATTAAACGTGTAGTTTTTGGAGTCGATGGGTTGTGCTTATGAAGGGTAATAGCAGGAAGTACTGGAGTGGTAGTCGAGGAAAATACCCTTGTGGATATTCAATGGGTTGTGTCTGTGAAGGGTAGTAGCAGGAAGTACTGGCGTGGTCGTTCAGGAAAATACCCTTGATGCTTGTGATGCTTGTTGGGTTGTGCCTGTGAAGGGTATTAGCAGGCAGTACTGTCGTGGAAGCCCAAGAAAATAACCACAAATGCTTATGTTGTATGCTATGACCGATAAGGTTAACGCTAGGGCCGAAAAATGAGTTCTGTCGCTATCACTGGGCGTGACACTTAGTTAACCTATGATTGTGAAGCCAGTCCTGCGAGGATATTATGGCTATTTGTGAGCTTGAAGAGCTCTGAAAAAGGCTTTGTGCTGAACGGACAAGGGGATGCCAACCCGCATTATTATGGTCATAGAACTAACGATTTGAGCAACCGACAAATGCTGAACTGTATCTGCGTTATGGTTGTCCGCCATGAGTGTCTGGATGATTGGCATTCGGCAGAAACGCATAGCGAGATTCTTAGGCATGCGCGCCATTAAGACTAAAGTCTCCGGCTAAAAGCCATGGAGCAAAATGCTCAAGTTTGCCGTTGGAATTTGGACCTTGAATGGCGGTGGTCGACTGGTATATCCAGTACACCAAGAATGTGCCCTAAGTGCACAGATCGTCGGGCCGCGTGGCTGACAGTTATGATGGAATGTTTGTGCGGGAGAGCACAATGTGATATATATATATATATATATATATATATATATATATATATATATATATATATATATATATATATATATATATATATCTGCATATGAATTACTATGCCTGCAGGGAAGGAATGCCACTGCCCTGGGAAAGGGGTAGGGTCGTTATAAATTGGTCAACTGAATGCTGACCGTTGACTTGTTTGCCACCGTTGAGTGGGCTGTCCTTGTACAGGTGCTGGAGAGCCGAGCGAGACATATAAAGGCTGAAGTCCCTGCTGCTGCTGCTGCTGCTACTGCTAGCCCTTGAAGGCTAAGCTGAAAAATGTTGTGTTATGTTCATGTGTGGCTGCCCTGCACGCCGATGTTTGGAAGCCACGTTTGTAAAGAGCAACTGTAAGGCCATAAGGCCAAATGATATTGTATTTGATGCACATTCCTTTATAAATGTGGGTATTTATATTAGTGGACATTCATGGTTGGAGTTCAGCATTTCTGTTAAAAGCTTCCGCTAGAATGTTATGAGTTGGGATGCGCAACTCTGATATCAACTCGTGACTTCGCCGCCTGTTTTGTGGTATATGGTGTGGGGCCCTGGCCGGACCTTCTATTATATGCTATATGAACGGATGGAGATGTTACATTTTTGGTATCAGAACCAGGTTTCGATCCTGGGACCTGTAGTATCAGCTGTCTCGGTCTTTCCCTTTCGAATTCGTGGTCGAATTCTTTTGTGGGGTGGCGGGCACGTGTCTGTGCGAACCGCGTTAACACTAATGAACTCTGGAATGCCCACGTAGGAATGCAAATACACTTGTTTGAGGAACCTACGCGTTCCTATATTGTTATTTTTGCTTGTGCGAGGTCGCTAATGTGCGTGTCTTGTTCACCTATAGGTGACTCGGAGTGGTGTTAGGCAGTCGGAGCCCCAGCGTTCTGATGAGAGTACGGCTCCCGCTGAGGTGCCTACACCTCCGCCTTCTGCAGAAACTGTCCGCTTAGTTGTTGAGGCCCTATTTGCGATGATCCAAGCACAGCCTACTGGGCAGGCACAAGGGCAGGCGCAGCCGGCATTGAGGCCATAACAGGTTGCGGCGAGGCCAGAACCTATTGCGGCTGTGGATCCTCGAGCAGCTGAAAGGTAGTTGAAGTAGTTCATGAGCTTTAATACGCCTACATTTACGGGTGTGGGATCCCCTACGCAGGCAGAAGACTGGTTATCGCGCGTCAAGCGTATCTTGACGGCGATCAGGACAAAGGAAGATCAGAAGGTCACCTTGGACACCTTCTTACTAGAAGGAGAGGCTCGGCTATGGTGGGATGAGATGGAGTTACACCACTTAGCGGGCAGGCAGTTAACACAAGTGTCGATTGAGGAGTTCTCCCGAATGTTCCTGGCAAAGCACCTACCAGTGGCACAACGCATTGCCATGGAAAATGAGTTCCAACGGCTGACACAAGGAGAAGGTAGTGTTGAAACTTACCTGCATGAGTTCACGAGGTTGGGACTGTATGCGGGTTCGATCTTCGCCGATGAGCAGCGGAAAACCGATCGGTTCTATGAAGGATTGCGGGACGATTTGCGATTCCTGCTTTCGAGTTTAGTGAACCAAGGGTTCCAGGCGTTGGTTGATACTGCGTGCACGCTGGAGAAGGACATGAAGAGGGTGTAAGGAATGCGGGCCTTGGCTGTGACAAAGCCGGAGTTCAAGGCGCCCCGACCTGGCAAATCGTATTATAAAATGAAATGGGGCAAGAGGTCCAAGTCGTCTGGACAAGCTCCTTCTACGGTTGCATCGGGAGCAACGTCGGGGGTCACGTCGAGGCCAGAGACTCGTACTTGCTTTACATGTGGAAAAGTGTGGCATATGGCCCGTCACTGTCTGAGTGGTTCGCCAAAGAGAGAAAAGAAGGCGGGAGCATCTTATGGTGAGAAGGGAAAGGTAGTGGTGGAGTCCTCTGCATCCCAGCCGCAACCCCGAGTCTACAACCTTGGCCTGCAGGAGGCCATCAAGCAAAGTAATGTCGTCACAGGTATCAGTTAAGTTATTGAATGCTTTTCTTATTGCATGCTTTGTATGTGGCTTGTGTATGATATGGTTGCCACAGGATTTGTTATGATTCGGAACACGTTGGCGAGAGCACTATTTGATACGGGTGTTTCACATTCATTTCTGTCTAAGGACTTTGTAGCTCAAATTGGAGTACCTAGTCATGTGAAGACAGAGAGTGTGAAGGTGTTATTACTGAATGGTTGTTTGATTCTTGCGAATAGGGCTTGCGATGTGGCGGTTCAAATCGGAAGTCGGGATTTCTGTTTGAACGCATCTGTGCTACCGATATCGGAGTTTGTTGTGATCTTTGGTATGGACTGGCTCGCGGAGTAGCATGCCTTTATTGATTTTAATTCCAAAGAAAACACACTTGGCCAAAATACTGAGCTTGAGACTAAGTTCGCGGGTATGCGAGGAGTGAGCGGGGCCTTGATGTCTGCACTCCAAGTCGTCAATGTTGTTCAGAAGGGCGCGAAGTTTTTCTTCACGTTGATTCAGGTTGTTGAGCCTAAGGGCAATGTGAGTGATGTTCCGATTGTATCAGAGTTTGCAGATGTGTTTCCCAAGGATCTTCCTAGGTTACCACCCCAGCGGGAGATTGACTTCACGATTGAGTTGGTGCCAGGTGCGGAACATGTGGCCCGCTCGTCATATCGTGTCGCGCCAAAGGAAATGGCTGAGTTGAAAGTCCAATTGCAAGAATTGCTAGATCAGGGATATATACGCCCAAGTATGTCACATTGGAGCGCACATATTCTGTTTGTGAAAAAGAAGGATGGTGGTTTGCGGTTATGTATTGATTACCGCGGATTGACTAAGCTGACAGAGAAAAACAAGTATTGGATTCCACTGATAGATGAATTGTTCGATCAGCTAGTGGGATCAACTGTCTACTCTAAATTGGATTTGAAATCTGGATATTATCAGTTGAAGATTCGGGAAGGTGACATTCCCAAGACCACATTTGGAACACGCTACGGTCATTATAAGTTCAGGGTAATGCCGTTTGGGCTATGCAATGCGCCATTAGTGTTCATGGACCCGATCCACCGAACGTTCTGAGAGTACTTGGACTTGTTTGGAACCGTGTTCATTGATGATATCTTGGTGTACTCTCAATCTGAAGCTGATCATGCAAACCACTTGCGGCTGGTGTTGCACACCTTGCGAAGGAATAAGCTCTATGCCAAGTTCTCGAAGTGCGAGTTTTGGCTGTCGTCAGTGGCTTTCTTGGCTATGTGTTCAGTGGAGAGGACATAATAGTGTATCCGTCAAAGATAAGAGCCATTCAGGAATGGCTGGTGTTGTCTTCGGTGGCCAAAGTCAGGAGTTTCCTTGGACTGGCAGGCTACTATAGACGGTTTATAGCGAACTTCTCGGGATCGCTTTGCCTCTGACCACACTGACGCGAAAGTATTAGAAGTTCGTTTGGATGCCGGACTACGCGCGAGCTTTTGAAGAGCTAAAGAGTCGGTTGACCAGAGCGCCTGTGTTGACATCGCCATGTGGTACCGACGGATATGAGATCTATAGTGATGTTTTAGGCAGCGGCTTAGGTTGCGTTCTTCTGCAATTTGGAAAAGTGATTGCTTATGGCTCACGCCAGTTGAAAGTGCATGAGCGAAATTATCTCGTCCACGACTTAGAGTTGGCAGCTGTGATCTTTGCATTGAAATTATGGCGGCATTATCTTTATGGCATAAAAGTGGATATCTTTACGGACCATAAGAGCCTAAAGTACTTGTTGGAGCAGAAGGATCTGAATATGTGACAATAAAGGTGGCTGAAGTTCCTTGGGGACTACACCCTTGAGATTCATTATACTCCCAGGAAGGGAAACGTGGTCGCTGATGCCTTGAGTCGGAAGACTCCGTCGAGGGCAAATTGGTTGCAGATTCACGATGAGCGTCTGATCCAGGAGTTGGAAGCATTAGAGATTTCTTGTGTTGATAAGAATTTCACAGTCGATGCATGTTTGAACTGGACGGAGGTACAATATGACCTAGAGGACAGAATTCGACGAGCAACGGAGCTGGATGAAAGTCCACAACGCTATGCAAAAGATGGGCTGTGTAACACCCCAGTTTTGCAAGGGGTTCAGTCTGCAGTTCTGAAAATTTTTGGGTTTCTGGCAGGAGGCACACGGCCTGCGACACGGGCGTGTCGCAGGGCGTGTCGAGGCCGTGTCGACACTCGGCCCAAGTGTCGACACTTTCGCTCGACAAAGTGTCGAGATGGGGGCACACGGCCTGCGACACGGGCGTGTCGCAGGGCGTGTCGAGGCCGTGTCGACACTCGGCCCAAGTGTCGACACTTTCGCTCGACAGAGTGTCGAGAGGGTGGCACACGGCCTGCGACACGGGCGTGTCGCAGGGCGTGTCGAGGCCGTGTCGACACTCGTCCCAAGTGTCGACACTTTGCTCGACAAGGTGTCGAGACTGGGGCACACGGCCTGTGACACGGGCGTGTCACAGGGCGTGTCCCGCTTGGTCGACGATCTTCGCTCGACGTTTTTCCGCGGTGTCGACACAAAGCCTATCGACGGGTGTCGAGACTTGGCACACGGCTTGGGACACGGGCGTGTCCCAGGCCGTGTCACCTCTCGGGTTGGTGTTGGGGCCGTGTCGTTGGAGACACACGGCAGGCCACACGGCCGTGTCGCTGGGGACACAGGCGTGTCGGATTGAACACGGGCGTGTCGAATGCCCGTGTCTGATTCCAGTCGCGTCGATTTGAGACGGCGAATGAGGCACACGGCCCTGGACACGGGCGTGTGCCAGGCCGTGTTCGGCCCAGGTCTTCTATTTTCCAGACGAATCGCGGCCATTCTTTTTCTGGTTTTAGGATCTAACGGTTCAGGCCATCTCCTGGGGAGTTAAGACCGAATTCAGGGTTGGAAACCCTCATTTGTTTTCCAAGTTTCTCTTTCTAAGATCTTGAGAAAAGCTAGAGCAAGGAGGAAGAAGAAGAAGGTCTTGGGCTGTAGGAAGGGTTTCGGTGCTCCAAATCGCGAGCCGAGTCCGGATCCGTGAAGCTTAGACCGCTGCGAAGATTTCCACCCGGCTATTTTTGCCATGGCAAGGAAGAGGAGTCGGAATGTAACGACATCTCTCCTCTCGGTCTTTAGGATGCACGTTTTTAGCATCGTTTTCTTCTAGATTTTTGGGCACCAAACTCTCAAATGAGAGGGGCTTTGGTTTGCCAAGGTTCAAGAGGAACCTCCGGGTTGATTGAGTCCGTCCCCGGCATATTTGCATTAGAGATCCGCTTCGCTAGTGGATTAGGCATGGTGGGTGAAGCCGTAGTCGCGACCGTTAGTCCGACTCGGTGATGTTGCATACGAACTTAGGGATTCGTAGAGATTTCCGTTGCGGCAAGATGCCGTTTGTGTTGTGATGGTGATTGTCCCGTTTGCTTGAAAAGGTACGTGTAGTCGAACCCGGACAAGGTTAGCTCCTCGTGGCGGTAGATGGTTTCCTTGAGGGACAAGGTTAGCTCCGTATGAGAATGAAGATGGTTTCCTTGGTGGACAAGGTTAGCTCCGCACGAGTTGAAGATGTTTTCCTTGGTGCGCGGGAACGCTGCGGTACAAAGAGGGATTGCGATGTGTTTAGTCTTGGTTGTGTTGTGCTAAGGCGTGGCTATGTCTCCGTGGTCGGCTGGCTATCCCGTGACATGTGCGTCATGTGTGGAGAGTGTCCCGGCGAGACTAGTCCCCTTCTGTGAGACTGACGAGAATGCCAAGCTTGGGGCAAGCCCGGGCAAAGAGGCCATGAGTGGGTGGTGTCCAGCAAGGCTTCTTAGAATCGGTCAGTCTGTGGTTGTTGGAATCATGACATGAGACGTCAGAGCTTGCAGGCAAGCCCGGGGCTAAGCCCACGAGCGGGTGGGGCCTTGGCAAGAATTCCATGTGGCGGCCTGTGCGCCGTGTGAGGGAGTCGTGTCTCCCTCAATGTTTGCGGCTTTATGCCAATTGGGGAAATGTGAGTACCCAAATGACGTGATGTTATGCTAGATGCATACGCTGTAGGGTACCTTGGGTGAAGCCCGGGTGTTGCATTCATGTTGCATAGTAGGCCCTTTCTTTATATGCTCAACCAGTAGAGAACATGTTTGTTGATTGAGACATCCAAACCTGTGTTAATGCTTTTCTATTTATAGATGTTTATATGGCATATGAAGTGCTGACTTGCAGGTTGGAGGGTTCCCCGGGGTCCGTTAGGGGCGGCCGGGAGGAGATGTGTTGTTACACAGTTTGAGGTCAGCCTTTGCTGACCCACGTTACTAATAATTTTTACAGGGCAAGGATCGCACGCAGGAACTAGCACGCCGGCCAAAAAGGCCTAAGCCCCATGAAGTGTTTTTCCCTCTTTTGTAGCACTACAGTTATGATGATGTTGTTTGAGACTATTTTGTCCGGCTTGCATGCCGAGGTAGACTAGGAGTGCTGAGCACATTCATGTTTGATTGTACTATTTACTTTTGGACATTTGATGTAAGGCCTTAAGGCCATTTGTTTACTCTTTTGGTTAGTGGATAACTTCTAGTTGTGCTTGGTTTTCCGCTGTGTTGTGCAAGTGTTTTGAGTTTGGGTAGCTATATCAACTTATAATACTAAAGCTGTGGCGTTCGTATGTTGTGGGGCCCCGGCCGGACCCATATTATACGTCCACTACAGGGGAGGTGTTACAATTTGGTATCAAAGCGAGGTTAGATTCAAGGTCAGCGTGTAGAGAAGTTATCCACATAAGAGTGACGCGGGACCGTGAGTGTCCTTATGTTTTAGTCTTGAGATTGGAGACTAATCCCTTATTTCTTGTTTTCCTGAAGAGTGCAAGCAACGAGGCGGGCACTTCAAGAGCAAGGGATGATCTCTCGGCGAGCAGTGCTACTGCTCCAGGCCTTTTGGGCACGGGTGTAAACCCGGCCGACTTCTGCCGTATGCTTGCAGAAGCGATGGTGGCAGCCCAAGCGGCGGCTGCAGCCCAGGTAGCAACCCCTGCTACACCGGACACGGCGACGGCCGTGCCAGGCGGAGAAGCCAGGCGAGTGGAGCCTTTGGCAGAAAGGGTGGTGGTAGGACATGGAGACCGACACATGAAGTACTTCCTGAGTTTCCATCCCCCATCCTTCAAGGGTGTTGGAACGCCAACGGATGCGGAGGATTGGTGGGTTCGTATTCAAGAACTGTTAAGGGCGGCAGAGATGCCAGAGGAAAAGAAAGCTGAGTATGCGGCGTTCATGTTGGAAGGAGACGCCAAGTTGTGGTGGGTGAGCCATAGCGGCCGCCTGTTCCCGGGACGCACCCCGTCAGTGGAGGAGTTTGGGGACGCTTTTCTTAAGAGGTATATCCCAGCTTCAACACGATTGGCCCTGCAGAGGCAGTTTCTGCATCTAATGCAGCGAGACAAGACAGTGGATGAGTACGTGCAAGAGTTCACCCGATTGGGTCGTTTTGCGGGAACGACAATGGCGGATGATATAGAGAGGGATAACCTCTTCTACCAAGGGTTGAGGGAAAATCTGAGACAACCCCTCATCTCCATGAAGAGGGCGGGATTTAATGAGCTAGTTGAAGCCGCCAGGAGCTTGGAGAATGATTTGGAGCGAACCCAACGCCGTAAGGGTTTTACTCCCAAGCAAGGGGAAGGGAAGCCTTCCCAATCTCATGGAAAGTCTGATGGGAGTAGGTGGAGGAAGAAGCCTTACACTTCCAGATCTGGTGAGAGGAGCAACTGGACGCCTGGGGGGTCCCACTCTAGGGGACCGCCGACGTGCTACAATTGCGGGAAGGTTGGGCACATAGCCCGTGCTTGTCAGCAAGGGGGAGCGGGGCAAGAGTCAAAGCAGGAGCAGTCTGTGCGCTTGGGCCCCAGTGCTGCAGAGAAAGGAAAGATGGCGGAGTCGAGCGCTTCTCGGTTCCAACCGGTGCAACCAAGGGCTTACAACCTTGGACAGCAAGAAGCGATCCGCCAGACTGATGTGGTGATAGGTATGAAGAGAATTTAAGTTTAAATTTTGTGCTTCATCCTTTTAGACTTTTGTGTAATGTCTATGTTGTAGGCTTCGTGTTAGTTTCCGGATACCCCGCTAGAGTATTGTTTGATACGGGAGCATCGCACTCCTTTCTTGCGGAGAGCTTCATCCGGAGAATAGGAGTTGAGTCTTTCTCGTCGGGAGCAGAGTTGAGAGTGCGCATGCCCAATGGGTCATCTATGACCACCGGGGCTAAAGGGCGCATTTGTTGGGAGCTAGACGGAGTTGTCTTCGCTCTGGAAGCGGCAGTGTTACCATTAGTAGAGTTCGATGTCATTTTGGGCATGGACTGGCTTGCAGAGCAGCGCGCCAGTATTGATTGTTTATCCAAGGTAGTGACTCTAAGGAGTAAAGGGCAAACAGAAGTCAAGTTTGAGGGCCTTGGTGGAGTGGCCTGTTCCCTGATATCGGCCATGCAGTTGGTGCGGGCGGTTAACCAGGGTGGTGTAGCACTTGTAGCGTTACTGGAGGTTCGTCTCTCCCAACTGTCTATTGAGGAAGTGCCTGTGGTGGCAGAGTTCAAGGATGTGTTTCCGGATGAACTTCCTGGAGCGCCTCCTCGGCGGGAGATCGACTTTTCGATCTAGCTAGTGCCGGAGGCTAGACCGGTGTCGCGTCCTCCCTTTAGGATGGCACCAAAGGAGTTGGCGGAACTTAAGGTACAGTTGCAGGAACTGTTGGAGCAAGGGTATATTAGACCCAGTTCTTCACCGTGGAGCGCACCGGTGTTGTTTGTAAAGAAGAAGGACGGTAGCATGCGCCTATGCATAGACTACCGAGAGCTGAACAAATTGACCGTCAAGAATAAGTATCCGATCCGTCGGATAGACGATTTGTTCGACCAATTGGTGGGGTCAGTGGTATATTCGAAACTAGACTTGAAGTCAGGCTACTATCAACTGCGAATTCGAGATGAGGACATACCCAAAACTGCCTTTGGTACAAGGTATGGACACTTTGAGTTTACGGTGATGCCGTTCGGGTTGACGAACGCACCATCGGTGTTCATGGATCTGATGAATCGGGTATTCCGGGAATACTTGGATTCTTTTGTGGTTGTTTTCATTGATGATATTTTGGTGTATTCCAAATCGCAAGTGGAGCATGAGACCCACTTAAGAATGGTTTTGCAAGTGTTGAGGGAGAATGAGTTGTATGCAAAATTCTCCAAATGCGAGTTCTGGTTGGAGAAGGTGGCATTTTTGGGCCACGTGATTAGTGGTGATGGGGTGGCAGTGGATCCAGCGAAAGTGGAGGCCATCAGAGATTGGCCGGTGTTGAGGACCGTGGCGGAAGTCCGAAGTTTTCTTGGACTAGCCGGGTATTATAGGAGATTCGTGGAGAATTTCTCGAAGATAGCTCTACCCCTCACCTCTCTCACTTGCAAAGACCATAAATTTGTGTGGACCCAAGAGTGCGGTCAAGCATTTGAGGCCCTGAAGGAGAGGCTTATGATGGCTCCGATCCTAAGTTTACCGCAAGGGACCGATGGATTTCAAATTTTCAGTGACGCATCGGGATGCGGTTTGGGTTGCGTTTTGGTGCAACATGGGAAGGTGATCGCTTTTGGGTCTAGACAGCTGAAACCTCATGAGAGGAATTACCCCGTCCATGATTTGGAGCTGGCGGCGGTAATCTTCGCACTGAAAATTTGGCGTCATTATGTTTATGGCGCAAGAGTGGAGATCTTCACGGACCATAAAAGCCTGAAGTATCTCTTGGATCAAAAGGACTTGAACATGCGGCAACGTAGATGGGTTGAGTTTCTTGGAGACTACGAAGTGGCGATCCAGTATACGCCGGGTAAAGCCAATGTGGTGGCGGATGCGTTGAGTAGAAAGTACTCGGGGCAAGGAAATTGGATCGAAGCTCATGATGAGCGGTTGGTTCGGGAATGGGAGTCCCTTGGATTGGAATGTGTTGCGAGAGGCGAGTCTAGCGTGGCTCGGTTGAACTGGATTGAAGTGCAAAACGACTTGTCCGATCGTATTCGGGAAGCGACTCGATTAGATGTAGAGTTTCAACCTTTTGTGTTGGAGGCTCAAACGGGGGAGAGCAGCACCTGGGAGATGATCGGGGGAATCTTGAGAAAGGATGGAAGGGTTTGTGTACCGCAGTTTGGCAATCTCCGTGAGGAGTTGATGTTTGAGGCTCACTTCTCAAAGTACTTCATTCACCCGGGCAGTACAAAGATGTACTTGGATATGAAGAAATCCTTTTAGTGGCCGGGGTTGAAGCGAGATGTAGCTTTGTATGTGAGTCGTTGCCAAACATGTGCCTTGGTGAAGGCCGAATGTCAGAAACCGGGCGGGTTCCTGAAGCCCCTTCCAATTCCTGAATGGAAATTTGAGGACATCTCCATGGACTTTGTGCATGGGTTGCCTAGATCGCAGCATGGGAATGATGCTATTTGGGTGATCGTGGATCGCCTAACCAAGGTGGCTCACTTCATCCCAAATCGGAAAGAGGACAGCGTGGAGAAGTTGGTGGAGTTGTATGTTCGCAACATTGTGCGACTGCACGGAGTTCCTAAGAGCATAGTCAGTGATCGAGATGGACGATTTACGTCCAAGGACTGGAGATTGGTTCAGAAGAGCTTGGGCACGAAGCTAAAGTTTAGTACGGCGTTCCATCCTCAGACTGATGGGCAAACGGAGAGAACGAACCGTACTATGGAGGATATGTTGAGAATGTGCGTTCTTGATTTTGGCAAGAGGTGGGAGGATCACCTCTTCATGGTAGAATTTGCGTACAACAACAGTTTTCAAGCAAGCATAAAGATGGCGCCATACGAAGCTTTGTATGGGAGGCGGTGTCGAACGCCAATGTCTTGGGCAGAGGCGGGAGACACCAAACTTTTGGGAAAGGATGTGGTAGTTGACGCTTGTGAGTTGGTTCGGACCATCCAAGAGCGTATGAAAGTGGCGCAAGACAGGCAAGCAAAATATTTTAATGCTCGTCACCGGAAGTTGGAATTTGCAGTTGGTGATTGGGTTTATCTGAAGGTTAAGCCGTTCAAAGGCGTCTCACGGATTCGCCGACTCAAGAAGTTGAGTCCAAGGTTTTTGGGGCCTTTTGAAATTGTTGAGCGGGTAGGAGAAGCAGCCTATCGGTTGGCGTTGTCCGCAGATTTGAGTGGATTACATGACGTCTTCCACGTCTCCGTGTTGAGGAAAGCCTTGGTGGAGGCTAGCGTGGTGATTGAGCCGGCATCGGTGCCGATTGAGGAAGACTTGAGGACGTGAGTCCTTCCAATCGCTATAGAAGATTTGGAGATTCGGCAGTTGCGGAATAAAGAAGTTAAACTTGTGAAAGTTCGTTGGGACAACTGCGGTCGTGAGGAGTTCTCGTGGGAGCGAGAACAGGCCATGCTAGAAGACTATCCAGAACTATTTTCGTCAGGTACAATTTAAGTTTTGTTCCTCTTTTGTTTTGAAATTTCGGGACGAAAATTCTGTTAAGTGGGGGAGAGTTGTAACACCCCAGTTTTGCAAGGGGTTCAGTCTGCAGTTCTGAAAATTTTTGGGTTTCTGGCAGGAGGCACACGGCCTGCGATACGGGCGTGTCGCAGGGCGTGTCGAGGCCGTGTCGACACTCGGCCCAAGTGTCGACACTTTCGCTCGACAAAGTGTCGAGATGGGGGCACACGGCGTGGGACACGGGCGTGTCGCAGGGCGTGTCGAGGCCGTGTCGACACTCGGCCCAAGTGTCGACACTTTCGCTCGACAGAGTGTCGAGAGGGTGGCACACGGCCTGCGACACGGGCGTGTCGCAGGGCGTGTCGAGGCCGTGTCGACACTCGTCCCAAGTGTCGACACTTTGCTCGACAAGGTGTCGAGACTGGGGCACACGGCCTGTGACACGGGCGTGTCACAGGGCGTGTCCCGCTTGGTCGACGATCTTCGCTCGACGTTTTTTCGCGGTGTCGACACAAAGCCTGTCGACGGGTGTCGAGACTTGGCACACGGCTTGGGACACGGGCGTGTCCCAGGCCGTGTCACCTCTCGGGTTGGTGTTGGGGCCGTGTCGTTGGAGACACACGGCAGGCCACACGGCCGTGTCGCTGGGGACACGGGCATGTCGGATTGAACACGGGCGTGTCGAATGCCCGTGTCTGATTCCAGTCGCGTCGATTTGAGACGGCGAATGAGGCACACGGCCCTGGACACGGGCGTGTGCCAGGCCGTGTTCGGCCCAAGTCTTCTATTTTCCAGGCGAATCGCGGCCATTCTTTTTCTGGTTTTAGGATCTAACGGTTCAGGCCATCTCCTGGGGAGTTAAGACCGAATTCAGGGTTGGAAACCCTCATTTGTTTTCCAAGTTTCTCTTTCTAAGATCTTGAGAAAAGCTAGAGCAAGGAGGAAGAAGAAGAAGGTCTTGGGCTGTAGGAAGGGTTTCGGTGCTCCAAATCGCGAGCCGAGTCCGGATCCGTGAAGCTTAGACCGCTGCGAAGATTTCCACCCGGCTATTTTTGCCATGGCAAGGAAGAGGAGTCGGAAGGTAACGACATCTCTCCTCTCGGTCTTTAGGATGCACGTTTTTAGCATCGTTTTCTTCTAGATTTTTGGGCACCAAACTCTCAAATGAGAGGGGCTTTGGTTTGCCAAGGTTCAAGAGGAACCTCCGGGTTGATTGAGTCCGTCCCCGGCATATTTGCATTAGAGATCCGCTTCGCTAGTGGATTAGGCATGGTGGGTGAAGCCGTAGTCGCGACCGTTAGTCCGACTCGGTGATGTTGCATACGAACTTAGGGATTCGTAGAGATTTCCGTTGCGGCAAGATGTCGTTTGTGTTGTGATGGTGATTGTCCCGTTTGCTTGAAAAGGTACGTGTAGTCGAACCCGGACAAGGTTAGCTCCTCGTGGCGGTAGATGGTTTCCTTGAGGGACAAGGTTAGCTCCGTATGAGAATGGAGATGGTTTCCTTGGTGGACAAGGTTAGCTCCGCACGAGTTGAAGATGTTTTCCTCGGTGCGCGGGAACGCTGCGGTACAAAGAGGGATTGCGATGTGTTTAGTCTTGGTTGTGTTGTGCCAAGGCGTGGCTATGTCTCCGTGGTCGGCTGGCTATCCCGTGACATGTGCATCATGTGTGGAGAGTGTCCCGGCGAGACTAGTCCCCTTCTGTGAGACTGACGAGAATGCCAAGCTTGGGGCAAGCCCGGGCAAAGAGGCCATGAGTGGGTGGTGTCCAGCAAGGCTTCTTAGAATCGGTCAGTCTGTGGTTGTTGGAATCATGACATGAGACGTCAGAGCTTGCAGGCAAGCCCGGGGCTAAGCCCACGAGCGGGTGGGGCCTTGGCAAGAATTCCATGTGGCGGCCTGTGCGCCGTGTGAGGGAGTCGTGTCTCCCTCAATGTTTGCGGCTTTATGCCAATTGGAGAAATGTGAGTACCCAAATGATGTGATGTTATACTAGATGCATACGCTGTAGGGTACCTTGGGTGAAGCCCGGGTGTTGCATTCATGTTGCATAGTAGGCCCTTTCTTTATATGCTCAACCAGTAGAGAACATGTTTGTTGATTGAGACATCCAAACCTGTGTTAATGCTTTTCTATTTATAGATGTTTATATGGCATATGAAGTGCTGACTTGCAGGTTGGAGGGTTCCCCGGGGTCCGTTAGGGGTGGCCGGGAGGAGATGTGTTGTTACACAGTTTGAGGTCAGCCTTTGCTGACCCACGTTACTAATAATTTTTACAGGGCAAGGATCGCACGCAGGAACTAGCACGCCGGCCAAAAAGGCCTAAGCCCCATGAAGTGTTTTCCCTCTTTTGTAGCACTACAGTTATGATGATGTTGTTTGAGACTATTTTGTCCGGCTTGCATGCCGAGGTAGACTAGGAGTGCTGAGCACATTCATGTTTGATTGTACTATTTACTTTTGGACATTTGATGTAAGGCCTTAAGGCCATTTGTTTACTCTTTTGGTTAGTGGATAACTTCTAGTTGTGCTTGGTTTTCCGCTGTGTTGTGCAAGTGTTTTGAGTTTGGGTAGCTATATCAACTTATAATACTAAAGCTGTGGCGTTCGTATGTTGTGGGGCCCCGGCCGGACCGATATTATACGTCCACTACAGGGGAGGTGTTACAGGCTGGATGGCCAATTCTCCTGGGATAACAACCTTTTACTGAAAGAGGGTCGTTTGTGCGTCCCAAATGTGGGGAAGTTGCGAGAAGAGTTGATGTACGAATCTCACTTTTCGAAGTATTCAATTCACCTTGGGAGTACAAAGATGTTCAATGATATGAAGAAGCAGTTCTGGTGGCCAGGATTCAAAAAGAATATAGCGCAATATGTGACTAAATGCCAAACTTGTGCTTTGGTGAAGGCGGAATGCCAGAAGCCTGGCGGTTTCTTGAGGTCGTTGCCAATTCTGAAATGGAAGTTCGATGATATTTCAATGGATTTCGTGCACGGGTTGCCGAGATCTCAACGAGGGAATGATTCAATCTGTGTGATTGTAGACCGGTTAACGAAAGTGGCGCACTTCCTTCTGAACAAGCGGGACAATTCAGTGGAAAGTTTGGCAAAACTTTATGTGGAGTAGATTGTACAGCTACATGGTGTTACTCGTAGCATCGCGAGCGATCGTGATGGGCGATTTACGTCGAATGATTGGGGGCTAGTCCATCAGCTGTTGGGCACGAAGTTGACGTTCAGTACGGCCTTTCATCCCCAAACGAATGTCCAAACTGAGAGAACCAACAGAACAATGGAGGATATGCTCTGAATGTGTGTCATGGATTTTGTCAAGAGATGGGAAGATCATCTCTATATGGTGGAGTTTTCCTACAACAATAGCTACCAAGCGAGCATCGGTATATCACCGTTTGAAGCTCTGTATGGTCGGAAGTGACATACACCATTAGCTTGGGCAGAAGCAGGCGAATCCAAACTATATAAGCGTGAAGAAGTCGATGAAGCTAACTCGACGATACACACTATTCGGGAGTGGCTACTGATATCCCAGGATCGAAAAAAGTACTGCAACACCAAGCACCGGAACGTGGATTTCGCGGTAGACGATTGGGTATATTTGAAGATCAAACCCTTCAAAGGCGTGTCCAGGATTCAACGTCTGAAAAAGTTTAGTCTGAGATATCTTGGTCCGCTTGAAGTGGTGGAGCGAATTGGGGAATCTGCATATCGGCTAGCTCTTTCGGCAGAATTGAGTGGATTGCATGATGTGTTCACATCTCTATGCTTTGGAAAGCCGTTAAAGATCTAGCTCAAATGATCGAGAATAATCGTGTGCCGATTGAGTATGGGCTAACGACGAAGGTTAGGCCCCTTCAGATCGAGGATCGAGCCGATAAACAGTTGCGGAACAAGACAATCGGGTTGGTCAAGGTCCGGTGGGACAATTGTGGCCGTGAGGAGCTAACATGGGAGCGAGAGCAGACCAGGCGAGCTGAATTTCCCGAGCTTTTTGTGTAAACTGTTGCATAGCACAAATTTTGTTGTAACATACTTGTTGAAGTTATAACATTTTGTTTGTTGTTTTCCTTACTGTGAACAAATTTAGGGATGAAATTTATTGTAAGGAGGGGAGGGTTGTAGCACCCCAAATCCAAAGTTTGACCTAAGTTTGGAGTACACGGCCTGGGACACGGGCGTGTCACAGGCCATGTCCTGCTCGGGTGAGCAGCCCGTCGAGAGTTCGACGAAAATGAATTCGACGAATTTTCGGGGGGGGGGGGGGGGGGGGAACACGCCCTGTGACACGGGCGTATCCGGGGGCGTGAAGTAGGGCGTGTCTTCCTCTGGTCGTCGAAATTCACTCGAGTAGCTGCGCTCGATGAATACTCGAGAAAGAGGGTACACGGTCTGTGACACGGGCGTGTTACAGGGCCAAGTCCCGCTATTTTTATACTCGAGTGAATCTCGAGGGGAGGTCTCGAGTAGGTCTTAAATGACTCGAGTATGGGTATGACACGGGCGTGTCCGGGCTGACACGGGCGTGCCCCGTCTAAGTACTCGAGTAGTTGTATTTCTCTCGAGTAGTCCTCTTGACTAGGTCTCGAGTGGGGTACATGCCCTATGCCACGGGCCTGTCCGGGCTGACACGGGCGTGTCACATGGTCATGTCCTATTCTGAATAAGTCGGTTAGTGTGCCGCTTAAGGTACACTCCCTGTGACACGGGCATGGCACAGGGCGTGTCAGACCCGAAAAGTCAATTTTAGTGAATTTTGTGGCCGTCCATTTTCTTCAGCTAGGATCTGATGGCTCAGGCTCCTCCCTGCTGCTTTAAGGCCGAGAATGAGAAGAGAATTGTCATTATTCACTTGGCCACTATCTTTCTAAAATGCTAGATAGAAGGGAGAGCAAGGAGAAGAAGGAGGAGGAGGAGAAGAGAGCCAGATACCGGTGGAGCTTTAGAGTTCCGATCTGAGGTCCGAGGCCATATTTGTGGAGGCAAAGCTGCTGCGGTGCTTTCCAACCGGCCAGAATTCCATGGCTCCAAAGCGATCGTCAAGGGTAATAATCTTTCTTCCTTGGACATCTGAAGTCCTTCCTTTTTGGCATGTGCATGGGTTTCCCCCACCAGAGGGTGGATTGCAAGGGATTCCCTTGGGTTGATTCTTGGAATCCCCACTAGTTGGCATATAGATCCGAAAATGAAGTACGGAATATGCATGTTGTGTGAAGCCCATCTGGACAGGTTGGTCTGGATTGGTGATGTTGTACTTACACACCGGAGAAGACTCCATGATTAAACG
Source organism: Platanthera guangdongensis (assembly GCA_039583875.1). Classification (NCBI taxonomy): domain Eukaryota; kingdom Viridiplantae; phylum Streptophyta; class Magnoliopsida; order Asparagales; family Orchidaceae; genus Platanthera; species Platanthera guangdongensis. Next base: position 123,777,187 of record CM077153.1, on the reverse strand, counting down.
TGTAGCTATTGGAGTCGATGGGTTATGCCTGTGAAGGGTAGTAGCAGGAAGTACTGGAGTGGTAGTCCAGGAAAATACCCTTGTGGATATTCAATGGGTTGTGTCTGTGAAGGGTAGTAGCAGGAAGTACTGGCGTGGTCGTACAGGAAAATACCCTTGATGCTTGTGATGCTTGTTAGGTTGTGCCTGTGAAGGGTAGTAGCAGGCAGTACTGGTGTGGAAGCCCAGGAAAATAACTGCAAATGCTTATGTTGTATGTTATGATTTATAAGGTTAACACTAGGGCCGAAAAATGAGTTCTGTCACTACCGTTGGGCGTGGCACCTAGCTAACCTATGATTGTGAAGCCAATCCTGCGAGGATATTATGGCTATTTGTGAGCATGAAGAGCTCTGAAAAAGGCTTTGTGCTGAACGGACAAGGGGATGCCGACCCGCGTTAGTCTGATCATATAACTAACGATTTGAGCAACGGGCAAAGGTTGAACTATATTCGCGTTATGGTTGTCCGCCATGAGTGTCTGGATGATTGGAATTCAGCAGAAACACATAGAGAGAGTCTTAGGCCTACGCGCCATTAAGACTAAAGTCTCCGGCTGAAAGTCATGGAGTAAAATGCTCAAGTTTACCGTTGGGCTTCGGGCCTTGAATGGCGGTTAACGACTAGTATATCCGGTACACCAAGAATGTTCCCTGAGTGCGCGGATCGTCGGGCCGCGTGACTGACGGTTGTGATGGAATGTTTGTGCGTGAGAGCACAATGTGATATATATAGATATATATATATCTACATATGAATTACTATGCCTGCAGGGAAGGAATGCCTCTGCCCCGGGAAAGGGGTAGGGTCGTTATAAATTGTTCAGCTGAATGCTGACCGCTGCCTTGTTTTCCACCATTGGGAGGGCTGTCCTTGTACAGGTGCTGGAGAGCCCAGCGGGATATATAAAGGCTGAAGTCCTTGCTGGTGTTGCTAGCCCTTGAAGGCTAAGCTGAAAAATGTTGTGTTATGTTCTTGTGTGGCCGACCTGCGCGCCGATGTTTGGAAGCCACGTTTGTAAAGAGCAACTGTAAGGCCACAAGGCCACACAATATTGTATTTGATGTACATTCCTGTATAAATATGGTTGTTTATATTAGTGGACATTCATGGTTGGACTTCAGCATTTCTGTTAAAAGCTTCCGCTAGAATGCTATGAGTTAGGATGCGCAACTCTGATATCAACCCGTAACTTTGCCGCCTGTTTTGTGGCATGTGGTGTGGGGCCCCGGCCGGACCTTCTATTATATGCTATATGAATGGATGGAGATGTTACATACGACACCGACCGTCTCCTTTTTTAACTATAACAACATTGGAGACCGAGCCGGGGTACTGTATTTCGGATACAAAGCCAACCCTAAGGAGTTTGGCCACCTCCTCCCTGATGGAGTCGGCTAGCTTGTCAGCGATGGACCTCTTTTTCTGCTGGACGGGGCGCGCTCCCGGGTCCAGGTTGAGGCAGTGGAAAGCCATATCCGTGTCAACCCCCCGACATATTCGTTGTGCTCCATGCAAAGATATCAACATTCTTTTGGATGCATGCCAGCATCCTGCCCTGAGACCCCGGGGTCAGCCCCCCGCTGACGCGAACCTTCTCCACCCTACCTCCAAGGGTGAGAACCTCCATATCCACAACCTCTTCCACAGCCTCCATCTTGGACTGCTCCTCCCATTCTCCGACGTACCTCTCCCCCGGGACAAGAACTTCCTTAGCTTTCTCCACTTCCCCCACGTCCATCGTCTCAGCCAGTTCCTCCTGGTCTCCTGAAACCACCTAGGTGCAGCTCTTTTCTATCTCCATCCCCTCTCTGCCAGCCTCCTGCTCCGCTTCCCCCATTCTCCGCTCCATCTCCTTGGCCCCTTCCTGCAAGGAGATAGAGTTCATGACGGTGACATAGCACTCCATCGCTACTTTGGGGTCACCCTGAAATCGGACTTGGATCCCCTCTGTGTTGAACTTTAGGCATTGATGAGGGGATGCAACAGAAGGCGCTGATGAGGGGCCTTCCGAAGATGTCGTTGTAGCTGCCGTGGGAATCCACGATGAAAAATCGGCAGTTCCTAGACTGCACCCCCCCCCCCCCCCTCAGGGTGACGTGGAGCCCCACTCCTCATTCTACCTCCTTCCTCTCCCCTAAGAATCCAAACAAGGGGTCATCTGATGTCATCACCCTCTTCGCCTCCACTTTCATTATGTCGAATGTATTCTTGAAGATGACGTTGACGGAGCTCCATTGTCAATGAGGATCCTAGAGATGGTGAAATTCTCGATGGCCGTCTGGATGACCAGCGCATCGCAGAAGGGATCCTCATGATCCGGCATATCCTTCCTTGAGAAGATAATCTTCTCTTCCGGGGTAGGGTCTGGGATGTGGAGCCAACGCTCCGACGGTACATGGTGTGGAGGCTCGCCTTCCTAGAAGCCTTAACCCCCACCCCCCTATTGATCACTCTGATCCCTCCACGGGCCCCGACATCCGCCGGTCTTCACATCGGTCCTCCTCCACCCGAGGCAGGACCTCCTCAATCCTCACCTCCTATCACCCTTGTTGCTGATATTGCCCCCTGTTCCCTCTCATCTCGAGGAACTCCGGGCACGTGGCCGTGGCGTGCCATTCCTCTTGGTGGAAGTCGCAGTAGGGAAACTCCACCCTGACTTCTCTTCTCCACCTTTTCACACCGCTCTCCTCCTCTCCCACATGGCTATGGCCATAGCCTGATTTTGATCGGGAAGGGGAGGTCTTTGCTCTTGCCTCCAGCCAGGGGGGGTGGAACGGATCCTAGCCCCCTGGTGGTGGTAACTCCTGACGCCCCCACCTGGGCTGCTGCTGCCCCTAAAGTTGTTGTTGTTCCTGATGTCGGGGTTCGGCTCTCCTCTGCTCCTGACCTCTGCCGCATCTCGGCTCGTTCTCCTCCTCTGTGGCCCACCTGGCCAACTTCCGGGCAAACTCCGGATTCGAAGCCTCCCCGTCGACCTCTCTTGCCGCCCACACCAATAGTTGCTAGTAGTAGAGGGGAGACACTCTCTTCAGCTCCATCCTGAAGAAACCCTATTGCAACCCCAAGGTGAAGTCCATTATCAGGCTATGTCCTGGCACATCCTAGAATTGGGTGACCACCTCAACTTATTTTACTTAGAAAAGTTTCTGGAGGTTATGGCATTGAGTAAAGTCAAAGCGGCGTTGAGTGGACTCAACACCACTCAACGTCATTCGACGAATTAAGCTGCGGCGTTGAGTGAAGTCAAAGCAGCATTGAGTGGACTCAACCCCACTCAACGCTTTTACTTATAATTATTCTGAGAACTGTAGGCGTCGAGTGCATTGAGTGCACTCGACGCCACTCGACGATTCATCGAGTAAAGGGAAATGAACTCAACACTTTCACTTATAGCTATTCTAGAGCTGTAGGCTTCAAGTGCATCGAGTGCACTCGACGCCACTCGACGATTCATCGAATAAGGATTCCATACTAAGTGATTTTGACTTAAAGATATTTGGACTCAACGAGGCGTCAAGTGTGTTGAGTGTACTCGACATCACTCGACGATTCGTCGAGTAAAGGAAGTGAACTCAACGCTTTTCACTTAGTGTTTTTCTGAGGCTGTAGGCGTTGAGTGCAATCGACGCCACTTGACAAATCGTCGACTAAAGAAGATATACTCGACGATTTTAACTTAGAAGTGTTATACTTATATATGGCGTTTAGTTGACATGAGGAATATCGATGATTCGTCAAGTAAGTGTATGATACTCAGCGATTTTGACTTGAACGCATTGTGGATGTTACAGGCGCTGAGTGGACTCAACACCACTCGACGAGGCGTTGAGTGATAATGATGGATCTAGACGATTCATCGAGTGTGTATGGTATACACGATGATCTTGATTTAGAGCATTTTCGGCAGATTGTGTTGCGGTTCATGTGTACGGGCTGAACAGGATTTTCGGGAAATGCACTGATTGACTTATTATACCAGGTTCTTTTCGATTGAACTTATTTTAGGTTATAATAGGCAGTCCAATGTTAGACCTACACGTGGCGAAACGGTTTAACCCTAATTCTTAGTATAAAAGGAGTTTCACGGGAAACCCTGGCCGTCATTTCACCCTTTTTGCCGAGTTGTTACATGTGTCGAAGCCATCATAGTGAAGACGATTGTCGGAGTCATTTTCTGGAAGAAGGGCCAATCTACCTTTCCGTGAAGAAAAACGCCAACGAGAAGAAGATACCGCCAAGGAGAGTGACGAGATTCATGGCCGAAACCGTCAGAAACGAGGCGTGCTTCATACTCTCTCCCTTGGTGCTAGATATTTAGTTATTTTCTAGGAGAGATGTCGACCCAAATGAGTTTGACTTGTGAGATGAAGATCTCGTAGGTAGAGACCATGCTAGGGCTTGTGCCCTAGAGGTGTGATATCTTCAACCTCTCCTCACTTCTTTGTGAAGATGGTGGATTTGGTTTTGTAAAGAGAAATGTTCTATTTAGGGTGAATAATGGAGGAGGAAGTTATGTATTTTACTTTGAATAAATGTCTAAAAGAAGAAGATGAACCGATGTCGTTCATCTTACTTTAAAATGCATGCATAAATCTATTTTCTGTGCGCATTGAATTTCAAGGCCATTTTCGGGTATGATACGGCCAGATCTGGGATTTTGACTAAACACGAAAGTCGTAGCCCTTGGAAAGACCTTTCCAATGGATGGCTACACATCTTCATACGAGTCCTGTACGCTCAGCAATGTTCATTCAAAGTTGTTATACAGTCAAGTCTCTTGTGTACCTATTGTTCTCGGGTTAGTATAGAACTTGGTAGAGAAGTCATAGTAAATTAATGTTGAGGTTTTCATGTGGTTTGCTGAACTTAAACTATTGGTGATTATGTTAAATAAATGATTGATTGGATTTAGTTGATAGATCCTTAAATAAATAAATGATTTGGTGGAACATGATTGTAGCAACGGCTTGAAGGAGGTTGACAATCAAATGATTTGAGTAAGTTAGAGAACAAATAAACAGATAGGTTTGGTTGTACAAATGATATTCCTGTGGAAGCATAATTGACTGTGAATGCTTAACTTTAAAAAGGAATTTTATGAGGTTAATCCATGGTTATGTGGTTTGATGATTAATGTGATGTGTTTAGTATTCCACTGCTTAGAGTTGTGTCTCCCTACGGGTAGCAGTGTGGGGTTAGTATACTGTGTAAGGTGGCATGCCACCTGTGTAAATAATGAACCCTTAATGTGGAAGGGTTGAAAGTTCGTGTGTGTGTGCCGCATTGGAACGACGTGTTGATAAGGGTCTCGATGTGGAGCCCTTGGGAGCTGTTGAGCATTGGATTGTTGATGGCACGGCCATGTGAAATTGCATGCGGTGTGAGTTGACACGCGGTGTCATAATCCTGGGTTAAGGATAGTGTGGCAGGTCTACAGGCTTGCTAGTCGTCACACCGACGGGAGTTAAGGATAATGAACCCTTAATGTGGAAGGGTTGGGCATTGGTCATCAGTGTTTATTTCCCGAGGCACCCTCCGTGGTAGTGGACGGTTATCCTTGGTCCTTTGGTGATGTGTTCACAGAGGCACCTTTCGTGCCACGATGATAGGCTAGTTTGGGTTGTGTTCTTCGTGCACATCTACCCGAGATCCCTTTGAGCCATAGTACGCATGTTAGCTACATTGTTGTGTTCTTAGCGCAGAGGCGTACAGAGGCCTAGGCTTGGTAGTGTGGATGTCAGCCTAGTAGTGGAGATGACTGCTTTACTGTCACTGTCTAGCCATGACGGATGATGTGTAACGTCCCGTTTCACGCTAGGCCCCTCACGCGCGTTCTGAGTCAAGAGACTTGACTAAGGCTCAGGGTGCACTGGCAAAAGTGCCAAGTGCGTTGGATAAAGGGTTGGGTTGAGTGATACCCAATGGGTCAAAGTGGGATAGCCTAGGAAAAAATGACTAAGGGAAATTCGTCGGATATCGTCAGTGATATCCGACGAATTCGTCGATTATCGTTGGAGGAAAAGTCTAAGTGAAATTCCTCGGATTTCACTTGTGATATCCGACGAATTCGTCGAATATCGTAGGAGGGATTCGACGGGATTGAAGATGGATATTTCGGCCAAGGAAAATTCGTCGAATATTGCTTATTCGGTTCGGCAAGATTGAAGGCGGATTCGTCGAACGCTAAATTCGTCGAGCGCTGATTCGTCGAATTGAGGTAAATTTGTCGAACACTAAATTCGTGGAGCGCTGATTCATCAAACTGAGGTAAATTCGTCGAACGCTAAATTCTTCGAGCGCTGATTCGTCGAATAGAGATAAATTCGTCGAACGCTAAATTCGTCGAGAGCTGATTCGTCAAACTGTGGTAAATTCTTCAAACGCTAAATTCGTCGAGCGTTGATTCGTCGAATTGAGGTAAATTCATCGAACTGAGAATTAGTCAAACTGAATCGATGCCACTCGACGATTCGTCGTGTAAGGGTTTATACTCGACGATTTTAACTCAAGTGCTGAGCTTGCATACAGCATTGAGTTGAGTCGATGAATCTCGACGATTCGTCGAGTAAGGATTGCTAACTCGACGAATTTGACTTGGCAGATTTTCTTATGATGTCTACTCGCAAGCCGGTCTGGACCGAATTTTCGGGAATTGCTCCAAAACGATTACATCGGACGCGTCTTTTCATTATGACATATTTAAAGCTATGAATAGGCGGTCCAATAATAAGATGACATGTGGCAAGTGACTAAACCTACTACATAATATAAAAAGGAATGAAAGCCCAAACCCTAGCCGCATCTTGTCGGTTTTTGTCGGAGCCATTGCTGCGCGAAACAGACGGAAGCGGAGAGAAAAACATCGCGGGCCGCCGTAGTTGAAAATTTCTGGAGGAAAAGCTTCGCCCTTTCCTTGGAAGAACACCGCCAACAAAGGAGAGGATGTCGTCGAGGAGGATGACAAGATCCATGGCCGAAAACCTCAAAATTGCTGGAAATGATTTGAGCTTCCTACCCTCTAACTTGGTGCTAGATCTATAGTTATCCCTAGAAGAGATATCGACTCAAAGGAGTCTTGATTCGTGAGAAGAAGCTTCCTAGGAGAAGGTCATGATAGGACTTGTGTCTTAGAGATAAGATGTCTTCGACCACTGCTCCCTTCTTTGTGAAGATGAGGACTTGGTTTTGTGAAGAAAGTTGGCCTTTTTGAGGTTGAATAAGGGATGAGAAATTCTGGATGTGAGTTGGGAATTTTGGTTGGAGAAGGAAGACGAACCGATGACGTTCGTTTCACTTTAAGATGCGCGCAAAAATCCGCTTTCTGTGTGCAGGGATCTTCAAGGCCGTTTTCGGACATGGTGCGACCAGATCTAGGTTTTCGGCTAAACACGAAAGTCATAGCCCTTGGAAATACCTTACCAATGAGTGGTTACACATCTTCATGCAAGGTCTGTAGCCATAGGAAATTCTGATCGAACTTGCTGGCTGTAAACGTACAAAAAACTATTTTCTGAACGCAACAGACTTCGAGGCCGATTTCAAGTATGTTAGGTTCTGTTCGGGGTTGTGGGCCGAATACAAAAGTTGTATTCCTTGGAAATACCTTTCCATCGGATGGCTACATGCCTTCATTTGAGTTCCGTAGACTCGGGAATGGCCGAACGAAGTGGCTGTACAACCAAGTCCTTGTATTTTTTTACTCTCGGGTTAGTATAGTATTGGGCTTGGTTCGAGTAATGAAATGGAAGATTAATTGTTCGGGTTGAGTAAATCTGGCCCTATGAGAATATGATAAACAAATGATTGGGAAACATTATTGAGAGTGATTGTAACTTGTGTAATGGAACGGATTTGGAAGAAGAAGTGATTCTTTGTAAATGAACTATCTTTGTGTGGATGTAATTACCGTGACGAAAGCATAATGGTGGTGGATTCTTGATCCTTGAGAGAAATCGGAAGAGGTTGATGCATGGTCATGAGGCTTGTCAAATAAGGAAGTCGAAGGTGGTCCACTGCTGTGAGGTGTGTTTCCTTACGGGTAGCAGTGTGGATTGTATGTTGTATGAGGTGGTTCGCCACCTGTGTTGATGATGAACCCTTAAGTGCCTTGGGGCATGAGATTGTGAAAGGGTGTAAGTGCGGGTGTTTGACCGTACTGGATTGGTAATGATGGAAAGAGATATAAGTGGACGGTTGGTCTTGGTCATGTGGTGATTTGTTCACAGAGGTGCCTTCCGTGCCACGATGATGTGAAACTGCATGCGGTGTGAGTCGACAAGCGGTGTCGTAATTTTAGGTTAAGGATAGTGTGGCAGGTCTACGGGCTCGCTAGTTGTCACACCAACGGGAGTTGACAGATAGACTTGCACGGTTGGGCCTTAGTCCTCGGTGCTTACTTCTCGAGGCATTTCCGTGCTAGTGGACAGTTGGCCTTGATCCTTTGGTGATTTGTCATAGAGGCACCTTTCGAGCCACAAAGATAGGCCAGTTGGGCTGGGCTCTTGGTTCACATCTACCCAAGACCCCTTCTGAGCCGTAGTACGCATGTGAGCGCCGCTGTTGTGTTCTTAACATTGAGGCATATGGAGGCCTAGGCTTGGTAGTGTGCATGCCCGTCTAGTAGTGGAGAAGCCCGCTCTACTATCACCGTCTGGCCACGACGGTTGACGCTTTAGAGGTTAGCTACCTACTCGAAAAGTGGGAACTATAAGTTTATGTCGACATAGTAATTGCATGTGCGTGATCATGTGTGAGTCATTGCATTGCATTCATATCAATACATTACATTGCATACACAAGATCTTTATCGTATAAGTTTGTATGAGAACTCTTATACGATGAGTTACTTTACTGCTGAGCCGATCCTCAACTTATATGTCTGTATGAGCATTCATATAAGTTGAGTTACTTTCTATTGTAGCTCTATATTTTTATATTGCTGTTGATGGTAGAATTGATAGAGTAGATTGTTTACTCATTTATTATACTACCGATAAACATTGATATTGTTCACTCTTATTTCACATGTTTGTACTATTGCTCATTTATATATATATATATATTATACATATCCTTTTCTCCGCCCCGTGCCGAGGAGTCGCCGGGGGAGCGGATGAGATAGCCACTTAGTCTTATGACTAACAGTTACTACGTCTTCCTTTTTTAGGAGGAAACCCCGCAGATAAAGCAGCAGCAGGTTACGCAGGAGGATAGACAGGCCAGGACGACAGGGCCTGAGGTGACGGTACCTTCGATGCCGTCAATGACTGACGTGAGTGTTTTGTAGAGAGACTCTTTTGTAGCCCCTTTGGGCATGTACTCTGATATTTAGAAGCCTTAGTTGCTTCTTATTTTTTTTGTACTCGTGGACTTATATACTAGTGTATATTTTGACTTTTTTTTTATATATTCTTTATTTGGGTTGACATGGATGATATGATTAGCCGACAGGATAGTCGTCTTGTAGTATATGTTAGCTCGTGCGCTAACGTTACCGCAAGGCGGCTATTCTGGGCATAAGACTCACCTCGTGCCGTGTCTTGTGTTCCGAGAGGGGGTCTTACATAACACCTGAGAGGTTAGCTACCTGCTCGAAAAGTTTGTGTCGACATAGCAATTTCATGTGTGTGAGCATGAGTGATTCATCATATTGCATTCATAACATTACATTGCATAGATCCTTATCATATATGTTTGTATGAGCACTCTTATATGATTAGTTAATTTACTGTTAAGCCGATATTTAACTTATATGTCTGTAAGGTCATTCATATAAGTTGAGTTACTTCATGTTGTAGATTCATACTTGTACACTGTTGTTGATTGTAGAACTGCTAGTATAGATTGTTGTAGTTTCATGCTATATATATTATTGATTACCCTGACATCACTTAGCTCTTTACCACATGTTTTGTACTATTATATATATACTAGTATATATATATATATATATATATATATATATATATATATATATATATATATATATATATATATATATATATATATATACTAGTGTGAGCGGATGTGATAGCCACTTAATATTTTTGACTAAAGGTTGTTACGTCTTCATTTTTAGGAGAAAACTCCACAGATAGAGCAGTAGTAGGTTATGCAGGAGGGCAGTCAAGCCAGGACGACAGGGCTTGTAGTGAGGGTACCATTACTGCCGTTAGTGACTGATGTGAGTTCTGAGAGACTCATTTTGTAGCCGTTTGGCACTATGTACTCTGATATTACAGAAACTTTGGTTGCTTTTTTTATTTGATGTACTTGTTTTTTGGACTATTATACTAGTGTGCAATTTTGACTTCTGTTTTATATTCTTTAAGTTGGGTTGGCAATGATGAAATTGATCTTAGCCGGCAAGATAGGCGTTTTGTGGTACAGGTCAACCCGTGTGTTGGTGCTACCGCAAGGCGGCTGTTCTGGACATAAGACTCCCCTCGGCCGTGTCTTGCGTTCCGGGAGGAGGGGTCTTACATGACAAGGGTCTATTCATTCAGCTTGATGAGAGTGCAAAATCTGTTGTGTATCTTGGAGATGGCAACTCTAGGACAATAGAAGGGAAGGGAGACGTCATCGTTAAAAATCTAGAAGGAAGAAGAAAAGTAATCTCAGAAGTGCAATATGTCCCATCCCTTGCTCAGAACCTACTCAGCGTCGACCAGATGATTTCCAATGGGTACTCTCTAGCTTTTAAATCTAACAAATGTGAAATTTTTGATTCATATGGAAAGCAGGTGGCATCCACTGAGATGACTAAGAACAAAGTATTCTCTATCACCATGGAATCTGATCATTCTGCTGCTCTCAAATCACTTCAACCAAACCTTAACAGAGTGATCAGGTGGCATCATCGGTTGGGTGACCTCAACTTCAATTCAATGAAGAATTTGATTGAAAATAAACTTGAGTAAGGCCTTCCAGAGCTCAAGCTTCATCACAACCAATGTGACTCTTATGAAATGGGCAAATCTCATTGATTACCTTTCAATCCATCTAACCATCGCTCCTCCCAGCCTCTGGAACTACTACATTGTGACTTATGGGGACCCTCCACCACGCCGACTACAGGAGGTAAAAGATATTTCTTTCACATAGTTGATGACTATGCACGATGTATGTGGTTGTTTTTGCTTGAACAAAAGTCGGAAACTCTCCCCTGTTTTATTAATTTAAAGAGACAAATAGAAAAGAAGATGAACAGAAGCATAACAAATATAAGAAATGATAATGGACGAGAATTTGTGTCTCATCCTTTTCAACATTTCTGCATCAACCACGACATAAACACATGCGTTCACAGTCCCAAGAACTCCTCATCAGAATGGCGTGGTAGAGCATAGAAATCGAACAATGTTGGAGATCGCTCGAACCATGATGTTACACAGACACATCCCAAAGAAGTTTTGGGGGAAGCATCATGTAGTGTTGTGCATATCCTAAATAGATTGCTTACCAAAGCCAACAAAAACAACACCCCATATGAGTTGTTGAACAATAGAAATCCAGAATTGGGGCACCTATGAACCTTTGACTGCATATCCTTTGCACATGTTCTCAATGAAAAAAGAGACAATCTGGACCAAACAGTCACAAAATGTATATTCTTAGTCTATTGCAAAGATAGAAAACCTACCGTCTGTTTGATCTCATAACCCAAAGCATCATCATTTCTAGAGATGCCACATTCATGAAGACAAACTATGGACTTGGGCATCAGACGGAGAGATCAATCATAATCCACACAACATGGTTGAGTCCAATTTGGACACCCTCCAAGTGATGTAGGACCAGCCAACCATTAAAGAACCAAATATGCCTCAAACTCCTGACTCTCTTGGATCATTATTGCCCATCCGGACCCATTCACTTCAAGAAATTTATGACAACACAAGCATAATCATGTTCCATTCCACTCTAGCCACTTATGAAGATGTTGTAACTGATGAAAACTAGAAAATGGCCATGGATGTTGAAATTAAAACAGTTGAGAAGAACAACGCTTGGAGTCATGTTCTGAGACCAGTTGACATGACTATTATTGGATTGAAATGGATATACAAACTCAAGCATGATGAGAAGGGAAATGTTGCAAAGCAGAAAGCTAGGATTGTTGCTAAGGGATACACTCAAAGGTTTGGAAAATATTATGAAGAAACCTTTGCATTTGTTGCACGAAAGGATTCAATCCGACTCCTCTCCATTGCCGCAAACAATGCCTATTCCATCCATCAGCTAGATGTTAAATCTGTATTTCTGAATGGGGTCTTAACCGAAGAAGTTTACGTTGATCAACCATAAGGTACATAAAAAGGGGGAAAAAGATATTGTATACAAACTTCATAAAGATTTGTATGGTTTGAAGCAGACCGTGAGAGCATGACACTCTTAACATTACCACATTTTCAATCATGAAAGACTTGTAGCAAGCAAATTCCTGCCCTCACTTTTTGTCAAAACTGAAGAAAATGGAGATAAGATCATAGTGTGTATTTATGTTGATGATCTCCTTGTCACAGAAGGATCAGAGACTGTTATCCAGAGATTTAAATGGAAGATGAAAAAACAATATGATATGTCAGATCTTGGCCATTTAAAGTACTTCTTGGGCATCCAAATAAAGAATTACCCTTCTGCCTACTTCCTATCTCGGGAACAATATGGTTCAGAACTTCTTAAAAGGTTCAAAATGTGGGAATGCAATCCCAGCATAACCCTCATGTGCACAAGCACCAAATTGAGCAAATCCATGGAAGGAGATCAGACTACAGACCATGACACATATAGAAGTCTAATTGGCTCACTTAATTTTCTAACAAATTCCAGGCCAGACCTAAAACATTATGTTAACCACTTATCCAGGTTCATGAGTTCACCAACCAAGGAGCACAAGGAGGCGGCCAAGTGTATTCTAAGATACTTGAAGGGGAAAATTTCTCACGGGATCCTCTACACCAAGGATCTCAACCTAATGCTCACAAGCTACTGTGACAGCGATTATGGAGGCTCTCAAGAGGATCGAAGAAGCATCGAGGGATATGTCTTCTCTATGGGTCAAATCCTGTCTCATGGAGGTTAAGGAAGCAGCAGACAGTAGCCCTATCTACAACTGAAGCGAAATACATGAGGATCACCTCTACTATATACCAAGGTGTGTGGATGCAGAGAATGATCGAGCTGAAGACCAAGAGAAGAAGGTGATACTGCTCAAGTGCGATAACATCTATGCTGTCGCACTATCAAAAAATTTGGTGTTTCACAATCGCAACAAGCATATAGACATCAAATACCACTTTATTAGAGAGAAGATTGAGAAACAAAAAGCTCGATTGGAGCATTGCCCGTCAGAAATCCAGATCGCCGGCGTATTTACCAAGCCTCTTCATCGCCGTCGTTTTGCTAAGCTCAGGGAAAACCTAAAAATTACCGACACGCCGATTCAAGGGGGAATGATGAAAAATGAACCTTGCGATAGATGAAAAATGAACCTTGCGATTGAGAATGAACCTGCATTTATGAAGAGTTAAATAAAGAGTTAATTATGATAGTCTAAGAGTCAATTGTAACTCTTAGGCCCCGTTTGGGGGGACTTATTTTCACCGGTCAAGCGGTCACGACCGCATGAATCAGACCTTAATTAAGTCCTTGTTCATGCGGTCGTGACCACTTGACCGGTGAAAATAAGTCCTCCCAAACGGAGCCTTAATCTCCCTTGTTTAAGTGTCATTAAAACCTCTGATATTGCTTTGTATCCTGTGTTATGGTGCTTATATAATGTTGTCTATCTCCACTACTCTGAATCAATTTAAAAACCTTTTTGAATGCAATTCCATTTCCATTTCTCCCGGAATTTTCCACCAGCAAAATCGTGTGAAGTTAAGGGTTACTTGCTAACAATAAGTTGTTGACACCATAAGGGTGAAGGAGGTAAGCTGAAGTTTGCATGAAAGGGTCCGTTCGGTATCACAAAATTGGTTTTCAGGAAATGATTTTGAGCTTTAATAAATCATTTACTGGTGTTTGGATTGACGAAACCGTCTGGAAATGTCACCAAAATCTTCGGTTTTCATTTTAAGATTTGCGCTATTCTTAATGAGCGCTGTTAAACGCAGTCAAAAAAACGCTATGTGCAGGAAAAAATAACTCAATATCTGTCAGTCACTAGGATATTTACTCGTCTCTTAAGCGCATGAAAAAACCCTGAACGCAAAATCTAGGGCTTTCGCAGACGCCGACACCGCCCGCCTCCTCCTTCGTTCCCGTCGTCCGCCTCTCCTGTGGCCAACGATCCGAGAAGACGACGTCACACTGACGCCCTTCCGAAGAGGCCAAGCTCGCTCGCTCCAAGGCCGACCGCAATGACGCCATGCCTACTCCTTCATTCCTGGCGCCCGCCATCTAAGTCTCCGACGACGTCGTCCGCCTCTCCTGTGGCCAACGATCCGAGAAGACAATGCCACACCGACGCCCTTCCGAAGAGGCCAAGATCGCTCGTTCCAACGCCGACCCCGACGACGCCACACCTGCTCCTTCGTTCCCATCGCCCGCCTCCTCCTTCGTTCCCGTCGGTAAATCTCATTCTATCTCATTCTATACCTTGAAATTAGATTTCAAACTTTGATGAGTTTGTGAATTGTGTGAATGAGTATGAGTCTACATTTTTTGCCTGTGTGAATGTTTATTTTCAGGGAAACATCTCCAGATTGTAGTAAGACTATGCAGGTTGATGTTGGAAATGAATTTTTCACTGAAAATATTTTTCCAACTAAAGATAGTTTAGTTGATTGAGCTCGCAATGCTGTAAAGGGTGTAGGATTTGTAATAACCATTCAAAGGGCCGACAAGATTAACGTTCGTGGAAAACCAAGGATCATGCTTGGTTGTGAAAGGAGTGGTGTACCATGTTAAAATTCAACAAACCCGCAGAGGCCTCCTTGGATACCATGTTGAAACTCAACAAACCGAAGTAGAACACCCCCACTTATAATGTTGAACGAATTCCGGATGTTGGAGAAAGCAGGGGTTATCTCAACAAAGCAGTAACAACCAACAACACATGCAACAACCAAATATCTTTATTGATCAACAGCAAACTTCTTTACAAGGCGAGACATACATGGCGAGACATGATTCACCAAACCTCCACACAGGGAGAGCAGAGCCAGATACAAAGACAAAAACAAAACAAGTCGCGCGGTCTCAAACACCAAGCCGCGCGGTCTACTGCTGTGGAGTCCGCTCAATCCGCCAGGTCGCAAGCCGCAACCATGCCACGCGGACAACCCCTTATTCCAATGCTTAGCTCTTCATCGCCGATCTGCAAGCCGCCTGACCGCGAGGTCGCCTAGCCGCCAGACCGCACACGCTGCGATACCGAATAGAACAGTCCGCCTGAGACAGGCGACTTCCTGAACCCCGAACCAAGTTGCCAAAGAGAAGACTGCCTAGTCGCTGTCCGCGACCTGCTGTTTACCGCCTGTTGCTTAACCACAGAGTCCGCACTGTCCCTGACCGCAATCAAAGTCAAGTCCTGGCTTTCCAGCGCTATCCGCACAACCTGCACAGCACAACCTAGTCAACCCTATCAAATCGAGCGGACACCATAGTCCAGTCCACAGCAACTTACGCGAGCTCAAGTTATAGTTCACTTACTTCGGTTGGGTACTAATTCCTGATGTGACATGGGTGCTATTTATAGGCACGGTGATGAGTATGCTCACCGCCCTAGCTGATAGGATAACCGCCACATCCTGCAACAAGAACAAGTGTGTCCGCCAGCCCGCGGACACACACTCCAGTTCGCCGCACCTGTGCAGATAGCCAATCCGCCTAGCTTCTCCAAGGCCGGACTCCAATCTCCATTCCGCCTTGTCGCCAAAGGAAAAGCTGCCAAGACATCACCAAGGTCGGACAGCAATCTCCAGTCCGCCTTGTCGCCGAGGGCCAAGCCAGGACCACCACAGCCGGACTCTACAACAGCTATGCCTGCCAATCCGCGGACAAGGCATCAGCCCGCATATCCAAAGCTTTGCCATAAGGCAAATGCCGGACGCAGCGGACACACCACTTCAGTCCGCACACCTGAGTCCATTACCTCAATCACCAAGGCACAGCCGGACTCAGCGGACATACCGCTTCAGTCTTGTTGAAGTTGGTGACCGGGCGGTCTGGCGGTTTGTCTTGGCGGGTTGAAGACCGCGCGGTCTGGCGGTTTGTCTCAGTCGGCTTGGAGACCGGGCGGTCTGGCGGTCTACCCTGGCAGTCTCTCTTCCTCTCTGGTGGTAGCCGTGCGGTTAGCCCTGCTGTCTAACCGCGCGGCTTGTGCGGTTTGTTTTGTATAGTCCGCTTGTCCTGTAAATTATAGTCCCACATCTCTTATTTGTATTCTCTCATCTCTCCTCCATTCTATATAAAGGAGGGCATACCTTTGTAATAGATATCTTTTTTGGATAATAAAATTTCAATTATTCAAAAGTTTATTCGCTTGTTCTCTACTTTTCGCTTCCTTTCACTACTTTCTAACAAGTCTACTTTCACAACAAACTCCTCCAGTCCGCAACTCCTGCAAACTGTCACAATCTGCATGTTCCGCAGACTTCTCCGGTCCACAACTCAGCAGATTGCCCAGTCCGCATGTCCAGCAGACCGCACCAACCTGCAAAACCCGTCCACACCAGCAAACTTGCTGTCGGACTCTGCGGACCCTAGCTCCCGTCCGCACGCTTTTGCACATGCAATTCTCCAGTCCGCATCCCCAAGCTAGCAAACAAGACAACAACACTTCTACTGAGCTTGGTGGACTGAGAAAATAGCTTATGCTCCATTGCACGATCTCCCCGGACTGTTCCAACCTGGACTTGGTTCAGAACCCACCAAGTCCAGTCCACTGGCCACAAGGGCCAGTCCACACTTACTGGCGGACACTGGATCTAGCCCGCCATACCGGGCGACCTCCAGCTTCTGTCCGCACTGACCGGCGGTCTCCGCGACTTCCACTTACCGCTGCACTAGAGCAAGACCAAGGCAACTCCCAAACCAATCTGCCGAGCTCCAGTTCATCAGTCTGTTTCATGCTGGACTCCGCAGATAGAATTTCTATCCGCCTGGTTACTTTCTGGGATTCAACCGCCTGCTGAGTATACACCGGCCTGACAGGCCGCTGCTGTTGTCCGCGTAGTCCACGTGAACAGACCGCCCAGGCCGCCACAGAGCTAACCGCCTGCAACATCCATGTCGACTTAGCAGTCCACCAACCCTGTCTGCGTAGTCCGCGCGGATAGGTTGCCCAAGCCTTCCATTCACCCACTTTCACTTCACAGATTTCAACACTCCCCCTTGAAGTGAGAAGTGGTGAATAACTCTAGCAGCTCCCGTAACCTTGCACCTGGTCCCTTCGATAGCATCTACGAATAGATATCTAAGACATAGTCCTCGCCCCGCATATCATGGACCATGAGGGAGCCCTCCAACATCTCCCAAAAGGATCCATCCTTCCCTCTGCCTTCTTAAGCTTCAACCTCCACTCATGCATCACAAGAGTATCACCAACTATCTTGGGCACAAAAGCGCAAGCCTCGTTACCGCTGAGAGAAGTCACCTCTTCAGCCTTGGTGTCAACCACCTCCTTGATTCTAGTGGGGTCATCACAGCCAGAAGTACCTTGCTCAACCCGAGGGATAGCAAAGAAACATGGGACCAAGTCCACTGTATTCCCTTCGCTATATCGAGATGGTGGCTTACTGATCCTCTTCGATCTCCGAAGAACCTGATCATGGCTAACCACCTCCGCTGCTCTTGAACCAGCTCCATTCCAGGGAAAACCTGGAACCATACTCCCCTTGCTCCCTGAACAAGACGCCTCCTCACTGGAATCAGGAGCACCTGGAGCAACGCTCCCCCTGCCACCTGAACCAGAAGACTCCCCTCTTGAACAAGAACTGCTTGGAACATCGCTCCCCTGCTTCCTGAGCAAGAAGCCTTTGCCTTCGAGTCAGAAGTACCTGGAGCATCGCTCCCCCTACTTCCTGACCCTGACGCCTTTGCCTCCCCCTACTTCCTGACCCTGCTCATCTCTAGCTCCACATGAGAGCTACCCCAATACGACGTCAACTCATCGAAGATAACATCTCGCGACACGATGAGTCTCTTCGTCGTAGGATCCATACATCTTCATCTTCTCCTCTGCTCATCATACCCAACAAAGGCTAGCTTTGTCTTGAGAGCACCCGGAGAGTATATATAGCAGGTAAATCCAAACACCCTTAGGTGTTTCACACTGGGCTTTACTCCGAACATCAGCTCATAAGGAGTCTTCACTATGATCGGACTAAGAGGTATCCGGTTGATGACATGAGCAGCACAGGCCATCCCTTCCGCCCAAAGAGCCTTCAGAATGCCTTTACTCTGAAGCCAACACTTGCAGGTCTCCGTTAACCAACGGATCATCCGAGCTGCAACACTACCTTATTGTGAAGTATGTCCACAAGAAAGCTCCTTCCGGATCCCTTGCTTCCTGCAAAAGTTTGAGAACTCGGTTGAGCCAAACTCACCACCGATGCTTGTCCTCAACACCTTGATCCGCAGACCAAACTGGCCTTCCACAAGCTTCTTGAACTCTATAAGAAAGTGCTTCATGTTGGTCTTCTCCTTCATAAAGTATACCCAAGTATACCTTGAATAGTCATCAACCAATATCAGCATGAACCTGCTGCCTCCAAGACTGACGGTGATGGTCGGTCCCACCAGAGCACAATAAACAACCACCAACGGTGCTTTACATCTGGATTGTGCCTTATCAACCATGAAGTGATACGCTTCACATTGCTGACATCCCGCACACCCCTGACCATTGTCATAGGATGACAACCTAGGCAAGCCTCTTACGAGTCTTTTTTCCGCCATTGCTTTCAGCTTGTCCATCCCTACATGCCCCAGTATTTCATGCCAGATAGCTGCACTATCACTGGACTTCATCCGATCTGATCCAGAACTTGTTGATAACCCAACAATGTTCTTCTCCTTCCTCCATACTTGAGCAACGTTCGCTGAGAGCAAGACAACCTTGCACTCCTTCCTGAGATGACCTTGTTGCTTGCATTTATAGTACCTTGGTCCTTCCTTCCTCTTCCTATCATGCCTAGGAGAAACACTCCTTTCTTCCTGATATGAAGTAGAGGGAACAAGTCCTGCAGCAACCTTCACCTCCTTCCTGAACAACCCAACAAGGGAAGTCCAAACCTCCGCAGCTGACCCACATCCACAGATGTGGTCCAAGAGCTCTGATGAGATCACTTGCCTAAGAATAGACTCCGCTCTCGCATTTATCTTTTTCCAAGCTCTCATCTCTTCAGCATTGACAGCAGTAGCCTCTTGTCTTCCTGCTCCGCATACAACCTCCCTGTTGGGTACATTGGAAAATATGTACCAGATTTGAAGAAGCCTCACCTTACTCAATGATATGAATCAAGGTGTATTTGATATTGTTTTGAGTTTATATGTGGAGGTTAAGTAAATGCAGGAATGCAGAAAAAATTCTAAGTCCACGTGTCGACACCAGGAGAAGCTGTGTCGACACTTATGAAGTCCTGTGTCGACACTAGAGAAAAGCTGTGTCGACACTTGGAGTTAATTGTGTCGACACTTGGAAAGGCTGTGTCGACACCAGAAGCAACTGTGTCGACATACAGAGGCAGTGTCGACACACAGAGAAGCATAGTCGACATCAACTGTGTCGACACACAAAGAAAGTTTAGTCGACATCAACTGTGTCGACACACAGAGGCAGTGTCGACACACAGAAGCTTAGTCGACATCAACTATGTTGACACCAAGAGGCAGTGTCGACACACATAAGACCTTGTCGACATCAACTGTGTCGACACACAGGACTTGTGTCGACACACAGCAAAGTTTCAACTAAGTTAAAGAAGAGAAGTGTTTGTGTCGACACACAGAATCAGTGTCGACACATTCTACAGAAGGCTGTGTCGAGAAGCATTAACAACAACAAAGGAGATGTGTCGACACCACTAAGGCTTGTGTCGACACTTAGTTCACTTGTGTCGACACTTAGTCTACTTGTGTCGACACATGTAGAAGTTCTGTCTCGACACTTTGCTGACAGACAGAATTTCAAGAAGTGACTGGATGACTTGACAGCTGCCGTTACGAACCGGTCTACTGCAACTGTCAGAGATATCAGAAGTTTGTGAGAGACCGGATCAGCCGGTTACCATGGAGAAATTCTATATAAAGGCATTCTCCTTCAACAGATGATGATGATTGATATAGAAGAAAAAATACTGATACAGATATAGAATAAAAAAGAAGAAGTTGGAGAGAGAGAGCTTCATCTACTAAAGTGCAGTTGCTAAACCAGGCTGCTAAGAAGGATTCAGATTGTGATGTGAATATCAAGAAAGATGTTTATTAAAGATCAACTTCATAGGAGATTCAACCCTACTGAGTTCAGATTCAAGAAGCTTTGAAGAAAGCTAAAAGTGGTTGTTCTATGCCATCAGATTTTTCGAAGAACTGATCAAGAAGCCATCCATCCCTTCTCTCTCTGCCAGGGTGGTGGTAAAACACTTTGTTAAATCTATTTTCTGTAGGATCTATTCTCGATCTGAGCTGTAAGCCTGTTTTATAAAGGCTGAGTTGTAGGAGATTTAGATCTCCGAGTGGTAGGCCTTGTTGAAGGCTGAGGTAGGGCTGTGAGCCTGAGTTGTAGGAGATTGATATCTCTGAGTTGTAGGCCTTGTGTAGGCTGAGGTAGGGCAGATTGCCTGAGCTGTACGAGTGTGGACTCACTCTGAGTTGTAGGAGCCTTGTTGGATTCTGAGTTGTAAGATCTGAGGATCTGAGGTGAAGAGCAGAAGTTAGGCCGAATCTAGCACACTGCTAGATAGGCGAAGGGGGGAAAGTTGATGTACCCAAACCGTGGGGAACCACTATAAAACTGTGTGCACTCTATGATTGAATGTTTCTGTGAATGCTGTGTTGTGTTAGCTGTAGAATTAACTGTTTTTAATTAAGTAACTGCATAGATATTCTGCCTTTGGAAGAAAAAGGAATTACACCTATTCACCCCCCCCCCCTCTAGGTGGTTAGGCACTAATTCTTTCAGGTGGTATCAGAGGTAGGTTGCTCAAAGAAGGACTTAACAGTCTGAGTTAGATCCATAAGGCAGATTCAAGATCAAGAAAATGGGTTCAGGAGAAAATCATAAGGAACTAGGTTCTATGAAATTACCTATATGCAGGAAGGAGATATTCAGAATATGGAAAGAAAGGGTCAGGCTGTTTATGGAGGCTTCTGATCCAAGGATCTACATTACAGTAAAGAAAGGTCCTTATATTCCAATGAAGTTGTCAGTTCTAGATGCAAACCAAAGAATTCCAAGGATTTTTCAGAGATGACTAAGGATGAGATCATCCTGACAACTATGGATAAAAGAGCCCAGAATATCATAGTAAGTGTCATAGATGATTCAACCTTTCAAAATTTGATTCACTGCAAGACCTCCAAGGAAATGTGGGATACTTTGATAGTCTACATGGAGGGTTCTGAAGAAGTCAGACAAGATAGAAAGTCTATGCTGAACCAGGAATATGAGATTTTCAGACAAGGAAAGTCTGACGGTATAACTGAGTGTTTTAAAAAGTTCTATAGAATAATAAATGAGCTGATGTCATATGGAAGAATCTTCAGTACATATGAACTGAATGATAAATTCCTAAGATCCTTGACAAAGGATTGGGACATTAAGATTTGTGCCATTAGGTAAGTGGCCAAACTTGTAGATATCTCTCCTCCAACTTTGTTTGGAAAATTGCTGTCATATGAGATGCAACTGATGGCTAGGAAAGAGGAAGAGAAAAGTGCAAAAGGGGAGCATAGAGAAAAGTCTGTGGCCTTCAAGGTTGAAGCCACTAGGAAGAATAGGAGGATGTCTCCATCACCTCTTAAGATAGTTGCTGAAATTGCTTCAGATAATTCAGACAACCAAAGTTCAGACAACAGTGACTCAGATAAAGATTTTGCTACCTTCACAAGGAAGTTTCAGAGATTCCTGAAGAAGAAGCAGTGGAAGTCTAAGCCCTCCACATATCAGCGTAAGGATGACTATTATCAAAATAGGAAGTCATCCATGAAGGACAGGAGTAGGTCTAAGCCAAGAAAATCTACAACATCAAAGATAGTTTGCTACTGCTGTAATAGGCCTGGACATGTTGTGGCTGAGTGTCCAGATAAAAGAAAAGAGTCTGCTGATAAAAAGAAGATTCAACACCAGAGCAAGAAGGATAAATCCATTGTTGCTAAGAAGGAGAAGAGCTTGACAGACCAATCATCTTCAGAGTCAGAATCTGAAGCTGAGGCATACATTGGTCAATATGCAACAGATGAAGAAGATGAGTTTCTGCAAGTGCTGAACTCCATCTATGAACAAGATGACCATCAGTGCAAGGGACTGATGGCTGTGTCAGAAGAAGACAAGTGCCAGGATCAGCCTGGTCCTAGTAAGGTACAATGTTTTTGTAGAAATTCAGATTGTAGTACTGGGTCAGAGTCAGCAACATCTGCATCAAGTGATATGGATGGGTCTGAGTCTGAAGGTGATATTCATTAGCTGATAGATGAATATGGGGACTTGTTGCAGGCACTAAAGAAAAGCAAAAACTTGGCCAAAACTCAGGCTAAGGAAATTGCAGATCTTAAGATGGCTGCATCTGATACATATAAGTTGCTAGATCAGAAGTTGAATGAGATAGCCAGACTGAAACACATTACTGTTATTCAGATGGGTACTATCACATTTAAAAATGATCAGATTAAAAGTCTGCAGAATAGACTTCAGAAAGAAAAGGAGATTGTAGCTAGTTTTTCTAAACCAAAATCTGTATTACCCTTGATTGATGAGTTTGTGTCTCAAAAGGGTAAGACTGGATTAGGGTTTAAGAAAACCCTCCATATTTTGGAGAGGATACCCTCCTGATCTTAATGTTTCTTTTACAATGTATAGACCTTCCCATTTAGGGTTAAGCTTCCCCACGGATGTCGATCTTCCAGCTGTGTCCACCTTTTTCAAGACCAAGTCCCTCTCTACAAATTGTTTGACTCTGACGTGCTTGTCAAACTACTTTGACATTCTCCTCTTCACTTCTTCCTGTTGGATGACGGAAATGTTGTGCAGTTCCTCTACCATGTCAAAGGAGAGTCGCAGCTCCTCCTCGTTTTCGACCCTCCATTCTTCGCTGCCTTCCTCTGTCATGACCACCCGAGGCGTCTGGACTTTAAATTCCACGGGGAGTACTGCCTCACATCCATGGGAGAGCTTGAAAGGAGTCTCCCCCGTGGCTGTGTTGGGGGTGGTCCTCGGGGCCTAAAGGACCAAGGGAAGCTGCTCTACCCAGCTTCCTTTCAGGTTTTCTACCTTCTTATTCAGAAGATTCAAAATAATCTTGTTTGCCGCCTCCACCTGCCCGTTGCTCCTGGGGTGGTGGACCGAGGCAAATCTGAGGTCAATTCTGAGCTGCTCGCAGAAGCTAGTGAATTCTGCGCTGGTGAACTGAGGCCCGTTGTCCGTGACGATGACCTACAATAACCCATGGTGGCAGATGATCTCACCCCAAACAAAATTTTTGATGACCTGGGAAGTCACCTTAGCCAGCGCCTTCACTTCCAGCCACTTAGAAAAGTAGTCAATCATTACTAGTAGGAACCTTCTCTGTCCGCTAGCATAGGGGAACGGTCCAACTAAGTCCATTCCCCAAATTGCAAAGGGCCAGGGGGCCATGATACTCTTGAGGTGTTGAGCAGGTTGTAATTGGAGGGGGGCAAATAGCTGGCATTTGTGGCACCTCTTTGTGAATTCTGCAGCGTCACGGCCCAAGGTTGACAAGAAGTACACTTGTCCGAGGATCCTCCCCTCCAGGGTCCGACTCCCTGAGTGACTCCCACACTCCTCGGAGTGGACTTCTTCCAAGACCCTTTGTACCTCCCTCTCAGCCATGCAATGGGCCAACATCCCCGAGAGAGTCTTCTGATACAATTGCCCGTCTCAGAGGATATAGTATACCGACTTGTATCTGAATTATTTCTTATCCATCCCCTCTAGATACTCCCCTGTGGAAAGGAAGTCCGCGAATGGGTCCGTCCACGAAGGGTGTTGATCCACTTCCATTAGCTCTCCCTCTTCAATAGAAGGGCGAAATAGATCGGTGATGGTACCCCCCCCCCCCATCTGGGGGACATGCTTCGCCAGCTGATAGACTTGCTCATTCTCCTCCCAAGGCATGTGTCAGATGGAGAATGTCTGAAACGTGCTGATTACCCCCTTCACTTTTGCTAAGTATAGCCGGAGGGTAGGTTCCCTCACCTCGAATTCCCCGTTGATCTGGGAAGCCACCCCAATAGAGTCAGTAAGGACCTCCACGTACAGTACCCCTGCTATTACGGCCTCGTACTTGGCATGGTTGTTTGTGATGGGGAAGTGCACCAGCACTGTTTGCTCAATCCTCGCCCCTTGGTGGATTTCCAAGATTACCCATACCCCCAAGGAATGTTTCCCTAAAGCGGCATCCACCTTCACCTTCCATGAAGCCGGACGAGTGAGCTCCTCCTCTGCCACCTCGACCACGTAGTAGACCAAAAAGTCGGCCATCGCTTGGGCCTTGATCGAGAGGCGGGGGACGAAGGAGATGTCAAACTCACTTAGTTCCACCGACCACTTAGCTAGGCGGCGCGAATGCTTTACCCCCTCGAAGATGTTGCGGAGGGGATGGTCAGTTACCACCCGGATAGAGTGTGCCTCGAAGTATGGCCGAAGCCTCCGTGCCGAGATTATTAGAGCGAAGGCCAGCTTTTCCAAGATCGGATATCGAAGTTCGGCCTTCCTCAGAACCCGACTCACATAGTATTTGGGTAGCTGCCTCTTCCCCTCTTCACGAACCAGGACAGAGCTCAAGGCCTCTGCTCTGACCCCGAGCAGCGCAGCCTGGGTCAACTGCATCTTCAGGGCTTGGAATGCCTCCTCGCACTCCTTGGTCCACTCAAATTTTTGGCCACCCCTTAGTGTCTTGAAGAAGGGGGAGCACTTCTCCCCGACCCGGGAGAGGAACCTGCTCAATCTTGTCAGCTTCCCTGTTAATCACTGCACCTCTTTAGCATTTTGTGGTGACCCTAGCTCCATGATGGCCTTGACCTTGTCAGGATTGGGCTCGACCCCCACAGGGGTGACGAGATGCCCCTAAGAACTTTCCCCTGCTGGCCCCAAAAATGCACTTCAGGGGATTAAGCCGCATCTTATATTTGCGCTGGGTGGCGGAGGTTTCCTCCAGGTCCTGGAGGTGAGAGTCTGTTGAAATTTGTGAAGTGAAAGTGGGTGATGGGCAGGCCGGGCGGTCTAAGCGGTCTGTGCGGTCTGAGTCCACGGCCTGGGCGGACTGATAGTTGCGTCCTGGGTGACCTGGCCTGGTTGGACTTGGTGGCTTGGTTGTTCTTGTGGAGCGGCCTGTGCGGCCTGTGTTTGCGGCCTGGGCGGACTGGTGTGCGGCCTGGATGGTCTATGGCCAAGGAACTCTTAGCCGCTTGGGCATCTAGTGGAGCTGCCTCAACGAACTGTGTTTGGCGGTCTATTGTAGGTGCTCAGCTTGATCTGCGGCCTTGCAGTTAGCCAGTTCTTGGGGTAACCGGGCGGATTGGAAGTTGTATCCGTGGTGTTGTGGCAGACTTGCGTTGCGTCAGCGAAGTCTGCTTTTGCTGAGTGGCTTTGGAGATGGGCCTTGGTTTTTTATCAAGCTCTCCGGTGATGCGATGGATGTAGCCATATTCTTGTGGCAGACTGTCCTGATGATTGACAGTCTGGGTCTTTTGTGTCTGCCATGCTCGCGCCAGTTGCTTGATGGGATGCTAGACTTGGTCATTCTCTGTGACAAGTCCATGGTATTCGCAGTGTCCGCAGAGTCCGCTGTTGACCGGGCAGACTGCCAGTTGGTCGTGGACTCATGGCGGACTGTGGCGTTGTTCTTAAACTGTGCAGACTGCCGCCTTGTCCGCGTATAGTGTGCGGACTGATGCAGCTTGGGTTGTGGTTGTCTGAATGCTGTTGAGTGGCGGAATGACGTTGTGCTTGTGTTGTGCGGACTGGCTTTATGTCCATATGGTGGCGGACTGGCTTTGACCTGGCACCTGGCGGGTTTGAAGTCTGGCCAAGTTCTTGCAGACTCGTCAGACTTGGTTGTGTTAGCACGCGAGCTGGAGCGGTGACTCTATTCACTAAGGTGGTGAACACACTTCTCACCTCGCCTATAAATAGAGCCCCCCAGCACATCTATAGTAACTGAGTGAACAGTAAGTTGAGTCTTGGCTAAGTGTTGCGATCTGGTTTTTCCTGTCCGCGCGGGTTGAAGAGAACTGTTTGTTGTTTGCAGGTTGTGCGGCTAACACTGAGGAGCCAGGAGTTTAGCTTTGACTGCGGTCAGCATTAGTGAAGTTTGCAGTTTCAATCGGCCATCTCAGCAGGTCGCTTCTGCGGCTTGTCAGTTTCTCTGCTTCAGCTTTCCAAGTTCCATAACATGTCCGCCGGAGTCGTGCGGGGAGGCAGTCTGTTCTTCAGTTCAGGAGCAGCTTGTAGCAGTTAGCGAATAATGGCGTGTTCGCGCGACCTCGCGGTATCGGCGGACTCCGTGTTCTATTCGTCTTCTAGCAGTAGCAGCAGTTCGGGCGGCCTCGACGACTTTGGCGGACTGGGCGGTCTCGGCGGTCTCCAGTTCTGTTTGCTCGAATTATTTTACTTGTAATTTTTTTTTTGTTTTCTTGTGTACTGGCAAAGTCATGTCTCTTCATGTATACCTCGCTCTGTAAAGAAGAAATAAATATATGATCTGCTTGTCCCTGTGGTTGCATTTGGTGTTTGAGCTTGCTTTCCTAGTTTCCGCATGATCAAGGTGTGATCTTGATAGTTCTGAGGATATTAATTTGGTGTTAGACTATCTCGTTGACCACTTTGAGAAAATTCAACATGGTATCAAAGCCAGGTTCAGTTGCTTGAGTGGTGATCAACTTGTGTTGTTGCTCTGTGCTTCTGAAAGTTTAACCAAGGTTGCTGCAATGGAAGGGAAAAATGCAAGAGGTCTGGGTATTGAACTCTTAACCACGACTAACTTTAAAAAGTGAAAGTCGTGCATGAAGAGTTTTCTTCTGGGCGAGGAGCTATGGGAGGTCGTCGGTGGTGACGACAGACAGGAAGTTACTACTGCGTTTACCCTCAAGTGAGAGTCTGGAGGAAAACTAACACAAAGGCTGAGTTTACCCTCAAGAGGGTGGTTTCACCGGAGCTGTTTGATCACATCATTGGATGTGAGTCGGCTGCTGATATTTGGACAACTATTCATGGGTTGTTCAACAGGAAGAATGTGGCGAGGCTACAGTTCTTGGAGAATGAGTTGGCTAGGATAACTCAAGGAGACCTGACCATCTCGAAGTTCTTTCTGAAGATGAAGAGCCTGTGTGCTGAGATATCAACGCTTGATCCTGATGAACCTATCTCTGAGGCCAAGTTGGAAAGGCACATAATCTGTGGCTTGCGGAAGGAGTATGTTGCCTTTGTAACTTCTGTTCAAGGCTGGGCAACTCAGTCATCTCTGCTGTAGCTTGAGAACCTGTTTGCTTCACAGGAAAGTTTGGCCAGACAGATGGCAGGAGTGACTATCTCTGAAGGAGGTAGTGAAGCTCTCTTCATAGGCAAGAAGAAGAAGACATGAGAAGGGAAGAAGAAGAACACCGCTGCTGAAAATGAGCCTTCAACCTCTTATCCGCCAGAGAGGACCGCTGCTCCTAAGAAGGATTGGAAGAAGAACTTTAAGTGCTATAGGTGTCATCAGTGGGGATACTTCAAGCGTGACTGCAAGGTCAAACTGCAACCTGGGTATGTTGCAGGCAAGGAGGAAGCTTGCTCTAACACTGAGGAAGCTGGATGGAGCGAAGCTTTCATGACGGGCACTTGTGTCCGTGCTTCATCCGCTGTCATTAATTCACCGATGAGTGGATCGTGGACTCCGGGTATGGTCATCACTTCACCGGAGACAAGTCAAAGTTCTCCTCACTGCAAGCTTACTCAGGTAACGAAGCTATCATTACTGTTGATAATACCGTTTATGCAGTAGAGAAGGAGGGGGTCGTGTCATTGGATAGTGATAAGGGGCCACTCACATTAAGGAGTGTGTATCATGTGTCGGGCATGAAGAAGAACCTCTTCTCTGTGACCAATGCGGTAGACGCAGGTTATCACGTTCTGTTTGGGCCAACAAAAGTGAAGTTTCTTTGCAACGTATCAGCAGTAAAGGTTGATGTTGCTCATGTTGGGAGGAGAGTTAAGAACTTGTTTGTTCTTGCAACAAACTCTTACGTTGATCGGATGAGGGCTAATGATAGCGCTGCTATATGACACGAGAGGCTGGGGCTTGTGGGAATGGATAAGTTGAAAGTTATGGCAAACAGGAGCCTTGTGAGAGGCTTGCCTAAGCTATCTTCCTTTGGCGATGGTCACGTTTACGCAGGTTGTCACGTTTACGCGGGTTGCCAGTCGAGGTGTCGACACCTTGTGTCGACACCGGCCGGTCAGGGTGTCGACACTTTGTGTCGACACCGCCCGCGATAGTTTCGACACCTTGTGTCAACACCGGCCGCAGTAGTGTCGACACTTTGTGTCGACACCGTCCTGTTGTGGTGTCGACACATCGTGTCGACACCGGTTGCTGTGCCGGTTTTGGGTCAGGTAAGACTCGGAGTTGGTTCGGGTTAGGCGTGCAAGGCCGTGTCGGTTGGACCCGATGTTTTTGCCTTGGGTTCGTGTGTTTCTTTAGTATTGTTAGTGTGACTTTTCCCTGGGGGGGGGGTATTGGGTGTTCGGCTAATTTTTGCATGCCGACTCTTGGGTTGTGGCAGGTGGTGGAGTTTTGGTGGCCTCTGTAGGGGTGGTTTTTTTGTGGAGAGTTGTGGCCACCACCTTTTCCCCCCGGTTTGGGTTGGCGTGTGTGGGACCCTAGTGCTGCCACTGTTTGACCCCTTAGCCCTTTTTGGATCTGGTTTTGGTTATGTATTCAGATCCATGTTTTGATCACTGCCATTAACCCACGTGTTAGAACTGTTAGTACCTTTCCTATTCTATGGCTTCTTCTTTTGGCATATATGTATATGTCTTGATACTATTGCCGGCTCTTTTGGTAGGGCATATTGCTTTTATTGCTCGCACTTGGTGTGCTCTGCTGTACTGTAGACAGTGCTCTTTTCTTACTATCATCCCCTTTATTTTACTTATAGCAGTTGTTGCCGGGTTGGTAAACCCTTCTTATTTGCTCATAAATCTAATGCTTTATTTACCTTTTTGATTATTTTCTTGCTGAGTTGTTCTTTTCTTGAATGCCTCAGGTCTAGGTTGTAGCCAGTTCAGCAGCTAGTTCTTTTGGAGGGGCTTATTGGTGGCCTCTTGGGTAGCTGAGATAGCTGATCCCCGATTTTTGTGAGGTAGTTATTTACCTTTCTGTATAGACATACATACTCACCAGTGGGTTCGTGTCAGGTTGTTGACGCCCACTGGTGGCTTCTTGCGAGGCTGGGTATGAATTTAAACTGCTATTTACGCCTATTTGTGGTTGTTTACTTGCTTCTGGGAAGGATTTATGCTAGGTTGCATGTTAGATATTTTAAACCCTAAAGGCATTACTATATGTACCTCATGCATAGCATGTTTATAAAACCAAGACACTATTTTTCCTTAGCGTACAAGACTATCTTTCATATATACTATATTCACTTTAGAGTCGTGCATACCATGAGTCGTCCCTCGGGGACACTTATGCTCATTTAGGGTGTCAGCTTAATTGAACCAAAGTATTTTCTGCTGCGTATAAACATACTTTTAATTGTGGACTAGCTGATCCACCGTGCCGAGGGATACGGCCATTCAACATAACTGGTTT
The DNA here is from genome assembly GCA_039583875.1 of Platanthera guangdongensis. Lineage (NCBI taxonomy): Eukaryota > Viridiplantae > Streptophyta > Magnoliopsida > Asparagales > Orchidaceae > Platanthera > Platanthera guangdongensis. Next base: position 123,747,161 of record CM077153.1, on the reverse strand, counting down.
TCTTTCATATTAATCTAAGATTTTCCTTAAGTCTAAAGTCTGGAGTTTGGCCTGAGCGTGTGCAGTTATTCCCTGCACGACGTGGCATCACGGCACGTGTTTTCTCTTGCTATGATACGATTTTATCGTTGAGAAAATGCGGGTTGTGATAGTTGGTATCAGAGGGAGGTTGCTTGACAAATGGTCGGGCAACCTTTCCCTTGTTTGCATTAGTGGTTAGCGTCATACCATACACACGCCGATATGTCATCAACACGTCTTAGCCGAAGCACGAACACTACACTCATGAGCATGAAGAAGTATACAGGACATATTATGTAGTATGGGATGCATAATATGTGTTTGTATATGGATCCACCATAGGAGGCAACATGTGAGGGTTATGTAGTATGGGATGCATAACCTCACCACATGAATGCAACTAGCATGTTTTCTTTTTTCGTTGCATGGAAATGTTATGTAGTATGGGATGCATAACATTTTCATGTGTACGCCGCCCATGGCATGCATTAAGGCCTTTTTAGAATGCATAGCACATCATGCATATCATAATATTTCATAAGCACAACGTGCCAAGCTAAAGATTTGCATGATGACATATGTACACGCATGGTTTTGAGTCAAGCAGAATACAAATACATGCATTCATGGTTTAGGCACATGAGTTAGCATGATGGTGGTGAACCATCTTAGATTAAGCATAACATCATCATGGAAAAAACAACTCCCAGAGCAAGTTTTGCAGTTGAAGTTCATATTTAAGTGTGTTTGTCTGTACCGGGTAGTTTTGTTCTAGCTGTTGGGCTAGGTTTTGTCTAACGCTTGTGCGATTATAGGATGGCGAGACGTCCTGCGACGAGATCGACCCCCCAATCCTGGGGTGAGACGTCAGGAGCGCAATGCGAGACGTTGGTAGAAAACCTGCGGCAGAGTAACGAGGTCTTATCAAGGCAGGTAGGGGCTATGCAGGCTCAGATTCAATCTCTTGTAGCGGTGGTGGCGGGACAGACTCCGAGAGTTCAGGACCCCGCTGAGGGGGTAGCTATTCCTGCCCCTCCTGCTCCTCCTGTGCCTATGGTTGTGCTGCCCCCGGGGATGGCGTTCATATCCAAGTTTTAGCGGCTTAGGCCCCCTACTTATGATGGGCAAGCAGATTTCATGATTTTGGATGACTGGCTGATTTCCATTGAAGAGATGTTCTCTTACTCTGGGATTGCGGCCGATCAAAGAGTGATGCTCGCTGCCTATCAGCTCAAGGGCTTAGCAAAGAGTTGGTGGCTGAGGGAGAAAGAGAGCTTGGTGACAGGATGCACTTGAGAGTCATTTAAGGTGATGTTGTTAAGTAAGTTTCTGCCTTCAGTCGAGCGGGACCGGCTAATGAATGACTTTCTTCATTTAAAGCAGAGGAAACTCACGGTTAGTGAGTATGAGATTGAGTTTAGTAAGTTGAGTCGGTTTGCTCCTGGTCTGGTGAGTGTTGAGGCAGACCGAGTTAAGCGATTTTTGGGTGGACTAAGAAGCGATATTCAGCAGTTAGCGAATGCCTACGAAGCAGTCAGTTATGCCGGTGTGGTTGAAGCTTCTTTGAGGGTTGAGGCCATTGAGAATGCCAAGAATAGAGGCCAGCAGTTGAGGAAGGATAAGCGGATGTCCGGTGGAGGGAAGAGCCCTCAGGAACCTGATGTTGTCTCGAGAAAGAAGATCAAAGAGGTTTGTAGTTTTTGTGGCCGGCCAGGCCACCCCTTTGAGAAGTGTTTCAAAAGGTTGGGAGCGCAGAAGAAGGAACAGGTGCACGCAATTCAGGGTGCTCCCAGAGGATACTTGGTGTGTGCCTTGTGTGGAAGGAAGGGGCATGATGTTGCCCAATGATGGTTAAAAGATAAAGTATGTTTTCAGTGTGGGCAGAAGGGTCATCTCAAGACAAGGTGCCCACAACTCCAGCCTATTCTGCAGCCAGTTCCCCTCCAGGCTTTACCACTGCCTCAGCAAATGGATAAAGGAAAGGGGAAGCTGAATGTGCTTTCGGCAGACGAAGTGCAGACCTCGACCCAGGTTATCTCAGGTTCGACTCCTCCCCAGTCGTTTCGTTATGTTCCCTTTTTGGTTGTAGTTTTCGTTTTAGCGCTTATTGCCTTAGATGCGTGTGCAATTCGTAGGACAATTTAAGGTAAAGAACCATTGGGCGCGCGTTCTCTTCGACTCCGGCGCTACCCACTCGTTCGTGGCTAGAGCCTTCGTGCAGCGGTTCAGTTTGGGCCTTGATCGTGTTGGTGGTGCCTTCTGCGTTAAGTTCCCCTCCGGTGACTCTGTGGTTACGGACCTGGGTGTCCTTGATTGTCCGATTTTGTTGGGGGATTTTCTAGCAAAGGCAGATCTGAAGGTGATTGACCTGGAGGATTTCGACGTTATTTTGGGCATGGACTGGTTGTCAAGGTGCAATGCAGTTATCCAGTGCAAGGGTAAGCGCTTGGACTTCGTCAAAGACAACGGTCAGCCAGGGAGCGTTTATGGGTATTCTCTCCAGGAGTCTCCAGTCATTTCTGCGGTGCGTGCTCGAAAGTTGCTTGATTCTGGCTGCTTTGCCTGTGTGGTCTCTCTGGTAGGGGCAGTTGTTAGTCTGCCGCGATTGGAAGAGATTCATGTAGTGTGTGACTTTTCTGATGTGTTTTCTGACGATCTTCCCGGTCTTCCACCCGATCAAGATGTCGAGTTTGTTATAGATTTGGAGCCAAGCACGCGTCCTATTGTAAAGGCACCGTACCGGATGGCCCCGCGAGAGCTGGAAGAGTTGTGAATTCAGCTGGATGAGATGTTGGCAAAAGGTTTCATAAGGCCGAGTTCTTCGCCTTGGGGTGCACTGGTGCTGTTCGTTAAAAAGAAAGATGGGTCGATGAGGTTATGCATCGACAATAGAGAGCTGAACACGGTTACTGTTAAGAACAGGTACCCCTTGCCGCGAATTGACGATTTGTTTGACCAACTGCGTGGTAGCTCTGTGTTTTCCAAGATTGATCTTCGATCGGGCTATCACCAGTTGAGGATTCGGGAGTCAGATGTTCCGCGGACGACGTTCCGCTCTCGTCATGGGCATTTTGAGTTTTTGGTTATGTCATTTGGTTTGACTAATGCGCCCTCCGCTTTTATGGATTTGATGAACAGAGTTTTCAAGGATTTTCTAGATAAGTTTGTGATTGTCTTTATAGACGATGTTTTGGTGTACTCTAAAGATGCGAAGGAGCATGATCGACATTTGCGTCTGGTATTGGCGACTCTGAGAGACCATAAGCTATACGCCAAGCTGAGCAAATGCGAATTTTGGTTGCCTCAAGTTTCTTTTCTAGGCCACGTGGTTAATAAGGAGGGAATATCAGTGGACCCAGAAAAGATCGCTGCTGTTATGGAATGGGCGAGACCTGTTACTCCCAAAGAGATCAGAAGCTTCTTGGGTTTGGCTGGCTATTATAGAATATTTGTAGAGGGATTCTCTACCTTGTCCGCGCCGTTGACCAAGTTGACGCAGAAGAGTGTAGCCTTCATATGGGATGGCAAGTGTGAGGAGGCTTTTGAGGAACTAAAAAGACGGTTATGTTCGGCTCCAATTTTGTCTTTGCCTATGGAGGGTAGTGAGTATGATATATATGTGGATGCGTCGCATGTCGGAATGGGCTGCGTTTTGATGCAGGGCGGGAAGGTGATTGCGTACGGGTCGAGGCAGCTAAAGACTCATGAGAGGAATTACCCTACGCATGACCTGGAGTTTGCAGCTGTGATCTATGCGCTGAAATTATGGAGGAATTTGGTATATGGCGCGCAGTGTAAGATTTTCATGGATCATAAGAGATTAAAGTATGTCTTCACCCAGAAAGAATTGAATCTGCGCCAGCGGCGATGGTTGGATTATGTGGCCGACTATGATGTTGAAATCTAGTACCATCCGGGCAAGGCTAATGTGGTGGCCGACGCCCTGAGTTGGAAGTCAGGGAAGATTTTCAACCTCTCCGCCGAGCGCCTAGTGGAAGAGTTCCTTTTGATGGACATTTCTGTGGGAAGCTGCGATTCACAGAGTAGTTTGGTAGTTGCAGAACCTTCGTGGATTGCGCTTACGAGACTGCATCAGAAGGATGATCCCGATCTTCTGCATTTGTATCTTCGAGCTGAAAAAGGTGAATTACCATATTTCTCTATAGATGATGCGGGTACCTTAAAGTATCGTGGCAGGTTTTGCATCCCCGCCGTTAGAGATATCCGGGATTTGGTGTGCAGAGAAGCCCACGGATCTAGTGTTGCCTACCATCCAGTATCTACCAAGATGTATCATGATTTAAAGAAGATTGCCTGGTGGTATGGGATGAAGAGAGGTATAGCCAGATTTGTTTCTGAGTGTCATACTTGTAGGCGTGTGAAAGCCGATCATGGGAGGCCTGGTGGCAAGCTGACTCCCTTGGAGATTCCGACGTGGAAGTGGGAGAGTATCTCGATGGATTTCATTACAGGCTTATCGAGATCTCCTAAGGGGCATGATTCCGTTTGGGTAATCGTAGACAGATTGACGAAGAGTGCTCATTTCGTACCATTTAAGATCGATTGTCCGATGAGGAAGATAGCCGAGCTGTATCTGGAAGAGGTTGTCAGATTGCATGGTGTACCCGTAAGTATCATATCGTATCGAGACTCTAGGTTCACGTCTCGTTTTTGGAAGAGCCTCCAAGAGGGGTTGGGTACAGATTTGAGATATTCCATAGCTTATCATCCGCAGACCAACGGTCAGACGGGGCGAGTAAATCAGATTGTGGAAGATATGATCCAATGCTATATTCTGGATCACGGAGGAGCGTGGGACGAGCGCTTGCGGCTTATGGAATTCGCATATAACAACATTTATCAAGAAAGCTTGCAAATGGCTCCTTTTGAAGCTTTGTATGGGAGGCACTGCAGGACTCCCTTGTTTTGGGCTGAGCTTGGCGAGAGACCTTTGTTGGGTGCAGAAGCGCTCGAGGAGATGGAAACCGCTGTGAAGCTTATTCGGGAAAAGCTTCGTTTAGCCCAGGAGAGATATGGGAAGAACGCCAACCGGCGTAGATCGGACTTGGAATTTGTTGTGGGGGACTCGGTGTTCTTAAAGGTCTCCCCGTTGATCGGAGTCAAGCGGTTTGGCAAGAATAGGAAGTTGGACCCGAGGTACGTGGGGCCGTTTCTGATTGTTGAGCGGATTGGGTTATCAGCCTATAGGCTGGCTTTGCCCGCAAATTTTCCTGGCGTGCATGATGTCTTTCACGTCAGTCAGCTGCGGAAATGTGTGCTGGATGGCAGGCAGGTTTTGGATTCTGTGCCTCAGTTGGAGCCGAATCTTTCTTATGTGGAGGTGCCTGTCCGCATATTGGATTCTCAAGTTCGTGCGTTGCGGAAGAAGACTATTCATATGGTTAAAGTTTTATGGAGGAATCAGGATGTGGAAAGCGCGACTTGGGAATTGGAGTCGGCTATGAGGGAGGCTCACCCTCATCTGTTTCCCTGATCTTGTGCCTGGTATGTTCTGTTTTATTTTTATATATAGCCCTTTCCTGGCTCTTTCTCTCTCCTTCTTTATAGGAGTGTCGTGAGTAAAGTTTCAAGGCGAAACTTTCTTTTAGGGGGAGTGGCTGTAACGCCCCCGGTTTTTCTGTGTTTTGTTTGATCTCTGGCTGGCGTTATGATGTTGTGTTTCCGGCCTTTCGCCATTTTAGAGCGTGGTCTTAACTCTTTAGGTTCCTTGTGTAGCCTGTTTGTAGCCTGTTAGCAAGATTCCCCAGCTAGCCGGAGTCTGTTTGGTGACTCGGTTGGGCCTCTTAGGGAATGCTTGTGTTTTGCCTTCGGGTGGTGATATCCCGAGTTTTGTTCGTCGAATGCTAATTTCGACTTCGCAGTTGTGTTCGTAGCGTGGGTTTTTAGCTGCGATGTGAATTTCATCAATTTCTGAGAAGTTTCGGTTCTCGCGTCGTTTTGATATTGCAAGTAATTAATACATATTGATTTGTTTATTATTAAAACTGGTGCTTATAAATAGCCTTAGGTTAGAAATTAGGGCTCGGTTCATTGTCTCTTTTCATTGTCTTTTTTTGGAAGAAGCCGCTGCCTGTATGAGAGGAAGAGAACCGCCGGACTGCCCTAGCCTTCGGACGCCGATTCCTGGAGATTTAGCGGTCGAAATTCGATTTCGAGAGTGGATCTGGATTGCTCTCGCTTGGATCTGCATTCCTTCTGTTCCTCGGCTTGGTGCTCTGCGGCTAGATCCGAGAGTGAGGGAAGTGGCCGACCAAGCTTTGCTGGTATTGAGGCAAGTGATGTTCCCTCATCCTTGCCAAAGCTGATCCTTGTTTTTCTTCTTGAATAAATTTTATCACTCTCCTGCTTAGATCTCAGGTGTACTCTAGGATTCGTCCCCGATTATACTGTTGTTAGTGTAGAGAAGTTCTAGTTAAATCTCAGTTTTTCCTGAGAGAATGTGTCTAATAGGGACGGATTTGGTACGGTTCGGGTTGAGTAGTTAGCAATTGCCGATAGATGTTGAATTTCTTTTTTGTAGAGAGGCGTTTTGTTCTTGTTTTGGTTGGTTGCTGGATCTAGCGCTAGTGTCGAGTGGGACTCGACACCGGCCAGTCGAGGTGTCGACACTTTGTGTCGACACAGGCCAGTCGAGTTGTCGACACATTGTGTCGACACCAGCAGTCGGGGTGTCGACACTTTGTGTCGACACCGGCCAGTCGAGGTGTCGACACCTTGTGTCGACACCGGCTGGTCAGGGTGTCGACACTTTATGTCGACACCGGCCGGTCATGGTGTCGACACTTTGTGTCGACACCGGCCACGATAGTGCCGACACCTTGTGTCAACACCGGCCGCAGTAGTGTCGACAGTTTGTGTCGACACCCGCCTGTTGTGGTGTCGACACATTGTGTCGACACCGGCCAGTCGGGGTGTCGACACATTGTGTCGACACCGGCCAGTCGGGGTGTCGACACATTGTGTCGACACCGGCCAGTCGGGGTGTCGACACTTTGTGTCGACACCGGCTAGTCGGGGTGTCGACACTTTGTGTCGACACCGGCCAGTCGAGGTGTCGACACCTTGTGTCGACACCGGCCGCAGTAGTGTCGACCCTTTGTGTCAACACCGAACTGTTGTGGTGTCGACACATCATGTCGACACCGGTTGCTGTGCCGGTTTTGGGTCAGGTAAGACTCGGAGTTGGTTCGGGTTAGGCGTGCAAGGCCGCGTCGGTTGGACCCGACGTTTTTGCCTTGGGTTCGTGTGTTTCTTTAGGATTGTTAGTGTGAATTTTCCCTAGGGGGGGGGTATTGGGTGTTCGGCTAATTTTTGCATGCCGACTCTTGGGTTGTGGCAGGTGGTGGAGTTTTGGTGGCCTCTGGAGGGGTGGTTTTTTTGTGGAGAGCTGTGGCCACCGCCTTTTGCCCCGGTTTGGGTTGGCGTGTGTGGGACCCTAGTGCTGCCACTGTTTGACCCCTTAGCCCTTTTTGGATTTGATTTTGGTTATGTATTTAGATCCATGTTTTGATCACTGCCATTAACCCACGTGTTAGGACTGTTAGTACCTTTCCTATTCTATGGCTTCTTCTTTTGGCATATATGTATATGTCTTGATACTGTTGCCGACTCTTTTGGGAGGGCATATTGCTTTTATTGCTCGCACTTGGTGTGCTCTGCTGTGCTGTAGACAGTGCTCTTTTCTTACTGTCATCCCCTTTCTTTTACTTATAGCAATTGTTGCCGGGTTGATAAACCCTTCTTATTTGCTCATAAATCTAATGCTTTATTTACCTTTTTGATTATTTTCTTACTGAGGTGTTCTTTTCTTGAATACCTCAGGTCCAGGTTGTAGCCAGTTCAGCAGCTAGTTCTTTTGGAGGGGCTTGTTGGTGGCCTCTTGGGTAGCTGAGATAGCTGATCCCCGATTTTTGTGAGGTAGTTATTTACCTTTCTGTATAGACATACATACTCACCAGTGGGTTCGTGTCAGGTTGTTGACGCCCACTGGTGGCTTCTTACGATGCTGGGTATGAATTTAAACTGCTATTTACGCCTATTTGTGGTTGTTTACTTGCTTCTGGGAAGGATTTATGCTAGGTTGCATGTTAGATATTTTAAACCCCAAAGGCATTGCTATATGTACCTCATGCATAACATGTTTATAAAAATAAGACACTATTTTTCCTTAGCGTAAAAGACTATCTTTCATATATACTATATTCACTTTAGAGTCGTGCATACCATGAGTCGTCCCTCGGGGACACTTATGCTCATTTAGGGTGTCAGCTTAATTGAACCAAAGTATTTTCTGCTGCGTATAAACATACTTTTAATTGTGGACTAGCTGATCCACCGTGCCGAGGGATACGACCATTCAACATAACTGGTTTTCTTTCATATTAATCTAAGATTTTCCTTAAGTCTAAAGTCTGGAGTTTGGCCTGAGCGTGTGCAGTTATCCCCTGCACGACGTGGCATCACGACACGTGTTTTCTCTTGCTCTGATACGATTTTATCGTTGAGAAAATGCGAGCTGTGACAGTAAGGCTCATCGCCTTTCGTTTGATAAGTCATAAACGAGGAGCAAGAGACCATTGGAGTGTATTCATGGTGACTTGATGGGACCAACCGTCACTGCTAGCCTTGGTGGGAGAAGATACATGCTCGTTCTGATTGATGACTACTCAAGATACACTTGGGTATATTTTCTGAAGGAGATGTCATAAGCTTTCCGGTTGTTTGTGGAGTTCAAGGAGCTTGTGGAGGGCCGGATTGGCTTACAGATCAAGAAGTTTAGATCAGACAACGGTGGTGAGTTTGTCTCCTCCGAGATTTCTAACTTCTGCATGAAGCACGAGATCCAAAGAGAGCTTACTTGTGCTCATACTCCACAACAAAACGGAGTAGCGGAGTGGAAGATCCGTCATCTGACGGAAACCTGCAAGTGTTGGCTTCCTGCGAAAGAAATTCCTAGGTCCTTCTGGGCAGAGGGGATGTCTTGTGCTTCTTATGTCATCAATCGTATGCCGCTCAGTCCGATAAACATGAAGTCTCCTTTTGAGATGTTGCTGAAGGAGAAGCCTAGCGTGGAACACCTTTAGGTGTTTGGATCAACTTGCTATGTGCATGTCCCGGATTCTTCAAGGATAAAGCTTGATGCAAAGTCAAGGAAGCTTGTCTTTGTAGGATATGATGAGCGGAAGAAGGGATGGAAATACATGGATCCTGCGACGAAGAAGTTTGTTGTATCAAGAGATGTGGTTCTTGATGAACTGACGTCGTATGGAGGAGGCTCGGTTGAGCTACCAGAGAGCAAGGTTGATGAAGAGCAGAAGGTGGCTGCTGAAATTCTGGAAGAGGAGCTTGCTGTATCACCAGCAGCTCTTGTTTCTTCAAGCTCTAGGGCAGAGGCTTCTGGTTCAGGAAGCAGGGGGAGCATTGCTCAAAGTGTGCTCGGGAATGGAGCTGAGCCTGATGAAGCAATGGAGATGGTGAGCAAGGAGCAGCCTCTTCGGAGATCAAAGAGGATTGTTAAGCCACCAGCTTGATACTGTGATGGGAATGTAGTGAGTTTTGTCTCCTGTTTCTTTGCAGGTCCTCTGGATGAGCGAGAGCTTGCAAACTTCAATAAGGCCACTGTAGTCAAGAAGTGGGAAGATGCCATGAAGGAGGAGATTGCTGCTCTCAAGAAAAATGAAACCTAGGACCTTGTTCCTAAGGTTGATGACATTACTCCAGTGACTTGCAAGTGGGTGTACAAGTTGAAGAAGAAGGTGGATGGGCGCATTGATAGATACAAAGCTCACCTTGTTGCTCGAGGATTCTCACAACAGTATGAAGAGGACTATGAGGAGACATTTAGTCTAGTTGCAAAGATGACTTCGGTTCGGGTAGTGATCGCCTTGGCTGCTTGCAAGGGATGGAGAATGTGGCAGCCTGATGTGAAGAATGCTTTTCTTTACGGAGAGATTGATAAGGACATCTTCATGGATCATCCACTTGGATTTGTCTTTGAAGTTCATCTGGACTATGTTTGCAAGCTCAGGAAGGCTCTCTACGGGTTGAATCAGGCTCCAAGAGCTTGGTATGAGAAGATAGCAGAATACCTCCAATTCTACGGATTTCTTTCTTCCAACTTGGATTCAAGCTTGTTCATCAAGAAGAAGGGGGAGCTTCAAGTCTTGGTCCTGTGTATGTTGATGATATGATCATCACAGGGAATTTAGAGGAGGAGGTAGCTAGGCTCAGGGCTGAGCTAGCTATTCGCTTCGAGATGAAAGACTTGGGAGAGCTTCATCACTTTCTTGGTCTTGAAGTAGAGAGGAAGGAGAGCGAGATTCTCATTTGCCAGAAAGGGTATGCGGATCGCATTGTAAATCGATTCGGCATGAGTAAAGGGAAGAGTTGCTCTACTCCTCTAGATCATGGGCTGAAGCTTCGACGAGATGAAGGAAAAATTATTCCTGATCCCTTGGTGTTCCGAGCTCTAGTGGGGAACTTGATCTACCTGACGATTACAAGGCCAGACATTGCTTACGCTGTTGGCCAAGTAAGTTGGTTTATGGCAGAGCCAAGGAAGTCGCATCTCGTTGCAGCAAATAATATCTTGAAGTATGTCAGGGCTACTTTTGATGTGGGGCTCTTCTATAGAAGGGACACATGCTTTTCTTTGCTTCGATACACGGATGCTGATTATGGTGGTGACTCGGATGATCGAAGATCAACTTCGGGTTATGTTTTCACTTGTGGATCAGCTTGCATCTCGTGGTGTAGCAAGAAGCAGGACTCAGTGTCTGTGTCTACTATAGAAGCAGAGTACAAGGCTTCGGCCTTGGCTGCTCGAGAATCCATTTGGTTGAGGAGGCTTATAGAGGATGTTCATGAGGAAATGCAAGGTCCTACTTTACTTCGAGGTGACAATGAGAGTGCTCTCAAACTGGTGAACAATCCAGTGTGTCATGCAAGGACGAAGAATATTGAGATCGAGCACCACTTCATAAGGGAGAAGGTGTTGGAGGGATCTCTTATGGCCAGGCATGTTCGAAGTGAAGATAATTTGCTGACATCTTCACAAAGCCGCTGTCGAAGGGGCCATTTCAACGGTTACGAGGTTTGCTGGGCTTGATCACCACTTTTCACTTCAAGGGGGAGTGTTGAAATTTGTGAAGTGAAAATGGGTGATGGGCAGGTCGGGCGGTCAGAGCGGTCTGAGTCCGCGGCCTGGGCAGACTGATGGTTGCAGCCTAGGTGACCTGGACTAGTTGGACTTGGGGGCTTGGCTGTTCCTATGGAGCGGCCTGTGTTTGCAGCCCGGGTGGACTGGTGTGCGGCCTGGATGGTCTATGACAAAGGAAGTCTTAGCGTCTTGGGCATCTAGTGGATCGGCCTGAGCGGACTGTGTTTGGCGGTCTATTGGCGGTGCTCAGCTTGATCTGCGACCTTGCAGTTAGCCAGTTCTTGGGGTAACCGGGCGGATTGGAAGTTGTATCCGCGGTGTTGTCGCAGACTTGCTTTGCGTCCGTTGAGTCCGCTTTTGTAGACTGGCTTTGGAGATGGGCCTTTGTTTTTTTTCAAGCTCTCCGGTGATGCGATGGATGTAGCCACATTCTTGTGGCGGACTGTCCTGATGATTGGCGGTCCGGGTCTTTTGTGTCCGCCATGCTCGCGCCAGTTGCTTGATGGGCTGCTAGAGTTGGTCATTCTCTGTGACAAGTCCATGGTGTTCGTAGTGTCCGCAGAGTCTGCTGTTGACCGGGCGGACTGCCTGTTTGTCATGGACTCGTGGCGGACTGTGGCGTTGTTCTCAAGCTGTGCGGACTGCCTCCTTGTCCGCGTATAGTGTGCGGACTGATGCAGCTTGGGTTGTGTTTATTTGCATGCTATTGAGTGGCGGACTGGCGCTATGCTTGTGATGTACGAACTGGCTTTGTGTTCGCATGGTGGAGGACTGGATTTGACCTGGCGCCTGGCGGGTTTGAAGTCTGGCCAAGTACTTGCGGACTCGACGGACTGGGTTGCGTTAGCGCACGAGCTAGGGCGGTGACTCTATTCTCTAGGGTGGTGACCACACTCCTCACCTCGCCTATAAATAGAGCCCCCCCGGCACATCTACAGTAACTGAGTGAACAGTAAGTTGAGTCTTGGTTAAGTGTTGCGGTCTGGTTTTTCCTGTCTGCGCGGGTTGAAGAGAACTGTTTGTTGTTTGCAGGTTGCACAGCTAACACTGAGGAGACAGGAGTTTGGCTTTGACTGCGGTCAACATCAGTGAAGTTTGTTGTTTCAATCGGCGGTCTCAGCAGGTCTCTTCTACGGCTTGTCAGTTTCTCTGCTTCAGCTTTCCAAGTTCAATAACCTGTCCGACGGACTCGGGCGGGTAGGCGGTCTGTTCTTCAGTTCAGCAGTAGCTTGTAGCAGTCAGCGAATAACGGAGTGTCTACGCGACCTCGCGGTCTCGGCGGACTCCGTGTTCTATTCTTCTTCTAGCAGCAGCAGAAGTTCGGGCGGGCTCGGCGACTTTGGTGGACTGGGCGGTCTCGGCGGTCTCAAGTTTTGTCCGCTCGAATTGTTTTACTTGTAATTTTTCTGTGTTCCTGTGTACTTGCGAAATCATGTCTCGCCATGTATACCTCGCTCTGTAAAGAAGAAATAAACATATGATCTGCTTGCCCCTGTAGTTTCATTTGGTGTTTGAGCTTGCTTTCCTGGTTTCTGCATGATCAAGGTGTGATATTGACAATTCTAAGGATATTAATTTGACGCTAGACTATCTCGTTGACCACTTTGAGAAAATTCAACAGAGTTCACGTCCTGACTCTTGATCATGAGGTCGTCTACATACACCTCCAGGTTCCTCCCCTTTTGTTCCCGGAAGACCCTGTCCATCATCTTCTGGTATATCGCCCCGGCATTCTTCAGCCCAAAGGGTATCATTTTGTAGCAGTAGCACCCATCCCCCGTGATGGAAGAGACATCCTTGTTGTCTGGGGGGTGCATCCTTATCTGGTGGTAACCTGAAAATGCAACTAAGAACTCATTACAGGAAAACCAACGGCTGAGTCAACCAACGCGACGATCCGAGGCTAGGGATAACAGTCCTTAGGGCATGATTTATTAAGTGAAGAAAAATCAACACACATACGCTGTAACACCCCAAAACCAAAGTTTGACCTAAGTTTGGAGTACACGGCCTGGGACACGGGCGTGTCATAGGCCGTGTCCTGCTCGGGTGAGCAGCTCGTCGATAGTTCGACGAAAATGCGTTTGATGAATTTTCGGGGGGGGGGGGGGGGGAACACGCCCTGTGACAGGGGCGTGTCCGGGGGCGTGACCTAGGGCGTGTCTTCCTTTGGTTGTCGAACTTCACTTGAGTAGCTGCGCTCGACGAATACTCGAGAAAGAGGGTATACGGCCTGTGACACGGGCGTGTCACAGGGCAGTGTCCCGATATTTTTATACTCGAGTGAATATCGAGGTGAGGTCTTGAGTATGTCTTAAATGACTCCAGTATGGGTATGACACGGGCGTGTCCGGGCTAACACGGGCGTGTCCCGTCCAAGTACTCGAGTAGTTGTATTTCTCTCGAGTAGTCCTCTCGAGTAGGTCTCGAGTGGGGTACACACCCTATGACACGGTCGTGTCCGGGCTGACACGGGCGTGTCATATGGCCGTGTACTATTCTGGATAAGTCAGTTCATGTGCCGCTTAAGGTACACGCCCTGTGACACGGGCGTGTCACAGGGCGTGTTAAACCCGAAAAGTTAATTTCAGAGAATTTTATGGCCGTCCATTTTCTTCAACCAGGATCTGTTGGCTCAGGCTCCTCCCCGCTGCTTTAAGGCCGAGAATGAGAAGATAATTCTCATTATTCACTTGGCCACTATCTTTCTAAAAAGCTAGAGAGAAGGGAGAGCAAGGAGAAGAAGGAGGAGAAGGAGAAGAGAGCCGGCTACCGGTGGAGCTTGAGATTTCCGATCGGAGGTCCGAGGCCATATTTGTGGAGGCAAAGCTGCTACTGTGCTTTCCAACCGGCCAGAATTCCATGGCTCCAAAGCGATCGTCAAGGGTAACGATCTTTCTTCCTTGGACATGCGAAGTCCTTCCTTTTTGGCATGTGCATGGGTTTACCCCACTAGAGGGTGTATTGCAAGGGATTCTCTTGGGTTGATTCTTGGAATCCCCACTAGTTGGCATATAGATCCAGAAATGAAGTACGGAATAGGCATGCTGTGTGAAGCCCATCTGGACGGGTTGGTCTGGATTGGTGATGTTGCATTTACACACCGGAGTAGACTCCGTGATTAAACGTGTAGTTTTTGGAGTCGATGGGTTGTGCCTATGAAGGGTAATAGCATGAAGTACTGGAGTGGTAGTCGAGGAAAATACCCTTGTGGATATTCAATGGGTTGTGTCTGTGAAGGGTAGTAGTAGGAAGTACTGGCGTGGTCGTCCAGGAAAATACCCTTGATGCTTGTGATGCTTGTTGGGTTGTGCCTGTGAAGGGTATTAGCAGGCAGTATTGGCGTGGAAGCCCAAGAAAATAACCACAAATGCTTATGTTGTACGCTATGACCGATAAGGTTAACGCTAGGGCCGAAAAATGAGTTCTGTCGCTATCACTGGGCGTGACACTTAGTTAACCTATGATTGTAAGCCAGTCCTGCGAGGATATTATGGCTATTTGTGAGCTTGAAGAGCTCTGAAAAAGGCTTTGTGCTGAACGGACAAGGGGATGCCAACCCGCATTAGTATGGTCATAGAACTAACGATTTGAGCAACGGGCAAATGCCGAACTGTATCCGCGTTATGGTTGTCCGCCATGAGTGTCTGGATGATTGGCATTCGGCAGAAACGCATAGCGAGATTCTTAGGCATGTGCGCCATTAAGACTAAAGTCTCCGGCTGAAAGACATGGAGCAAAATGCTCAAGTTTGCCGTTGGAATTTGGACCTTGAATGGCGGTGGGCGACTGGTATATCCGCTACACCAAGAATGTGCCCTAAGTGCACAGATCATCGGGCCGCGTGGCTGACAGTTATGATGGAATGTTTGCGCGGGAGAGCACAATGTGATATATATATATATCTGCATATGAATTACTATGCCTGCAGGGAAGGAATGCCACTGCCCTGGGAAAGGGGTAGGGTCGTTATAAATTGGTCAACTGAATGCTGACCGTTGACTTGTTTGCCACTGTTGAGTGGGCTGTCCTTGTACTGGTGCTGGAGAGCCGAGCGAGACATATAAAGGCTGAAGTCCCTGCTGCTGCTGCTGCTGCTACTGCTAGCCCTTGAAGGCTAAGCTGAAAAATGTTGTGTTATGTTCATGTGTGGCCGGCCTGCGCGCCGATGTTTGGAAGCCACGTTTGTAAAGCGCAACTGTAAGGCCATAAGGCCAAATGATATTGTATTTGATGCACATTCCTTTATAAATGTGGGTATTTATATTATTGGACATTCATGGTTGGAGTTCAGCATTTCTGTTAAAAGCTTCCGCTAGAATGTTATGAGTTAGGATGCGCAACTCTGATATCAACTCGTGACTTCGCCGCCTGTTTTGTGGCATATGGTGTGGGGCCCTGGCCGGACCTTCTATTATATACTATATGAACGGATGGAGATGTTACATTTTTGGTATCAGAACCAGGTTTCGATCGTGGGACCTGTGGTATCAGCTGCCTCGGTCTTTCCCTTTCGAATTCGTGGTCGAATTCTTTTGTGAGGTGGCGGGCACGTGTCTGTGCGAACCGCGTTAACACTAATGAACTCTGGAATGTCCACGTAGGAATGCAAATACACTTGTTTGAGGAACCTACGAGTTCCTATATTGTTATTTTGCTTGTGCGAGGTCGCTAATGTGCGTGTCTTGTTCACCTATAGGTGACTCGGAGTGGTGTTAGGCAGTCGGAGCCCCAGCGTTCTGATGAGAGTACGGCTCCCGCTGAGGTGCCTACACCTCCGCCTTCTGCAGAAACTGTCCGCTTAGTTGTTAAGGCCCTATTTGCGATGATCCAAGCACAGCCTACTGGGCAGGCACAAGGGCAGGAGTAGCCGGCATTGAGGCCATAACAGGTTGCGGCGAGGCCAGAACCTATTGCGGTTGTGGATCCTCGAGCAGCTGAAAGGTAGTTGAAGTAGTTCATGAGCTTTAATACACCTACATTTACGGGTGTGGGATCGCCTACGCAGCCAGAAGACTGGTTATCGCGCGTCAAGCGTATCTTGACGGCGATCAGGACAAAGGAAGATCAGAAGGTCACCTTGGACACCTTCTTACTGGAAGGAGAGGCTCGGCTATGGTGGGATGAGATGGAGTTACACCACTTAGCGGGCAGGCAGTTAACACAAGTGTCGATTGAGGAGTTCTCCCGAATGTTCCTGGCAAAGCACCTACCAGTGGCACAACGCATTGCCATGGAAAATGAGTTCCAACGGCTGACACAAGGAGAAGGTAGTGTTGAAACTTACCTGCATGAGTTCACGAGGTTGGGACGGTATGCGGGTTCGATCTTTGCCGATGAGCAGTGGAAAACCGATCGATTCTATGAAGGATTGCGGGACGAGTTGCGATTCCTGCTTTCGAGTTTAGTGAACCAAGGGTTCCAGGCGTTGGTTGATACTGCGTGCACGCTGGAGAAGGACATGAAGAGGGTGTAAGGAATGCGGGCCTTGGCTGTGACAAAGCCGGAGTTGAAGGCGCCCCGACCTGGCAAATCGTATTACAAAATGAAATGGGGCAAGAGGTCCAAGTCGTCTGGACAAGCTCCTTCTACAGTTGCATCGGGAGCAACGTCGGGGATCACGTCGAGGCCAGAGACTCGTACTTGCTTTATATGTGTAAAAGTGTGGCATATAGCCCGTCATTGTCTGAGTGGTTCACCAAAGAGAGAAAAGAAGGCGGGAGCGTCTTATGGTGAGAAGGGAAAGGTAGTGGTGGAGTCCTCTACATCCCAGCCGCAACCCCGAGTCTACAACCTTGGCATGCAGGAGGCCATCAAGCAAAGTAACGTCGTCATAGGTACGAGTTAAGTTATTGAATGTTTTTATTATTGCATGCTTTGTATGTGGCTTGTGTATGATATGGTTGCCACAGGATTTGTTATGATTCGGAACACGTTGGCGAGAGCACTATTTGATACGGGTGTTTCGCATTCATTTCTGTCTAAGGACTTTGTAGCTCAAATTGGAGTACCTAGTCATGTGAAGACAGAGAGTGTGAAGGTGTTATTACTGAACGGTTGTTTGATTCTTGCGAATAGGGCTTGTGATGTGGCGGTTCAAATTGGAAGTCGGGATTTCTGTTTGAACGCATCTGTGCTACCGATATCGGAGTTTGTTGTGATCTTTGGTATGGACTGGCTCGCAGAGCATCATGCCTTTATTGATTTTAATTCCAAAGAAAACACACTTGGCCAAAATACTGAGCTTGAGACTAAGTTCGCGGGTATGCGAGGAGTGAGAGGGGCCTTGATGTCTGCACTCCAAGTCGTCAATGTTGTTCAGAAGGGCGCGAAGTGTTTCTTCACGTTGATTCAGGTTGTTGAGCCTAAGGCCAATGTGAGTGATGTTCCGATTGTATCAGAGTTTGCAGATGTGTTTCCTAAGGATCTTCCTGGGCTACCACCCAAGCGGGAGATCGACTTCAGGATTGAGTTGGTGCCAAGTGCGAAACATGTGGCCCGCTCGTCATATCGCGTCGCGCCAAAGGAAATGGCTGAGTTGAAAGTCCAATTGCAAGAATTGCTAGAGCAGGGATATATACGCCCAAGTATGTCACCTTGGAGCGCACCTATTCTGTTTGTGAAAAAGAAGGATGGTTGTTTGCGGTTATGTATTGATTACCGCGGATTGACTAAGCTGACAGAGAAAAACAAGTATCTAATTCCACTGATAGATGAATTGTTCGATCAGCTAGTGGGATCAACTGTCTACTCTAAATTGGATTTAAAATTTGGATATTATCAGTTGAGGATTCGGGAAGGTGACATTCCCAAGACCACATTTGGAACACGCTACGGTCATTATAAGTTCAGGGTAATGTCGTTTGGGCTATGCAATGCGCCATTAGTGTTCATGGACCCGATCCACCGAACGTTCTGAGAGTACTTGCACTTGTTTGGAATCGTGTTCATTGATGATATCTTGGTGTACTCTCAATCTGAAGTTGATCATGCAAACCACTTGCGGCTGGTGTTGCACACCTTGCGAAGGAATAAGCTCTATGCCAAGTTCTCGAAGTGCGAGTTTTGGCTGTCGTCAGTGGCTTTCTTGGCTATGTGTTTAGTGGAGAGGGCATAATAGTGGATCCGTCAAAGATAAGAGCCATTCAGGAATGGTTGGTGTTTTCTTCGGTGGCCAAAGTCAGTAGTTTCCTTGGACTGACAGGCTACTATAGACGGTTTGTAGCGAACTTCTCGGGATCGCTTTGCCTCTGACCACACTGACGCGAAAGTATTAGAAGTTCGTTTGAATGCCGGACTACGCGCGAGCTTTTGAAGAGCTAAAGAGTCAGTTGACCACAATGCCTGTGTTGACATCGCCATGTGGTACCGATGGATATGAGATCTATAGTGATGTTTTAGGCAGCGGCTTAGGTTGCGTTCTTCTGCAATTTAGAAAAGTGATTGCTTATGGCTCACTCCAGTTGAAAGTGCATGAGCGAAATTATCCCGTCCACGACTTAGAGTTGGCAGCTGTGATCTTTGCATTGAAATTATGGCGGCATTATCTTTATGGCATAAAAGTGGATATCTTTACGGACCATAAGAGCCTAAAGTACTTGTTGGAGCAGAAGGATCTGAATATGCGACAACAAAGGTGGCTGAAGTTCCTTGGGGACTACACCCTTGAGATTCATTATACTCCCAGGAAGGGAAACGTGGTCGCTGATGCCTTGAGTCGGAAGACTCCGTCGAGGGCAAATTGGTTGCAGATTCACGATGAGCGTCTGATCCAGGAGTTGAAAGCATTAGAGATTTCTTGTGTTGATAAGAATTTCACAGCCGATGCATGTTTGAACTGGACGGAGGTACAATATGACCTAGCGGACAGAATTCGACGAGCAACGGAGCTGTATGAAAGTCCACAACGCTATGCAAAAGATGGGCTAGATGGCCAATTCTCCTGGGATAACAACCTTTTACTGAAAGAGGGCCGTTTGTGCGTCCCAAATGTGGGGAAGTTGCGAGAAGAGTTGATGTATGAAGCTCACTTTTCGAAGTATTCAATTCACCTTGGGAGTACAAAGATGTTCAAGGATATGAAGAAGCAGTTCTGGTGGCCAGGATTCAAAAAGAATATAGCGCAATATGTGACTAAATGCCAAACTTGTGCTTTGGTGAAGGCGGAATGCCAGAAGCCTGGCGGTTTCTTGAGGTCGTTGTCAATTCTGAAATGGAAGTTCGATGATATTTCAATGGATTTCGTGCATGGGTTGCCGAGATCTCAACGAGGGAATGATTCAATCTGGGTGATTGTAGACCGGCTAACGAAAGTGGCGCACTTCCTTCTGAACAAGCGGGACAATTCAGTGGAAAGTTTGGCAAAACTTTATGTGGAGCAGATTGTACAGCTATATGGTGTTCCTCGTAGCATCGCGAGCGATCGTGATGGGCGATTTACGTCGAATTATTGGAGGCTAGTCCATCAGCTGTTGGGCACGAAGTTGACGTTCAGTACGGCCTTTCATCCCCAAACGGATGGCCAAACTGAGAGAACCAACAGAACAATGGAGGATATGCTCTGAATGTGTGCCCTGGATTTTGTCAAGAGATGGGAAGATCATCTCTATATGGTGGAGTTTTCCTGCAACAATAGCTACCAAGCGAGCATCGGTATATCACCGTTTGAAGCTCTGTATGGTCGGAAGTGACGTACACCATTAGCTTGGGCAGAAGCAGGCGAATCCAAACTATATAGGCGTGAAGAAGTCGATGAAGCTAACTCGACGATACACACTATTCGGGAGCGGCTTGTTGGGTATTGTATCCACAATTACCTGGATTTGAGGAAGCCACCTGTCAAGGTAAGATGAATTCACAATGTATTTGATGAAACCTCTTAAGTTGTGCTTGCAGTTCTTCCACGCTAAGTGCACACCAATGTCAGGGTGCAGTAGGTCAATATACACGGGTCTGCACGACGTAATCCCTCGTTGAGCAGATCATTGTGTTGGCCTATGCGTACTCTCTCTATTGGAGTGCACTTACTTTCAAGTACAGGGCCGTGTTTATGCAAGAGAAGACAGGGAGCAAGGATGGGTCAAGGAGCAGCTCTTGGGTGGAAAGACGAAAAATCGTCTAAGTATAATTCGACGAGAATCACCAAGTGATTCTCGCCGATTCGGCGAGAATTACTAGTGATTCTCGCCGAATCATCGAGAATCATTAGTGATTCTCGCCGACTCTTTCCGGCTACCTCAAAACAGTGCCAAGTAAGATTCAGCGAGAATCACTAATGATTCTCGCCGAACCCATCGCTGAGCAGATCATGAATACCAAGTAATATTCGTTGAGAATCACTAAGTGATTCGGCGAGAATCACTAGTGATTCTCGACAAATCGTCGAGAATCACTAACTGATTCTCGCCGATTCGTCGAGAATCACCTGCGATTCTCGCCGATTTTTACTTGGTGTTTTCTCTGGAAGCTGCTGGACCGGATTCTGTCGCTGGACTATTTTGAACCGGTTTTCGGGTTTCTACGTGTGGGACCCACCACGGTCATATTGTAAGTGTCTACAGTGTATAAATACATGGGTATTTTTGAACAGTAACAGCGCGAAGAAGATAAGAAATACGCGAGCACGGACGAACCCTAAAATCGCCGCTTCCGCTCCGTCGCCGCCGCCGCCGCTCGCGACAAGTTGTTCGCCGGTTGATCGTGGTTTCGCCCAGATCCTCCTGCGACAGAAGCCTAGCTAAGCTCAGCGTCTCACGTGTCTAACCGGAGATCTCTTGTCTCTCGATTTGTAGATCGGGAAAGTCTTCCCCATCCGAATCGATCGAGACGATTGATCCTAGTGTGACCGTCGGTAGACCTAGCTAGCTTCACTACGAAGTTTGGATCTCTAAAGAAGTGCAGCCACACATCGTCGTCGCCGCCGATCCCGTGAACCTTGTCGCCGCCCATCTTGCCGCCGCCGGTTCCGGGGAGATCCTCTCCAAGAGAGATCTAAGGTTGTGGACTCGTTGTGGACTTCAAGAACACGTCGTCAACAAAGAAGGACACCTAAGTCTCCAAACGTAGTTTGTATCTCGTGTACATTCTAGTTTTACTTTTGTTGTAAAGGAACGTTTGTTCCGTGTTGTAAGGGTTGGGTGCAACCCGTGTTGTGGGAGTGTTGACTCCTATGTGTGGAAGGGTTCCTTCCGATAGTGCAAGGATTGGATTTCAATCCTGTTGGTGAAAAGACCGAGTCGTCCCTTGTTGGGAGATAGGTCGAAGGGGGAAAGTGGATGTACCCAAGTCGGGGAACCACTATAAATAGCTTGTGTATTCTGTGTGTTGTGCTGTTTATTTTTATTGTGCAGGTACATTCTTAAAATCCGCAAAAACGCTGCACGTCACCTATTCCCCCCCCCCCCCATAGGTGAACATAGTTGACACTAGGTGGACTTTCAAGTGGTATCAAAGCCAGGTTACTCATCAAAAAGGTTTACACCTTGAGTAGTATCCTGCCACCGGTGTCAGAAGCATGGAGCTGGATTATGAGATATCGCCACTAATACTTCCCGGATGTACAAAGGAGTATTATCCCGTCTGGAGGATGAGGGTGTCATATCACTTGGAGGCCATCGATCCTCGAACTTCTTTCATCCTGGAAGAGGGTCCTTTTATTCCTATGAAGACCCTCTGCTCTGGAAAGAATATCGAAGTGCCCAAGTGCATTGCAGAGATGTCAGAGACGGAACTGTCACTATTTAACTTGGACAAGAGGATTCGTCAAATTATCTTGGATACCTGGTCTGGAGCTTATCGCTCTAGATTGGAAAAATGTAGGACGGCTAAATCTATGTGGGTGATGATCTCAGAGCTGATGGGGGGGGTCAGAGAGAACTGGAATCTGCTGTCAACCAGAGGATGAAGCCTATGTGGGGGTCTTCACCTCTGAAGATGAAGGCAAGGATTTCTCGGACAACATCAGAGCTCCAGTGTCCGTGTCAGAGACTGACGAGGCCAGTGAGGAAAGCAGCTCTGATGAGGATAACACAATGGTCACTGGCTCTATTGATAATAACACAAAAGAGCAGGTAACTTCTTCATCCTGCCCTATATCTCTTGAAGTTTCTGAAGTCAGGAACTGCTTTCCTTCAGAAGATTCTGATTCCCTGAAGAGAGCCCTTCAGAAAAGCAACCTACTTGCTGAGGAGCAAGCTCAAGAGATTGCTCGACTGAAGCTCTTGTTGGTTCTCCAATTGGCGTCCAACAAGGTCAAGGACTCTAAGATCTCAGCTCTAGAGAGTAGTCTAGAGAATGAGAAAAGAATAATATCAAACTTTTCCAAGGTTGATGCTATAAAGAGAAAGCAAGAAAATGGGTGGATCTACCGGATTATCAATTCGTGGAGAAATGTGGAAACAGTATGGCAATTTGTTCAGCGTCACCTATTCCCCCCCATAGGTGAACATAGTTGACACTATGTGGACTTTCACGGCTACTCATAGCCCAAGATCGACAAGCAAAGTACTGCAACACCAAGCACCGGAACGTGGAGTTTGCGGTAGACGATTAGGTATATTTGAAGATCAAACCCTTCAAAGGCGTGTACAGGATTCGACGTCTGAAAAAGTTGAGTCTGAGATATCTTGGTCTGCTTGAAGTGGTGGAGCGAATTGGGGAATCTGCATATCGGCTAGCTCTTTCGACAGAATTGAGTGGATTACATGATGTGTTCACATCTCTATGCTTTGGAAAGCCGTTAAAGATCTAGCTCAAATGATCGAGAATAATCGTGTGCCGATTGAGTATGGGCTAACGACGAAGGTTAGGCCCCTTCAGATCGAGGATCGAGCGGATAAACAGTTGTGGAACAAGACAATCAGGATGGTTAAGGTCCGGTGGGACAATTGTGGCCGTGAGGAGCTAACATGGGAGCGAGAGCAGACCATGCGAGCTAAATTTCCCGAGCTTTTTGTGTAAACTGTTGCATAGCACAAATTTTGTTGTAACATACTTGTTGAAGTTATAACATTTTGTTTGTTGTTTTCCTTACTGTGAACAAATTTAGGGATGAAATTTATTGTAAGGAGGGGAGGGTTGTAGCACCCCAAATCCAAAGTTTGACCTAAGTTTGGAGTACACAGCCTGGGACACGGGCGTGTCACAGGCCATGTCCTGCTCGGGTGAGCAGCCCGTCGAGAGTTCGACGAAAATGCATTCGACGAATTTTCGGGGGGGGGGGGGGGGGGGGGAACACGCCCTGTGACACGGGCGTATCCGGGGGCGTGAAGTAGGGCGTGTCTTCCTTTGGTCGTCGAAATTCACTCGAGTAGCTGCGCTCGATGAATACTCGAGAAAGAGGGTACACGGTCTGTGACACGGGCATGTTACAGGGCCATGTCCCGCTATTTTTATACTCGAGTGAATCTAGAGGGGAGGTCTCGAGTAGGTCTTAAATGACTCGAGTACGGGTATGACACGAGCGTGTCCGGGCTGACACGGGCGTGTCCCGTCCAAGTACTCGAGTAGTTGTATTTCTCTCGAGTAGTCCTCTAGACTAGGTCTCGAGTGGGGTACACGCCCTATGCCACGGGCCTGTCCGGGCTGACACGGGCGTGTCACATGGTCGTGTCCTATTCTGAATAAGTCGGTTAGTGTGCCGCTTAAGGTACACTCCCTGTGACACGGGCGTGGCACAGGGCGTGTCAGACCCGAAAAGTCAATTTTAGTGAATTTTGTGGTCGTCCATTTTCTTCAGCCAGGATCTGATGGCTCAGGCTCCTCCCTGCTACTTTAAGGCCGAGAATGAGAAGAGAATTGTCATTATTGTAACAGTCCAAAGTTCTGAAACAGGAATTTTTGGGTGACACGGCCTGGGACACGGACGTGTCCCAGGGCGTGTCAGCGGACACGGCCTGCGACACTGGCGTGTCGCAGGGCGTGTCGAGGTTGTGTCGACGATCGGCCTTCGTGTCGACGATTTTTCACTCGATGCTGTGTCGAGCGGAGGCACACGGCCCAGGACACGGGCGTGTCCACGGCCGTGTCGTGTGCTCGACGTCTTTTGCTCGACGATCGTCGAGTGTCGAGTGTCGAGTATTGAGTGTCGAGAGTTTGAACACGGCCTGTGACACGGGCGTGTCACAGGGCGTGTCAAATCGGGTCGACGAACTCAGCCCGACGAAGGATTTCGACAGGGCGTGTCTTTATGCCGTGTCAGGGCACACGGCCTAGTACACGGGCGTGTCACAGGCCGTGTGAAGTCTCGGGATGTTTTGGGGATTTTTTCGCCCAGGCACACGGCCACAGACACGGGCGTGTCTGAAGGCGTGTTGGTGACACAGCCCATGACACAGGCATGGTCCATGGGCGTGTCACTGGTTTGGATAGGTCGTTTGACCACCGCTTGAGGCAGACGGCCTGGGACACGGCCGTGCCACAGGCCGTGTCAGGTCAAATTTAGCTTTTCTGGCAGTTTTGTGGCCATCCATTCCTTCAGCCTGGATCCAAGGGCTGAAGCTTCTTTCCTCTTTTTCCTAAAGGCCGAAACTGAGAATTTATTCTCATTTTGCCTTAGCCTTTATCTTTCTTCAAGTTGGAGAGAAAGAGAGAGAGGAAGAATGAGGAAGAAGGGAAAGGGCTGCTGCTGGTGGTGTTGTAGGTTACCGACGAGAAATCCGAAGCCGGCGTTGCGGAGGAAAAGCTCTTGCGAGTCTTTCAAGCAAGCTTTGAGGTCATGGCATCGAAGCGGTCATCAAGGGTAATGACTTTTCTTCCTAGCTATGTGAAGGCTTCTTTTTGGCATATCTTGTTAGTTCCCCCACCAAGAGGTGGCTGATTTTGGGAATCTTTGGGTGGATGCTTGAAATCCCCTTTGTTAGCATATAGATCCGGAAATGGAGTACGGAATAGGCATGCTGTGTGAAGCCCATCTGGACAGGTTGGTCTGGATTGGTGATATTGCATACGAACCGGAGAAGACTCCGTGATAACATGTAGTTTAAGGAGTCTACGGGTTATGCCTGCGACAAGGAATCGCAGGAAGTACTGGAGTGGTAGCCCAGGAAAAATAGCCATGTGATGTTTTTGGGTCCAACCTGTGACTGAGGCACAGGAAGTACTGGTGTGACCAGGAAAGGCCTTTTGTGCTGCTTGATGTCGTAGGGTGTCCACCTGTGAAGCGAGTAACAGGAAGTACTGGCATGATAGCCAGGAAAGAACCCTGACATTTGTGCTTGTGCGGTGTCCACCTGTGGAGAGAGTCACAGGAAGTACTGGGAGGCCCAGGAAAGACCCGCTGTTGTGCTAAGGAAATGGGTATCGCGAAATACCCAGGCTTGAATGCCAAGAACAGGATTGGTGAGACCGACCCGCGCCTTTGATATAGCCATGAGTACGCTGTACTCAGAGAAGGCAAGGCGATTTGAGCAACGGGGGGTGGAGGATCCGACCTGCGCTGTGTCCGTCCGACGTGAGACCAAAAGGTGCGGTCTGTTGGAGCGCATATCAAGAGTCTTCGGCCTGTGCGCCATGACACAATGGGGGGCTACGGGCCATCCCGGTGTAGGAAGACTAACTCCGGCTGCACGCCATGGAGTAAATGCTCAAGAGATTTACCGTTGGGTTGTGACCCTGATACGGTGCTGGGCAAGAGATTTGCCAGAACACCAAGAATGTGCCCTGAGTGCACGGATCGTTGGGCCGGGTGACGAACGGTTGTGATGGCTTGTGTGCGTGAAAGCACATTGTGATGATATATTGCCATACTTGTGATTTGATATGCCTGCAGGGAAGAATACCGCTGCCCCGGGAGAAGGGGTTGGGTCGTTATAATTTGGTCAGCTGAACGCTGACCGTTGCTTTTGTTTGCCACCGTTGGGTGGATTGTCCCTATACAGGTGCTGGAGAGCCGAGTGGGATGCATAGAGGTTGATGTTCCTGCTGGTGTTGCTGCTACTGCTGTTAGCCCTCGAAGGCTATGTTTTATGTTGTGTGTTTTCTTTGATTGTGGCCGGCCTGCGCGCCAATTTGTTTAGGCCACTGTTTGATAGCCATGTAAGGCCATAAGGCCAACTCTTTTCACTTGTTGTAAGACATTCCTATATGATATAAAATGTGGAGTTTTATGTTTGGACATTCATGAGGAGTTCAAGTTGTAGTCTACGCTTCCGCTAGAATGTTGTGTGATAGGTGCGATGCGCTACTCTGGTATCATCCTGTAACTTCACCGCCTGTTTTGTGAT
Organism: Platanthera guangdongensis; assembly: GCA_039583875.1. Taxonomy (NCBI): domain Eukaryota; kingdom Viridiplantae; phylum Streptophyta; class Magnoliopsida; order Asparagales; family Orchidaceae; genus Platanthera; species Platanthera guangdongensis. Next base: position 123,720,740 of record CM077153.1, on the reverse strand, counting down.
ATATCCTGTGGGGCCCCGGCCGGACCTTCTAGAATATAACATATGAACGGATGGGGTTATTACATTTTTGGTATCGGTTGTCTTGGTCTTTCCCTCTCGAAGTCGTGGCCGACTTCTTTTGTGGGGTGACGTGCACGTGTTTGTGCAAACCAAAGTCTACGCATGAACTCCTGAATGTCCATGATAGGAATGCAAACTTGATGTGTTTGAGGAACCTGTGTGTTCCTATTTTGTGTTGTTTGCTTGGGTACGACCGCTAATATGTGTGTCTTGTCCACCTTTAGGTGACACGGAGTGGAGCTGGGCCGTCTGAGCCCCAGCGTTCTGATGAAAGTACGGCACCAACCGCGGTGCCTACACCTCCACCGTCTGCGGAACATGTGCGTTTAGTTGCGGAGGCTTTATTTACCATGATCCAAGGCCAGCCCCTTAGGCAGGAACAAGCAGCTGTGAGGCCAGAACAGGTGGCGGCAAGGCCTGAACCTATCGTGGATGTGGCTCCTCGAGCGGCTGAGAAGCAGCTAACGCGGTTTATGAGTTTCCATCCGCCTACGTTCTCAGGAGCGGGAACTCCGACGCAGGCTGAGGATTGGCTATCGCGCGTCAAGCGAGTGATGACGGCGATAGGAACGGCGGAGCACCAGAAAGTTACTTTAGTTACATTTTTGCTTGAAGGAGAAGCTCGATTATGGTGGGATGAGATGGAGTTGCATCACTTGGCGGGTCGTCCGTTAACCCAAGTATCGATGGAAGAATTCTCCCGACTCTTCCTAGCGAAGCACCTTCCTGCGGCTCAACGGATAGCCATGGAAAATGAATTCCAAAGGTTAACACAAGGTGATGGCAGTGTTGACGCATACTTGCATGAATTTACTCGCTTGGGGCGGTATGCGGGTTCTATTTTTGCTGATGAACAGAGGAATACCAACAGGTTCTATGAAGGACTGAGGGACGAGCTGAGGTTCCTTGTGTCAAGTTCTGTGAACCAAGGTTTCCAAGTATTGGTTGACACTGCGGGCGCATTGGAAAAGGATATGAAGAGGGTGCAAGGGAAGAGAGCTTTGGATGTGACCCAACCGGAGTGGAAGGCGCCCCGATCTGGGAAACCATATTATAAGAAGAGATGGGGCAAGAAGTCCAATCCTAGTGGACAAGCTCCTTCATCAGGTGCAACGGGAGCAATGTTAGGGGCTACCTCCAAGCCAGATACTCGTATCTGCTTTAATTGTGGCCGAATGGGGCATATTGCGCGAGATTGTCGGATGCCGCCAAAGAGTGAAAAGAAGGCGGGAGCATCTTATGCGGAAAAAGGAAAGGCGGTGGTGGATTCCTCTGCCTCGCAGGCGCAACCCCGGGTCTACAATCTTGGCCTGCAAGAGGCCATCAAGCAGAGTGACGTGGTCACAGGTATGAGTTTAGTTTTGCATATGCTATTGTTTGTATGCTTTACTTAGTACCCCTATGTTTGCAGTTTGTGTGTGTGACATGTTTGTCATAGGCTTTGTGATGATTCGGGACACGCTGGCGCGAGCACTGTTTGATACAGGTGCATCGCATTCTTTTCTGTCTAGTGAGTTTATTATGCGGCTTGGGATACCCAGTCGTGCAAAGACAGATAGCGTCAGAGTGGTGTTGCCGAATGGCTGTTGGATGCTTGCGGATCAAGCTTGCGATGTGGCGGTTCAATTGGGAAGTCGGGATTTTCGTTTGACTGCATTTGTTTTGCCAATATCAGAATTCGATGTGATTTTTGGGATGGATTGGCTTGCGGAGCAGCATGCTATGATTGATTGCCAGTCCAAAGAAATCACGTTGGGCCAGAATACCGAACAGGAGACAAAGTTCGCGGGTATGCGAGGAGTGGGCGGGACGTTGATGTCTGCACTCCAGGTAGTCAAGGCTGTTTGAAAGGGTGCGGAGTGTTACTTTGCACTAATTCATGCTGTTGAGCCTAAGGCCAGGTTGTGCGAGGTTCCGATTGTGGCAGAATTTACAGATGTGTTTCCCACGGATCTCTCTGGGCTACCACCCCAGCGGGAGATTGACTTCACGATCAAGTTGGTGCAGGTGCAAAACCTGTGGCCCGCTCGCCATATCGCGTTGCGCCAAAAGAGATGGCTGAATTGAAGGTTCAACTACAAGAAATGTTGGAGCAAGGTTATATACGCTCAAGTATGTCACCTTGGAGCGCGCCTGTGCTTTTTGTAAAGAAGAAAGATGGTGGGTTGCGGTTGTGTATTGATTACCGTGAACTAAATAAGCTGACCGAGAAAAATAAGTATCTGATACCCCGGATTGATGAGTTATTCGATCAGCTGGTGGGCTCGACCGTCTATTCGAAGCTGGACCTGAAGTCTGGTTATTACCAGTTGAGAATTTGGGAAGGTGACATTCCCAAAACCGCATTTGGAACGCGTTATGGGCACTATGAGTTCACAGTCATGCCATTTGGACTGTGCAATGCGCCCTCTGTGTTTATGGATTTGATGCACCGTATTTTTCGTGAGTACCTGGATCTGTTTGTGATTGTGTTCATTGATGAAATCCTGGTGTACTCAAAGTCGGAAGCTGAGCATGAGATTCACTTGCGGTTGGTGTTGAACACGTTGAGGCAAAATCTGTTCTATGCCAAGTTCTCGAAGTGCGAGTTTTGGCTATCGTCAGTGGCATTTTTGGGCCATGTGGTGAGTGGAGCGGGCATTGCAGTGGATCCAGCGAAGATAAGGGCCATACAGGAGTGGCCAATCTTGTCTTCCGTGGCCGAGGTCCGGAGTTTCCTTGGACTTGCGGGCTACTATAAAAGATTTGTGGAAAACTTCTCGCGGATCGCTTTGCCGCTAACCACACTGACGCGAAAAGATCAGAAGTTCGTTTGGACGCCAGAGTGCGCACGAGCTTTTGAAGAGCTGAAGAGTCGGTTGACCACGGCGCCGGTGTTGTCTTCGCCATGTGGAACCGATGGATTTGTGATTTTATAGTGATGCCTCAGGGAGCGGCTTAGGCTGCGTTCTTCTGCAAAATGGAAAGGTGATTGCTTATGGCTCACGCCAGCTGAAGGTGCACGAGTGAAATTATCCCGTCCATGATTTGGAACTAGTGGCGGTGATTTTTGCACTCAAGTTGTGGCAACACTACCTTTATGGAGTGAAGGTGGAGATCTATACCGATCATAAGAGCCTAAAGTATCTTTTGGAGTAGAAAGACTTGAACATGCGACAACGAAGGTGGTTGGAGTTCCTTGGGGACTACAATTTCGAGATTCACTATACGCCCGGGAAGGGGAATGTTGTCGCGGATGCCTTGAGTCGGCGAGTTCCGGCTAGAGCGAATTGGTTACAAAGGCATGATGAACGTCTTATCCAGGAGTTGGAAGCATTAGAGATCTATTGTGTTGACAAGAGTTCCACTGCCACTGCATGTTTGAACTGGACCGAGGTGCAATGTGACCTTGCGGACCGAGTTCGACGGGCAACGGAGTTGGATGACGATCTCTTACGCTATGTAAATGAAGGGCCAGAGGGCAAATTCACCTGGAATGACGGTCTTTTGCGAAAAGAGGGCCGTTTGTGCGTCCCGATTAGGGGGAAATTGAGGGAAGAACTGATGTATGAAGCGCATTATACAAAGTATTTCATTCACCCCGGGAGCACAAAGATGTTCAACGATATGAAGAAGCTTTTCTGGTGGCCAGGGCTCAAGAAAGATGTTGCCCTTTATGTAGCCAAATGTCAAACATGTGCGATGGTGAAGGCGGAATGCCAAAAGCCGGGCGGTTATTTGAAGTCACTGCCGATCCAGAGTGGAAATTTGATGATATTTCCATGGATTTTGTGCATGGGTTGCCAAGATCGCAGCGAGAAAATGATTCCATTTGGGTCATTGTGGACCGGCTAACAAAAGTAGCACATTTTTTCCCGAACAGGCGGGATGATTCAGTGGAATGTTTGGAAAAGGTATATGTTGACCAGATTGTGCGGCTTCACGGTGTTCCTCGGAGCATCGTAAGTGATCGAGATGGGCGATTCACGTCAAATGATTGGAGGCTAGTTCACTGACTGTTGGGCACGAAGTTAACTTTCAGTACGGCCTTTCATCCCCAAACGGATGGCCAAACTGAACGTACCAACAGAACAATGGAGGACATACTCCGAATGTGCGCCCTTGACTTCGGAAAGAGATGGGAAGATCATCTCTATATGGTAGAGTTTGCATATAATAACAGCTACCAGGCGAGCATTGGGATGGCACCATATGAAGCGCTATATGGAAGGAAGTGCCGTACGCCCTTGGCTTGGGCAGAAGCGGGCGAAGCTCGGGTTTTTAAATCAAATGAGGTTGATGAAGCAAACTCAACCATACAGACTATTCGAGAGAGATTGCTTATTGCTCAAGATCGACAAGAGAAGTACTACAACGCCAAGCACCGGAACGTGGAATTTGCGGTTGGCGATTGGGTCTACTTGAAGATCAAGCCTTTAAAAAATGTCTCCAGGATTCGACGATTGAAAAAGTTGAGTCCAAGATATTTGGGTCCTTTTGAAGTGGTTGAGCGAGTTGGCGAAGCAGCTTATCGGCTAGCTCTGTCGGCAGACTTGGGTGGGTTGTATGATGTCTTTCACATTTCGGTGCTTCGGAAGGCCGTGAAAGATCCAGCTCAAGTAATCGCGGATGATCGTGTGCCGGTGGAGTATGGGCTAACAACGAGAGTTAGACCCATGCAGATCGAAGATCGAGGCGAGAAATAGTTGTGGAACAAGACGGTCGGCATGGTAAAAGTCCGCTGGGACAATTGCGGCCGTGAAGAACTGACATGGGAGCGAGAGAAAACCATGTGAGAAGAGTTCCCTGAGCTGTTTTTGTAATCTCTAGAGAGGATGTTGTAACATAAAATTTTGTATGGTGTAACATATTTCTTGCTGTTTACTGTTGCCTTCCTGTGTCTGAATTTCGAGGACGAAATTTCCTGTAGGAGGGGAGGATTGTAACAGTCCAAAGTTCTGAAACATGAATTTTTGGGTGACACGGCCTGGGACACGGGCGTGTCCCAGGGCGTGTCAGCGGACACGGCCTGCGACACGGGCGTTTCGCAGGGCATGTCGAGGTTGTGTCGACGATCGGCCTTCGTGTCGACGATTTTTCACTCGACGCTGTGTCGAGAGGAGGTACACGGCCCAGGACACGGGCGTGTCCAAGGCCGTGTCGTGTGCTCGACGTCTTTTGCTCGACGATCGTCGAGTGTCGAGTGTCGAGTGTCGAGTGTTGAGTGTCGAGAGGTTGAACACGGCCTGTGACACGGGCGTGTCACAGGGCGTGTCAAATCGGGTCGACGAACTCAGCCCGACGAAGGATTTCGACAAGGCGTGTCTTTGTGCCGTGTTAGGGCACACGGCCTAAGACACGGGCGTGTCACAGGCCGTGTGAAGTCTCGGGATGTTTTGGGATTTTTCGCCCAGGCACACGGCCACAGACACGGGCGTGTCTGAAGGCGTGTTGGTGACACGGCCCATGACACGGGCGTGGTCCATGGGCGTGTCACTGGTTTGGATAGGTCGGTTGACCACTGCTTGAGGCACACGGCCTGGGACACGGCTGTGTCACAGGCCGTGTCAGGTCAAATTTAGCTTTTCTGGCAGTTTTGTGGCCATCCATTCCTTCAGCCTGGATCCAAGGGCTGAAGCTTTTTTCCTCTTTTTCCTAAAGGCCTAAACTGAGAATTTATTCTCATTTTGCCTTAGCCTTTATCTTTCTTCAAGTTGGAGAGAAAGAGAGAGAGGAAGAAGGAGGAAGAAGGGAAAGGGCTGCTGCTGGTGGTGCTGTAGGTTAACGATGAGAAATCCGAAGCCGGCGTTGCGGAGGAAATGCTCTTGCGAGTCTTTCAAGCAAGCTTTGAGGTCATGGCACCGAAGCGGTCGTCAAGGGTAACGACTTTTCTTCCTATCCATGTGAAGGCTTCTTTTTGGCATATCTTGTGAGTTCCCCCACCAAGAGGTGGCTGATTTTGGGAATCTTTGGGTGGATGCTTGAAATCCCCTTTGTTAGCATATAGATCCGAAAATGGAGTACGGAATAGACATGATGTGTGAAGCCCATCTGAACAGGTTGGTCTGGATTGGTGATGTTGCATACGAACCGGAGAAGACTCCGTGATAACGTGTAGTTTAAGGAGTCTACGGGTTATGCCTGCGACAAGGAATCGCAGGAAGTACTAGAGTGGTAGCCCAGGAAAAATAGCCATGTGATGTTTTTGGGTCCAACCTGTGACTGAGGCACAAGAAGTACTGGTGTGACCAGGAAAGGCCTTTTGTGCTGCTTGATGTCATAGGGTGTCCACCTGTGAAGCGAGTAACAGGAAGTACTGGCATGATAGCCAGGAAAGACCCCTGACATTTGTGCTTGTACGGTGTCCACCTGTGGAGAGAGTCACAGGAAGTACTGGGAGGCCCAGGAAAGACCCGCTGTTGTGCTAAGGAAATGGGTATCGCGAAATACCCAGGCTTGAATGCCAAGAACAGGATTGGTGAGACCGACCCGCGCCTTTGATATAGCCATGAGTACGTTGTAGTCGGAGAAGGCAAGACGATTTGAGCAACGGGGGGTGGAGGATCCGACCTGCGCTGTGTCCGTCCGACGTGAGACCAAAAGGTGCGGTCTGTTGGAGCGCATAGCAAGAGTCTTCGGCCTGCGCGCCATGACACAATGGGGGGCTACGAGCCATCCCGGTGTAGGAAGACTAACTCCGGCTGCATGCCATGGAGTAAATGATCAAGAGATTTACCGTTGGGTTGTGACCCTGATACGGTGGTGGGCAAGAGATTTGCCAGAACACCAAGAATGTGCCCTAAGTGCACGGACCGTTGGGCCGGGTGGCGAACGGTTGTGATGGCTTGTGTGCGTGAAAGCACATTGTGATGATATATTGCCATACTTGTGATTTGATATGCCTGCAGGGAATAATACCGCTGCCCCGAGAGAAGGGGTAGGGTCGTTATAATTTGGTCAGCTGAACGCTGACCGTTGCTTTTGTTTGCCACCGTTGGGTGGATTGTCCCTATACAGGTGCTGGAGAGCCGAGCGGGACGCATAGAGGTTGATGTTCCTGCTGGTGTTGCTGCTACTGCTGTTAGCCCTCGAAGGCTATGTTTTATGTTGTGTGTTTTCTTTGATTGTGGCCGGCCTGCGCGCCAATTTGTTTAGGCCACTGTTTGATAGCCATGTAATGCCATAAGACCAACTCTTTTCACTTGTTGTAAGACATTCCTATATGATATAAAATGTGGAGTTTTATGTTTGGACATTCATGAGGAGTTCAAGTTGTAGTCTAGGCTTCCGCTAGAATGCTGTGTGATAGGTGCGATGCGCTACTCTGGTATCATCCTGTAACTTCACCGCATGTTTTGTGATTTATCCTGTGGGGCCCCGGCCGGACCTTCTAGAATATACCATATGAACGGATGAGGTTGTTACAATTATTCACTTGGCCACTATCTTTCTAAAATGCTAGATAGAAGGGAGAGCAAGGAGAAGAAGGAGGAGGAGGAGAAGAGAGCCGGATACTGGTGGAGCTTTAGAGTTCCGATCTGAGGTCCGAGGCCATATTTGTGGAGGCAAAGCTGCTGCGGTGCTTTCCAACCGGCCAGAATTCCATGGCTCCAAAGCGATCGTCAAGGGTAATAATCTTTCTTCCTTGGACATGTGAAGTCCTTCTTTTTTGGCATGTGCATGGGTTTCCCCCACCAGAGGGTGGATTGCAAGGGATTCCCTTGGTTTGATTCTTGGAATCCCCACTAGTTGCCATATAGATCCGGAAATGAAGTACGGAATAGGCATGCTATGTGAAGCCCATCTGGACAGGTTGGTCTGGATTGGTGATGTTGTACTTACACACCGGAGAAGACTCCGTTATTAAACGTGTAGCTATTGGAGTCGATGGGTTGTGCCTGTGAAGGGTAGTAACAGAAAGTACTTGAGTGCTAGTCCAGGAAAATACCCTTGTGGATATTCAATGGGTTGTGTCTGTGAAGGGTAGTAGCAGGAAGTACTGGCGTGGTCATACAGGAAAATACCCTTGATGCTTGTGATGCTTGTTGGGTTGTGCCTGTGAAGGGTAGTAGCAGGCAGTACTGGTGTGGAAGCCCAGGAAAATAACCGCAAATGCTTATGTTGTATGCTATGATTTATAAGGTTAACGCTAGGGCCGAAAAATGAGTTCTGTCGCTACCGTTGGGCGTGGCACCTAGCTAACCTATGATTGTGAAGCCAATCCTGCTAAGATATTATGGCTATTTGTGAGCATGAAGAGCTCTGAAAAAGGCTTTGTGCTGAACGGACAAGGGGATGCCGACCCGCGTTAGTCTGATCATATAACTAACGATTTGAGCAACGGGCAAAGATTGAACTATATTCGCATTATGGTTGTCCGCCATGAGTGTCTGGATGATTGGAATTCAGCAGAAACACATAGAGAGAGTCTTAGGCCTACGCGCCATTAAGACTAAAGTCTCCGGCTGAAAGTCATGGAGCAAAATGCTCAAGTTTACCGTTGGGCTTCGGGCCTTGAATGGTGGTTAACGACTAGTATATCCGGTACACCAAGAATGTGCCCTGAGTGCGCGAATTGTCGGGCCGCGTGACTGATCGTTGTGATGGAATGTTTGTGCGTGAGAGCACAATGTGATATATATATATATATATATATATATATATATATATATATATATATATATATATATATATATATATATATATATATATATATATATATATATCTGCATATGAATTACTATACCTGCAGGGAAGGAATGCCTCTGCCCCGGGAAAGGGGTATGGTCGCTATAAATTGTTCAGCTGAATGCTGACCGCTGCCTTGTTTTCCACCATTGGGCGGACTGTCCTTGTTCAGGTGCTGGAGAGCCCAGCGGGATATATAAAGGCTGAAGTCCTTGCTGCTGTTCTAGCCCTTGAAGGCTAAGCTGAAAAATGTTGTGTTATGTTCATGTGTGGCCGACCTGCGCGCCGATGTTTGGAAGCCACGTTTGTAAAGAGCAACTGTAAGGCCACAAGGCCACACAATATTGTATTTGATGTACATTCCTGTATAAATATGGTTTTTTATATTAGTGGACATTCATGGTTGGACTTCAGCATTTCTGTTAAAAGCTTCCGCTAGAATGCTATGAGTTAGGATGCACAACTCTGATATCAACCCGTGACTTTGCCGCCTGTTTTGTGGCATGTGGTGTGGGGCCCCGGCCGGACCTTCTATTATATGCTATATGAATGGATGGAGATGTTACATATGACACCGACCGTCTCCTTTTTTAACCATAACAACATTGGAGACCCAGCCGGGGTACTGTATTTCGGATACAAAGCCGACCCTAAGGAGTTTGGCCACCTCCTCCCTGATGGAGTCGGCCAGCTTGTCAGCGATGGACCTCTTTTTCTGCTAGACGGGGCGCGCTCCCGGGTCCAGGTTGAGGCAGTGGAAAGCCATATCCGTGTCAACCCCCCGACATATTCGTTGTGCTCCATGCAAAGATATCAACATTCTTTTGGATGCATGCCAGCATCCTGCCCTGAGACCCCGGGGTCAGCCCCCCGCTGACGTGGACCTTCTCCACCCTACCTCCAAGGGTGAGAACCTCCATATCCACAACCTCTTCCACAGCCTCCATCTTGGACTGCTCCTCCCATTCTCCGACGTCCCTCTCCCCCGGGACAAGAACTTCATTAGCTTTCTCCACTTCCCCCACGGCCAACGTCTCATCCAGTTCCTTCTGGTCTCCTGAAACCACCTAGGTGCAGCTCTTTTCTATCTCCATCCCCTCTCTGCCAGCCTCCTGCTCCGCTTCCCCCATTCTCCGCTCCATCTCCTTGGCCCCTTCCTGCAAGGAGATAGAGTTCATGATGGTGACATAGCACTCCATCGCTACTTTGGGGTCACCTTGAAACCGGACTTGGATCCCCTCGGTGTTGAACTTTAGGCATTGATGAGGGGATTCAATAGAAGGCGCTGATGAGGGGCCTTCCGAAGATGTCGTTGTAGCTGCCGTGGGAATCCACGATGAAAAATCGGCAGTTCCTAGACTGCACCCCCCCCCCCCCCCCCCCCAGGGTGACGTGGAGCCACACTCCTCCTTCTACCTCCTTCCTCTCCCGTAAGAATCCAAACAAGGGGTCATCTGATGCCAGCACCCTCTTCGCCTCCACTTTCATTGTGTCGAATGTCTTCTTGAACATGACGTTGACGGAGCTCCATTGTCAATGAGGATCCTAGAGATGGTGAAATTCTCGATGGCCGTCTGTATGACCAGCGCATCGCAGAAGGGATCCTCATGATCCGGCATATCCTTCCTTGAGAAGATAATCTTCTCTTCCGGGGTGGGGTCTGGGATGTGGAGCCAACGCTCCGACGGTACATGGTGTGGAGGCTCACCTTCCTAGAAGCCTCAACCCCCACCCCCCTATGGATCACTCTGATCCCTCCACGGGCCCCGACATCCGCCGGTCTTCACATCGGTCCTCCTCCACCCGAGGCAGGACCTCCTCAATCCTCACCTCCTATCACCCTTGTTGCTGATATTGCCCCATGTTCCCTCTCATCTCGAGGAACTCCGGGCACGTGGCCGTGGCGTGCCATTCCTCTTTGTGGAAGTCGTAGTAGGGAAACTCCACCCTGACTTCTCTTCTCCTCCTTTTCGCACCGCTCTCCTCCTCTCCCCCATGGATATGGTCATAGCCTGATTTTGATCGGGAAGGGGAGGTCTTTGCTCTTGCCTCCAGCCAGGGGGTGGAACAGATCCTAGCCCCCTGGTGGTGGTCACTCCTGACGCCCCCACCTGGGTTGTTGCTGCCCCTAAAGTTGTTGTTGTTCCCGATGCCGGGTTCGGCTATCCTCTGCTCCTGACCTCTGTCGCCTCTCGGCTCCTTCTCCTCCTCTGTGGCCCACCTGTCCAACTTCCGGGCAAACTCCGGATTCGAAGCCTCCCCGTCGACCTCTCATGCCGCCCACACCAATAGCTGCTAGTAGTAGAGGGGCGACACTCTCTTCAGCTCCATCCTGAAGAAACCCTGTTGCAACCCCAAGGTGAAGTCCATTATCAGGCTATGTCCTGACATATCCTAGAATTGGGTGACCACCTCAACTTATTTTACTTAGAAAGGTTTCTGGAGGTTATGGCATTGAGTAAAGTCAAAGCGGCGTTGAGTGGACTCAACACCACTCAACGTCATTCGACGAATTAAGCTGCGGCGTTGAGTGAAGTCAAAGCAGCGTTGAGTGGACTCAACGCCACTCAACGCTTTTACTTACAATTATTCTGAGAACTGTAGGCGTCGAGTGCATTGAGTGCACTCGACGCCACTCGACGATTCATCGAGTAAAGGGAAATGAACTCAACGCTTTCACTTATAGCTATTCTAGAGCTGTAGGCTTCAAGTGCATCTAGTGCACTCGACGCCACTCGACGATTCATCGAATAAGGATTCCATACTCAGTGATTTTGACTTAAAGATATTTGGACTCAACGAGGCGTCAAGTGTGTTGAGTGTACTCGACATCACTCGACGATTCGTCGAGTAAAGGGAAGTGAACTCAACGCTTTTCACTTAGTGTTTTTCTGAGGCTGTAGGCGTTGAGTGCAATCGACGCCACTTGACGAATCGTCGAGTAAAGAAGGTATACTCGACGATTTTAACTTAGAAGTGTTATACGTATATATGGTGTTTAGTTGATATGAGGAATCTCGATGATTCGTCAAGTAAGTGGATGATACTCAGCGATTTTGACTTGAACGCATTCTAGATGTTACAGGCGCTGAGTGGACTCAGCACCACTCGACGAGGCGTTGAGTGATAATGATGGATCTAGACGATTCATCGAGTATGTATGGTATACACGATGATTTTGATTTAGAGCATTTTCGGCAGATTGTGTTGCGGTTCATGTGTACGGGCTGAACAGGATTTTCGGGAAATGCACTGATTGACTTATTAGACCAGGTTCTTTTCGATTGAACTTATTTTAGGTTATAATAGGCGGTCCAATGTTAGACCTACACGTGGCGAAACAGTTTAACCCTAATTCTTAGTATAAAAGGAGTTTCACGGGAAACCCTGGCCGTCATTTCACCCTTTTTGTCGAGTTGTTACATGTGTCGAAGCCATCATAGTGAAGACGATTGCCGGAGTCATTTTCTGGAAGAAGGGCCAATCTACCTTTCCGTGAAGAAAAACGCCAACGAGAAGAAGATACCGCCAATGAGAGTGACGAGATTCATGGCCGAAACCGTCAGAAACGAGGTGTGCTTCATACTCTCTCCCTTGGTGCTAGATATTTAGTTATTTTCTAGGAGAGATGTCGACCCAAATGAGTTTGACTTGTGAGATGAAGATCTCGTAGGTAGAGACCATGCTAGGGCTTGTGCCCTAGAGGTGTGATATCTTCAACCTCTCCTCACTTCTTTGTGAAGATGGTGGATTTGGTTTTGTAAAGAGAAATGGTCTATTTAGGGTGAATAATGGAGGAGGAAGTTATGTATTTTACTTTGAATAAATGTCTAAAGGAAGAAGATGAACCAATGTCATTCATCTTGCTTTAAAATGCGTGCATAAATCTATTTTCTGTGCGCATTGAATTTCAAGGCCATTTTCGGGTATGATACGGCCAGATCTGGGATTTTGACTAAACACGAAAGTCGTAGCCCTTGGAAAGACCTTTCCAATGGATGGCTACACATCTTCATACGAGTCCTGTACGCTCAGCAATGTTCATTCAAAGTTGTTATATAGTCAAGTCTCTTGTGTACCTATTGTTCTCGGGTTAGTGTAGAACTTGGTAGAGAAGTCATAGTAAATTAATGTTGAGGTTTTCATGTGGTTTGCTGAACTTAAACTATTGGTGATTATGTTAAATAAATGATTGATTGGATTTAGTTAATAGATCCTTAAATAAATAAATGATTTGGTGGAACATGATTGTAGCAACGGCTTGAAGGAGGTTGACAATCAAATGATTTGAGTAAGTTAGAGAACAAATAAACATATAGGTTTGGTTGTACAAATGATATTCCTGTGGAAGCATAATTGACTGTGAATGCTTAACTTTAAAAAGGAATTTTATGAGGTTAATCCATGGTCATGTGGTTTGATGATTAATGTGATGTGTTTAGTATTCCACTGCTTAGAGTTGTGTCTACCTACGGGTAGCAGTGTGGGGTTAGTATATTGTGTAAGGTGGCATGCCACCTGTGTAAATAATGAACCCTTAATGTGGAAGGGTTGAAAGTTCGTGTGTGTGTGCCGCATTGGAACGACGTGTTGATAAGGGTCTCGATGTGGAGCCCTTGAGAGCTATTGAGCATTGGATTGTTCATGGCACGGCCATGTGAAATTGCATGCGGTGTGAGTTGACACGCGGTGTCATAATCCTGGGTTAAGGATAGTGTGGCAGGTGTACGGGCTTGCTAGTCGTCACACCAACGGGAGTTGACAGATAGACTTCCACGGTTGGGCATTGGTCATCAGTGTTTATTTCCCGAGGCACCCTCCGTGCTAGTGGACGGTTGTCCTTGGTCCTTTGGTGATGTGTTCACAGAGGCACCTTCCGTGCCACGATGATAGGCTAGTTTGGGATGTGTTCTTCGTGCACATCTACCCGAGATCCCTTTGAGCCATAGTACGCATGTTAGCTACATTGTTGTGTTCTTAGCGCTGAGGCGTACAGAGGCCTAGGCTTGGGAGTGTGGATGTCAGCCTAGTAGTGGAGATGACTGCTTTACTGTCACTGTCTAGCCATGACGGATGATGTGTAACGTCCCGTTTCACGCTAGGCCCCTCACGCGCGTTCTGAGTCAAGAGACTTGACTAAGGCTCAGGGTGCACTGGCAAAAGTGCCAAGTGCATTGGATAAAGGGTTGGGTTGAGTGATACCTAATGGGTCAAAGTGGGATAGCCTAGGAAAAAATGACTAAGGGAAATTCGTCGGATATCGTCAGTGATATCCGACGAATTCGTCGATTATCGTTGGAGGAAAAGTCTCAGTGAAATTCCTCGGATTTCACTTGTGATATCCGACGAATTCGTCGAATATCGTAGGAGGGATTCGACGGGATTGAAGATGGATATTTCGGCCAAGGAAAATTCGTCGAATATTGCTTATTCGGTTCGGCAAGATTGAAGGCGGATTCGTCAAACGCTAAATTTGTCGAGCGCTGATTCGTCGAATTGAGGTAAATTTGTCGAACACTAAATTCGTGGAGCGCTGATTCATCAAACTGAGGTAAATTCGTCGAACGCTAAATTCTTCGAGCGCTGATTCGTCGAATAGAGATAAATTCGTCGAACGCTAAATTCATCGAGAGCTGATTCGTCAAACTGTGGTAAATTCGTCAAACGCTAAATTCGTCGAGCGTTGATTCGTCGAATTGAGGTAAATTCATCGAACTGAGAATTAGTCAAACTGACTCGACGCCACTCGACGATTCGTCGTGTAAGGGTTTATACTCGACGATTTTAACTCAAGTGCTGAGCTTGCATACAGCGTTGAGTTGAGTCGACGAATCTCGACGATTCGTCGAGTAAGGATTGCTAACTCGACGAATTTGACTTGGCAGATTTTCTTATGATGTCTACTCGCAAGCCTGTCTGGACCGAATTTTCGGGAATTGCTCCAAAACGATTACATCGGACGCGTCTTTTCATTATGACATATTTAAAGCTATGAATAGGCGGTCCAATAATAAGATGGCATGTGGCAAGTGACTAAACCTACTACATAATATAAAAAGGAATGAAAGCCCAAACCCTAGCCGCATCTTGTCGGTTTTTGCCGGAGCCCTTGCTGCGCGAAACAGACGGAAGCGGAGAGAAAAACATCGCGGGACGCCGTAGTTGAAAATTTCTGGAGGAAAAGCTTCGCCCTTTCCTTGGAAGAACACCGCCAACAAAGGAGAGGATGTCGTCGAGGAGGATGACAAGATCCATAGCCGAAAACCTCAAAATTGCTGGAAATGATTTGAGCTTCCTACCCTCTAACTTGGTGCTAGATCTATAGTTATCCCTAGAAGAGATATCGACTCAAAGGAGTCTTGATTCGTGAGAAGAAGCTTCCTAGGAGAAGGTCATGATAGGACTTGTGTCTTAGAGATAAGATGTCTTCGACCACTGCTCCCTTCTTTGTGAAGATGAGGACTTGGTTTTGTGAAGAAAGTTGGCCTTTTTGAGGTTGAATAAGGGATGAGAAATTCTGGATGTGAGTTGGGAATTTTGGTTGGAGAAGGAAGACGAACCGATGACGTTCGTTTCACTTTAAGATGCGCGCAAAAATCCACTTTTTGTGCGCAGGGATCTTCAAGGCCGTTTTCGGACATGGTGCGACCAGATCTAGGTTTTCGGCTAAACACGAAAGTCATAGCCCTTGAAAATACCTTACCAATGAGTGGTTACACATCTTCATGCAAGGTCTGTAGCCATAGGAAATTCTGATCGAACTTGCTGGCTGTAAACGTACAAAAAACTATTTTCTGAACGCAACAGACTTCGAGTCCGATTTCAAGTATGTTAGGTTTTGTTCGTGGTTGTGGGCCGAATACAAAAGTTGTATTCCTTGGAAATACCTTTCCATCGGATGGTTACATGCCTTCATTTGAGTTCCGTAGACTCGGGAATGGCCGAACGAAGTGGTTGTACAACCAAGTCCTTGTATTTTTTTACTCTCGGGTTAGTATAGTATTGGGCTTGGTTTGAGTAATGAAATGGAAGATTAATTGTTCGGGTTGAGCAAATCTGGCCCTATGAGAATATGATAAACAAATGGTTGGGAAACATTATTGGGAGTGATTGTAACTTGTGTAATGGAATGGATTTGGAAGAAGAAGTGATTCTTTGTAAATGAACTATCTTTGTGTGGATGTAATTACCGTGACGAAAGCATAATGGTGGTGGATTCTTGATCCTTGAGAGAAATCGGAAGAGGTTGATGCATGGTCATGAGGCTTGTCAAATAAGGAAGTCGAAGGTGGTCCACTGTTGTGAGGTGTGTTTCCTTACGGGTAGCAGTGTGGATTGTATGTTGTATGAGGTGGTTCGCCACCTGTGTTGATGATGAACCCTTAAGTGCCTTGGGGCACGAGATTGTGAAAGGGTGTAAGTGCGGGTGTTTGACCGTACTGTATTGGTAATGATGAAAAGAGATATAAGTGGACGGTTGGTCTTGGTCCTGTGGTGATTTGTTCACAGAGGTGCCTTCCGTGCCACGATGATGTGAAACTGCATGCGGTGTGAGTCGACACGCGGTGTCGTAATTCTAGGTTAAGGATAGTGTGGCAGGTCTACGGGCTCGCTAGTTGTCACACCAACGGGAGTTGACAGATAGACTTGCACGGTTGGCCCTTAGTCCTCGATGCTTACTTCTCGAGGCACCCTCCGTGCTAGGGGACAGTTGGCCTTTGTCCTTTGGTGATTTGTCATAGAGGCACCTTTCGAGCCACAAAGATAGGCCAGTTGGGCTGGGCTCTTGGTTCACATCTACCCAAGACCCCTTCTGAGTCGTAGTACGCATGGGAGCGCCGATGTTGTGTTCTTAACATTGAGGCATATGGAGGCCTAGGCTTGGTAGTGTGCATGCCCGTCTAGTAGTGGAGAAGCCCGCTCCACTATCACCGCCTGGCCACGATGGTTGACTCTTTAGAGGTTAGCTACCTACTCAAAAAGTGGGAACTATAAGTCTATGTCGACATAGTAATTGCATGTGCGTGATCATGTGTGAGTCATTGCATTGCATTCATATCAATACATTACATTGCATACACAAGATCCTTATCGTATAAGTTTGTATGAGCACTCTTATACGATGAGTTACTTTACTGCTGAGCCGATCCTCAACTTATATGTCTGTATGGGCATTCATATAAGTTGAGTTACTTTCTATTGTAGCTCTATATTTTTATATTCCTGTTGATGGTAGAATTGATAGAGTAGATTGTTTACTCATTTATTATACTACCGATAAACATTGATATTGTTCACTCTTATTTCACATGTTTGTACTATTGCTCATTTATATATATATTATACCTATCCTTTTCTCCGCCCCGTGCCGAGGAGTCGCCGGGGGAGCGGATGAGATAGCCACTTAGTCTTATGACTAACAGTTACTACGTCTTCCTTTTTTAGGAGGAAACCCCGCAGATAAAGCAGCAGCAGATTACGCAGGAGGATAGACAGGCCAGGACGACAGGGCCTGAGGTGACGGTACCTTCGATGCCGTCAATGACTGACGTGAGTGTTTTGTAGAGAGACTCTTTTGTAGCCCCTTTGGGCATGTACTCTGATATTTAGAAGCCTTAGTTGCTTCTTATTTTTTTTGTACTCGTGGACTTATATACTAGTGTATATTTTGACTTTTTTATATATTCTTTATTTGGGTTGGCATGGATGATATGATTAGCCGACAGGATAGTCGTCTTGTAGTATATGTTAGCTCGTGCGCTAACATTACCGCAAGGCGGCTATTCTGGGCATAAGACTCACCTCGTGCCGTGTCTTGTGTTCCGAGAGGGGGTCTTACATAACACCTGAGAGGTTAGCTACCTGCTCGAAAAGTTTGTGTCGACATAGCAATTTCATGTGTGTGAGCATGAGTGATTCATCATATTGCATTCATAACATTACATTGCATAGATCCTTATCATATATGTTTGTATGAGCACTCTTATATGATGAGTTAATTTACTGTTAAGCCGATATTTAACTTATATGTCTGTAAGGACATTCATATAAGTTGAGTTACTTCATGTTGTAGATTCATACTTGTACACTATTGTTGATTGTAGAACTGCTAGTATAGATTGTTGTAGTTCCATGTTATATATATTATTGATTACCCTGACATCACTTAGCTCTTTACCACATGTTTTGTTATTATATATATACTAGTATATATATATACTAATATATATATATATATACTAGTGTGAGCGGATGTGATATCCACTTAATATTTTTGACTAAAAGTTGTTACGTCTTCATTTTTAGGAGAAAACTCCACAGATAGAGCAGTAGTAGGTTATGCATGAGGGCAGTCAGGCCAGGACGACAGGGCCTGTAGTGAGGGTACCATTACTGCCGTTAGTGACTGATGTGAGTTCTGAGAGACTCATTTTGTAGCCGTTTGGCACTATGTACTCTGATATTACGGAAACTTTGGTTGCTTCTTTTAGTTGATGTACTTGTTTTTTGGACTATTATACTAGTGTGCAATTTTGACTTCTGTTTTACATTCTTTAAGTTGGGTTGGCAATGATGAAATTGATCTTAGCCGGCAAGATAGGAGTTTTGTGGTACAGGTCAACCCATGTGTTGGTGCTACCGCAATGCGACTGTTCTGGACATAAGACTCCCCTCGGCCGTGTCTTGCGTTCCGGGAGGAGGGGTCTTACATGACAAGGGCCTATTCATTCAGCTTGATGAGAGTGCAAAATCTGTTGTGTATCTTGGAGATGGCAACTCTAGGACAATAGAAGGGAAGGGAGACGTCATCGTTAAAAATCTAGGAAGAAGAAAAG
Source organism: Platanthera guangdongensis (assembly GCA_039583875.1). Lineage (NCBI taxonomy): Eukaryota > Viridiplantae > Streptophyta > Magnoliopsida > Asparagales > Orchidaceae > Platanthera > Platanthera guangdongensis. The sequence goes on along the minus strand of CM077153.1, from coordinate 123,702,177 downwards.
TAATCTCAGAAGTGCAATATGTCCCATCCCTTGCTCAGAACCTACTCAGCGTCGACCAGATGATTTCCAATGGGTACTCTCTAGCTTTTAAATCTAACAAATGTGAAATTTTTGATTCATATGGAAAGCAGGTGTCATCCACTGAGATGACTAAGAACAAAGTATTCTCTATCACCATGGAATCTGATCATTCTGCTGCCCTCAAATCACTTCAACCAAACCTTAACAGAGTGATCAGGTGGCATCATCGGTTGGGTGACCTCAACTTCAATTCAATGAAGAATTTGATTGAAAATAAACTTGGAGTAAGACCTTCCAGAGCTCAAGCTTCATCACAACCAATGTGACTCTTATGAAATGGGCAAATCTCATTGATTACCCTTCAATCCATCTAACCATCGCTCCTCCCAGCCTCTGGAACTACTACATTGTGACTTATGGGTGTTGAAACTTGTGAAGTGAAAGTGGGTGTATGGAAGGCTTGGGCAACCTATCCGCGCGGACTACGCGGACAGGGTTTGCGGACTGCTAAGTCGGCAGGGATGTTGCCGGCGGTTTGCTCTGTGGCGGCCTAGGCGGTCTGTTCGCGCGGACTACGCGGACATCAGCGGCGGTCTGTCAGGCCGGGGATTACTCAGCAGGCAGTTGGTTCCCAGGAAGTAACCGGGCGGATAGAAATCCTATCCGCGGAGTCCGGCATGAAGCGGACTGATGAACTGGAGCTCGGCAGACCGGTTTGGCAGTTGCCTTGGTCTTGCTCCAGTGGAGCGGAAAGTAGAAGCCGCGAAGACCGTCGGTCAGCGCGGACAGAAACTGGAGGTCGCCCGGTATAGCGGGCTAGATCCAGTGTCCGCCAGTAAGTGCGGACTGACCCATGTGGCCAGTGGACTGGACTTGGTGTGATCTGAACCAAGTCCAGGATGGCTCAGTCCGGGGAGATCGCGCAGTGGAGCGCGGGCTGCTTTCTCAGTCCGCCAAGCCTAGTAGAAGTGCTGATGCCTTGATTGCTAGCTTGGGGGTATGCGGACTGGAGGATTGCCTGTGCAAGAGCGTGCGGACTGAAGCTGGAGTCCGCTGAGTTCGGTTTAGCCTTGTGATGAGGTTATGAGCTCAGGATTGCGGATTGGAGTTTGCTGTGTAAGCAGACTGGATCGGCGTGTCCGCTGAGTCCGGAGGTGCCTTGGAGATAGAGGCAATGGACTCAGGAGTTGCGGACGGTAGACGGGTGTCCGCTGAGTCCGGCAGGTGCCTTGAAGGCGAGGCTGCGGGCTCGGGGTTTGCGGGCTGATGCCTTGTCCGCAGATTGGCGGACACGGCTGTTGTGGAGTCCGGCTGTGGTGGTCCTGGCTTGGCCTCTGGCGGCAAGGCGGGCTGGATATTGGAGTCCGGCCTTGGAGAAGCTGGGGCGGACTGGCTATCTGCACAGGAGAGGCGAACTGGAATGTGTGTCCGCGGGCTGGCGGACACACTAGTTCTTGCTGCGGGATGTGGCGGTGATCCCATCGGCTAGGGCGGTGACCATACTCATCATCGTGCCTATAAATAGGACCCATGTCACATCAGGAAAAACGGAACCTGAACCGAAGTAAGTGAACAGTAATTGAGCTCGCGTAAGTTGCTGCGGTCTGGACTTTGGTGTCCGCGCGGATAGAGAGTTGACCCGGTTGTGCTGTGCAGGTTGTGCGGATAGCGCTGGAAAGCCAGGACTTGGCTCTGATTGCGGTCAGGGACAGTGCGGACTCTGCGGTTAAGCAACAGGCGGTAAATAGCAGGTCGCGGATAGCGACCAGACGGTCTTCTCTTTGGCAACTTGGTTCGGGGTTCAGGAAGTCGCCTGCTTCAGGCGGACTGTTCCATTCGGTGACGCATCTTGTGCGGTCTGGCGGCTAGGCGACCTCGCGGTCATGCGGCCTGCAGATCGGCGGTGAAGAGCTAAGCATTGGAATAAGGGGTAGTCCGCGCGGCTTGGGTTGCGGTCTGGCAACCTGGCGGACTGAGCGGACTCCGCAGCAGTAGGTCGGCGGCTTGTTGATTGAGTCCGCGCGGCTTATTTTTTGTTCTTGTCTTTGTAACTGTCTCTGCTCTCCCGGTGTTGGGTTTTGGTGAAGCATGTCTCGCCATGTATGTCTCGCCTTGTAAAGAAGTTTGCTCTTGATCAATAAAGAAGCTTGTGCTGCATGTGTTGCTGGTTGTTACTGCTTTGTTGAGATAACCCCTGCTAACTCCACGATCCGGGAAAACTTTCAACAATATAAGTGGGTGTATCCTCCTCCGGTTTGTTGAGTTTTCAACAGGGTATCCAAGGGGGCGTCTGCGGTTTGTTGAATTTTAACATGGTATCAAAGGGAGGTTGTTGGAGTGGTCAAGCAGTGCTCAATGGAAGTAGTTGCTCTTCTGTAGAGGAAACCAGTGGTAGAACCATGATAGTGGAGGATGCAAGTTGTCTTCGAATTGATCTCCTTACAGAGACGAACTGTGAATGGTGGAAGTCCTGTATGAAGAGCTTTCTTCTTGGCGAGGACCTTTGGGAGGTTGTATGCGGAGAAGGAAGACAAGAGGATACTGCTGGCAATGCTGAGGCGATGAGAGCTTGGAAGGAGACAAATGTGAAAGCGGAGTCTATTCTCAAGCAGATGATCTCATCGGAGCTCTTGGACCACATCAGTGAATGTCGGTCAGCTGCGGAGGTTTGGACTTCCCTTGATGGGTTGTTCAGGAAGAAGGTGAAGGTTGCTGCTGAAGATGGTCCCTCTACTTCGTATCAGGAAGAAAGGAGTGTTTCTCCTAGGCGTGATAGGAAGAGGAAGGAAGGACCAAGGTGCTATAAATGCAAGCAGCAAGGTCATCTTCGGAAGGAGTGCAAGGTTACCTTGCTCTCGGCGAACGTTGCTCAGGTAGGGAGGAAGGAGAAGAACGTAGTTGGGACATCAACTAGTTCTGGATCTGATCGGAGGAATGCCAGTGATAGTGCTGCTATCTGGCATGAAAGACTGGGACATGTAGGGATGGACAAGCTGAAAGCAATGGCGGAAAGAAGACTCGTAAGAGGCTTGCCTAGATTGTCATCCTATGGCGATGGTCGGGGGTGTGCGAGATGTCAGGAAAGTGGAGCCTATCGCTTCATGGTTGACAAAGCACAATCCAGATGTAACGCACCATTGGCGGTTGTCCATTGTGCTCTGGTGGGACCGACCATCACGGCCAGTCTTGGAGGCAGCAGGTTCATGCTGATATTGGTTGATGACTATTCTAGGTATACTTGGGTATACTTCATGAAGAAGAAGTCCAACATGGTACGCTTGTTTGTGGAGTTCAAGAAGCTTGTGGAAGGCCAGCTTGGCCGGAGGATCAAGGTGTTGAGGACAAGTATCGGTCGTGAGTTTGGCTCAACCGAGTTCTCACGCTTTTGTAGGAAGCAAGGGATCCGAAAGGAGCTTTCTTGTGGACATACTTCACAACAAGGTAGTATTGCAGCTCGGATGATCCGTTGGTTAACGGAGACCTGCAAGTGTTGACTTCAGAGTAAAGGCGTTCCGAAGGCTCTTTGGGCGGAAGGAATGGCCTGTGCTGCTCATGACATCAACCGGATGCCTCTTAGTCCGATCATAGTGAAGACTCCTTATGAGCTGATGTTCGGAGTGAAGCCCTCAGTAAAGCACCTTCAGGTGTTTGGATCTACCTGCTATATACACTCTCCGGGTGCTCTCAAGACAAAGCTAGTCTTTGTTGGGTATGATGAGCAGAGAAGAAGATGAAGGTGTATGGATCCTGCGACGAAGAAACTCGTAGTGTCGAGAGACATTGTTTTCGATGAGTTGACGCCGTATTGGGGTAGCTCTTATGTAGAGCTAGAGATAAGCAGGTCAGATGTTGGGCTGAAGGAGGCTGCTGCTAAGGAAGTGGAGTTGCCTGAGTCACCAGGTGCTCCAGGTTGTTCTAGCTCCGGGGCAAAGGCGTCAGAGTCGAGAAGAAGGGGGAGCGATGCTCCAGGATCTTCTGGCTCGAAGGTGGAGGCTTCCGGTTCAGGAAGCAGGGGGAGCGATGTTCCAGGCAGTTCTTGTTCAAGAGGAGAGTCTTCTGGTTCAGGTAGCAGGGGGAGCGTTGCTCCAGGTGCTCTTGATTCCAGTAAGGAGGCGTCTTGTTCAGGGAGCAAAGGGAGAATTGTTCCGGGTTTGCCCGGGAACGGAGCTGGTTCAGAAGCAGCGGATGTGGTTAGCCATGATCAGTTTCTTCGGAGATCGAAGAGGATCAGTAAGCCACCAGCTCGATATAGCGAAGGGAACACGGTGGACTTGGTCCCATGTTTCTTTGCTAGCCCTCAGGTCGAGCAAGATTCTTCTGGCTGTGATGACCCCACTAGAATCAAGGAGGTGGTTGACACTAAGGCTGAAGAGGTGACTTCTCTTAGAGGTAATAAGGCTTGGGCTTTTGTGCCCAAGGAAGTTGGTGATACTCCTGTGATGCATGAGTGGAGGTTGAAGCTGAAGAAGGCAGAGGGAAGCATGGCTCCTTTCTGGAGATGCTGGAGGGCTCCCTCATGGTCCATGATATGCGGGGCGAGGACTATGTCTTGGACATCTCTTCGTAGATGCTATTGGAAGGACCAGGTGCAAGGTTACGGGAGCTGCTGGAGTTATTCACCACTTCTCACTTCAAGGGGTAGTGTTGAAACTTGTGAAGTGAAAGTGGGTGAATGGAAGGCTTGGGCAACCTATCCGCGCGGACTATGCGGACAGGGTTTGCGGACTGCTAAGTCGGCAGGGATGTTGCAGGCGGTTTGCTCTGTGGCGGCCTGGGCGGTCTGTTCGCGCGGACTACGCGGACAGCAACGGCGGTCTGTCAGGCCGGGGATTACTCAGCAGGCAGTTGGTTCCCGGGAAGTAACCGGGCGGATAGAAATCCTATCCGCGGAGTCCGGCATGAAGCGGACTGATGAACTGGAGCTCGGCAGACCGGTTTGGCAGTTGCCTTGGTCTTGCTCCAGTGGAGCGGCAAGTAGAAGCCGCGGAGACCGCCGGTCAGCGCGGACAGAAACTGGAGGTCGCCCGGTATGGCGGGCTAGATCCAGTGTCCGCCAGTAAGTGCGGACTGACCCATGTGGCCAGTGGACTGGACTTGGTGTGATCTGAACCAAGTCCAGGATGGCTCAGTCCGGGGAGATCGCACAGTGGAGCGCGGGCTGCTTTCTCAGTCCGCTAAGCCTAGTAGAAGTGCTGATGCCTTGATTGCTAGCTTGGGGGTATGCAGACTGGAGGATTGCATGTGCAAGAGCGTGCGGACTGAAGCTGGAGTCCGCTGAGTTCGGTTTAGCCTTGTGATGAGGTTATGAGCTCAGGATTGCGGATTGGAGTTTGCTGTGTAAGCAGACTGGATCGGCGTGTCCGCTGAGTCCGGAGGTGCCTTGGAGATAGAGGCAATGGACTCAAGAGTTGCGGACGGTAGCCGGGTGTCCGCTGAGTCCGGCAGGTGCCTTGAAGGCGAGGCTGCGGGCTCGGGGTTTGCGGGCTGATGCCTTGTCCGCAGATTGGCGGACACGGCTGTTGTGGAGTCCAGCTGTGGTGGTCCTGGCTTGGCCTCTGGCGGCAAGACGGGTTGGATATTGGAGTCCGGCCTTGGAGAAGCTGGGGCGGACTGGCTATCTGCACAGGAGCGGCGAACTGGAATGAGTGTCCGCGGGCTGGCGGACACACTAGTTCTTGCTGCGGGATGTGGCGGTGATCCTATCGGCCAGGGCGGTGACCATACTCATCATCGTGCCTATAAATATGACCCATGTCACATCAGGAAAAACGGAACCTGAACCGAAGTAAGTGAACAGTAATTGAGCTCGCGTAAGTTGCTGCGGTCTGGACTTTGGTGTCCGCGCGGATAGAGAGTTGACCCGGTTGTGCTGTGCAGGTTGTGCGAATAGCGCTGGAAAGCCAGGACTTGGCTCTGATTGCGGTCAGGGACAGTGCGGACTCTGCGGTTAAGCAACAGACGGTAAACAGCAGGTCGCGGATAGCGACCAGGCGGTCTTCTCTTTGGCAACTTGGTTCGGGGTTCAGGAAGTCGCCTGCTTCAGGCGGACTGTTCCATTCGGTGACGCAGCTTGTGCGGTCTGGCGGCTAGGCGACCTCGCGGTTAGGCGGCCTGCAGATCGGCGGTTAAGAGCTAAGCATTGGAATAAGGGGTAGTCCGCGCGGCTTGGGTTGCGGTCTGGCGACCTGCCGGACTGAGCGGACTCCGCAGCAGTAGGCCGGCGGCTTGTTGATTGAGTTCGCGCGGCTTGTTTTTTGTTCTTGTCTTTGTAACTGTCTCTGCTCTCCCGGTGTTGGGTTTTGGTGAAGCATGTCTCGCCATGTATGTCTCGCCTTGTAAAAAAGTTTGCTCTTGATCAATAAAGAAGCTTGTGCTGCATGTGTTGCTGGTTGTTACTGCTTTGTTGAGATAACCCCTGCTAACTCCACGATCCAGGAAAACTTTCAACAATATAAGTGGGCGTATCCTCCTCCGGTTTGTTGAGTTTTCAACAGGGTATCCAAGGGGGCGTCTGTGGTTTGTTGAATTTTAACAATGGGGACCCTCCACCACGCCGACTACAGGAGGTAAAAGATATTTCTTTCACATAGTTGATGACTATGCAAGATGTATGTGGTTGTTTTTGCTTGAACAAAAGTCGGAAACTCTCCCCTGTTTTATTAATTTAAAGAGACAAATAGAAAAGAAGATGAACAGAAGCATAACAAATATAAGAAATGATAATGGACGAGAATTTGTGTCTCATCCTTTTCAACATTTCTGCATCAACCACGACATAAACACATGCGTTCACAGTCCCAAGAACTACTCATCAGAATGGCGTGGTAGAGCATAGAAATCGAACAATGTTGGAGATCGCTCGAACCATGATGTTACACAGACACATCCCAAAGAAGTTTTGGGGGAAGCATCATGTAGTGTTGTGCATATCCTAAATAGATTGCTTACCAAAGCCAACAAAAACAACACCCCATATGAGTTGTTGAACAATAGAAATCCAGAATTGGGGCACCTATGAACCTTTGACTGCATATCCTTTGCACATGTTCTCAAAGAAAAAAGAGACAATCTGGACCAAACAGTCACAAAATGTATATTCTTAGTCTATTGCAAAGATAGAAAACCTACCGTCTGTTTGATCTCATAACCCAAAGCATCATCATTTCTAGAGATGCCACATTCATGAAGACAAACTATGGACTTGGGCATCAGACGGAGAGATCAATCATAATCCACACAACATGGTTGAGTCCAATTTGGACACCCTCCAAGTGATGTAGGACCAGCCAACCATTAAAGAACCAAATATGCCTCAAACTCCTGACTCTCTCGGATCATTATTGCCCATCCGGACCCATTCACTTCAAGAAATTTATGACAACACAAGCATAATCATGTTCCATTCCACTCTAGCCACTTATGAAGATGTTGTAACTGATGAAAACTAGAAAAAGGCCATGGATGTTGAAATTAAAACAGTTGAGAAGAACAACGCTTGGAGTCATGTTCTGAGACCAGTTGACATGACTATTATTGGATTGAAATGGATATACAAACTCAAGCATGATGAGAAGGGAAATGTTGCAAAGCAGAAAGCTAGGATTGTTGCTAAGGGATACACTCAAAGGTTTGGAAAATATTATGAAGAAACCTTTGCATTTGTTGCACGAAAGGATTCAATCCGACTCCTTCTCTCCATTGCCGCAAACAATGCCTATTCCATCCATCAGCTAGATGTTAAATCTGTATTTCTGAATGGGGTCTTAACCGAAGAAGTTTACGTTGATCAACCATAAGGTACATAAAAAGGGGGAAAAAGATAATGTATACAAACTTCATAAAGATTTGTATGGTTTGAAGCAGACCGTGAGAGCATGACACTCTTAACATTACCACATTTTCAATCATGAAAGACTTGTAGCAAGCAAATTCCTGCCCTCACTTTTTGTCAAAACTGAAGAAAATGGAGATAAGATCATAGTGTGTATTTATGTTGATGATCTCCTTGTCACAGAAGGATCAGAGACTGTTATCCAGAGATTTAAATGGAAGATGAAAAAACAATATGATATGTCAGATCTTGGCCATTTAAAGTACTTCTTGGGCATCGAAATAAAGAATTACCCTTCTGCCTACTTCCTATCTCGGGAACAATATGGTTCAGAACTTCTTAAAAGGTTCAAAATGTGGGAATGCAATCCCAGCATAACCCTCATGTGCACAAGCACCAAATTGAGCAAATCCATGGAAGGAGATCAGACTACAGACCATGACACATATAGAAGTCTAATTGGCTCACTTAATTTTCTAACAAATTCCAGGCCAGACCTAAAACATTATGTTAACCACTTATCCAGGTTCATGAGTTCACCAACCAAGGAGCACAAGGAGGCGGCCAAGTGTATTCTAAGATACTTGAAGGGGAAAATTTCTCACGGGATCCTCTACACCAAGGATCTCAACCTAATGCTCACAAGCTACTGTGACAGCGATTATGGAGGCTCTCAAGAGGATCGAAGAAGCATCGAGGGATATGTCTTCTCTATGGGTCAAATCCTGTCTCATGGAGGTTAAGGAAGCAGCAGACAGTAGCCCTATCTACAACTGAAGCGAAATACATGAGGATCACCTCTACTATATACCAAGGTGTGTGGATGCAGAGAATGATCGAGCTGAAGACCAAGAGAAGAAGGTGATACTGCTCAAGTGCGATAACATCTATGCTGTCGCACTATCAAAAAATTTGGTGTTTCACAATCGCAACAAGCATATAGACATAAAATACCACTTTATTAGAGAGAAGATTGAGAAACAAAAAGCTCGATTGGAGCATTGCCCGTCAGAAATCCAGATCGCCGGCGTATTTACCAAGCCTCTTCATCGCCGTCGTTTTGCTAAGCTCAGGGAAAACCTAAAAATAACCGACCCGCCGATTCAAGGGGGAATGATGAAAAATGAACCTTGCGATAGATGAAAAATGAACCTTGCGATTGAGAATGAACCTGCATTTATGAAGAGTTAAATAAAGAGTTAATTATGATAGTCTAAGAGTCAATTGTAACTCTTAATCTCCCTTGTTTAAGTGTCATTAAAACCTCTGATATTGCTTTGTATCCTGTGTTATGGTGCTTATATAATGTTGTCTATCTCCACTACTCTGAATCAATTTAAAAACCTTTTTGAATGCAATTCCATTTCCATTTCTCCCGGAATTTTCCACCAGCAAAATCGTGTGAAGTTAAGGGTTATTTGCTAACAATAAGTTGTTGACACCATAAGGGTGAAGGAGGTAAGCTGAAGTTTGCATGAAAGGGTCCGTTCGGTATCACAAAATTGGTTTTCAGGAATTGATTTTGAGCATTAATAAATCATTTACTTGTGTTTGGATTGACGAAACCGTCTGAAAATGTCACCAAAATCTTCGGTTTTCATTTTAAGATTTGCGCTATTCTTAATGAGCGCTGTTAAACGCAGTCAAAAAAACGCTATTTGCAGGAAAAAATAACTCAATATCTGCCAGTCACTAGGATATTTACTCGTCTCTTAATCGCATGAAAAAACCCTGAACGCAAAATCTAGGGCTTTCGCAGACGCCGACACCGCCCGCCTCCTCCTTCGTTCCCGTCGTCCGCCTCTCCTGTGGCCAACGATCCGAGAAGACGACGTCACACTGACGCCCTTCCGAAGAGGCCAAGCTCGCTCGCTCCAAGGCCGACCGCAATGACGCCATGCCTACTCCTTCATTCCTGGCGCCCGCCATCTAAGTCTCCGACGACGTCGTCCGCCTCTACTGTGCCCAACGATCCGAGAAGACAATGCCACACCGACGCCCTTCCGAAGAGGCCAAGCTCGCTCGTTCCCACGCCGACCCCGACGACGCCACACCCGCTCCTTCGTTCTCATCGCCCGCCTCCTCCTTCGTTCCCATCGGTAAATCTCATTCTATCTCATTCTATCCCTTGAAATTAGATTTCAAACTTTGATGAGTTTGTGAATTGTGTGAATGAGTATGAGTCTACATTTTTTGCCTGTGTGAATGTTTATTTTCAGGGAAACATCTCCAGATTGTAGTAAGACTATGCAGGTTGATGTTGGAAATGAATTTTTCACTGAAAATATTTTTCCAACTAAAGATAGTTTAGTTGATTGAGCTCGCAATGCTGCAAGGGGTGTAGGATTTGTAATAACCATTCAAAGGGCCGACAAGATTAACGTTCGTGGAAAACCAAGGATCATGCTTGGTTGTGAAAGAAGTGGTGTACCATGTTAAAATTCAACAAACCCGCAGAGGCATCCTTGGATACCATGTTGAAACTCAATAAACCGAAGTAGAACACCCCCACTTATAATGTTGAACGAATTCCGGATGTTGTAGAAAGCAGGGGTTATCTCAACAAAGCAGTAACAACCAGCAACACATGCAGCAAGCAAATATCTTTATTGATCAACAACAAACTTCTTTACAAGGCGAGACATACATGGCGAGACATGATTCACCAAACCTCCACACAGGGAGAGCAGAGCCAGATACAAAGACAAAAACAAAACAAGTCGCGCGGTCTCAAACAGCAAGCCGCGTGGTCTACTGCTGTGGAGTCCGCTCAATCCGCCAGGTCGCAAGCCGCAACCATGCCGCGCGGACAACCCCTTATTCCAATGCTTAGCTCTTCATCGCCAATCTGCAAGCCGCCTGACCGCGAGGTCACCTAGCCGCCAGACCGCACACGCTGCGATACCGAATAGAACAGTCCGCCTGAGACAGGCGACTTCCTGAACCCCGAACCAAGTTGCCAAAGAGAAGACTGCCTAGTCGCTGTCCGCGACCTGCTGTTTACCACCTGTTGCTTAACCACAGAGTCCGCACTGTCCCTGACCGCAATCAAAGCCAAGTCCTGGCTTTCCAGCGCTATCCGCACAACCTGCACAGCACAACCCAGTAAACCCTATCAAACCGAGCGGACATCATAGTCCAGTCCACAGCAACTTACGCGAGCTCAAGTTACAAATCACTTACTTCGGTTGGGTACTAATTCCTGATGTGACATGCGTCCTATTTATAGGCACGGTGATGAGTATGGTCACCGCCCTAGCTGATAGGATAACCGCCACATCCTGCAGCAAGAACAAGTATGTCCGCCAGCCCGCGGACACACACTCCAGTTCGCCGCACCTGTGCAGATAGCCAATCCTCCTAGCTTCTCCAAGGCCGGACTCCAATCTCCAGTCCGCCTTGTCGCCAAAGGAAAAGCTGTCAAGACATCACCAAGGCTGGACAGCAATCTCCTGTCCGCCTTATCGTCGAGGGCCAAGCCAGGACCACCACAGCCGGACTATACAACAGCTATGTCCGCCAATCCGCGGACAAGGCATCAGCCAGCATATCCAAAGCCTTGCCATAAGGCAAACGCCGGACGCAGCGGACACACCACTTCAGTCCGCACACCTGAGTCCATTACCTCAATCACCAAGGCACAGCCGGACTCAGCGGACATACCGCTTAAGTCTACTTTCACAACAAACTCCTCCAGTCCGCAACTCCTGCAAACTGTCACAGTCCACATGTTCTGCAGACTTCTCCAGTCCACAACTCAGCAGATTGCCCAGTCCGCATGTCCAGCAGACCGTACCAACCTGCAAAACCCGTCTACACCAGCAAACTTACTGTCTGACTCTGCGGACCCTAGCTCCCGTCCGCACGCTTTTGCACATGCAATTCTCCAGTCCGCATCCCCAAGCTAGCAAACAAGGCAAAAACACTTCTACTGAGCTTGGTGGACTGAGAAAATAGCTCGTGCTCCATTGCACGATCTCCCCGGACTGTGCCAACCTGGACTTGGTTCAGAACCCACCAAGTCCAGTCCACTGGCCACAAGGGTCAGTCCGCACTTAATGGCGGACACTGGATCTAGCCCGCCATACCGGGCGACCTCTAGTTTCTATCCGCACTGACCGGCGGTCTCCGCGACTTCCACTTGCCGCTGCACCAGAGCAAGACCAAGGCAACTCCCAAACCAATCTGCCGAGCTCCAGTTCATCAGTCTGTTTCATGCTGGACTCCGCGGATAGAATTTCTATCCGCCTGGTTACTTTCTGGGATTCAACCGCCTGCTGAGTATACATCGGCCTGACAGGCCGCTGCTGCTGTCCGCGTAGTCCACGCGAACAGACCGCCCAGGCCGCCACAGAGCTAACCGCCTGCAACATCCCTGTCGACTTAGCAGTCCACCAACCCTGTCCGCGTAGTCCGCGCGGATGGGTTGCCCAAGCCTTCCATTCACCCACTTTCACTTCACAGATTTCAACACTCCCCCTTGAAGTGAGAAGTGGTGAATAACTCTAGCAGCTCCTGTAACCTTGCACCTGGTCCCTTCGATAGCATCTACGAAGAGATATCCAAGACATAGTCCTCGCCCCTCATATCATGGACCATGAGGGAGCCCTCCAGCATCTCCCAAAAGGAGCCATGCTTCCCTCTGCCTTCTTAAGCTTCAACCTCCACTCATGCATCACAAGAGTATCACCAACTATCTTGGGCACAAAAGCCCAAGCCTCGTTACCGCTGAGAGAAGTCACCTCTTCAGCCTTGGTGTCAACCACCTCCTTGATTCTAGTGGGGTCATCACAACCAGAAGTACCTTGCTCGACCTGAGGGCTAGCAAAGAAACATGGGACCAAGTCCACTGTGTTCCCTTCGCTATATCGAGCTGGTGGCTTATTGATCCTCTTCGATCTCCGAAGAACCTGATCATGGCTAACCACCTCCGCTGCTCTTGAACAAGGTCCATTCCGGGGAAAACCTGGAACCATACTCCCCTTGCTCCCTGAACAAAACGCCTCCTCACTGGAACCAGGAGCACCTGGAGCAACGCTCCCCCTGCCACCTGAACCAGAAGACTCCCCTCTTGAACAAGAACTTCTTGGAACATCGCTCCCCCTGCTTCCTGAACCAGAAGCTTTTGCCTTCGAGTCAGAAGTACCTGGAGCATCGCTCCCCCTACTTCCTGACCCTGACGCCTTTGTCTCGGAGCTAGAACAACCTGGAGCACCTGGTGACTCAGACAGCTCCACATGAACCTTAGCAACAGCCTCCTTCAGCCCATCATCTGACCTGCTCATCTCTAGCTCCACATGAGAGCTACCCCAATACGACGTCAACTCATCGAAGACAACATCTCGCGACACGATGAGTCTCTTCGTCGCAGGATCCATACATCTTCATCTTCTCCTCTGCTCATCATACCCAACAAAGGCTAGCTTTGTCTTGAGAGCACCTGGAGAGTATATATAGCAGGTAGATCCAAACACCCTTAGGTGTTTCACACTGGGCTTTACTCCGAACATCAGCTCATAAGGAGTCTTCACTATGATCGGACTAAGAGGCATCCGGTTGATGACATGAGTAGCATAGGCCATCCCTTCCGCCCAAAGAGCCTTCAGAATGCCTTTACTCTGAAGCCAACACTTGCAGGTCTCCGTTAACCAACGGATCATCCGAGCTGCAACACTACCTTATTGTGAAGTATGTCCACAAGAAATCTCCTTCCGGATCCCTTGCTTCCTGCAAAAGTTTGAGAACTCGGTTGAGCCAAACTCACCACTGATGCTTGTCCTCAACACCTTGATCCGCAGACCCAACTGGCCTTCCACAAGCTTCTTGAACTCCATAAGAAAGTGCTTCATGTTGGTCTTCTCCTTCATAAAGTATACCCAAGTATACCTTGAATAGTCATCAACCAATATCAGCATGAACCTGCTGCCCCCAAGACCGACGGTGATGGTCGGTCCCACTAGAGCACAATAGACAACCACCAACGGTGCTTTACATCTGGATTATGCCTTATCAACCATGAAGCGATACGCTTCACTTTGCTGACATCCCGCACACCCCTGACCATCGTCATAGGATGACAACCTAGGCAAGCCTCTTACGAGTCTTCTTTCCGCCATTGCTTTCAGCTTGTCCATCCCTATATGCCCCAGTCTTTCATGCCAGATAGCTGCACTATCACTGGACTTCATCTGATCTGATCCAGAACTTGTTGATAACCTAACAATGTTATTCTCCTTCCTCCATACTTGAGCAACGTTCGCTGAGAGCAAGATAACCTTGCACTCCTTCCTGAGATGACCTTATTGCTTGCATTTATAGTACCTTGGTCCTTCCTTCCTCTTCCTATCACGCCTAGGAGAAACACTCCTTTCTTCCTGATATGAAGTAGAGGGACCAAGTCCTGCAGCAACCTTCACCTCCTTCCTGAACAACCCAACAAGGGAAGTCCAAACCTCCGCAGCTGACCCACATCCACTGATGTGGTCCAAGAGCTCTGATGAGATCACTTGCCTGAGAATAGACTCCGCTCTCGCATTTGTCTTTTTCCAAGCTCTCATCTCTTCAGCATTGCCAGCAGTAGCCTCTTGTCTTCCTGCTCCGCATACAACCTCCCTGTTGGGTACATTGGAAAATGTGTACCAGATTTGAAGAAGTCTCACCTTACTCAATGATATGAATCAAGGTGTATTTGATATTGTTTTGAGTTTATATGTGGAGGTTAAGTAAATGCAGGAATGCAGAAAAATTTCTAAGTCCACGTGTCGACACCAGGAGAAGCTGTGTCGACACTTATGAAGGTCTGTGTCGACACTGGAGAAAAGCTGTGTCGACACTTGGAGTTAATTGTGTCGACACTTGGAAAGGCTGTGTCGACACCAGAAGCAACTGTGTCGACATACAGAGGCAGTGTCGACACATAGAGAAGCATAGTCGACATCAACTGTGTCGACACACAGAGAAAGTTTAGTCGACATCAACTGTGTCGACACACAGAGGCAGTGTCGACACACAGAAGCTTAGTCGACATCAACTATGTCGACACCAAGAGGCAGTGTCGACACACATAAGACCTTGTCGACATCAACTGTGTCGACACACAGGACTTGCGTCGACACACAGCAAAGTTTCAACTAAGTTAAAGAAGAGAAGTGTTTGTGTCGACACACAGAATCAGTGTCGACACATTCTACAGAAGGCTATGTCGAGAAGCATTAACAACAACAAAGGAGATGTGTCGACACCACCAAGGCTTGTGTCGACACTTAGTTCACTTGTGTTGACACTTAGTCTACTTGTGTCGACACATGTAGAAGTTCTGTCTCGACACTTTGCTGACAGACAGAATTTCAAGAAGTGACTAGATGACTTGACAGCTGCCGTTACGAACCGGTCTACTGCAACTGTTAGAGATGTCAGAAGTTTGTGAGAGACCGGATCAGCCGGTTACCATGGAGAAATTCTATATAAAGACATTCTCCTTCAACAGATGATGATGATTGATATAGAAGAAAAAATACTGATACAGATATAAAATAAAAAAGAAGAAGTTGGAGAGAGAGAGCTTCATCTACTGAAGTGCAGTTGCTGAACCAGGCTGCTAAGAAGGATTCAGATTGTGATCTGAATATCAAAAAAGATGTTTACTGAAGATCAACTTCATAGGAGATTCAACCCTACTGAGTTCAGATTCAAGAAGCTTTGAAGAAAGATAAAAGTGGTTGTTCTATGCCATCAGATTTTTCCAAGAACTGATCAAGAAGCCATCCATCCCTTCTCTCTCTGCCAGGGTGGTGGTAAAACACTTTGTTAAATCTATTTTCTGTAGGATCTATTCTCAATCTGAGCTGTAAGCCTGTTTTATAAAGGCTGAGTTGTAGGAGATTTAGATCTCCGAGTGGTAGGCCTTGTTGAAGGCTGAGGTAGGGCTGTGAGCCTGAGTTGTAGGAGATTGATATCTCTGAGTTGTAGGCCTTGTGTAGGCTGAGGTAGGGCAGATTGCCTGAGCTGTATGAGTGTGTACTCACTCTGAGTTGTAGGAGCCTTGTTGGATTCTGAGTTGTAAGATCTGAGGATCTGAGGTGAAGAGCAGAAGTTAGGCCAAATCTAGCACACTGCTAGATAGGCGAAGGGGGAAAGTGGATGTACCCAGACCTTGGGGAACCACTATAAAACTGTGTGCACTCTATGATTGAATGTTTCTGTGAATGCTGTGCTGTGTTAGCTGTAGAATTAACTATTTTTAATTAAGTAACTACATAGATATTCTGCCTTTGGAAGAAAAAGTAATTACACCTATTCACCCCCCCTCTAGGTGGTTAGGCACTAATTCTTTCAAGTGGTATCAGAGGGAGATTGCTCAAAGAAGGACTTAACAGTCTGAGTTAGATCCATAAGGCAGATTCAAGATCAAGAAAATGGGTTCAGGAGAAAATCATAAGAAACTAGGTTCTATGAAATTACCTATATGCAGGAAGGTGATATTCAGAATATGGAAAGAAAGGGTAAGGCTGTTTATGGAGGCTTCTGATCCAAGGATCTACATTACAGTAAAGAAAGGTCCTTATATTCCAATGAAGTTGTCAGTTCTAGATGCAAACCAAAGAATTCCCAAGGATTTTTCAGAGATGACTAAGGATGAGATCATCCTGGCAACTATGGATAAAAGAGCCCAGAATATCATAGTAAGTGCCATAGATGATTCAACCTTTCAAAATTTGATTCACTGCAAGACCTCCAAGGAAATGTGGGATACTTTGATAGTCTACATGGAGGGTTCTGAAGAAGTCAGACAAGATAGAAAGTCTATGCTGAACCAGGAATATGAGATTTTCATACAAGGAAAGTCTGACAGTATAATTGAGTGTTTTAAAAAGTTCTATAGAATAATAAATGAGCTGATGTCCTATGGAAGATTCTTCAGTACATATGAACTGAATGATAAATTTCTAAGATCCTTGACAAAGGATTGGGACACTAAGATTTGTGCCATTAGGGAAGTGGCCAAACTTGTAGATATCTCTCCTCCAACATTGTTTGGAAAATTGCTGTCATATGAGATGCAACTGATGGCTAGGAAAGAGGAAGAGAAAAGTGCAAAAGGGCAGAGAGCTGATGGTTTGGAGGTATGGAAATTGCAAGTTAAATGTGGTATTCACAATCATGACTTTGTACATCTTGAAGCACATGCTTATGCTGCAAGATTGGATGAAAATGAGCAGAAGGTGGTGTAATCGAAAATATGTAACATCATTCTCAATTTAAATTTCAGTATTATGTTCTAAAATCTATTTTTGTACAGATCTCTATAATTATAGTCATGATGAAATTCACACCACCATCTCAATTAATTATGCATTATAAGAGGTATTTCACAATTTGTTTTAATGACTGTAACTGAATTTTGTATCATTTAAATTCATTCTCATTTCTTACATTTTTGTGCAGGATAACATGGAATCATGACGTCCAAATTTAAAAATTTTCCAACTTTTTTGATGTACTAATTATTGTAATGTTTTGGAATTTTGCTGTAACAAAGGTTGTTATGTTAAGAGCGCTCTATGTTAAACACTTGAATTTTGAATTTTCTACTAGTTATTCATCTTTATGTGCACATACAAAAAACGGTTGCAAATAACATTTCATTGTGTGCACATAGTCATTTTTGGCCTGCCTTTAACATTGATCATTCTTAATTTCTTATTTCCCCAACCTGATTTTCCTACTATATTCTCTCTTACCTGCTGCTCTCTTAAGGACCTCCGGCGACCCGTCGACCAGACACCACCCGATGCTTCCGAAGGATGCTCCGGCCGCCAGCGATGAGTCGCGTTGGGATTTCACGCCTCAAAACTCGATAAAAAAAGTCAGGCGAAGCTATCCGACTTTTTGCTACGCTTGGTTCCGCGCCTTGCCAAGCTCGCTCGGAATCCGTCTTTCAATGCAAAACTAATTGTCTTGGCACTACTCGGCAGCGCAAGAATCTATTATTCTGAGGG
The DNA here is from genome assembly GCA_039583875.1 of Platanthera guangdongensis. Taxonomy (NCBI): domain Eukaryota; kingdom Viridiplantae; phylum Streptophyta; class Magnoliopsida; order Asparagales; family Orchidaceae; genus Platanthera; species Platanthera guangdongensis. The sequence continues at coordinate 123,684,327 of CM077153.1, read as the reverse complement.
CGCTTGTTAGTTGCCCTCTGGAGTTTCTCCGAAGCCAGGGATGGTGATGCTTAAGATCACGACAGTGAAACGGTCGCACAAGTAATATAAAATGGGGACTTTCCCAAGTATCGATCTCTCAAGGAACACAGTAAGGTGAAGTTAATTTCGAGGAGGACTTGAGATTGAAGTCCTTAGGTCGGAGGTAACGATGGGGGCTTTGATATTTGCGGACAAAGAAAATAAAAGGCTAACAACTACTCCTATGCAACGCCGCTATGCGATGCTTCGCCAGGCGGGATGGAAGACTAGTCGGGCCGCTATGCACCGAATCGCTAGGCGGATGGACGAGTAGGCTTGCGGATGAGGTGGTGAGAATGGTGGAATGAGGGTCGTAAGCACCTCTTCGCTATGCACGCCACTAGCAATTGCTAGTGCGACAAGGGTGGATGGTGGTGGATGGAATATGGCGCAACTCAAGTAAATAATGAAAACATACAAAATCAGATAGACATGATTGTATAAAAACGTTTTACAAACTAAGTATACTTCATCATTATAAATAGAGTTAAACACCAATATTCAACAAGAAAGCAAGAACAAGTCAAGAGATCGACCGAATCCGAAGTCTTGCTGAGGATTCACGGTTGGAATCGTTGGGTTGTCATTCCGCGTCCAAGCTCGGTCCTCAACTGCGTCCGAGGTAGAGAAGGGCTGTCGCCACCTTCCAATGGCCTGTCTTCTTCGTCTCATGATAGCAGACGAAGTTTGCTCGCTTCCCTTTGCTTGATGGCTATGGCGTCAAACCCTACTTGAAGCTCACGGATGAAGGAGAAGGCCGAGAGGAAGCTCCGGCTTGGATTTGGCGGTGAAAGCTTCCCCGGAGCACCTCCCTAGGGTGGAAGATGAAGGGGAACGACGGAGAAGGCGGAAAACGGCGGAGAAATGTCGAGCTCCAGATCGTCTCTTGAATTAGGGTGAGACCTGCACTATTTATACAAAGCAGAAATGAACAATGCGCACGATCACAGGCGCACGACCAGTGGTCGTGCACACTATGTCCGGTGATCGTGCTCACTGGCATGGAAGATCAGGAAGAAGAACTGGGATAACGCGCACGAGTAGTGGCGCACGACCAGTGGTCGTGCGCACTAAGTTCAATGGTCATGCGATTACCCAAGACAGGACTCCAGAAAAAAGGAATCAATGCACACGATCAGTGGCGGATGACCGGTGGTCGTGCCCATTATGTCCAGTGGTCGTGCGCTTACCCCAGGCTGATTCTGGAAAATGTAGAGTAGTGTGCACGATTAGGGGCGCACGACCAGTGGTCGTGCGCATTAGATTCCATGATCGTGCACAGTATTCCTGTTTCACAACCATCCCGGAACACGCACACGACCCCTGTACCGAAAGGAAAAACCAATCACTGATATGTATAGACATTCCAGGCAATCACAAAAAGGATTACAAACTATAAAAATAACAAAATACACAACCACGGGCATAAATGTGCACTTCATATTGAAATAACGATAAGATGAAATATGAACAATATAGAACTAAAAGTGAAGTGCAAACGCGTGAAAACTAGCCCAGATGAGTCCGAAAATAGGTATATAAAGTGGACTCATCACACCCCCAGACTTAACTGTTTGCGCGTCCCGAGCAAACCAAATCTAAGTAGATACAGAAAATACTAGTTAACAAAGAAATTGCAATACGGAGTACCATGCGAAGTCGCATGCTCGCACGCGTAAAAATATAATAGAAGAAATTTCTAAGTATACAAAGTAGTTTATACTTTTCACAATGCGTATCAACATTTTATTATTACTCAAAAATGGAATCACGGTGAATCATCTGGTCATGCGTAGGGAGAAAGTAGACTAATCGCTAGACGAGCATTGCCAAAGATCAGGGCTCGGGATAACCTCCAAAGGAATCCACCAATGTCGGTGACCATATGCTTGCCCTTTCGCATTCTCTCCACGGCACTGGTTTGGGTTCACACACGAATCAGTAGGACTGTAGGTGAAGATATGGGGCTTGGGTTTCGATGAGGTAAACAACGATAAACAAGAAGGCTACGCACCTAACCCAAATGAGCTAGTATAAAAGGAATCCCTCTACTAAGCAAAATACACGCGGGTACACCACACCCCCAAACTTAACTTTTAACATATGGGTGTGTGCACCGCCTACTCCAAATATAATCACATTTCCAAAATGATTTTCAATTAAAACTTTTTCTTTTCATTCATTTTTTTTCTTTACAAATATATATATATTTTTCTTTTTCTTCATTTTATTTTCACAATTCAGCAGATATAAACTTGGGAGCACTTCCACATTTTCACAAATAAAATCACCACATCACATCCCAACATTAAAATGTAAAACTCTGAAGCTCAACTTGGCTGTGCGACTAGGATTGGATATGAGGCTTTGGTGAAATAAAGGTGGAGCTGAATCAAAAGAATGGGTAGGCACAACAGGGCTAGCGAGGACAAGACGTTAGGAACGGTACAAAGCTCAACCGGGCCAAAATGATGGCCTACATCACGCTCATGCGAGTGAACTAACCTATACCCATGCTTCAAGAATAGCTTGGGGCAAGTTCTTAGCCAACGAGAAAGACTATCCATCCTCCCGACTTGAGCAATACAAAACTAACGGCCGTCTACACACATCCCTAAGCTACCGTCAGATTCACACCGGATTCACCAATTTTTGAGTAGAATAAAAAGTATTTACTCAATTAGAAAAATATAAAACTATAAGCATACAGAAAAATTAAATCTACTCAAATTTCTACACGAGACGAGAGCACTCGACTAGGAACACAGCAAGGTCAACATTTTACTTCGTCTCACAATCCTATGTCAACACCATAATTTTCCCAAATCTATTGAAGAAATGAGTTTAACTCGTGGCACACTAACAGCTAAGCACGCGCTCAAGTGGGTGCAGTGGTGTGCTGTGCAGTGAACTAATCAAAATAAAACTATAAAAGCTTCTAGTATGCACATGAGATGTGCACGTGCAATAGGTAACAAATCTCTCCCCCAGACTTAAACTAAACTACAAAGCATATGATAGAGAAATTAAGATCATAAAGAGCTAAGGGAAGAGGTTACCCAATGCTCAGCTAGTGAGCATACCAGAAGATGCGTGGAAATCTGAAGCAGGCCCGCCATACGAAGAATCACAACCCCGCCAATGCAATTTGCTATGAATACCTGCAGGGGTGAGCTCCGCAAAAACAAAAGAAAAATATACAAAAAGAAATGCTAAAACTAAAATAGACATGAAAAATAAAATGCAGAAAATGAAAGATAAGTACTGGGGTTATTGTCATCCCAGCACGACTTATTCGGCTACGAAAAGGTTCTAGCTAATGCGCCTATGAAAATAAAAATGCACAGGTAACTGTCCCAATATCCGTTTCGGTAATGGGTACCGATACAGCGATAGAACAGTTACCCCTCTAAATAAATAGTAGTACCTGCCCAACAAAGGTAGAGGAAATAGGAAATAAGAAGAGGAGGAGCACTGGTCCTTGCTCATCTTATCACAAAATAAATCCTTGCCTAGCAAGGTATCGTCTATCACAGGCCCGTAGGAGGCGATGGCAACGGCATGAGCACAAAGCTCATTGTCATCCCAACGTACCTGTGGAGACTCATCCTGTACAGCTCAGATAAGGAAGGGGGATCAAGTAATAAAAGAGAAGAAGAACTAAAAGCATCAAAAAATGGGAGAGTGATCCCGGTCTCACTCTCAGCAGGATCCAAGCAGAGATCATCGTCGGTATCATACGAGTCGTACCGAGGGGAATCCGAGAACTCAAGGTCCGCGGTGGTAAGAGGAACAACCTAATCCAATAAGGAGGTGCAAACCTCCGCATCGGAAAGGGGATATTGCTCATCCCACCGGGGTGCGTAAAAGTGTTCCGAAGATCCACCTTCTCCGTCGGAGATAGAGGAATCATCATCCCACTTCGGCACAACCTCGGGCACCGAATCAGCCACAATCACGGCATCATCAACCGACTCACAAGAAAGAGGAATAGCACAATCCGGCAAAAATTGCAGAGGGGCAAGGCTGCTCTCAAAATCAAGCACTGAATGAGCAGGCCCCATCGCAAAATCATTCGCTGACACCACCCTGTCGACGACCGGAACAATCTCATCATCCCATACAGGAGCGTCCATGAGTTCCTGCTCCTCTTTTTGTTGGCTAACACTAGAGTGATCATCATCACTCAAGAAAAGCTCGTAAAAAGGGATCGATGGACCCATGAAAGAGCTGTATGCGGCCCGAGATTCTTCAGTAATCTCAACGGGTAAAGAATGAGCAAAGTGTGTTATGTCAGTGTATGGGCCAGGCAACACCCTGGTAGGCCTGTCCACAACAGTCTTCCGCGAACGGGAGGTTGTTGTGCACACGCCCTCAGAGGGAGAAGGCTTGCACAAACGAGGGCAATCCTTCAACATGTGACCCACACCTTGACATGACAAACACCGAATGCAATGCTCGACATTCATAACAGCAATGACATCGATGGATCGACGCAAAGTGTCAAGTAGACGACACTCAGCATCAGGATCCATCGCGAACAAAAATAATTGCTGAAAAAGTGCTACACAGCTAAAATAAAAATAGCACGGATCTGCTATCTAAATCAAAAATCAGAAAAGGAAAAAAAGAAATAAGAAAAATAAAAATTCTAATAACCAAAGAAAATAATAATAAAAAATGATATGCACAGATGGAAAAGGGCTTCAATCTATTATCTCTCTCTCCAAAAACTCACACGACTGTGTTCCCCGGCAACGACGCCAAAAACTTGATGCTTAAGATCACGGTAGTGAACCGGTCGAACAAGTAATATAAAATGGGGGCTTTCCCAAGTATCGATCTCTCAAGGAACACAGTAAGGTGGAGTAAATTTCGAGGAGGACTTGAGATTGAAGTTCTTAGGTTGGAGGTAACGATGGGGGCTTTGATATTTGCGGACAAAGAAAATAAAAGGCTAACAACTACTCCTATGCAACGCCGCTATGCGATGCTTCGCCAGGCGGGATGGAAGACTAGTCGGGCCGCTATGCACCAAATCTCTAGGCGGATGGACGAGTGGGCTTGCGGATGAGATGGTGAGAATGGCAGAATGAGGGTCGTAAGCACCTCTTTGCTACGCACGCCACTAGCAATTGATAGTGCGGCAAGGGTGGATGGTGGTGGATGGAATATGGCGCAACTCAAGTAAATAACGAAAACATACAAAATCACATAGACATGATTGTATAAAAACGTTTTATAAACTAAGCATACTTCATCATTATAAATAGAGTTAAACACCAATATTCAACAAGAAAGCAAGAACAAGTCAAGAGATCGACCGAATCCGAAGTCTTGCTGAGGATTTATGGTTGTAATCGTCGGGTTGTCATTCCGCGTCCAAGCTCGGTCCTCAACTGCGTCCGGGGTAGAGAAGGGCTGTCACCACCTTCCAATGGCCCGACTTCTTCGTCTCACGATAGCGGACGAAGTTTGCTAGCTTCCCTTTGCTTGATGGCTATGGCGTCAAACCCTACTTGAAGCTCACGGATGAATGAGAAGGCCGAGAGGAAGCTCCAGCTTGGATTTGGCGGTGAAAGCTTGCCCGGAGCACCTTCCTAGGGTGGAAGATGAAGTGGAACGGCGAAGAAGGCGGAAAACGGCGGAGAAATGTCGAGCTCCGGATCGTCTCTTGAATTAGGGCGAGACCTGCACTATTTATACAAAGCAATAATGAACAATGCGCACGATCACAGGCGCACGACCAGTGGTCATGCGCACTATGTCCGGTGATCGTGCGCACTGGCATGGAAGATCAGGAAGAAGAACTGGGATAACGCGCACGAGTAGTGGCGCACGACCAGTGGTCATGCGCACTAAGTTCAATGGTCATGCGATTACCCCAGACAAGACTCCAGAAAAGAGGAATCAATGCACACGATCAGTGGCGCACGACCGGTGGTCGTGCACATTATGTCCAGTGGTCGTGCGCTTACCCCAGGCTGATTGTGGAAAATGTAGAGTAGTGCGCACGATCAGGGGCGCACAACCAGTGGTCGTGTGCATTAGATCCCATGATCATGCGCAATATTCCTGTTTCACAACCATCCCGAAACACGCACACGACCCCTGTACCGAAAGGAAAAACCAATCACTGATATGTGCAGACATTCCAGGCAATCACAAAAAGGAGTACAAACTATAAAAATAACAAAATACACAACCACGGGCATAAATGTGCACTTCCTATTGAAATAACGATAAGATGAAATATGAACAATATAGAACTAAAAGTGAAGTGCAAACGCGTGAAAACTAGCTCAGATGAGTCCGAAAATAGGTATATAAAGTGGACTCATCAGCTGGGTCGTGCAGAATGCCACCGCCATGATGCTTACCCGCCTCGCCATAGATGAAAAGTGTAGGAAAAACAAGGAGGACTTCAAGAAGAGAAAGAAGAAACACAGATCAATGCATATTACTAGAGCAAAAATCAACATACATTACACCACATATGCCTTATTTTTCCATAGACTTTACAGAACAACATGGGGCACAATAAATAGAAGCGATTCCAACGGACTACACCAACCCACCTTACAAACAGGACAAAACACTACACCCAACACAATAGAGGGTAGAACCAAAGAGGTACAACATAGGTAACATAAACTTCCTAGCAGCTACAATATTTCCTAAATCATGACTGTGGCCTGCAGCCTTCCTCTGCTTCTTCTTCTATTAAATGCAGGTCCCCAAGAGATGATCTATCGAGATTGTTGCCCAACACTCCTTCCATGCTATGCAGGTTCCCTGGTATTGACCTGTCTAGATTGATGTCCAACATCCTCCCGCAAACGCGACAGTCCGTTACGTTGAGTTTCCCCCAGAGATCTGAAAAAGGGAATGATGGGAGTGGTTTGGTTAATATATCAGCAAGTTGGTTCTTTGATTCACAATAATCTCGGGTGATTTCCTTTCGATTAATCAGATCTCGAGTGTAATGAAGCTTAATTTTGATATGCTTGGACTTGTTGTGGAATACTTGGTTCTTGGCAAGAGCAATTGTAGAAGGATTGTAATGCCCCAAAATTCGAAAGAAAGACGAGCAGCGTCGAGAGCCAAGTTTGGGTCTTGGTGAGGGTCACACGGCCTAGAACATGGGAATGTCCATGTCCGTGTCGTACCGGGTTCGTCGAGGGCCCGGGAAGTCGACGATTTTTCTCTCAGTTCATCGACTAGCGGGGGACACGCCGTGCGACACGCCCGTGTCAGAGCCCATATCGCAGGCGTGTTCCCTCGAGTGTCGACTTGAGGGAGGTGTCGACACAGTTGTGTTGACACAGAGGTGTCGACATAGTGGTGTCGACACAGAGGTGTCGACACAGTGGTGTCGACACAGAGGAGGAGGTGTCGACACAGTTGTGTCGACACAGGGGAGGTGTCGACACAGATGTGTCGACACAGAGGTGTCGACACAATTGTGTCGACATAGGTAGGGAACATGGCTCAGGACACGGTCGTGTCCACGGCCTTGTCAAGCGTGTTCGATGAATTTCTGCGAAGTCGACGAAGAGGCAGTCGACGATCGTCGAGACTTAGAACATGGCCTGAGACACGGGCGTGTCCCTGGCCGTGTCCTTCTCGGGTTGTAGCCGGGATGTGTAAGGGGTTGGACACGGCCTGGAGCCCAGGCATGTTCGGGTTGGACACGGCCGTATCAAATATGACACGGGCGTGTCATGAACCCGTGTCCTGGTTTGGGTGCGATGGTTTCGGCGTCGATTGGGGAACAGGCCTTGGACACGGGCGTGTCACAAGCCGCGTTTGGCCCAGGTGTTTTGTTTTTCAATTCGGATCGTGGCCGTTCTTTCCCTTCTTTTGGGATCTGATGGTCAAGGGTTGCCCTTGCTGAGTTAAGTCCGAGAATAGGGTTAGAAACCCTCATTCTTCTCCAAGCAATCTCTTTCTAAGATCTAGAGAGAGGGGAGAGCAAGGAAGAATGTGAAGGAGAGATCCGGCTATTGGAGAGGCTTCGGTGCTCCAAATCGCGAGCCGAGTCCGGATCCGTGGAGGCAAGGTCTTTGCGAAGGTTTTCATCCGGCTAAGTTTCCATGGCTAGGAAGAGGGGTCGGAAGGTAACGACACTTCTCCTCTTAGTTTTAGGATGCATGTTTTAGCATCTTTTATTTTCTAGTTTTTGGGCACCAACCTCTCAAATGAGAGGGGTTTGGGTCGCCAAGGTTCAAGATGAACCTCCGCATCGATTGAGTCCGTCCCCGACATGTTTTTGCATTAGAGATCCGCTCCGTTAGTGGATTAGGCATGTTGTTGCATACGAGTTATAAGGATTTATAGAGATCCGTTGCAGCAAGATGCCGTTTGTGATATTTGTGTTGTTTTTCCCCTTTTCTCGAGTGAGTACATGTAGTCAGAACCGGACAAGGTTAGCTCCTCAATGGCGGTAGATGGTGTCCTTGGTGAACAAGGTTAGCTCCGCATTGGTGGTACATGGTTTCCTTGGTGCGCGGGAACGCTGCAGTATGAATGAGGGTCTAGGGTGGAATTGTCTTGGATCCTTGTATCTCCGTGGTTGGCTGGCTATCCCGTGACGTGCACGTCATGTATGGAGAGTGTCCCGGTGAGACTAGTCCCCTTCTGTGAGACTGACGAGAATGCCAAGAATGGGGCAAGCCCGGGCAATGAGGTCATGAGCGGGTGGGGTCCAGTAAGGCTTCTTAGAATCGGTCAGTGTGTTTGCTGGAATCCTAACATGAGAAGTCAGAGCTTGCAGGCAAGCCCAGGTCTAAGACCTTGAACAGGTGGGGCCTTGGCAAGAGTTCCGTGCGGCGGCTTGTATGCCGTAGGGGGAATGTTGGTAACCCCCCTTTGTTTGCGGCTTTATGCCAATGGGGAAATGATGAGTACCCATATGACGTGATGATGTTCTAGATGCATACACGATAGGGTGCTTTGGGTGAAGCCCGGGTTTTTGCATACATGCTGCATAAGTAGGTCCTTTCATTATATGCTCAACAATAGAGAACGTGTATGTTGTTTGAGACATACATGCCTGTTCTTAGTGTATTACTTGTTTATATATATATATATTGTATATGAAGTGCTTACTTGTAGGTTGGAGGGGTTCCCCGGGGTCCGTTAGGGGCAGCCGGGAGGAGATGTGTTTGTTATACAGTTTGAGGTCAGCCTTTGCTGACCCACGTTACAATCAAATTTTTACAGGGCAAGGATCGCAAGCAGGAGCTAGCTCGCCGGCCAAAAGGGCCTAAGCCTCATGAAGTGTTACCGTTTTGCTGTAGCTCTACTTTTACGATATTGTATGTTTGATGCTCTTATTTTCCGGCTTGCATGCCAAGGTAGTCTAGGAGTGCTTATGCACATTTATGACTGTGTTATTATTTGAGCGTTGGACTCACTTTTTTTGTAAGGCCTTAAGGCCGCTTCGATACTCCTATATGTTGTGGATAACTTCTAGGCTGTTTGCTTTTTTCGCTGTGTTGTGATTATGAGTTTTGAGATCGGGTAGTCATATCATCTTATAATACTGAAGCTGTGGTGTCTGTATGTTGTGGGGGCCCGGCCGGACCCATATTATACGGTCATTACAGGGGAGGTGTTACAATTTGGTATCAGAGCCAGGTTAGGTTCAAGGTCCGTGCTTATAGAAGTTATCCACATAGGAGTAATGCGGGACCATGAGTTTCCTTATGTTTGAGTCTTGCGATTAGAGACAGATTCCTTGTTTTCTTGCTTCCTTGAAGAGTGCAAGCAACGAGGCGGGTACGTCGATACCAAGAGAAGAGCTTTCGGCGAGCAGCGCCACAGCTCAGGGTTCTTTGGGCATGGGTCTAAACCCGGCCGACTTCTACCGCATGCTTGCAGAAGCAATGGTGGAAGCCCAAGCTGCAGCAACAGCTCAGGTAGCAACCCCTGCTACATCAGATACGGCGATGGCTGTGCCGGGCGGAGAAGCCAAGCGAGTTGAGCCTTTGGCAGAAAGAGTGGTGGTCGGGCATGGAGACCGGCAAATGAAGTACTTTCTGAGCTTCCATCCCCCGACATTCAAGGGTGTCGGTACTCCGACTGATGCAGAGGACTGGTGGTCACGGATTGAAGAGCTTTTGAGGGCGGCAGAGATGCCGAAAGAGAAGAAATCTGAATTTACGGCCTTCATGTTGGAGGGAGACGCAAAGTTGTGGTGGGTGAGCCATAGCGGCCGCCAATTTCCTAGACACACCATGTCGATGGAAGAATTTGGGGTTGCTTTTCTAAAGAGGTACATTCCTGTTTCTACGAGGTTGGCCCTTCAGAGGTAATTTATGCACTTGATGCAGCGAGACAAGACGGTGGACGAGTATGCGCAGGAGTTCACCCGTTTGGGTTGCTACACGGGAACGACGATGGAAGATGATGTAGAGAGGGATAACCTCTTTTACCAGGGGCTGAGGGAGAATCTAAGGCAACCCCTCATTGCCATGAAGCGAGCTGGTTTTAACGAGCTAGTTGAGGCTGCCAGGACATTGGAGAGTGATGTAGAGCGAAGCCAACACCGTAAGGGTTTTGCACCCAAACAAGGAGAAGGGAATCCTTCTCAATCCCAAGGGAAGTCTGAAGGGAATAGATGGAGGAAGAAGCCTCACCCGTACAAGTCCGGTGATAAAAGCAAGTGGACGTCCAGAGGGTCTCACTCTAAGGTGCCACCGACGTGCTTCAACTGTGGCAAGGTGGGACACATAGCTCGTTTTTGTAACCAAGGTGGTGCAGAGCATGAGATAAGGCAGGAGCAGACAGGGCACTTCGGCCCCAGTGCCACAGAGAAAGGGAAGATGGCGGAGTCGAGCGCTTCTCCGTTCCAACCAGTGCAACCAAGGGCTTACAACCTTCGACAGTAGGAAGTGATCCGCCAACCCGACGTGGTGACAGGTATGAGGAAGTTTAAGTTTAACCTTGCGCTCATACATTTAGACCGTTATGGTTGATGTCTATGTTGTAGGCTTTGTGTTGATTTCCGGATACCCCGCTAGAGTACTGTTTGATACGGGAGCGTCACACTCCTTTCTTGCGGAAAGCTTCATCCGGAGGATTGTAGTTGAGTCATTTTCGGCGGACGCAGAGCTGAAGTTGCGCATGCCCAATGGGTCATCCATGACCACCGGGAAGAAAGGGCGCATTTGTTGGGAGCTAAGCTGAGTTGACTTCGTGTTGATAGCAGCGGTCTTACCGTTGGTCGAGTTTGATGTGATTTTGGGAATGGACTGGCTAGCAGAGCAACGTACCAGTATTGATTGCCTATCCAAGGTGGTGACCATAAGAAGCGAAGGGCAGACGGAGTTCAAATTTGAGGGCCTTAATGGAGTGGCATGTTCTCTGATTTCGGCCTTGCAGTTGGCGCGGGCAGTTAGCCAGGGTAGAGTAGTGCTTGTAGTGTTATTGGAGGTTCGCCTTTCTAGGTTATCACTTGGGGAAGTGCCAGTGGTGGCAGAGTTCGAGGATGTATTCCCGGATGAACTTCCTGGAGCGCCTCCTCGACAGGAGATCGATTTCTCGATTGAGTTAGTACCGGAGGCTAGGCCGGTGTCGCGTCCTCCATTTAGGATGACACCAAAGGAGTTGGATGAACTCAAGGTACAGTTGCAGGAACTGTTGGAGCAAGGGTATATCAGACCCAGTTCTTCACCGTGGAGCGCGCCGGTGTTGTTTGTAAAGAAGAAACACGGTAGTATGCGGCTGTGCATAGACTACCGAGAGCTAAATAAATTGACCGTCAAGAATAAATATCCGATTCCTCGGATAGACGACCTGTTCGACCAGTTGGTGGGGTCAGTAGTATATTCAAAGTTGGACTTGAAGTCAGGATACTATCAGTTGCGGATTCGGGACGAGGACATACCCAAGACAGCGTTTGGTACGAGGTATGGACACTTCGAGTTCTCGGTGATGTCGTTCGGGCTGACGAACGCACCATCTGTATTCATGGATTTGATGAATCGAGTATTTCAAAAATATTTGGACTCTTTTGTAGTTGTCTTTATTGACGACATCTTGGTGTATTCCAAATCGGAAGTGGAGCATGAGACTCACTTGAGAATGGTCTTGCAAGTGTTGAGGGAGGACCAGTTATATGAAAAGTTCTCGAAGTGCGAGTTCTGGTTAGAGAAGGTAGCATTCTTGGTCCACATGATTAGTGGGGATGGGGTGGCGGTAGATCCAACAATGGTGGAAGCCATTAGATATTGGCCGATTTTGAGAACCGTGGCAGAAGTCCAAAGTTTTCTTAGACTAGCCGGGTATTATAGGAGATTCGTGGAAAACTTTTCGCGGATAGCTCTACCCCTCACCTCACTCACTCGCAAAGACCAGAAGTTTGTGTGGACTCAAGAGTGCAGTCAGGCATTCGAGATGCTGAAGGAAAGACTGATGACGGCTCCATTCCTAAGTCTACCGAAAGGGACCGAAGGATTTCAGATCTTCAGTGACGCATCAGAATGCGGTTTGGGTTGCGTGTTGGTGCTACATGGAAGTGTAATAGCCTTTAGGTCTGGGAAGCTGAAGCCTCATGAGAGGAATTACCCCATCCATGACTTTGAGTTGGCGGTGGTAATTTTCACGTTGAAAATATGGCGACACTATGTCTATGGTGCGAAAGTAGAGATCTTCACGGATCATAAAAGCCTGAAGTATCTCTTAGATCAGAAGGACTTGAATATGCGGCAGTGTAGGTGGGTAAAGTTCCTTGGAGACTATGAGGTGGCGATTTAGTATACGCCAGGAAAGGCCAATGTGGTGGCTGATGCTTTGAGTAGAAAATACTCTTGGCAAGGGAATTGGTTAGAAGCTCATGATGAGCGGTTGGTGCGGGACTGGGAGTCCATTGGCATGGAGTGTGTAGCAAGAGGAGAGTCTAGCATGGCTCGGTTAAACTGGATTAAAATGCAGAACGACTTGTCTGATCATATACGGGAAGCGACCCGTTTGGATGTGGAGTTTCAGCCATTCGTGGTGGAAGATCAAAAAGGCGAGAGCAGCGCCTGGGAGATGATTGACAGGATTCTGAGGAAGGATGGAAGGATTTGTGTACCGCAGTTCGGCAAGCTCTGTGAGGAGTTGATGTTTGAGGCTCACTTCACAAAGTACTCCATTCATCCGGGCAGTACAAAGATGTACTTGGATATGAAGAGATCCTTTTGGTGGCCTGGACTGAATCGGGATGTAGCTTTGTACGTGAATCGATGCCAAACTTGTGCCTTGGTGAAGGCCGAGTGTCAGAAGCCGGGCGGGTTCCTGAAGCCTCTTCCAATACCCGAGTGGATATTTGATGACATCTCCATAGATTTTGTGCATGAGTTACCTAGATCACAGCAAGGTAACGATGCGATTTGGGTGATTGTGGATTGCTTAACCAAGGTGGCTCACTTCATCCCAAATCGGAAGGAGGACAGCGTGGAGAAGCTGGTGGAGTTGTATGTTCTCAACATTGTGCGACTGCATGAGATTCCTAAAAGTATAGTCAACGATCGTGACGGACGTTTCACGTCCAAGGACTGGAGATTGGTTCAGAAAAGTTTGGGCACGAAACTAAAGTTCAGTACGACTTTTCATCCTCAAACTGACGGGCAAACCGAAAGGATGAATCGTACCATGGAGGATATACTGAGGATGTGTGTTCTTGACTTTGGCAAGAAATGGGAGGATCACCTCTTCATGGTGGAGTTCGCGTATAACAATAGTTACCAAGAAAGCATAAAGATGGCTCCATACGAAGCTTTGTGTGGGAGGCGGTGTCGAACACCGATGTCATGGACAGAGGCGGGAGACACCAAACATTTGGGAAAAGAGGTGGTAGCTCATGCTTGTGAGTTGGTACGGACCATTCAAGAGAGCATCAAAGTGGCTCAAGATCAGCAAGCAAAATATTTTAATGCTCGCCACCGAAAGTTGGAGTTCGCAGTAGGTGATTGGGTCTATTTAAAGATCAAGTCATTCAAGGGTGTTTCACGGATTCGCCGACTCAAGAAGTTGCGTCCAAGGTTTTTGGGAACTTTTGAGGTTATTGAACGGGTGGGAGAAGCAGCATACCGGTTGGCGTTGTCCGCAAAGTTGAGTGGATTACATGACGTCTTCCATGTTTCCATCTTCACGAAAGCCTTGGTAGAGGCTAGTGTGGTGATCGAATCTGCATTGGTGCCGATAGAGGAAGACTTGAGGACACGAGTCCGTCCAATTGCTATAGAGGACTTAGAAATTCGGCAGTTGCGGAACAAAGAGGTCAAACTCGTAAAAGTCCGATGGGACAACTACGGTCGTGAGGAGCTCTCTTGGGAGCGAGAACAAACCATGCTGGAGGAGTATCCAGAGTTTTTCCATTCAGGTATCATTTAAATTTTATGTACCTCTTTTTGCTTTTTGGTAATTTCGGGACGAAATTCTTTTAAGGGGGAGAGAGTTGTAACGCCCCAAAATTCGAAAAAAGGACGAGCAGCGTCGAGAGCCAAGTTTTGGTCTTGGTGTGGGTCACACATCCTAGGACACGGGCGTGTCCATGGCCGTGTCGTACCGGGTTCGTCGAGAACCCGGGAAGTCGACGATTGTTCACTCAGTTCGTCGACTAGTAGGGGACACGCCCTCCGACACGCCCGTATCGGAGCCCGTGTTGCTGGCGTGTTCCATCGAGTGTCGACTTGAGGGAGGTGTCGACACAGTGGTGTCGACACAGAGGTGTCGACACCGTGGTGTCGACACAGAGGAGGAGGTGTTGGCACAGTTGTGTCGACATAGGGTAGGTGTCGACACAAATGTGTCGACACGGTTGTGTCGACATAGGCAGGGAACACAGCCTAGGACACGGGCGTGTCAACGGCCGTGTCAAGCGTGTTCGACGAATTTCTGCGAAGTCGACGAAGAGGCAGTCGATGATCGTCGAGACTTCGAACACGGCCTGAGACACGGGCGTGTCCCTGGCCGTGTCCATCTTGTGTTGTAGCCAGGACGTGTAAGGGGTTGGACACGGCCTGGAGCCCAGGCGTGTTCAGGTTGGACACCATCGTGTCAAATGTGACACGGGCGTGTCATGAACCCGTGTCCTGGTTTGGGTACGACAGTTTCGGCGTCGATTGGGGAACACGACCTTGGACACGGGCATGTCACAAGCCGTGTTCGGCCCATGTGCTTTGTTTTTCAGTTCGGATCGTGGCCGTTCTTTCCCTTCTTTTGGGATCTGATGGTCCAGGGTTACCCTTGCTGAGTTAAGTCCGAAAATAGTTTTAGAAACCCTCATTCTTCTCTAAGAAATCTCTTTCTAAGATCTAGAGAGAGGGGAGAGCAAGGAAGAAGGTGAAGGAGAGATCCGGCTGTTGTAGAGGCTTCGGTGCTCCAAATCGCGAGCCGAGTCCGTATCCGTGGAGGTAAGGTCGTTGCGAAGGTTTTCATCCGGCTAAGTTTCCATGTCTATGAAGAGGGGTCGGAATGTAACGACACTTCTCCTATTGGTTTTAGGATGCATGTTTTAGCACTTTTTATTTTCTAGTTTTTGGGCACCAAACTCTAAAATTAGAGGGGTTTGGGTCGCCATGGTTCAAGATGAAACTCCGGGTTGATTGAGTCCGTCCCCGACATGTTTTTGCATTAGAGATCCGCTCCGTTAGTGGATTAGGCATGGTGGGTGAAGTCGTAGTCGCAACCGTTAGTCCGACTCGGTGATGTTGCATACGAGCTTTAAGGATTCATAGAGATCCGTTGCGGCAAGATGCCGTTTGTGATGTTTGTGATGTTTTCCAATTTTCTCGAGTGAGTACGTGTAGTCGGAACCGGACAAGGTTAGCTCCTCAATGGCGGTAGATGGTTTCCTTGGTCAATAAGGTTAGCTCCGCATTGGTGGTAGATGGTTTCCTTTATGCGCGGGAACGCTGCAGTACGAATGAGGGTCTAGGGTGGAATTGTCTTGGATTGTGATATGCCAAGGCGTGGCTGTGTCTCCGTGGTCGGCTGGCTATCCCGTGACGTGCACGTCATGTGTGGAGAGTATCCCGACGAGACTAGTCCACTTCTGTGTGACTGGCGAGAATGCCAAGCATGGGGCAAGCCCGGGCAATGAGGCCATGAGCGGGTGGGGTCCAGAAAGGCTTCTTAGAATTGGTCAGTGTGTTTGCTGGAATCCTGACATGCGAAGTCAGAGCTTGCAGGCAAGCCCGGGTCTAAGACCTTGGGCGGGTGGGGCCTTGGCAAGAGGTCCGTGCGGCGGCTTGTATGTCGTTGGGGAATGTTGGTAACCCCCCCTTTGTTTGCGGCTTTATGACAATGGGGAAATGATGAGTACCCATTTGATGTGATGATGTGTTAGATGCATACGCGATAGGGTGCCTTGGGTGAAGCCCGGGTTTTTGCATACTTGCTGCATAAGTAGGCCATTTCATTATATGCTCAACAATAGAGAACATGTATGTTGTTTGATACATCCAAGCTTGTTCTTAGTGTATTACTTGTTTATATATATATATATATATATATATATATATATATATATATATATATATATATATATATATATATATATATATATATATATATATATATATATATATATATATATATTGTATACGAAGTGCTGACTTGCAGGTTGGAGGGGTTCCCCGGGGTCCGTTAGGGGAGGCCGGGAGGAGATGTGTTTGTGACACAGTTTGAGGTCAGCCTTTGCTGACCCACGTTACAATCAAATTTTTACAGGGCAAGGATCGCAAGCAGGAGCTAGCTCGCCGACCAAAAGGGCCTAAGCCTCATGAAGTGTTACCGTTTTGCTGTAGCTTTACTTTTATGACATTGTATGTTTGATGCTGTTGTTTTCCGGCTTGCATGCCGAGATAGTCTAGGAGTGCTTATGCATATTTATGACTGGTGTTATTATTTGAGCGTTGGACTCATTTTTGTTTTAAGGCCTTAAGGCCACATCGATACTCCTATATGTTGTGGATAACTTCTAGTCTGTTTGCTTTTTCCGCTGTGCTGTGATTATGAGTTTTGAGATCGGGTAGTCATATCATCTTATAATACTGAAGCTGTGGCGTCTGTATGTTGTGGGGCCCCGGCCAGACCCATATTATACGGTCATTACAGGGGAGGTGTTACAAGTATTATCCATACGAATCAGTGTTGGATCTTCATCTTCTTTGATTATCTCATGTAGGAGCTTCTTTAACCACACAACCTCCCTTGCAGCTTCGCTTAGGGCAATATATTATGCTTCTATAGAGGATAGGGCAATCGTTTTCTGTTTTTTAGAATTCTACGAGATTAGGTTTTCCCCCAAGAAGAACAGATAACCAGAGGTACTTCTCCTATCATCAGCGCACCTAGCCCAGTCACTGTCTGAGTATCCATGTAGCTGCATCTTCTTTCCTTTGGTGTATTTCAAACCGAGAGTTCTCATTTTGTTGACATATCACAAAATTCTTTTGACAACCATCAAGTGTTTGATGCAAGGTGCTTGCATATATCTGGACATAATACTAACTTCCAGCTCTATATCTGGACGGGTGTTAGTTAGGTATATCAGGGAGCCAATTATACTTCAATAATTTTCTGGATTTACCTTTTCCTCTCCATCATCTCTGCTGAACTTTTCTCCTGTGACCATGGGTGTGAGAGTTGTTCTGGAGTTCAACATCTCAAATCGAGTGAGGAGGTCTTTAGCATACTTGCTCTGGTTAATGTAAGTAGTATCAAGAGTTTGATGAATCTAGATTCCAATGAAGTAACGAGTCAGCAATAAATCAGTCATGAGAAAAGTGTCCTTAATATGAGCTCAAAAGTCATCAATGATAGAAATGCTGGACCCGAAAATGAGCAGATCGTCGACATAGAGACAAACTATAAGAATATCTTTATTGGGGTAATGCTTGGTGTATATGGCTGGCTCGCAATTAGTTCTCTGGAATCCATTTTCAATCAAGTGTGAATCAATCTTGAAGTTCCAAGCATGGGGAGCCTGCTTCAGGCTCTATAGAGCCTTCTTCAATCTCAACACTTTTCCCTCTTCTCCTTTTCTTTCATATCCAATGGGCTGCTCTACATATAGTTCTTCTTCAATGCACCCATTAAGTAATGCTGATTGGACATCCATTTGAAACACCAGGTATTGAAATTGAGTAGCAATGGCAAGTATCATGCGTATGGATTCACATTGAGACACCGAGGCAAATGTTTCATCATAGTCGATTCCAGGTTTTTGGGTGTATCCCTTTGCAACTAACCTTGCCTTGTACTTCTTTACTTCTCCATATTCATTGTATTTAACCTTGTATAGCCATTTCAAGCCTATGGATTTTTTTCATAGGTGTAAGATCAGCTAACTCCCATGTTTCATTACTCTCAATTGCCATTAATTCTTCATTCATAGCTTGGACCCAGAGATTATCGATGGCTGCTTCTGAGTATGAGGAAGGTTCTTTAACAAACAAAGAAATGCTGCAATTTTGGTAGATTTCTGTATGGGAGTTGAGTTTCTCTCTTGGCAATGATGGGGGTGAGGACACATCAGAGATGATGGAATCATTAAGCTTGTCAGCTTCTATCAGCAAATGAGCAGGGTCAGGAGAGGAGGGCTCTGGAATATCAGTAGCCAAGATGTGCTGATCTTGAGCAACCACCGGCCCACTGGTCTGACCCTGAGCTGAGTTCCACTCATAAGTCTTATCTTCATCAATAATCACATTCCTGGCTATACTTAGTTTTTTCTTATCAGGGTTGTAGATACAATACCCCTTGGAAGTTTCACTATATCCCAACAAGATACCAGAAGCACCCTTCTCATCAAACTTGTCTCGATTGGTTTGAGGTTCAAGGATGAAAGCCAGGCTACCAAATGTCCTGAAGTGACTGACATGAGCCTTATGGCCAGTCCAGGCCTCAAAAGGTGTTGAATGGTGAAGTGCACGACAGGGAGCCCTATTGACTAAGTGAGTTGCCGCAACCACTGCTTCAGCCCAGAACACCTTGGGTATATTCTTGTGCTGGAGCATACATCTGGCCATCTCTACAATAGTTCTATTTCTTCTTTCTGCGATCCCATTTTGCTCTGGCGAGTAACTTACAGTCAATTCTCTCTTAATCCCATGCTCTTGACAAAATTCATTGAATTCATGGTTCACAAATTCCCCTCCCCAATCCGTGCAAAGAACTTTATTTTTTGTGTTTGTTTCATTCTCAACAAGAGCTTTAAAGTTTTTAAACTTTCTAAAGGCATCAGACTTTTGATTTATGGGGTACACCCACATCATCCTGGTGAAGTCATCAACAAACAGCAAGAAGAAACATTTTTCAGAGAGAGATGTAGTGCGAGATGGCCCCCAAATGTCGGCATGAATAATATTTAAGGGGGGCCAAAGATTTATTAGTTGCTTGTGATGGAAAAGGAAGTTCGTGTATTTTATTTTTAGCACAAGTGTGGCAGATATGTTGATGTGATTGGATTTTAGGTAAGCCAACTACCAACTCCTGAGAGTAGAGTTGTCTAAGGTCATCAAGATTAAGGTGACCATAGCTGAGGTGCCATTTCTGTCTTGCAGCATCTTCCACGACCTTCATATTCTGGCTGATAAGAGATAACTCTAATGGAAAAACTTTGTTGCTTGTCATTTGCACATTTGCCATAATCTAGGATGTAGCTTTCTCTATGATGCAATAGGATTGATCATTGAACACCAGCTTATATCCCTTACTGACAAGCTGACCCACACTAAGAAGGCTCTGAGCTAATCCAGGAACATATTGCACATCACCAATATGCTTTAGCTTCCCAGAAATAGTACGGAAAGCAATAGTCCCTTTTCCTCTGATGCACATTGACTTTCCATCTCCTAAGATCACTTGGGAGCACTAATCCTCATTAAGGTGAACAAAAATCTCTATTTTGTGGGTCATATGGTTTGAACACCCACTGTCAAGATACCACACATCATTAGTTATAGTAGGGTTTTGATCTTTGACATAAAACACATAATCTTCTTCCTCTTGACTTCCAAAATGAGCTTCTTCTTGGGTGTTAGTGAGTCCTTTGGTTTAGACCAACAGTCTTTAGCTAAATGTGTTGGCCTCCTACATTTTTGCATCTATTGTAACAATGCTCTGCATCATGATTATACCTCTTACACAGATCACAGTATAGAGGACTACTAGTATATGTCTTCCCTTTCTCTTCTTTGGAATTAGCACTACTTTGAGTCTTATTGGATTGAATGTTCACTTTAGTCTGGAAAGCTTGCTCCAAGGACTGACATTCATACCTTTTGACTCTTTATTCATGAGCTTCAAGGGATCCAAGTAGGTCAGTGAGAGTGAGGTTGATTGGGTCTTTGGTTTCTTCAATGGTGGTGACAATAACAACATATTTTTGCGTGAGAGTTTTTAGGACTTTCAACACAATTTTGTTTTCTTCTAACACATCTCCATAGTTCTTAATTTGATTAGTAAGGAAAGAAATTTTGGACAGATAAGATTGAGCAATCTCACCATCTAGCATCTTCAATGTGTCAAATTCCTGCCAGGCATTTTGAAGCTTGATAGATATAACTTTTGCAGATCCTTGGAGTTCATTTTTCAGGATTTGCCACACATCCTGTGATGTAGCCCCCAAGATCTTTTGAAACACGCTCCTACCTATTCCTTGCTGAATGTACAAGAGTGCCTTAACATCTCTCTTGAGGTTTTCAGCATAGGTGGCTTCCAGAGCTGTGTCCCAACTTTCTAGAGGGTTTTCCATAGATGGTTTTGAAAAACCTAAGAGAATGAGATCCCAGAGACCCTGGGAAATGAAGAGAGTGCGCATTTGAATTTGCCAAACATCAAAACCATCACATTCAAAGATGGGGACACCGGATGGAGAATAAACAAAATTTGTGGGGGAGAGGCTTGAGGACGCCATATGAAGAGGAAAGCACAGAATAGAACAAAACCAAAGATTGCACAGAGAGATCAACAAAACTAATAAAACAGGACCCTGTCAACCTCTGATGGCAGAGGTCATCAGACAACCTGGCTCTGATACCATGTAGGAAAAGCAAGGAGGAATGAAATAAGGGAAAGAAGAAACACAGATCAATGCATATTACTAGAGCAAAAATCAACATACATTACACCACATATGCCTTGTTTTTCCATTGACTTTACAGAACAACAGGGGGAACAATAAGTAGAAGCGACTCCAACGGACTACACCAACCCACCTTACGAACAGGACAAAACACTATACCCAACACAACTGAGGGTAGCACAAAAGAGGTACAACATAGGTAATATAAATATCCTAGCAGCTACAATATTTCCTAAATCATGACTGCTACATGCAGCCTTCCTCTGCTTCATCTTCTATGAAATGCAGGTCCCAAAGAGATGAACTGTTGAGATTGTTGCCCAACGCTCCTTCCATGCTATGCAGGTTCCCTAGTAGTGACCTGTCGAGATTGATGTCCAACAAAAAGAACCTCCTTTCTAGTTTTAAGTCCTCTTGCCTCATGGCATTTGAATCCTAGCGATACGACAAGGTTTTAAGTCCTCTCTGTGACAAAAAATTTGATGTGGATTCACCACCACGGCCGTAGCCGCAGTCACAGTCTAGGGCAAGTTTTTTTAAAACTTTTTTGTTTACATAATTCTTATCTCAAAGGCGAGTCTTATTTAACCTTTTTTCTTTACTCCTTCACAACTTAAGTGCTCTGTTTGTTCAAATCTCCAATTGTGCGGTGGTTTTGATTTGAATAGAGATGGTTGGTGATGGAAGCTGCCAGATTACTACAACCAAAAGTTCATATGTTAAATCACCCTATCCTTCTATAACCCGTAGTAAAATCTCCACCTGCAAATCTAGGGGGCCTGCTTCTTCCCCAATTCATACTTCGAAGAAGATGGAGAGTAATCCGAAAAAAGATTCAAATTTGGTTGTTCAGAAAAAAAATTGATGGAATATTTTGATATAAATTACAAAATAATGAATATTTTTTGTTTTGAAAATGATTAATAATGAAGATAATTAGCAAATCTCAAAAATAAGATTTTAAAATTTGTATAAATAGAAGATGTGAGAAATAAAAGAGATTAGAATAAAATAAGTTTATAATCGAGTCTGAGTAAGACATGTGATCACTACCCTAAAAAAGTTGCACCACCCTCTGACAGGGCTTTCAACCGAAGCTTACTTTTCCAAGGTACAACACACGGCCTGATCCCGATACTCTGATGTGTGTGGATACCGAATAAGCACAGAGCACCTGAACTCTCACCTAATGAAGCAAATGTGAAGAAAATAAAATCACGTGAAGATCATCGTGAGAGCGAGAGAGAAGAAGTTCTCGCTGAATATTCAGAGAGCGTTTTTATAACGAATAAGAAAAACTTCTATTAAGGAGTCTCAAAAACCCGCAAAGTAATAATCACATAATAAATCTCAACGGTTATAGTTAGAAATTTTAACCATGCAAGTGAATGTTGGAGTTAAAGGCGAGAAACGCATAACTGAAAACAATGCGTAAAGACACTAGCGGACAAGTCGATGTAACATGCGTCGACTTCTTATCGACGCACGTCAAGATCATGTCGACGTAAGAAAATGAAACAAGAGAAGTCGGCACATGAGTCAAGATCTATTTGACGCATGTCGATGTAGGCATTGCGATGTCGACGAAAGCATCAAGATCTAATCGGCTCATGTCGATGCAGGAAGATACACCACGATCTACTCGACACATGTGTCGAGTACTTGTTGACGTACGCAAGAAGAAGACACAACTCAGAAAATTAGAATTCAAAAGAAGTCAAAACTATTCTGTCGCAATTGGTTTTGTAGCTTTTCAATCAAAATGAGCAGCCCAAACACCAAATAGCTCTAATAAAACATTTAATTTATGATGTTTTATACATTAACTTTCTAACAAATCACAACAAAAATGAAAAACCAAGAACGAACTTCATAAATTTAATATTACTTATAACAAATAAAATCAAATATAAATTTGCTTCATCAAGTTGTATCTAATGCAATCGGTATAGGTAGAATGATTACATTGAATTTATACGTCATACTTATTTCCTTTACCAAAGAGTATAATTGGTCAGACCCTTTGAATTATAAACTTTTGAGTGGTATATTAGATAAGCACACAAAAGATTGGTTGTTCTTGCATTATGGCGGTGGGCGCGTTAATGGCCATGCACATTCCTTGATTTTTCATGAGGGTTATTAGGGTGCAGCCCGGATCCCAATGTCGCGGTCTCACGACTACCCCCATATATGTACTATATCAAGAGATATTCACAACCAATATCTTGCAAAGATATATGCATTTGGCAACCATAAAGAACTTAAAGTTCATCTTAACCTGTTATATAGAGCACAACATCATACGAATGAGGAGAAGGTTTTCTCAACCTTTAAATTTTATGCTCCCAACTACACTACATCAATGGCTTAATTTCTACCACTTTGAATCCAATTCATTGTAAAAATTTGTGATAAGCGGAAAACGGGACAACGGGCGCAAGAACACTCAACATATCTGACTCCAAGTAATCAAATGCAACTAGAAAAGCAAGAATCTTGTATTATGAAAAATCTTTACAGAACGATGCTTACATGGCGAGACATGATTGCCAATGTACCCGATGGAAGCAGGAAAAAACATACAAGGCAAAAACAAGCCGCGCAGACTCAAAGAGTAACCGCTGGCTCTACTGCTAACCGCTACGGAGTCCGTTGAACCTGCTAAGTTGCCAATCTGCAACCTAGCCGCACGGACTGCCCGTTATTCCACTGCTTAGAAGAACTCTATCTGCTAAACTGCAAGCCTCCTGATCACGAGGTCGCCTAGCCGCCAGATCACGTGAACTGCTGCTGCCACTGTGGGAACCCTAGTTTGGATTTGGGCTAGGTTCACTAAATAGGATGAGTTTGACCCACATTGTATAGTCAGGATCAAGTCTACGAGTCCTAGAGTTTAGGATAAGTCATTAGGTTCAACCTTCATGGACCAGCCAGCAGAGGACCTCAGTAGACCCAGACTTAGAAGAATTTAGAGTTAAAAATTATCATTTCGAAATTCTTCGAACTCAGCTCGACGATCGTCGATCGCAGATCGATGAACTCAGAGTTATTTCTCTGAGTTGAGCTCGATGATATTCAAGCTCAGGTCGACGATCTCTTCATCCAGAAATATTCTCTACTCGATGAAATCTGGAGTTCAGCTTCAACAGATTCTTTCCAATTTAGTTTCTCTGAACTCTGCTCGACGAAGACAGATTCTTAGCTCGACAAACTTGGAACGCAGATTTGGCAAGCTATTTCCAGAATGCAGTTCGCTGAGCTCAGGTCGATGAACAGGAATTATCATCTCGACAAACTTGGAACTCTGGTCGACGAATTCTGCTCAGAGCTCGACGAATTCTGTCCCTAGCCAGACTTAGATATTTTCCTTATTTCTATCACTATTTATTATATTATTTAGCAGTAATTTCCTTAGCAATTAATGCTCATATTCTCCTGAATATATCCGTTATTGGTAGAATTAATTATGGTCTTCATCCGGATTAATTACTTGCTTAATTTATAGGGACAGTTGGGGAAACTATTTAATGGATATTCCAGTCGTTTCATTCTCCAGATCAATCAATAATTAATGCATGGAATTCAAATTTCAAAGGAGAATTTTGACAGCAGAATATAAAAGAGATTTTTCTCTTTTCAGACAGAGAATAATAGAGACTCTACATCAGACAAGCAACAACATCATAAGAGAATACAAAGAAGAGATACAGAAAAATAACAGAAAAACACCTGTCTCTTCTCTGTGCTGAAAACTACCTGTTTTCCCCTTGTACTTTCTGAAGACTGAAGAAGAACAACAATCCAATATCAAGAGTCTTCTTCTACTTCTACTCCAGGGACATTCACGGACAACAACTCTGAATTAGTCAAAAAGTTCCTGAATCACTTCAAGACAAGGCTAAAGACCTACACCCTGAGCAAGGCTCCAAGTTCTGAACCATTCATTATTATAGAAGGAGCCTTGACAACAGAATTCCACTAGTATTCTCTGTTGTATAGAGAAAAGAGAAGACAACATCACTCCCTCAACCTCCTGTAAAAGGGTTTATTAACTCCCTTCAAAAGTTTATTCTTGTTTTTGGGCACGTGATCAAAAGCCTAAAGGGTCGTGAGATCTCAATGTAAATTGATGTTGTGGTGGCAGTCACCTGATCAAAAACCTGATAGTGGATTCCTACCAGGGTGGTAGAAGAGTGGATGTACCCAGTTTGGGGAACCACTATAAAATTCTTGTGTTGTCTGTGTGTGATCATTTTCTGTTTTGTTCTTGCTGTTCTGTGATAGATTTGCTTAGGTTGCATTTCTTTTTATACTACTATTAATATCACTTATTTTACTCTGATAAATTCTAAAATAACCAAAAAGTTTTAAGTTACTCTATTCACCCCCCTCTAGAGTAATCAGATCTATTCCCTTTCTTTCAATTGGTATCAGAGAGAGGTTCCTTTGGTTTCTCAAGCTAACACTTGAACCAAAAGATCCTTGTTAGATCTGATTTTCATCTTTCCTATTTTTTTGTTTATTTCAAATCAAGGCACAGAATAGAGATTATGCAAGCACCAGAACTCCCGTTTGAAACCTGAATAAGTTTGCTATCTGGAAGGCAAGAATTAGGCTCCATATGAACTCTATTGATGAAGACATATACAATTCTATTTTGACAGGACTACCAGCTCTAGTGGCTACCACTACTGCAACTTCCAGCACCTGTTGTTCCACCACCTGAGTGGACAGATGCACAAAAGAAGGCCAAGATAGCAGATGCCAAGGCCATGAACATCTTAGCACAGACTATGTCAGATGACATATTCTAGAATATAGCTGAGTGCACATCAGCCAAAGCTATCTGGGATTCTCTCAACCAGATGGTTGCTGGATCTGCAGATGAGAGAAAAGGACAGTAGATCAAAACTCATCTCTCAATATGAGAACTTTAAGAAAGATGAGTCAGAGTCTGTGAGTGACATGTACAACAGACTAAGCTCAATCATCAATGAGCTGAAGACTCTGGACAAGGACATCGCCCTCACAGAAGTCAATGACAAAATCATCATGTGCTTCCCCAGCTCATGGGATTTCAGAATATGGTCAATCAAGGAGACTAGAAGTCTTAATGAGATTTCCACTGAATCTCTTCTTGGAAAGCTCAAATCATATGAACAACTAATAAAGACAAGAGAAGTTGCAGAACATAAGACTCCTTCAGCAACAAGAAAGGAACAAAACATAGCTTTCAAAGTTTCAGAAGAAACTGAAGCCCCAACAGCTAGTGAAGAACTTTTGAGTCTCTTAGCCAAGAGATTTTACAAAATGGCAAAGAAGGATTTCAGAAGAAAGTCATTTAGGCAATATGATAAGCCAAGGTATGACAAGACCCCCACTAAAGAGGTTGTTTGCTTTGGTTGCAGGAATACAGGACACTTTATATCAGAGTGTCCAGAGAACCAAAAGAAGGAGAGAAAAGGAACCCAAGAAACAACACTACAACAAGCCCTCCTCCAGCAAGCATAAAAGGAAGGAGAAAGGCTTTATGGCTGAAACATGGAGTGAAACTGAAGATGAATCTTCATCTTTTAGCTCTAGTGAAGATGAAGAAGAGTCTAAGGTAAATGAGATTTGCTTGATGGCCATTGATGCATCAAGCAGCCTATCAGAAGCTGAGCAATCAGACAGTGAAGAACCTTCTGAATCTGAGGTAAATCAGGTATTATCTTCCTTTGATTTCAAATCAGAAAATTTTTGAACTGAATTTAAATCTTTATGCATTGATTTAATTATTTATGAAAAAGAGATTAAACATCTTAGAGAAAAAATGACTTATCAAAAAAACTTTCTTTCAGAAAATATCAAATTAAAAGATGAATTAACCCTAGCTAATGAACAAATCATCTCATTAAAAACTGAATTAGCTGAGGCAAGGCAACTTGAAGAATACCTAAATGGGAGAAGTATCAAGCTACTGGACATCACAAGCACAGTGAATGCCAAGCTAAATGACAAGCTGGGCTTAGGTGCTTCATCAAGACAACCCCCACTGATTCAAAAGAATATCTTAACAACTCCAATAAAATTTGTTTCAGAAAAGGGCAAGAAAAAGATTGATAGTAATAATGTCAAACAAACAGAATTAAAACAAAAGAATAAGAAAACGAGAAAGAATAAGAAAGATCTTAACCATAACAATGTTAAGCAGATTTCGTCGAACTCAGATCGACGAAATGTGTACAGTTCGTCGAACTCAAGTCGACAAACTCCGAACGCAAACTTTTATTATAATTATTCGTTGAACTACTATCGACGAAACCAGTATGGTTCGTCGACTCGAGATCGAGGATTTTGGGAGCCAGAGAATGAATACTAAATTCTCTGAGTGGAGTTCGACGAACTCATCCCCATTCGTCGAAATCAGATCGACGAACTTACCAGAATTCGTCGAACCCAGTTCATTATAACAAAAACTTCAATTCCTATACAACATTCAATCAACCAAGATAATATGTTAATCCATTCACCCAATGGATAATTTCACCTAGAAGATTTCACCCCTTAGGCTATAAAAATCAACCAGAATACTCTTATATTTACAGTTTTAATTATATAAATAAACAAGGACCCAAGGTAACCTGGGTCAAGAATAGCTAATCTGTTTTGTTACAGGTGAAAGGCTATCCCACCATAGAGAAACAATGGTATTTGGATAGTGGCTGTTCAAAGTATATGACTGGAAATAAGGATAACTTAATTAACTATAAGTCAAAGCTAGTACCCAATGTAATATTTGGTGATTCCAATTGTGGCCAGACTTAAGGATATGAAAAGGTCAAGATTGGAGCAGTCACCTTCAAGAAGGTTGCTTATGTAAGTGGACTGAAGCACAACCTTATATCCATTAGTCAGTTATGTGATGAAAGGTTTCAGGTATCATTTAACAAAACTTCATGTATTATTACTTATGTAGATAACCAAGTAGTATTAACAGGTACTAAAGTAGGAAATCTCTATGTAGTTAATTTTTTTGTCAGCTAAAACTAAAATATGCCTATTTAACCAAACTAGTAATAATAATGATCTTTGGTATAAGAGATTATGACATGTAAACCTGAAAAATATTATTAAACTCTCTAGGTACAACGTTGTTAGAGGATTGACTTCTTCCCCTACAAGAAGGAAAGCTTTTGTAGGGCTTGTCAATTAGGCAAGCAAACTAAAAATAGTTTTAAGTCACTTAATATGTAACACCCCCTATCCATCACATAGCATATAGCAGTAGGTCCGGCCGGGGCCCGATGCCATATACCACAGACAGACCGGATGGTTACTCAATGGAAACCATCCAACTAAGAATCAACGTCCTACACAAAGTGCATTCTAACGGAAGCAATTTAAAGGTTGCAATAAGAAGAACCCAGCCAATAGCATGAATGTCCACTACAAAACCCAATAGGAACGAAGTAAAAAACACAAGTATTGGCCTTATGGCCTTACAATAGTGTGCTCAAATATAAGTGTCTTCCAAACCTCAGCACGCAGGCCGGTCATACATGAGAATAAAAGAAAACACTCAAATTAGGCCTTCGAGGGCCGGCTCAACAACTTGCGCTTTAGCCCACTATTTACCGCTCGGCTCCGCAGCACCTGCAAGCAACAATCCACCGCAACAGTGGCAAACAAAAGCAACGGTCAGCTATGCCGACCAAATTATAACAATCCCGCCGCCAAACTCGGGGCGGCGATGCTCCTTTCCCTGCACCTTATTAGCATAACCAAGCACTATAGTGTAAACACTACATAACAGGCGTGGGCACACACGGCCACACACCCCGTGCTCTTAGGGCACATTCTCGGTGAACCGATCAACATCACGTCAATTTAAGCCATAGACATTTCGGTCTCACCACCGCCACTTGGACGACCAATCTCGTGAGCATTTAGGTCCTTCCGGCCGATGTCATGTCATTTTAAGTCATAGACAACCAAAGACCTACTATCTATGCCAACAGTAAGTCCCACATAACTTTAGGTCGCTTGTACCGAATGACTGTTGGGTACATTGGTCAAATGTACCTGATTTGAAGAAGCCTCACCTAACTCAATGATATACATCAGAATGTATTTGATGTTTGTTTGAGTTACTTGTGCAGGTTAGATATACACTGGACTGAAGCTGAAAATTTCTAAGTCCATGTGTCGACACCCAGAGGCAAAGTGTCGACACTTGAGAAAGCTTGTGTCGACACCCAGACATGCAGTGTCGACACTTGGAGTCATTGTGTCGACACCTGGGAAGAAGTGTCGACACCAGTCAGAAAGTGTCGACACTTGGAGCTGTGTCGACACTCAGTGTAGTAGGATGCAGAAAAGCTGTGTCGACACTTAGCAGAAGTGTCGACACCTAGAAGAGCTGAGTCAACATCAGAAGGTGTCGACACTTGGAGTTGTGTCGACACCCAGCAAAATTCTGCAGAGACTAAGTACAAGTGTCGACACTCAACACAATGTGTCGACACTCAATCAGCAGAGTCAACATATGAAGAATGTGTCGACACTCAGCACAATGTGTCGACACACACTCAAAGAAGTCAACACTTGAAGAATGTGTCGACACTCAGCACAATGTGTCGACACATAACCAGAAGACTCGACACTTAGCAAAGAACAGAAAAGTTGTAAAATATTCTAAGTATAAGTGTCGACACTAAGGGAATGTGTCGACACTCAGCTGAAGAATCAAGAATGAAGACTTGTGTCGACACCAAGAATCAGTGTCGACACTTGACAGTTTCAACACATGAAGATGTGTCGACACAAAGGAGATGTGTCGACACTTAGAAGAATACAGATAAAGAATGAAGTATAAGTACTTGTGTCGACACTCAATTTCAGTGTCGACACATGCAGAAGAAACTGTGTCGAGACATACAAGGAATTGTGTCGACACCTTGTAGACTTGTGTCGACACTTACACAACATGTGTCGACACTTGGTCTATAAGTGTCGACACTTAAGAACAGAAAGTCTCGACACTATCTGACAGTTAGTGAGATTTCAAGAAGTGACTGGTTGACATGACAGCTGCCAATCCAGCCGGTCTACAGCAACTGTCAAAAAAATTCAAAAGTCTGTTATAAACCGGATCAGCCGGTTACCATAAAGGAAGCCTATAAATAGGCACCCACAGTTTACAGAATGTAGTGGTTAAGTGGTTAAGTGGTTAAGTGGTTAAGTAGTTAAGTGGTTAAGTTGTTCACAATCATTACTTGTTGTGAGAATAATTGAAGTGGTTGATCAGATTAAATCAAGAAGTGATACATAGAGGATCAACACAAGAAGATCAGGCAGTCCAACTGCAGATCTAAGTAGTTGGAGAGAGAGAGCTCCAACCAAGGATTCAGTCTTTGGAACTAAGGCTGAGAAGAACAATTCAGAGTCATCTGGATTTCAAGAAGCAGAGATCAAGGATCAACTGCAGTAGATTCAGACTAATTCAGTTCTACTCAAGAAGCTTTGAAGAAAGCTAAGTCAGTTTGGATCAAGCTGAGTTCTTCCAAGAACTCATCAAGAAACTCTCAACTCCTCTCATCCTTTCTGAGTTATAGAGTTAGCATTTGTAATTTCTATTTTAAACTTGTAAGATCCATTGGATCTGAGTGATTGTAAGCCTATTTTATAAAGGCTGAGGGTAGGGCTTGGTGCCTGAGTGTAGGAGTTGAAGAACTCTGAGTGTAGGCCTTTAATTGGCTGAGTGTAAGCCTTGATTGGCTGAGTGTAGGCCTTTTGGCTGAGTGTAAGGCTTTGGGCCTGAGGTAGGAACCTTGTTGGGTTCTGAGCTAGTGGAGAAGTTTGGCCGAATCTAGTACACTGCTAGATAGGCGAAGGGGGAAAGTGGATGTACCCAAAGATTGGGGAACCACTATAAAATTAGTGTGTCTTCTGTGCTGTGCTGTGCTGTGAATTGAATGCTTAATTTCTGTATTTGCTGTTAGCTGTAGTAATCAGTGAAAAACTGTTGTGCTGCCAAACAAAAGTCAAAAAAGGTTTAGGTCACCTATTCACCCCCCCCTCTAGGTGTTTAGGTACCATATCTTTCAAGTGGTATCAAAGCGAGGTTACTCAAAATCAGGACTAACTGTCTGAGGAGATCCAGTTTGGCAGATTCAGTATAAGTCAGGAAACAGGAAACAGTTTCAAGAAAATCAAGAACATGGGTTCTTCAGAGAATCATAAGGAGTTGGGTTCAATGAAACTACCTATATGCAGAAAAGAGATCTTTGGGATCTGGAAAGAGAGGGTTAGGCTTTTTATGGAAGCCTCTGACCCTAGGATATACATCACAGTCAAAGAAGGGCCATATGTGCCCATGAAGATTTCAGTATTGGATGCAAATCAGAGGACTCCAAAGGATTTCTCTGAAATGACCAAGGATGAGATTGTCCTAGCAACCATGGACAAAAGAGCACAGAATATAATAGTTAGTGCAATTGATGATGCCACCTTCCAGAACCTTATTCACTGTAAAACTGCAAAAGAAATGTGGGACACCCTCATTGTCTATATGGAAGGTTCTGAAGAAGTAAGGCAAGATAGGAAGTCCCTGCTTAATCAAGAATATGAGAGCTTTAGGCAAGGAAGAGGAGATAGCATCACTGAATGCTACAAGAAATTTTATAGAATTGTAAATGAACTCATGTCATATGGAAGAGAGTTCACAAACTATGAGTTGAATGATAAATTCTTAAGGTCCCTCACCAAAGACTGGGACACCAAGATCTGTGCCATCAGAGAAATGGCAAAGTTGGGAGAAATTCCTCCTCCCACACTTTTTGGCAAGTTGTTATCTTATGAGATGCAATTGTCAGTGAGAAAAGAAGAAGAAAAGTCAACAAGGACTGAATACAGAGAAAAGACTGTTGCCTTTAAGTCAGATGTACCCAGAAAGAGCAGGACCAAGTCATCAACTCCTCCTCCTGAGGTAGTTGAATCAGAATCTGAAGAGTCAGAAAGTACAAAATCTACAAGCAGTGAAAGTGATGAAGACTTTGCTGCATTCACCAGACATTTTCAGAAGTTCCTTAAGAAGAAACAGTGGAGGTCTAGACCTTCATCTTCCAAAGGGAAAGAGGTTCAGTATCAGGAAAAGAAGCCTTCAAAGAAGGACAAGAAAAGGACCAAGACTAGTAAGGCAACTGGATCCAAGATAATTTGTTACTGCTGCAATAGACAGGGCCATGTTATTGCAGACTGTCCTGAAAGAAGGAAAGAATCCAGTGACAAAAAGAAAACACACTTCAAAGGAAAGAAGGAGAAGTCCTTTGTTGCAAAGAATGAGAAGACTCTTTCAGATATGTCTTCTTCAGACACTGAGACAGATGCTGAAGCCTATATTGGGCTATTTGCTGAAGAAGAAGAGTTTATGCAGATCATGGAATCTATCTATGAGCAAGAAGACTGTCAAAGCCAAGGACTGATGGCTTTGACTGAAAGTACCAAAAACCTGGAGCAGCCAGGACCCAGTCAGGTACAAGGTTTAACTCAAAGTTCTGATTTCAGTTCTAGTTCAGAGTCAGATTATTCTTCATCAAGTGATGAGAATATATCTGAGTCTGAGGGAGATATTCATCAACTCCTAGATGAATATCAAGTACTATTGCAAGCCTATAAGAAAAGCAAGACCCTAGCAAAAAATTTGGCCAAGGAAATTGCTGATCTCAAGGCAGCTGCAATAGATTATGAGAAGAATTATGATCAAAAACTGAATGAAGTGGCTAGGCTGAAACACATTACTGTGATTCAGATGGGTACTATTACATTTAAGAATGATCAAATTAAGAAACTGGAGATTAATCTTCAGAAGGAGAAAGAGCTAGTAGCTAGGTTTTCAAAACCTAAATCAGTGCTACCCTTGATTGATGATTTTGTTCATCATAAAGGAAAGACTGGACTGGGATTTGTTAATCCAGCTAGGACTGTTCAGAATCAGTCCAAGTCCAAGGGCAAAGCCTCAACATTCAACAAGACTGCTGTAGTTAAGACAGCTAAGTCAGAACCTAAGCAAAGGTACAACAAATTTGAATGTTGGTGCTGTGGCAAGGTTGGCCACTTTGCTTTGGATTGTTGGCACAATGTTAGTGCCAAAGGTAGTAACAAGATACCTGATGGAAAGCCTGTAGGTAGCCTTGTTAAGTTGCAAGCTAACAGTTACCAAGGACCCAAGAAACCATTGGGTTCTAAGGTTCATTAATTTGTTTTGCAGGAAAATCCAAGTGGCCATACCCCTACATGGTACTTGGATAGTGGATGTTCCAGACACATGACTGGAACTAGGGGACTACTGAAGGACTACATCCCAATCAAAAATGGTCCAAAGGTGACCTTTGGTGGTTCTGAAAAAGGAATCATCAAAGGGTTTGGTAACATTTCTTCTAACCTTGTTACCATTACTCAAGTGGCTTATGTTAAAGGGTTGAAACACAACCTTATAAGTATAAGTCAATTAAGTGATGTAGGGTATGACATCTCATTTGTTAAAAATGGTTGTCATATCAAGAGGTCAAGTGATCAAAAGATCATTTTGACAGGTTATAAGAAGAGAAATGTCTATTGTTTAGACATTATGGTTGAGAACAATAGTTCTCCAGTTTGTCTTGTAGCTGATGAGACAGTCTCTCAATGTGTCAAGTGGCACAAGAGGCTTGCTCATCTTAATTACAAGACTATTGGCAAACTCTTTAGTAAAGAGTTAGTGAGGAATGGTCCTCAAGTTAAGTGTGTCAAAGATGGCATTTGCTCAGCTTGTCAAAAGGGCAAGCAGACTAAATCCACCTTTAGAAGCATTGACAACAAGGATGCTGTGAGGTGTTTATACCTCTTGCATATGGATCTATTTGGTCCAATGCCAGTTCACAGCTTAGGTAGGAAGGTCTACACCTTTGTAGTTGTTGATGACTACTCAAGGTTTTCCTGGGTGTTCTTCTTAAAGCAGAAATCTGAAACATCTAGTGTCTTCCACAGTTTTGTTAAGCAAATTCAGAATGAATTGAACTGTACAGTGGTCAAAATTAGAAGTGACCATGGTACAGAGTTTCAATCTGAAAGCATGACAAAACTATGTGAAGACTATGGGATATTTCAAGAATTCTCTTCACCTAGAACACCTCAGCAAAATGGCATTGCTGAAAGGAAAAATAGAACCTTGATAGAGGCTGGTAGAACCCTATTAAGTGATTCATCACTGCCAGAATATTTCTGGGCTGAAGCAGTAAACACTGCATGCCATGTGATAAATAGGGCTACCATCACTAAAAGGTTAAACAAGACCCCCTATGAAGTAGTGAAAGGCAGGAAACCAAATCTATCCTATTTCAGGATTTTTGGTTGTAAATGCTTCATACTTAACAATGGGAAGTCTTACTTAACTAAGTTTGCTGCCAAATCCCAAGAGGGAGTGTTTGTTGGGTACAGCAGTAATAGTAAGTCTTATAGAGTCTACAACTTGACTACACAAGTTGTAGAGGAGTCTGTGCATGTAGTTTTTGATGAGACACTTCTTATTAACAATGAGTTGTCTAGTAGTGTGTGCAGCCCCACAGGTCTTTCTAAGAAGATGGACAAGCTAACCATGGAAGATGTACCTGCTGCAAGACAGCAAGTAGAAGAAGATGGCTTATGTCCAGGGGGAGAACTACATGTACCAGGAGCTGAAGAAGTTCAAGGAACTCAGCATGATGAAGATGCTGAAGAAGTACAACCAGAAGTAAGGATGCCTCCAGCCAACAGGCATCTAAGAGATCATCCAGTGGAGCTGATCATTGGAGATCCAAGACAAGGTGTTCAGACAAGGAGCAGAAATCAGAATGCTGCAGTATATTCAAGTTTTCTGTCTCAAATAGAACCAAAGAAATTTGAAGAAGCAATACAAGATCCACAGTGGACTGAAGCTATGCAGGAAGAGCTAAACCAGTTCAAGAGGTGCAAGGTTTGGGACTTAGTTCCTAAGCCTAAAGATCACAATGTGATAGGAACAAAGTGGATCTACAGAAACAAGTTAGATGAACAAGGAGTCATCATTAAGAATAAGGCAAGACTGGTTGCAAAAGGATATAGGCAAGAAGAAGGTATTGATTTTGATCAAACCTTTGCTCCAGTAGCCAGACTGGAAGCCATAAGGATGTTCTTGGCCTATGCAACCTACCAAGGATTCAAAGTATACCAAATGGATGTGAAGTCAGCATTCCTTAATGGTAATTTAAAAGAAGAAGTATATGTGGAAGCAGCCTGCAGGTTTTGTTGATTCTACTCTTCCACATTATGTCTATAGACTTAGGAAAGCATTGTATGGGTTAAAGCAAGCTCCTAGAGCTTGGTATGAAACCCTATCTAGTTTCCTCATTGAGAACAAGTTCACAAGGGGGAAAATAGATAAGACTCTATTCCTTAGGGAATCTAGAGGCAAAGTAATACTTGTCCAAATATATGTAGATGACATTATATTTGGGTCTACTGAAAGTAGCCTTTGCAAAAAGTTTGCAAAGCTTATGCAAAGTCAATTTGAAATGAGTAGTATGGGAGAACTGAAGTTTTTCTTGGGTCTCCAAGTTAAACAGACTGAAAGTGGCTTGTCCATATGTCAGTCAAAGTTCACCCTAGAACTCATAAGGAAATATGGTATGGATTCCTCCAGTACCATGAAGACTCCTATGGGGTCAAGTATGTCTCTAAGCAAGGATGATGCAGGGAAACCTGTGGATGAAACCTTGTATAGAGGGATAGTTGGCTCCCTACTATACTTGACTGCAAGTAGGCCTGACATTATGTATGCTACATGTGTTTGTGCCAGGTATCAAGCCTGCCCCAAAGAATCTCACTTGACTGCAGTCAAGAGAATCTTGAGATATCTAAAGGGCACACCTTATCTAGGCCTCTGGTACCCTAGGAATGGAGATTTTGATCTAACAGGCTATTCAGATGCAGACTTTGCAGGATGCAAAGAAGATAGAAAGAGCACAACTGGATCCTGTCAATTCCTAGGTGGAAGACTCATTTCATGGAGTAGTAAGAAGCAAACCAGTGTGGCCATCTCCACAGCTGAGTCAGAATATGTAGCTGCAGGAAGTTGCTGTGCTCAACTTCTGTGGATTCAACATCAGCTAGAAGACTATGGATGTCAGGTAAGTAGAACTCCACTTTATTGTGATTCTACAAGTGCTATTTCCATAGCTAATAACCCTGTATCTCATAGTAGAACTAAACATATTGAGATAAAATATCACTTTCTTAGGGAGCATGTAGAAAGACATGATATTGCACTTGAATATGTTAAAACAGATAATCAGATAGCTGATATGTTTACTAAGCCCTTAGAAGAAGCTAAGTTTAATAAGTTCAAAATTGAACCTAGGTATGATAAACTTAGATTGAGTATACAGAACAAAAATTGGCTAAGTAAAAAGGTGTCGACACATAGACAAGTCTATGTCGACACAGAATAGTAAGTGTCGACACTTCAAGAAAATGGTGTCGACACATCTAGGAAGTTAGTGTCGACACTTCAGAATGTTAGTGTCGACACATGTCGAGTAGGTGTCGACACATCCAATAAAGTGTCGACACTTAAGTTTTACTCAGAATTTTTCTAAGTAAAGTCTCGACACATGTCGAGTATAGTGGTGTCGACACTTAACCAAGTGTCGACACATAAAATCTGTTGACTAAATTTGTGTCGACACATGAGTGTCGAGACATTATAAGTCAGTGTCGACACTTATTGACAGTGTCGACACATCATTAGAAATTCATCCCGCCTGTTCGTCTTCAAACAAGAAAGGTATAAATAGGGTTCTGTCTTTGATTGTCGACACGCTTTCAAAGTTTCGAGACCTAAACTCTTGTGTCGACATTTCTCTCATCTCAAGACTAATTCTCAAAACCCTAATGGCTCCCAAGCTGGAAGAGAACGTAAACGAAGGCTATGAGCTTGTGCGAGGCGCATTTGACGACAGCGACCAAGAAATCAAATCAGTAATAACCCTAATTGCCAATTCAGGGTTGGAGTTCTTGGTTTCAGAACCAACGAAAATATGGAAGAAGGAAGTCATTGAATTCCTTTCTGGCGCGTCTGTAGATGACTCAGGCTACAAGGATTAAGTCAAGGGTGCATGGCACCAAGGTCAAGATTTCACCCAAGTCTTTAAGAAAGGTACTTCAGCTACCTAAAGTTCAAGATGAAGAGGAAGTAACTGCTTCTAAGACCAGGAGAAGCTCTTACTTGGTGTGGACTGGATCCAAAGATGAAGGTGGGATCAGTCTTTAACAGAAAAGGTATGAATAATCAAGGCAAGTTCTTATCAGAAATAGTGGGCAAGGTAATACTAAGCAAGCCAGGAGGACATGATAGGGTGTCTGCCTCCATGTTTGAAGTCATGACCAGAATCATCTTCAATCTGAAAACAGACTGGTCAATGGTGGTTTATGAAAAAGTGAAGGAAAGCCTGAAGAAGCACAATCTGGGCAGGATACTAAGTCTCTACCTGGCTGGATCAATTCCAGAGGTAATGAGCACTGCTGCAGGAACTAAGATCAATCATATGAGGAGAATGGACTCAAGGATATTCTCTAGATGGGAAAGGGTGCTGGTGTCAAAGGAATTGACCACCCCTGAAAAGCAAGCTTCTAAGAAAGACTCTCCTCCCAGGAAGAAGAGGAAGACTGCTGCTGTGCCTCAAGAGTCCTCCAGCAGCTCAGGCAGTGAAGAACATGTGGTATTCACTCCTGAAAGTCCAGTTGATGTGGCTGCAGAGAAGACACCTGCTCCTCAGGAAGCAGCTGACATCCAGGGGGAGCTTCCAGGTGTAGCAGAACCATCTACACTGGAGAGTGAACAAGCCACCCTCCTCATTCAAGAGGTACTTGTTGATCTTAATACTTTGAATTTTTCTATAACAAATTCTGATTTGTCTGATGACCATCAGCCAACTCAGCAAGCACACCAAGAACCAGATGTTGTTCTTCCAGACACATCTGTTGTGATACCTGATAAAGTGGTTGAAGAACCAAGTACATCTCCTGCACAATCACCCCCAGAATATACCATGGAAGATCTATTTCTGAATTTAGAACAGGATGATTTTGATATGGAAAAGAATGATGCTGATACAGTAAAGGATGCTGCTGCTGAGGGGGAGAACATGGAAGTTGTGGAAGAGCCTATAAGGCTAGATACTGAGAAGGCACAAGATGTGCATACTGAAAAACAATCCAGCCCTAAGGATAGGGTGGATATAGCCAGTTACATCAGACTCTGAAGATGATGAAGCTGAGCAAGCTCAGAAAAAGAAGTTCTTTGTTTTCAAAAGAAGAAGCCAGAGCTATAAGAAGGCTCTCCAAACAGTTGCTCAACATTCCTTAGTTCAACAAGCTCCATCCACTGATTACAGTGCTCTACTGCTTGCCATGCAAATCAAGATGGATGAACAACAGGAAAGCTTTAGAAACTTATGTTGATGAAGGGCACAAAGCTCTACAATCTGATCTGGGACAGGAAATCAAGTCAATAAGGTTTGAAATGAACCTTAATAAAAGGAGATGACTGATTGTTTTACTAAGGGTGCTCATGCAGTGGTCTATCTAGCTAAACATCAAGAAACAATTAAAGAGAAAGTAGAAGATATAGCAGTAAAACAAGGCTATGTGCTGGAGAATCAGTTGAGGATGAATGATAATTTGACTGCATCTCACAATGCAATAGTCACTGAACTCAAGAATAAGTCATATGAACCTTCAACTTCCTCTGCTGCTGCCAAAGCTGATTTTGATAAACTCTTTCAAGCAGAGATTGCTGCTGTAAAGACTGCCATTAAAGACTCACAGAAGGTCATTTCAGAACAGCTTACAAAGCTTAGACCTTTCTTTAAAGAGGGCATAAGGTATTTGGATAGCCAAATCAGATTCCAGAAAGATGATGTGAGAGATCATGTGGCCCAAGAAGTCATAAAGGGGGAGAGAGTGTTAGTCAAGGCCAGTTCTGAACATGCAAAATGGATATCAAATTCCATCAGGGCTACACTGGGCTATCCTCCCCTTTGTGATGATGACAATGTAGCTGACTCTGGCATTCAAGGCACATATCTTGGAGGTGAGCAACAAGCAGTGGCTGATGTAATCTATCCACCTCCAGACTTTGACATGATTCATGCAGATATAAGTACAATGTATAGTCCACCTGCTGGCAAGCCTAATATTATTCTGGAAAAGGTTGTTCAACCTATCACAGCTGCAATGCAAGAGGCTTTGGACAAGGAAGAAGAAACTAGGCTGTCAAAGAAGAAGTTTAGGGAAATTGCTGAGCAAAAGCCAGATTTTGAACAGTGGAGCCCTACTTCTAGGAACATAATTCTTACAGCCTGGAAAGCAGCCAAGGACAATGCCCATGAGAGGAACAAGTGGTTCTCAGAGGCTGAATGGAGAAAGCATGAGAGTAGGCAGGAAGCAATTGTCCAATATAGAAGGAAGGCTAAGTTAGGAAAGCTACCTCCAACAGCTGTGGAGCCTAGCAAGTACTTTCCTAAGCCCTATCATTATTTTGAAAGACAAAAGATCAAGGCTGAAGAACAGAAGAAGAAGGACTCTAAAGGGAAGAAGACTGCTGAAGCTGAGCCTGCTGCTGCTGCTGCTGTGAAAGCTCAAGTTAAAGCTGGAAAAGGCATTGTTATTAAAGAACCTGATCAGCACTAGATTAGGAATTAACTTGATGCTTGTTGTAATCTGTTGAGTGAAAAACATTGTAATACTTCATTGAAAATGTATAAGGAACATTATTGGAACAGTATATGATAAATATAGTATGAATGTTCTGAAATATGTGTGTTTCTTAATTGTTCTGCAATGTTTAATAAGTATACATGTGTGCTTTATTACATGTTCAAGTTTACCCTGTTGTCATTTATATGTTTTACATCATTTTGTAATTTATAATTATGAGTGGTGTATATCATTGACTAAGGGTTATGACTTCTCCAAATAGGGGGAGATTGTTGGGTACATTGGTCAAATGTACCTGATTTGAAGAAGCCTCACCTAACTCAATGATATACATCAGAATGTATTTGATGTTTGTTTGAGTTACTTGTGCAGGTTAGATATACACTGGACTGAAGCTGAAAATTTCTAAGTCCATGTGTCGACACCCAGAGGCAAAGTGTCGACACTTGAGAAAGCTTGTGTCGACACCCAGACATGCAGTGTCGACACTTGGAGTCATTGTGTCGACACCTGGGAAGAAGTGTCGACACCAGTCAGAAAGTGTCGACACTTGGAGCTGTGTCGACACTCAGTGTAGTAGGATGCAGAAAAGCTGTGTCGACACTTAGCAGAAGTGTCGACACCTAGAAGAGCTGAGTCAACATCAGAAGGTGTCGACACTTGGAGTTGTGTCGACACCCAGCAAAATTCTGCAGAGACTAAGTACAAGTGTCGACACTCAACACAATGTGTCGACACTCAATCAGCAGAGTCAACATATGAAGAATGTGTCGACACTCAGCACAATGTGTCGACACACACTCAAAGAAGTCAACACTTGAAGAATGTGTCGACACTCAGCACAATGTGTCGACACATAACCAGAAGACTCGACACTTAGCAAAGAACAGAAAAGTTGTAAAATATTCTAAGTATAAGTGTCGACACTAAGGGAATGTGTCGACACTCAGCTGAAGAATCAAGAATGAAGACTTGTGTCGACACCAAGAATCAGTGTCGACACTTGACAGTTTCAACACATGAAGATGTGTCGACACAAAGGAGATGTGTCGACACTTAGAAGAATACAGATAAAGAATGAAGTATAAGTACTTGTGTCGACACTCAATTTCAGTGTCGACACATGCAGAAGAAACTGTGTCGAGACATACAAGGAATTGTGTCGACACCTTGTAGACTTGTGTCGACACTTACACAACATGTGTCGACACTTGGTCTATAAGTGTCGACACTTAAGAACAGAAAGTCTCGACACTATCTGACAGTTAGTGAGATTTCAAGAAGTGACTGGTTGACATGACAGCTGCCAATCCAGCCGGTCTACAGCAACTGTCAAAAAAAATTCAAAAGTCTGTTATAAACCGGATCAGCCGGTTACCATAAAGGAAGCCTATAAATAGGCACCCACAGTTTACAGAATGTAGTGGTTAAGTGGTTAAGTGGTTAAGTGGTTAAGTAGTTAAGTGGTTAAGTTGTTCACAATCATTACTTGTTGTGAGAATAATTGAAGTGGTTGATCAGATTAAATCAAGAAGTGATACATAGAGGATCAACACAAGAAGATCAGACAGTCCAACTGCAGATCTAAGTAGTTGGAGAGAGAGAGCTCCAACCAAGGATTCAGTCTTTGGAACTAAGGCTGAGAAGAACAATTCAGAGTCATCTGGATTTCAAGAAGCAGAGATCAAGGATCAACTGCAGTAGATTCAGACTAATTCAGTTCTACTCAAGAAGCTTTGAAGAAAGCTAAGTCAGTTTGGATCAAGCTGAGTTCTTCCAAGAACTCATCAAGAAACTCTCAACTCCTCTCATCCTTTCTGAGTTATAGAGTTAGCATTTGTAATTTCTATTTTAAACTTGTAAGATCCATTGGATCTGAGTGATTGTAAGCCTATTTTATAAAGGCTGAGGGTAGGGCTTGGTGCCTGAGTGTAGGAGTTGAAGAACTCTGAGTGTAGGCCTTTAATTGGCTGAGTGTAAGCCTTGATTGGCTGAGTGTAGGCCTTTTGGCTGAGTGTAAGGCTTTGGGCCTGAGGTAGGAACCTTGTTGGGTTCTGAGCTAGTGGAGAAGTTTGGCCGAATCTAGTACACTGCTAGATAGGCGAAGGGGCAAAGTGGATGTACCCAAAGATTGGGGAACCACTATAAAATTAGTGTGTCTTCTGTGCTGTGCTGTGCTGTGAATTGAATGCTTAATTTCTGTATTTGCTGTTAGCTGTAGTAATCAGTGAAAAACTGTTGTGCTGCCAAACAAAAGTCAAAAAAGGTTTAGGTCACCTATTCACCCCCCCCCCTCTAGGTGTTTAGGTACCATATCTTTCAAGTGGTATCAAAGCGAGGTTACTCAAAATCAGGACTAACTGTCTGAGGAGATCCAGTTTGGCAGATTCAGTATAAGTCAGGAAACAGGAAACAGTTTCAAGAAAATCAAGAACATGGGTTCTTCAGAGAATCATAAGGAGTTGGGTTCAATGAAACTACCTATATGCAGAAAAGAGATCTTTGGGATCTGGAAAGAGAGGGTTAGGCTTTTTATGGAAGCCTCTGACCCTAGGATATACATCACAGTCAAAGAAGGGCCATATGTGCCCATGAAGATTTCAGTATTGGATGCAAATCAGAGGACTCCAAAGGATTTCTCTGAAATGACCAAGGATGAGATTGTCCTAGCAACCATGGACAAAAGAGCACAGAATATAATAGTTAGTGCAATTGATGATGCCACCTTCCAGAACCTTATTCACTGCAAAACTGCAAAAGAAATGTGGGACACCCTCATTGTCTATATGGAAGGTTCTGAAGAAGTAAGGCAAGATAGGAAGTCCCTGCTTAATCAAGAATATGAGAGCTTTAGGCAAGGAAGAGGAGATAGCATCACTGAATGCTACAAGAAATTTTATAGAATTGTAAATGAACTCATGTCATATGGAAGAGAGTTCACAAACTATGAGTTGAATGATAAATTCTTAAGGTCCCTCACCAAAGACTGGGACACCAAGATCTGTGCCATCAGAGAAATGGCAAAGTTGGGAGAAATTCCTCCTCCCACACTTTTTGGCAAGTTGTTATCTTATGAGATGCAATTGTCAGTGAGAAAAGAAGAAGAAAAGTCAACAAGGACTGAATACAGAGAAAAGACTGTTGCCTTTAAGTCAGATGTACCCAGAAAGAGCAGGACCAAGTCATCAACTCCTCCTCCTGAGGTAGTTGAATCAGAATCTGAAGAGTCAGAAAGTACAAAATCTACAAGCAGTGAAAGTGATGAAGACTTTGCTGCATTCACCAGACATTTTCAGAAGTTCCTTAAGAAGAAACAGTGGAGGTCTAGACCTTCATCTTCCAAAGGGAAAGAGGTTCAGTATCAGGAAAAGAAGCCTTCAAAGAAGGACAAGAAAAGGACCAAGACTAGTAAGGCAACTGGATCCAAGATAATTTGTTACTGCTGCAATAGACAGGGCCATGTTATTGCAGACTGTCCTGAAAGAAGGAAAGAATCCAGTGACAAAAAGAAAACACACTTCAAAGGAAAGAAGGAGAAGTCCTTTGTTGCAAAGAATGAGAAGACTCTTTCAGATATGTCTTCTTCAGACACTGAGACAGATGCTGAAGCCTATATTGGGCTATTTGCTGAAGAAGAAGAAGAGTTTATGCAGATCATGGAATCTATCTATGAGCAAGAAGACTGTCAAAGCCAAGGACTGATGGCTTTGACTGAAAGTACCAAAAACCTGGAGCAGCCAGGACCCAGTCAGGTACAAGGTTTAACTCAAAGTTCTGATTTCAGTTCTAGTTCAGAGTCAGATTATTCTTCATCAAGTGATGAGAATATATCTGAGTCTGAGGTAGATATTCATCAACTCCTAGATGAATATCAAGTACTATTGCAAGCCTATAAGAAAAGCAAGACCCTAGCAAAAAATTTGGCCAAGGAAATTGCTGATCTCAAGGCAGCTGCAATAGATTATGAGAAGAATTATGATCAAAAACTGAATGAAGTGGCTAGGCTGAAACACATTACTGTGATTCAGATGGGTACTATTACATTTAAGAATGATCAAATTAAGAAACTGGAGATTAATCTTCAGAAGGAGAAAGAGCTAGTAGCTAGGTTTTCAAAACCTAAATCAGTGCTACCCTTGATTGATGATTTTGTTCATCATAAAGGAAAGACTGGACTGGGATTTGTTAATCCAGCTAGGACTGTTCAGAATCAGTCCAAGTCCAAGGGCAAAGCCTCAACATTCAACAAGACTGCTGTAGTTAAGACAGCTAAGTCAGAACCTAAGCAAAGGTACAACAAATTTGAATGTTGGTGCTGTGGCAAGGTTGGCCACTTTGCTTTGGATTGTTGGCACAATGTTAGTGCCAAAGGTAGTAACAAGATACCTGATGGAAAGCCTGTAGGTAGCCTTGTTAAGTTGCAAGCTAACAGTTACCAAGGACCCAAGAAACCATTGGGTTCTAAGGTTCATTAATTTGTTTTGCAGGAAAATCCAAGTGGCCATACCCCTACATGGTACTTGGATAGTGGATGTTCCAGACACATGACTGGAACTAGGGGACTACTGAAGGACTACATCCCAATCAAAAATGGTCCAAAGGTGACCTTTGGTGGTTCTGAAAAAGGAATCATCAAAGGGTTTGGTAACATTTCTTCTAACCTTGTTACCATTACTCAAGTGGCTTATGTTAAAGGGTTGAAACACAACCTTATAAGTATAAGTCAATTAAGTGATGTAGGGTATGACATCTCATTTGTTAAAAATGGTTGTCATATCAAGAGGTCAAGTGATCAAAAGATCATTTTGACAGGTTATAAGAAGAGAAATGTCTATTGTTTAGACATTATGGTTGAGAACAATAGTTCTCCAGTTTGTCTTGTAGCTGATGAGACAGTCTCTCAATGTGTCAAGTGGCACAAGAGGCTTGCTCATCTTAATTACAAGACTATTGGCAAACTCTTTAGTAAAGAG
Source organism: Platanthera guangdongensis (assembly GCA_039583875.1). Lineage (NCBI taxonomy): Eukaryota > Viridiplantae > Streptophyta > Magnoliopsida > Asparagales > Orchidaceae > Platanthera > Platanthera guangdongensis. Next base: position 123,639,456 of record CM077153.1, on the reverse strand, counting down.
TTAGTGAGGAATGGTCCTCAAGTTAAGTGTGTCAAAGATGGCATTTGCTCAGCTTGTCAAAAGGGCAAGCAGACTAAATCCACCTTTAGAAGCATTGACAACAAGGATGCTGTGAGGTGTTTATACCTCTTGCATATGGATCTATTTGGTCCAATGCCAGTTCACAGCTTAGGTAGGAAGGTCTACACCTTTGTAGTTGTTGATGACTACTCAAGGTTTTCCTGGGTGTTCTTCTTAAAGCAGAAATCTGAAACATCTAGTGTCTTCCACAGTTTTGTTAAGCAAATTCAGAATGAATTGAACTGTACAGTGGTCAAAATTAGAAGTGACCATGGTACAGAGTTTCAATCTGAAAGCATGACAAAACTATGTGAAGACTATGGGATATTTCAAGAATTCTCTTCACCTAGAACACCTCAGCAAAATGGCATTGCTGAAAGGAAAAATAGAACCTTGATAGAGGCTGGTAGAACCCTATTAAGTGATTCATCACTGCCAGAATATTTCTGGGCTGAAGCAGTAAACACTGCATGCCATGTGATAAATAGGGCTACCATCACTAAAAGGTTAAACAAGACCCCCTATGAAGTAGTGAAAGGCAGGAAACCAAATCTATCCTATTTCAGGATTTTTGGTTGTAAATGCTTCATACTTAACAATGGGAAGTCTTACTTAACTAAGTTTGCTGCCAAATCCCAAGAGGGAGTGTTTGTTGGGTACAGCAGTAATAGTAAGGCTTATAGAGTCTACAACTTGACTACTCAAGTTGTAGAGGAGTCTGTGCATGTAGTTTTTGATGAGACACTTCTTATTAACAATGAGTTGTCTAGTAGTGTGTGCAGCCCCACAGGTCTTTCTAAGAAGATGGACAAGCTAACCATGGAAGATGTACCTGCTGCAAGACAGCAAGTAGAAGAAGATGGCTTATGTCCAGGGGGAGAACTACATGTACCAGGAGCTGAAGAAGTTCAAGGAACTCAGCATGATGAAGATGCTGAAGAAGTACAACCAGAAGTAAGGATGCCTCCAGCCAACAGGCATCTAAGAGATCATCCAGTGGAGCTGATCATTGGAGATCCAAGACAAGGTGTTCAGACAAGGAGCAGAAATCAGAATGCTGCAGTATATTCAAGTTTTCTGTCTCAAATAGAACCAAAGAAATTTGAAGAAGCAATACAAGATCCACAGTGGACTGAAGCTATGCAGGAAGAGCTAAACCAGTTCAAGAGGTGCAAGGTTTGGGACTTAGTTCCTAAGCCTAAAGATCACAATGTGATAGGAACAAAGTGGATCTACAGAAACAAGTTAGATGAACAAGGAGTCATCATTAAGAATAAGGCAAGACTGGTTGCAAAAGGATATAGGCAAGAAGAAGGTATTGATTTTGATCAAACCTTTGCTCCAGTAGCCAGACTGGAAGCCATAAGGATGTTCTTGGCCTATGCAACCTACCAAGGATTCAAAGTATACCAAATGGATGTGAAGTCAGCATTCCTTAATGGTAATTTAAAAGAAGAAGTATATGTGGAGCAGCCTGCAGGTTTTGTTGATTCTACTCTTCCACATTATGTCTATAGACTTAGGAAAGCATTGTATGGGTTAAAGCAAGCTCCTAGAGCTTGGTATGAAACCCTATCTAGTTTCCTCATTGAGAACAAGTTCACAAGGGGGAAAATAGATAAGACTCTATTCCTTAGGGAATCTAGAGGCAAAGTAATACTTGTCCAAATATATGTAGATGACATTATATTTGGGTCTACTGAAAGTAGCCTTTGCAAAAAGTTTGCAAAGCTTATGCAAAGTCAATTTGAAATGAGTAGTATGGGAGAACTGAAGTTTTTCTTGGGTCTCCAAGTTAAACAGACTGAAAGTGGCTTGTCCATATGTCAGTCAAAGTTCACCCTAGAACTCATAAGGAAATATGGTATGGATTCCTCCAGTACCATGAAGACTCCTATGGGGTCAAGTATGTCTCTAAGCAAGGATGATGCAGGGAAACCTGTGGATGAAACCTTGTATAGAGGGATAGTTGGCTCCCTACTATACTTGACTGCAAGTAGGCCTGACATTATGTATGCTACATGTGTTTGTGCCAGGTATCAAGCCTGCCCCAAAGAATCTCACTTGACTGCAGTCAAGAGAATCTTGAGATATCTAAAGGGCACACCTTATCTAGGCCTCTGGTACCCTAGGAATGGAGATTTTGATCTAACAGGCTATTCAGATGCAGACTTTGCAGGATGCAAAGAAGATAGAAAGAGCACAACTGGATCCTGTCAATTCCTAGGTGGAAGACTCATTTCATGGAGTAGTAAGAAGCAAACCAGTGTGGCCATCTCCACAGCTGAGTCAGAATATGTAGCTGCAGGAAGTTGCTGTGCTCAACTTCTGTGGATTCAACATCAGCTAGAAGACTATGGATGTCAGGTAAGTAGAACTCCACTTTATTGTGATTCTACAAGTGCTATTTCCATAGCTAATAACCCTGTATCTCATAGTAGAACTAAACATATTGAGATAAAATATCACTTTCTTAGGGAGCATGTAGAAAGACATGATATTGCACTTGAATATGTTAAAACAGATAATCAGATAGCTGATATGTTTACTAAGCCCTTAGAAGAAGCTAAGTTTAATAAGTTCAAAATTGACCTAGGTATGATAAACTTAGATTGAGTATACAGAACAAAAATTGGCTAAGTAAAAAGGTGTCGACACATAGACAAGTCTATGTCGACACAGAATAGTAAGTGTCGACACTTCAGGAAAATGGTGTCGACACATCTAGGAAGTTAGTGTCGACACTTCAGAATGTTAGTGTCGACACATGTCGAGTAGGTGTCGACACATCCAATAAAGTGTCGACACTTAAGTTTTACTCAGAATTTTTCTAAGTAAAGTCTCGACACATGTCGAGTATAGTGGTGTCGACACTTAACCAAGTGTCGACACATAAAATCTGTTGACTAAATTTGTGTCGACACATGAGTGTCGAGACATTATAAGTCAGTGTCGACACTTATTGACAGTGTCGACACATCATTAGAAATTCATCCCGCCTGTTCGTCTTCAAACAAGAAAGGTATAAATAGGGTTCTGTCTTTGATTGTCGACACGCTTTCAAAGTTTCGAGACCTAAACTCTTGTGTCGACATTTCTCTCATCTCAAGACTAATTCTCAAAACCCTAATGGCTCCCAAGCTGGAAGAGAACGTAAACGAAGGCTATGAGCTTGTGCGAGGCGCATTTGACGACAGCGACCAAGAAATCAAATCAGTAATAACCCTAATTGCCAATTCAGGGTTGGAGTTCTTGGTTTCAGAACCAACGAAAATATGGAAGAAGGAAGTCATTGAATTCCTTTCTGGCGCGTCTGTAGATGACTCAGGCTACAGGATTAAGTCAAGGGTGCATGGCACCAAGGTCAAGATTTCACCCAAGTCTTTAAGAAAGGTACTTCAGCTACCTAAAGTTCAAGATGAAGAGGAAGTAACTGCTTCTAAGACCAGGGAAGCTCTTACTTGGTGTGGACTGGATCCAAAGATGAAGGTGGGATCAGTCTTTAACAGAAAAGGTATGAATAATCAAGGCAAGTTCTTATCAGAAATAGTGGGCAAGGTAATACTAAGCAAGCCAGGAGGACATGACAGGGTGTCTGCCTCCATGTTTGAAGTCATGACCAGAATCATCTTCAATCTGAAAACAGACTGGTCAATGGTGGTTTATGAAAAAGTGAAGGAAAGCCTGAAGAAGCCCAATCTGGGCAGGATACTAAGTCTCTACCTGGCTGGATCAATTCCAGAGGTAATGAGCACTGCTGCAGGAACTAAGATCAATCATATGAGGAGAATGGACTCAAGGATATTCTCTAGATGGGAAAGGGTGCTGGTGTCAAAGGAATTGACCACCCCTGAAAAGCAAGCTTCTAAGAAAGACTCTCCTCCCAGGAAGAAGAGGAAGACTGCTGCTGTGCCTCAAGAGTCCTCCAGCAGCTCAGGCAGTGAAGAACATGTGGTCTTCACTCCTGAAAGTCCAGTTGATGTGGCTGCAGAGAAGACACCTGCTCCTCAGGAAGCAGCTGACATCCAGGGGAGCTTCCAGGTGTAGCAGAACCATCTACACTGGAGAGTGAACAAGCCACCCTCCTCATTCAAGAGGTACTTGTTGATCTTAATACTTTGAATTTTTCTATAACAAATTCTGATTTGTCTGATGACCATCAGCCAACTCAGCAAGCACACCAAGAACCAGATGTTGTTCTTCCAGACACATCTGTTGTGATACCTGATAAAGTGGTTGAAGAACCAAGTACATCTCCTGCACAATCACCCCCAGAATATACCATGGAAGATCTATTTCTGAATTTAGAACAGGATGATTTTGATATGGAAAAGAATGATGCTGATACAGTAAAGGATGCTGCTGCTGAGGGGGAGAACATGGAAGTTGTGGAAGAGCCTATAAGGCTAGATACTGAGAAGGCACAAGATGTGCATACTGAAAACAATCCAGCCCTAAGGATAGGGTGGATATAGCCAGTTCATCAGACTCTGAAGATGATGAAGCTGAGCAAGCTCAGAAAAAGAAGTTCTTTGTTTTCAAAAGAAGAAGCCAGAGCTATAAGAAGGCTCTCCAAACAGTTGCTCAACATTCCTTAGTTCAACAAGCTCCATCCACTGATTACAGTGCTCTACTGCTTGCCATGCAAATCAAGATGGATGAACACAGGAAAGCTTTAGAAACTTATGTTGATGAAGGGCACAAAGCTCTACAATCTGATCTGGGACAGGAAATCAAGTCAATAAGGTTTGAAATGAACCTTAATAAAAAGGAGATGACTGATTGTTTTACTAAGGGTGCTCATGCAGTGGTCTATCTAGCTAAACATCAAGAAACAATTAAAGAGAAAGTAGAAGATATAGCAGTAAAACAAGGCTATGTGCTGGAGAATCAGTTGAGGATGAATGATAATTTGACTGCATCTCACAATGCAATAGTCACTGAACTCAAGAATAAGTCAGATGAACCTTCAACTTCCTCTGCTGCTGCCAAAGCTGATTTTGATAAACTCTTTCAAGCAGAGATTGCTGCTGTAAAGACTGCCATTAAAGACTCACAGAAGGTCATTTCAGAACAGCTTACAAAGCTTAGACCTTTCTTTAAAGAGGGCATAAGGTATTTGGATGGCCAAATCAGATTCCAGAAAGATGATGTGAGAGATCATGTGGCCCAAGAAGTCATAAAGGGGGAGAGAGTGTTAGTCAAGGCCAGTTCTGAACATGCAAAATGGATATCAAATTCCATCAGGGCTACACTGGGCTATCCTCCCCTTTGTGATGATGACAATGTAGCTGACTCTGGCATTCAAGGCACATATCTTGGAGGTGAGCAACAAGCAGTGGCTGATGTAATCTATCCACCTCCAGACTTTGACATGATTCATGCAGATATAAGTACAATGTATAGTCCACCTGCTGGCAAGCCTAATATTATTCTGGAAAAGGTTGTTCAACCTATCACAGCTGCAATGCAAGAGGCTTTGGACAAGGAAGAAGAAACTAGGCTGTCAAAGAAGAAGTTTAGGGAAATTGCTGAGCAAAAGCCAGATTTTGAACAGTGGAGCCCTACTTCTAGGAACATAATTCTTACAGCCTGGAAAGCAGCCAAGGACAATGCCCATGAGAGGAACAAGTGGTTCTCAGAGGCTGAATGGAGAAAGCATGAGAGTAGGCAGGAAGCAATTGTCCAATATAGAAGGAAGGCTAAGTTAGGAAAGCTACCTCCAACAGCTGTGGAGCCTAGCAAGTACTTTCCTAAGCCCTATCATTATTTTGAAAGACAAAAGATCAAGGCTGAAGAACAGAAGAAGAAGGACTCTAAAGGGAAGAAGACTGCTGAAGCTGAGCCTGCTGCTGCTGCTGCTGTGAAAGCTCAAGTTAAAGCTGGAAAAGGCATTGTTATTAAAGAACCTGATCAGCACTAGATTAGGAATTAACTTGATGCTTGTTGTAATCTGTTGAGTGAAAAACATTGTAATACTTCATTGAAAATGTATAAGGAACATTATTGGAACAGTATATGATAAATATAGTATGAATGTTCTGAAATATGTGTGTTTCTTAATTGTTCTGCAATGTTTAATAAGTATACATGTGTGCTTTATTACATGTTCAAGTTTACCCTGTTGTCATTTATATGTTTTACATCATTTTGTAATTTATAATTATGAGTGGTGTATATCATTGACTAAGGGTTATGACTTCTCCAAATAGGGGGAGATTGTTGGGTACATTGGTCAAATGTACCTGATTTGAAGAAGCCTCACCTAACTCAATGATATACATCAGAATGTATTTGATGTTTGTTTGAGTTACTTGTGCAGGTTAGATATACACTGGACTGAAGCTGAAAATTTCTAAGTCCATGTGTCGACACCCAGAGGCAAAGTGTCGACACTTGAGAAAGCTTGTGTCGACACCCAGACATGCAGTGTCGACACTTGGAGTCATTGTGTCGACACCTGGGAAGAAGTGTCGACACCAGTCAGAAAGTGTCGACACTTGGAGCTGTGTCGACACTCAGTGTAGTAGGATGCAGAAAAGCTGTGTCGACACTTAGCAGAAGTGTCGACACCTAGAAGAGCTGAGTCAACATCAGAAGGTGTCGACACTTGGAGTTGTGTCGACACCCAGCAAAATTCTGCAGAGACTAAGTACAAGTGTCGACACTCAACACAATGTGTCGACACTCAATCAGCAGAGTCAACATATGAAGAATGTGTCGACACTCAGCACAATGTGTCGACACACACTCAAAGAAGTCAACACTTGAAGAATGTGTCGACACTCAGCACAATGTGTCGACACATAACCAGAAGACTCGACACTTAGCAAAGAACAGAAAAGTTGTAAAATATTCTAAGTATAAGTGTCGACACTAAGGGAATGTGTCGACACTCAGCTGAAGAATCAAGAATGAAGACTTGTGTCGACACCAAGAATCAGTGTCGACACTTGACAGTTTCAACACATGAAGATGTGTCGACACAAAGGAGATGTGTCGACACTTAGAAGAATACAGATAAAGAATGAAGTATAAGTACTTGTGTCGACACTCAATTTCAGTGTCGACACATGCAGAAGAAACTGTGTCGAGACATACAAGGAATTGTGTCGACACCTTGTAGACTTGTGTCGACACTTACACAACATGTGTCGACACTTGGTCTATAAGTGTCGACACTTAAGAACAGAAAGTCTCGACACTATCTGACAGTTAGTGAGATTTCAAGAAGTGACTGGTTGACATGACAGCTGCCAATCCAGCCGGTCTACACAACTGTCAAAAAAAATTCAAAAGTCTGTTATAAACCGGATCAGCCGGTTACCATAAAGGAAGCCTATAAATAGGCACCCACAGTTTACAGAATGTAGTGGTTAAGTGGTTAAGTGGTTAAGTGGTTAAGTAGTTAAGTGGTTAAGTTGTTCACAATCATTACTTGTTGTGAGAATAATTGAAGTGGTTGATCAGATTAAATCAAGAAGTGATACATAGAGGATCAACACAAGAAGATCAGGCAGTCCAACTGCAGATCTAAGTAGTTGGAGAGAGAGAGCTCCAACCAAGGATTCAGTCTTTGGAACTAAGGCTGAGAAGAACAATTCAGAGTCATCTGGATTTCAAGAAGCAGAGATCAAGGATCAACTGCAGTAGATTCAGACTAATTCAGTTCTACTCAAGAAGCTTTGAAGAAAGCTAAGTCAGTTTGGATCAAACTGAGTTCTTCCAAGAACTCATCAAGAAACTCTCAACTCCTCTCATCCTTTCTGAGTTATAGAGTTAGCATTTGTAATTTCTATTTTAAACTTGTAAGATCCATTGGATCTGAGTGATTGTAAGCCTATTTTATAAAGGCTGAGGGTAGGGCTTGGTGCCTGAGTGTAGGAGTTGAAGAACTCTGAGTGTAGGCCTTTAATTGGCTGAGTGTAAGCCTTGATTGGCTGAGTGTAGGCCTTTTGGCTGAGTGTAAGGCTTTGGGCCTGAGGTAGGAACCTTGTTGGGTTCTGAGCTAGTGGAGAAGTTTGGCCGAATCTAGTACACTGCTAGATAGGCGAAGGGGGAAAGTGGATGTACCCAAAGATTGGGGAACCACTATAAAATTAGTGTGTCTTCTGTGCTGTGCTGTGCTGTGAATTGAATGCTTAATTTCTGTATTTGCTGTTAGCTGTAGTAATCAGTGAAAAACTGTTGTGCTGCCAAACAAAAGTCAAAAAAGGTTTAGGTCACCTATTCACCCCCCCCTCTAGGTGTTTAGGTACCATATCTTTCAATGACATAGACCATGCACTGTTCCACTTAACCCGTTGCTCACACCGCAACGTCAATTTAAGCCATATGTGGGGGTTAGCTCCCCGAATCCCAAAACATTTACACACATCACATAACCAGTTATGTTCAAGTTGGCTCCCAGGCCACCATGTTGGCAGAAACATGCATCTACCCAGTTTTCTGTGTGCACCTTGGAGTTAATCCCCAAGGAACCCTGTTGCAATCTACCGCGTAGAAAACTCGAAAAACAATCATTCGAGCAGTGTCTTCTCCGGCCATTCATGCAATGCAACATCACCAATCAAGACTAACTTGTCCGGGTAGGTTTCACACATCATGCCTATGTCCGTTATCGATTACAGACTCTACATGTACACAACGGGGACTATTCATGTCTACCCGAAGGAACGCCTCAACTCACCGCAAACTCGCAAGAGCGGGCTTCCTATGCAAAGGAAAAGAGGACTTCACATGTCTTAGGATGAGAATCGTTACCCTAGTATTTTTCCTTAGCGCCATGGAAATCTATGCGGATGAAAAGCACCGCGTTATCCTCGCCTCCATAGATCCGAAGTCGGCTTACGATTTGGAGCTCCGAAGCTCCGCCGGTGATCATATCTAGCCTCCTTCTTCTTCCCTGCTCTCCCCTCTCTCTAGAACTTTAAAAAGAGATTGAGTAAGAGAAATGAGGGCTTTGAAACCCTATTCCCAGGTATAATCCAGCAGGAACAACCCCCAGCCATCGGATCCCAAAATAAGGAAACGGACGGCCACGATCCAGACTTGAAATCCAAAATTTAGGCCAAACAAGGCCTGTGACACGCCTGTATCTAGGGCCTTGTTCCCCATTCTCCGTCGATACCGACACGTCCCGCAAAGAACACGAGAACCCAACACGCCCGTGTCAAACTTGACATGCCCGTGTCATACAGTACACGGCCGTGTAGTATGCCGTGTCACTCCATCGACACAGGACCAAAAACGCCCGAAAGGGACACGAGTACCTAACACGCCCGGGTCGCATTTTGACACGCCTGTGTCTACCCGACACGGCCCGTGTGTTGACCCCATGTATCATCCCCGCCACGGCCCGGCTTCACCCCGTGAAGAACACGGCCTGGGACACGCCCGTGTCTCAGGCCGTGTTCGTTGCTCGACGATCGTCGACTCCAAATTCGTCGACCACTTGGCCAGATTGTCGACCCGAGCACGACATGCCCCGGGGACACGCCTGTGTCCCAGGCCGTGTGACCCCTGCCAAATTCCAAACATGGCTCAAAATGTCTCCCTTCGCTCTTTTGAGTTTCAGAGCGTTACAACTCTCTCCCTCTTAAAAGAATTTCGTCCTGAAATTACATAAAGGAAAGATAAACACAAAACCTAAACAGTAACTGAGTGGAATAACTTCAGGTACTCCACAAGCATGGTCTGCTCTCGCTCCCACGAGAGCTCCTCCCCACCGCAGTTTCCCCAACGGACCTTGACCATCCTGATCTCTTTGTTGCGTAGCCGCTTGACTTCCGAGTCCTCAATGCTTATAGGCTTGAACTTCGTCGTCAACCCATTATCGTCCGACACTTGATCGACCACAATGACTTGCGAAGGCTCTTGCACTGCCTTCCGCAACACCGATATGTGGAATACATCATGTAGACCACTAAGCTCCACTGATAGCCTCAATCGATAAGCTGCTTCACCAATCCGCTCCAGAACCTCAAACGGTCTAAGGTACCTCGGGCTTAGCTTCTTCAAGCGTCGCACCGCGAGACACACTTGAACGACGTGATCTTCAAGTACACCCAGTCGTCGACAGCAAACTCCACGTTCCTATACTTGGCGTTATAGTACTTAGCTTGGCGGTCCTGAGCGATTAGTAATCTCTCTCGAATCGTTCGAACCAACGACGTTACATCTTCCACCTCTTGGCGCTTGTACAACTTTGACTCACCCGTTTCCAACCAAAACAAAGGCGTGCGACATCTGCTACCATAAAGGGCCTCGAACGGAGCCATTTGTATGCTCTCCTGGTAGTTATTGTTTTAAGCAAATTCCACCAAGTATAGGTGGTCTTCCCACTGCTTCCCAAAGTCCAGGACACACATGCGAAGCATGTATTCCATTGTCCTATTGACCCTCTCTTTCTGACCATCCATCTACGGATGAAAGGCTGTGCTAAAACTCAGCTTTGTTCCCAACATCTTCTACACTAGCCTCCAATCGTTGGACGTGAACCGCCCATCTCGATCACTCACGATGCTGCGGGGCACACCGTGAAGCCGTACTATGTTATCCACATATAACTTTGCCAATTTCTCCATCGAATCGTCCTTCCTATGTGGAATGAAGTGCGACACTTTTGTCAGACGATCTATGACCACCCAGATGGCATCGTTTCCCTTTTGTGAACTTGGCAAACCATGCACAAAGTCCATTGTAATGTCGCCGAACTTCCACTCTGGAATAGACAAGGACTTCAAGAATCCTCCCGACTTTTGGCACGCCGCCTTCACTAAGGCGCATGTTTGACACTTCGCCACGTACAATGCCACATCCTTCTTAAGTCCTGGCCACAAAAATAATTTCTTCACATCGCGGTACATCTTCGTGCTCCCCGGGTGAATCGAGTACTTGGTATGATGCGCCTCGTACAACAATTCCACCCACAAATTGCCAACATTTGGGACGCACCGACGACCGTCTTTCCATAGCAATCCATCCTCAACAACAAATTAGGAATTTGACCCATCCAAAGCCTCAATCATAATTTGCTTCATGTGGACATCCATATCCAGAGCCTACCGAATCAGATCAGCCAGGTCACACTGAACTTCCATCTTGTTCAATAGCGCTTCAGTACTTGACTGCTTGTCTACGCAAGAGAACTCCAACACCCCCAACTCCCGAACCAACCGCTCGTCATGGACCGACATCCAATTGGCTTAAGCTGGGGCCCTGCGACTCAACGCATCCGCAACCGCATTGCCTTTCCCGGGCACATAGTGAATTTTGAACGTGTAGTCCCCCAGGAACTCCATCCATCTCCTATGTCGCATGTTTAGATCTTTCTGATCCAACAAGTATTTCAGGCTCTTGTGGTTGGTATAGATATCGACCTTCACCCCATACAAGTAGTGCCTCCACAGCTTCAAGGCAAAAATCACGTTCGCTAACTCTAAGTCATGGACCGAATAATTCCTTTCATTCACTTTCAGCTGTCACGAGCCATACGCTATCACACTTCCATGCCGCAGTAGTACACAACCCAAGCCACTGCCAGAAGCATTGCTGTAGATTTCAAAGCCTTTGGTCCCACTCGGCGAACTAAGAACCGGCACCGTGGTGAACCGACACTTTAACTCCTCAAAAGCTCGTGCGCACTCCGACATCCAAACGAACTTCTGCTCTTCCCTCCTCAAAGTTGTTAGGGGTAACGCTATCCGCGAGAAGTTATCCACAAAGCAACTGTAATAGCCGGCAAGCCCCAGAAAACTCCGGACATACGCTACTGTAGACAGCACAGGCCACTCTCGTATCGTAACAATCTTCGTCGAATCCACCGCAATTCCCTCTCCACTGACTATGTGACCAAGGAACGTTACTGAGGACAACCAAAACTCGCATTTGGAGAACTTGGCGTCAATTGATTCCTCCTCAACATCTCCAGCACCAAATGTAGATGCTTAAAGTGATCCTCCTCTCTCTATGAGTACACCAAAATGTTGTCGATGAAGACGATCACAAAGTGGTCTAGGTACTCCCTGAAAGTCCTGTTCATCAAATCCATGAACACCGACGATGCATTTGTCAGCCCAAACGGCATGACCGTAAACGCGTAATGCCCGTATCTCGTACTAAAAGCTGTCTTGGGGATATCACTCTCCCTTATCCTCAGCTGATAATAACCGGACTTGAGATCCAATTTCGAGTATACCGTTGACCCGACTAACTGATCAAACAGATCATCAATCCTCGGGATCATGTACTTGTTCTTCTCCCTTAGCACATACCCCTGCTCCAGCAACCCTTGAAGTTGAACCTTCAGCTCCGTCATTTCCTTTGGCGCCAGCCGATACGGAGAGCGTGACACAGGTTTCGCACCTGGCACTAGCTCGATGGTGAAATCTATCTCCCGTTGAGGAGGGGCTCCAGGAAGATCGCCAGGGGACACATCAGGGTACTCAGATACCACTGAAATACTATCTAACGTAGGCTTAGGCTTTCCAACCTCCACTAGCATGAAGAACAGCTCTGCTCCTGCACGAACCGCCTTCACCACCTAATGAGCCGACATCAAAGTCTTGCTTCACCCTTTCAAGCCCGTAAAAATCGTCTCACGACCTGTTCCCAACTTGACTTCCTTATGACCTCAATCAATATAAGCTTGCTTCTCCGAGAGCCAGTCCATGCCAAATATCATGTTGAACTCCACCAGTGGTAGTAACTACGCTTGCAAATCAAACTCTTGACTCCCAATACGAATCTTTACGCCACAGATTCTATCCGCGTGCAAGGAACACCCATTCAGCAACAAAACATCCAGTTTGTCCTTCGCCATCGAAGAAGGTACTCCGATGCGCGATATGAATCCTTCAAACAAAAAGGAGTGCGAAGCTCCCGTATTAAAGAGTGCTCTCGCCAGATTCTCACAAATCAAAACAAATCCTAAACAAGCAGTGGTAAGGTAACATGCGCATAACAAGTATTTAAAAATTAACTTGCTATAAATTTAAACCGTACCTGTCACCACATCCGCTTGCTTAATGGCCTCCTGCTGGACAAGATTATAAACTCTAGGTTGAGCCGCATAATGGGACGCGATTGACTCAACTTCCATGCCCTTCTCTTCATAAGTTGCTCCCGGCTTCCTCTCGGACTTGGGACGTCTGCTCCAGCAGTCCCGGGCAAAGTGTCCCGGCTTTCCACACGTAAAGCATGCACCCAGGGTACGACCTGCAGTCGCCCTAGAAGCACCAGAAGGAGCTGGACCCGAAGTCCTAGTCTTCTTATAAAACTTACGGTATCCAAACTTCGAGGTAGTCGGCACCTTGAACTCTGTCTTCTTATTACCAGAGTATTTCTTTGCTTTCACATTCTTCAGATCCTTTTCCAAAGAGCAGGCCGTGTTGACCAGGGTCAAGAAACCCCGCATCATAGGCCCCGAGAGCAGTAGCCTCAGGACGTACCTCATACCCTCATAGAATTGGTTCGTCTTACGCTCCTCATCCGCAAATATAGATCTAGCGTACCGACCCAACCGAGTAAACTCATGGAGATACTCACCCACGCTACTCTCTCCTTGTGTCAGCCTCTGAAACTCATTCTCCATAGTAATCCTCTGAGTCGAAGGAAGGTACCTTGCCAAGAACAGTCCCGAAAACTCTTCCATTAGGATGTCCGTGAGTTGCCTCCCCCTCAAGTGATGGAGCTCCAAACCTTCCCACCACAGCCTAGCATCACCGTCCAAAAGGAACGTAGCTATAGTGGTCATCTTCCACTCCTCCATTTCAGTAGCTGTCAGGAATCTCTTCACTCGGGAGAGCCAGTCTTCAACTTGAGATGGGGTTAACAACCCCGAGAACACAGGAGGATTAAAGCTCATAACGTGTTTGAGCTGCCTTTCAGTTGCTCTCCTCGACACCAAAGGCTACACCACTACCTGCTCCACCCTTCCGGGTTCATCCGTTTGAGGCAGTACCTGCTGCATCGTAGGAGCGGGATGCTGCATTTGCCTTGCAGGCTACGCATTGAACATGGCAAACATTGCTTCGGTAACCAATCATATGGTCTCAGCCGAGGGAGGTGTTGTAGGAGCATCATTTGGTGCACTACTAGCCTCAGAAACCGGGCATTCTGACAGCCCTGCACCACTTCTGGTCACCTATAGTTGTACAAAACACCGTTAAGCGACCAAACAAAATTGCAAAAAGCAATTATAGGAACATGCAGGTTCCTCAAACAAGCGTATTTTCATTCCTAAGTGGACATTCATGGGTTCTTTTGATGTTATAACGATGACGCACACACATGTGCTCACCACTCCTTAAAAGAATTCGCCGACGAATTCATTTAAGCCTGACCAAAACCAGTAGTCTGATAGCAAATTATAACACCCCCTATCCGTCGCATAGCATATAGTAGTAGGTCCGGCCGGGGCCCGACGCCATATACCACAGACAGACCGGGTGGTTACTTAATGGAAACCATCCAACTAAGAATCAACGTCGTACACAGAGTGCATTCTAACAGAAGAAATTTAAAGGTTGCAATAAAAAGAACCCATCCAATAGCATGAATGTCCACTACAAAACCCAATATGAACGAAGTACAAAACACAAGTATTGCCCTTATGGCCTTAAAATAGTTTGCTCAAATATAAGTGTCTTCCAAATCTCGGCACGTAGGCCGGTCATACATGAGAATAAAAGAAAACACTCAAATTAGGGCTTTGAGGGCCGGCTCAGCAACTTGGGCTTTAGCCCGCTATTTACCACTTTGCTCCGCAGCACCTGCAAGCAACAATCCACCGCAACGGTGACAAACAAAAGCAATGGTCAGCTATGCTGACCAAACTATAACGATCCCTCCCCCAAACTCGGGGCGGCGATGCTCCTTTACCTGCACCTTTATTAGCAGAACCAAGCAGTATAGCGTAAACACTACATCACAGGCGTGGGCACACACAACCACACACCCCGTGCTCTCAGGGCACATTCTCGGTGAACCGGTCAACGTCACGTCAATTTAATCCATAGACATTTTGTTCTCACCACCACCACTTGGACGGCCAATCTCGTGAGCATTTAGGTTCTTCCGGCCGATGTCATGTCAATTTAATCCATAGACAATCCGAGACCTACTATTTATGCCAACGGCAAGTCCCACGTAGCTTTAGATCGCTTGTACCGAATGATATAGACCGGACACGGTTCTGCTTAACCCGTTGCTCACACCGCAATGTCAATTTAACCCATATGCGCGGGTTAGCTCCCCGAGTCCCAAATCGTTTACACATATCACATAACCCAGTTATGTTCAAGTTGGCTCCCAGGCCACCATGTTGGCAGAATCACGCATCTGACTAGTTTTCCGGGTGCACCTTGGAGTTAATCCCCAAGGCTCCCTGTTGCAATCTACCGCGTAGAAAACCCGAAAAACAATCATTCGCGCGGAGTCTTCTCCGGCCATTCATGCAATGCAACATCACCGATCCATACCAACTTGTCCGCGTAGACTTCACACATCATGCCTATGTCCGTTCTCGATTACGGACTCTACATGTACACAACGGGGACTATTCATGTCTACTCGAAGGAACGCCTCAACTCACCGCAAACTCGCAAGAGCGGGCATCCTATGCAAAGGAAAAGAGAACTTCACATGTCCTAGGATGAGAATCATTACCCTAGCATATTTCCTTGGCGCCATGTAAATCTATGCGGATGAAAAGCACCGTGTTGTCCTTGCCTCCGTAGATCCGAAGTCGGCTTGTGATTTGGAGCTCCGAAGCTCCGCTGTGACCCGATCTAGCCTCCTTCTTCTTCCTTGCTCTCCCCTCTATCTAGAACTTTAGAAAGAGATTGAGTAAGATAAATGAGGGCTTTGAAACCCTATTCCCGGGTATAATCTAGCAGGAACAACCCCCAGCCGTCGGATCTCAAAATAAGGAAACGTACGGCCATGATCCGGACTTGAAATCCAAAATCTGGGCCGAACACGGCCTGTGACATACCCGTGTCCAGGGCAGTATTCCCCATTCACCGTCGAAACCAACGCGTCCCGAAAAGAACACGGGCACCCGACACGCCCGTGTCAAACTTGACACGCCCGTGTCATACAGTACACGGCCGTGTAGTATGCCGTATCACTCCATCGACGCAGGACCGAAAATGCCCGAAAGGGACACGGGTACCCGACATGCCCATGTCACATTTTGACATGCTGTGTCTACCCGACACGGCCCGTGTGCTGTCCCCGTGTATCACCCCCGCCACAGCCCGGTTTCACCTTATGAAGGACACGGCCTGGGACACGCCCGTGTCTCAGGCCGTGTTCGCTGCTCGACGATCATCGACTCCAAATTCGTCGACCACTCAGCCAGATCGTCGACCTGAGTACGATATGCCCCTAGGACACGCCCATGTCCCAGGCCGTGTGACCCCTGCCAAATTCCAAACTTAGCTCGAAATGCCTCCCATCGCTCTTTTGAGTTTCGGGGCGTTACATAATAAGAGTGATTCACCTAGGATGTGTTTTTGAGTTACTTGTGCAGGTTAAGTATTTGCAGGACTGAAGCAAAAATTTCTAAGTCCATGTGTCGACACCCAGAGGGAAAGTGTCGACACTTAAGAAGACTTGTGTCGACACCCAGACAAGCAGTGTCGACACTTGGAGTCATTGTGTCGACACCTGGGATGCAGAGTCGACACCAGACACAAAGTGTCGACACAAGGAGCTGTGTCGACACTCAATGAAGAAAGTACAGTAAAGAAGTGTCGACACTTAACAGCAGTGTCGACACCCAGTGAAGCTATGTCTACACCAGAAAGTGTCGACACTTGGAGCTGTGTCGACACTCAGCAAAAGTCAGCAGAGACTAAGTATAAGTGTCGACACTCAGAATAATGTGTCGACACTCAACAGAAGAGTCAGCACTTGAAGTAAGTGTCGACACCCAGAACAATGTGTCGACACTCAGCTGAAGACTCTACACTTGAAGAAAGTGTCGACACATGGAGCTGTGTCGACACTTAGCAAAGAACAGAAAGATCAACAAAATATTCTAAGTACAAGTGTCGACACTAAGACTATGTGTCGACACTCAGCTGAAGTCTCAACAGAAGAATCAAGTGTCAACACAAGGAGCTGTGTCGACACTCAGCAAGTATCAACATAGAAGACTATGTGTCGACACCAAGAAGCAGTGTCGACACTTAACAGATTCAACACATGAAGAGGTGTCGACACAAAGGAGATGTGTCGACACTTAGAAGAATTCAGCAAAAGATAGAAGATCAAGTACTTGTGTCGACACTCAATTTCAGTGTCGACACATGCAGAAGAAACTGTGTCGAGACATAGAATCTACAATACAAGGAGTTGTGTCGACACCTTGTAGACTTGTGTCGACACTTACACAACATGTGTCGACACTTGGTCTATAAGTGTCGACACTTAAAGACAGAAAGTCTCGACACTTTCAGACAGTTAGAGAACTTTCAAGAACTGACTGGATGACTTGACAGCTGCCGTTCCAGCCGGTCTACAGCACCTGTCAGAAATGTCAGAATTCAGTTATGTACCGGACCAGCCGGTTACCATGAAGAAGGCCTATAAATAGGCTCATACAGTCTACAGAAACTGTAGTTGTTGTTGAAGAAGTTGCTGAAGCAATTCAAAAAGTGGTTCACAGAGTTGTTCAAGTTATTTGATCAAGCATCAAATCAAGAAGATCTAGCTGTCCAAGTGCAGATCTAAGAAGTTGGAGAGAGAGGGCTCCATCCAAGAAATCAGTCGTTGGAACTAGGCTGAGAAGAAGGGTTCAGATATATTCTGGATCTTAAGAAGCAGAGGTCAAGGATCAACTACAGAAGGAGTCAATCTAATTGAGTTCTACTTTCAAGAAGCTTTGAAGAAAGCTAAGTCAGATTGAATCCAGCTGAGTTCTTCCAAGAACTCATCAAGAAACTCTCAACTCCCCTCTCTTGTTTCTGAGTTGCTGAGTTATCAATTGTAAATTCATTTTTATCTTATAGGATCCTTTGGATCTGAGTGTTTTTTAAGCCTGTAATTATAAAGGCTGAGGGTAGGGCTTGAGAGCCTGAGTGTAGGAGATTGAAATCTCTGAGTGTAGGCCTTGGTGGCTGAGTGTAGGCCTTGTTGGCTGAGTGTAGGCCTTTGTGGCTGAGTGTAGGCTTTGTGGAAAAGCTGAGTTGTAAGGCCTTGGGCCTGAGGTGTAGGAACCAGTTTGGGTTCTGAGACAGTGGTGAAGTTTGGCCGAATCTAGTACACTGCTATATAGGCGAAGGGGGAAAGTGGATGTACCCAAAGCTTGGGGAACCACTATAAATCTCTGTGTCTGCTGTGATTGTGATTTGCTGTGTATGCTGTGTGTTTGTTGTGATAAAAAGTTAGAATTCTGTGAACTTAACTGATTGCTGCCATTAAAGTCTAAAAAGAAGTAGGTCACCTATTCACCCCCCCTCTAGGTGTTTAGGTACTATATCTTTCACGTTGATCGAAGATCGACGAACTCAGAGTTATTTCTCTGAGTTGAGCTCGATGATATTCGATCTCAGGTCGACGATCTCTTCATCCAGACATATTCTCTATTCGACGAAATCTGGAGTTCAGCTTCAACAGATTCTTTCCAGTTTAGTTTCTCTTAACTCTGCTTGAAAAAGACAGATTCTTTACTCGACGAACTTGGAACGCAGATTTGGCAAGCTATTTCCAGAATGCAGTTCGCTGAGCTAAGGTCGACGAACAGGAATTATCAGCTCAACGAACTGGGAACTCTGGTCGACGAATTCTGCTCAGAGCTCGACGAATTCTGTCCCAAGCCAGACTTAGGTGTTTTCCTTATTTCTGTCCCTATTTATTATATTATTTAGCAGTAATTTCCTGAGTAATTAATGCTCATATTCTCCTGAATATAGCCGCTATTGGCAGCATTAATTATGATCTTCATCAAGATTAATTACTTGTTTAATTTATTGGGATAGTTGGGGAAACTCTTTAATGGATATTCCAGCCGTTTAATTCTTCAGATCAATCAGCAATTAATGCTTGGAATTCAAATTTCAAAGGAGAATTTTTACAGCAGAATATAAAAGTGCTTTTTCTCTTTTCATACAGAGAATAATAAAGACTCTACATCAGACATGCAACAACATCACAAGAGAATACAGAGAGGAGATACAAAAAAAATAACAGAAGAACATATGCCTCTTCTCTGTGCTGACAACTACCTATTTTCCCTTGTACTTTCTGAAGACTGAAGAAGAACAACAATATAATATCAAGAGTCTTCTTCTACTTCTACTCTAGGGACATTCAAGGACAATAACTCTGAATCAGTTAGAAAGTTCCGGGATCACTTCAAGACAAGGCTGAAGACCTACACCCTGAGCAAGGCTCCAAGTTCTAAACCATTCATTATTATAGAAGGAGCCTTGATAATAGAATTCCACTAGTCTTCTCTGTTGTATAGAGAAAAGAGAAGACAACATCACTCTCTCAACCGCCTGTAAAAGAGTTTATTAACTCCCTTCAAATGTTTATTCTTGGTTTTTGGGCACCTGATCAAAAGCCTAAAGGGTTGTGAGATATCCCTGTAAATAGATCTTGTGGTGGCAGTAACCTGATCAAAAACCTGATAGTGGATTCCTACCAGGGTGGTAGAAAAGTGGATGTACCCAGTTTGGGGAACCACTAAAAAATTCTTGTGTTGTCTGTGTACGATCATTTTCTGTTTTGTTCTTGCTGTGCTGTGATAGATTTGCTTAGGTTGCATTTATTTTTATACTACCATTAATATCACCTATTTTACTCTGATAAATTCTAAAACAGCCAAAAAGTTTTAAGTTAATCTATTCACCCCCCTAGAGTAATCAGATCTATCCCATTTCTTTCAACCACCGAACATAACAAGCTGTCGGAGGCAGACAACTTATTGAACTGAGGAACAAGTTGCAGAAGAAAAGACCGGCAGGTCGCTAGCCGCGACCTGCTGGTACCCACTGGTTTCAAACCGTAGAATCCGCACTGTCACTTACCGAAGTCACAACCAAGTTATTAGTTCCTCGGCGCAATCTGCATAACCTGTACAACACAACCCAGTCAACTTGTTCAAACCGCGCGGATAGAAAAACCTAACTGCAACAACTTTCCGCGAGTTCACTTACTGTTCACTCGGTATATATTGATGTGGCAGGGGGTCCTATTTATAGGTGCGTAGAGGAGTGTGATCACTGCCATAGTTGATAGGATAACCGTCATATCTCGCGACGAGCACCAAGTGTATCCGCCAAGCTGCGGACACAAAAACAAGTCGCCACGACTAGACTGACAGCAAGATCGTTGAGGTCGCACCACCATAACAAGAACTCCAGCTAAGTCGCCAAACCACCATAGCAAAACTTGATAGTCAACCAGGCAAACACTGCGGAAACAAAACCAGTCCGCACACCTACCAACATCGATCTAGTCCGAACGCATTCTACGACTAACCGGACAACCACCATGGACTTGGTGCAGATCCAAACCAAGTACGCAACACCAGCCAACCCAACAACATAGCGGATAAACATTATATCCACCCGAATAACTTCGTAGAATAGATCGCCAGCCAAAAGCAAGTCGACCTTGCAAGTTGCTGCCCTCTGTCTGCACAGGCCGCGCGGACAGACCGCCCAGGCTGCCCAAGCCTCCCACTTTCACTTCAAAAATTTCGACACTCCCTCTTGAAGTGAGAAGTGAAGACCAGCCCTAGCAATCCCCGTAACCGAGTAAATGGCCACTTCGACAATGGCTTCGAGAAGATGTCCGCGATGTTGTCCTCACTCCACACATGTCCTACCACAAGAGACCCCTCCAACACCTTCTCTCAAACAAAATGGTGCTCAATATCAAAATGCTTGGTCCGCGCGTGAAAAACTTGATTATCAACTAGTTTCAAGGCACTCTCATTGTCACTGCATAACAGAGTTAGACCGCGCACTTCTTTACGGACGTCCTCTACTATCCTCCTAAGCTAGATGACTTCCCAAGCTGCCAAGGCCAAAGACTTGTACTCCGCTTCCGTAGTAGAGATGGACACTGAATCCTGCTTCTTACTGCACCAAGAAATTCCTGCTGATCCATATATGAAGATGTAACCGGATGTTGAATTCCGATTGTCTCAATCTCCCCCATAATCAGCATCTGTATAGCCTTGCAGGTTGAAGCCCGTGTCTCTCTCATAAAGGAGATCCATATTAGAAGTGGACTTCACGCACTTCAGAATGCTGATTTCCACCATCAGATGAGGCATCCGAGGTTTCACCATATACTGACTTACTCAGCCTACAGAATATGCAATGTCTTGCCTCATAATCCTCAAATAGATAAGTCTCCCGACTAGAGCACAGAACACTAGAGGATTTTGAAGTATCCTCCCCTCATATCGTCGAAACTTGATGCCAGCATCAAGAGAAGTAGAGCCACTCATCCATTCCCGCATGACGAATTGTTGACTGATCTGATCCACATAGCCCCTTTTGGAAACAAGTATGCCGCTCTCTTTCTTCTGCACCTCAAGTCCAAGGAAGTGGTGGAGCTCACCCAAGTCCTTCATCTCGAACCAAATGGCTAGCTCTGCCCTGAGCATAGCCGCCTCCTCCTCGGATTTTCCCGTGACGATCATGTCATCCACGTACAACAGCATCAAGACATGAATCTACCCACTCTTCTTGATGAACAGGCTCAAATCTGAATCCGAGGCAAAATAACCATAAAATTGGAGGTATTCTATGATCTTCCCATACCACACCCGCGGAGCCTGTTCCAAACTATAAAGGGCATTTTGGAGTTTGCAGATGTATCTTGGATGATCTTTTGACACATATCCTGGTGGCTGAACTATGAAGATATCTTTATAAAACTCCCCATAAAGAAAGACATTCTTTACGTCCAACTGCCACATCTTCCAACCATGGCAAACAGCCAAGGCCATCACCACCTGAAATGAAGTCATCTTTGCCATAGGATTAAATGCATCGTCAAAATCTTCTCCGTACTGATGAGAAAAACCTCGAGCTACATGGCGTGCCTTATACCGCTCGATGCTCTCATCCGCCATCTTATTCAGCTTATAGACCCACTTGCATGTCACAGGAGTAGCACCATCAACCTTGGGTGTTGGGTCCATTGTCTATAATGTCCCAGATTTGAAGAAGTCAATCATGTCAATGATATACATGAAGTTGTATTTGATGTATGCTTAAGTTCATGCATGCAGGTTAGTCCTTGAAAATTGATAGGACTGATATTCCAAGTGATGTGACAGGTGTTCAAAAAGTAAAGATGTGCAGGGATAGAAATCTGTCAAGTCCACAGGCATTGAGTGAAGCCAGTTCACTCAAAACCATATGCAAGGGAAGATACTAGATGTAACATCCCTCAAACAACTAGACCCTAAGGTGTGATTTTGTCATGACTAGGTCATGACAAAATCCTAGGAAGCCCAAGAAGGCCAAGTGAACCTAGGAATGTAGGTAAAACCACTATGCTCTACAAATAGTAGATTTCTGAACCCTAGTTTAAGATGATCATGGGGCTTCACCAAGACTTCAAGACCCCACCATGGTCTCACCAATCCATTGTAAGGCCCATTATAGCCCTAAGGGTCCATTGGAGTCGACCCAGGGTGGCCAAGTTGACCTAGAACCACTTTAGGCCTAAATTGGGCAAGGTGCCCTAACTAAGGGCAGTGTGCCCTAGTAAAGCCCAACTAACCCTACAAGGGTCTTCCTAGACCTAAAGTGGGGTCAATGGGTCACTAAGGACCAATGGAGGGCAGTCAAAGTGGTTAAGTTGACCAAAGTCAACTCTAACCATAAATGGGTCAAACTGACCTACATAGGGTCAACTGACCTTCCCTTAGCCAAGTGGATCCCCCTCATGCCCTCCTAACCCTAACGTGAGGTCAATGGGTCACCTAGGACCCATTGGGGTGAACTCTATAGCCTAAGTTGACCCAAGTCAACCTTAGCACTAAAAGGTCAATGTGCCATAACTAAGGGGCAAGTGACCTACAGTGCGCAAGTTGACCCTACCCAAGTACTTCTATACTTTAGGGGAGGCCCATGGGTCACCAAGGACCCATTGGGGTCATCCCTAGTGGCTAATTTGACCAAAGTCAACTCTTGGGTTAAAGTGGTCAAACTAGCCTAAATGGCTAACTCAAGCCCAATCCAAGTGGGCTAGGCCTAGGCAAGTGTGGCCCATTGGTATAGGAGGTGGTGAGACATATTTTGGGCCCACCAAATTCAGAAATGGGTGACTAGGAGAGAGAAAGAGGGAGTTACCTAAAATTGGAGGAGAGAGAAAAAGGAGCTTAATGGGCATCATGGCCAGGAAGGCCCCATAACCCCCCATTTGATGGGGCTTTAATTCCTTGGAGGCAGGGGATGATTTTTTAGGAGGTGGCCGGCCAGTGGAGTAGCTCAGCCATTCAAATTTGGTGAAACCGAAAATCACCATTAAGGGGCTTTAATGGTGTCATGAAGAATTGGGGAGTTTCAAATCTCCTCTCCCCAATTCCTTCATTAGAGACCTTCTCCAGGGCAAGGGGAAGAGTTTCCCCCGATCAGATCCCAGTCACAGAGAAGTTGCTGTGGAGGTTGTAGAGGAGCTGAAGCTTGGTGGTCGGAAATGGCGAGGAGGCACAACACCCGCTCTCAGGCCGCGATTCAGGTCTTCCTCCACTCCTTTTTCCATGGGTAGATCTTAGTAATTATTTGGGCCAAGTTTTGGGCTCAATCGAGCCCGATCGGGAGAGCTTCTCTCCAAGTTTTTCCGCAAAAAAATTACTCATCGGGTTCACCGGAATGGGCCCCTCCGGCAGCTTTGCCGCCGCTAGGCGATAACCACCACCTCAACGGAGGTGGTGGTGGAGGTGTCTGGCCAGGGAGGTTCCTGGGTGGCCGGCGGCAGGGATTTGAAGTTTGTTGAAGCCAAAAATTATCTCAATGGGAGTTCAAAACTGGGATGCAGCCAACACCTACTTCTCTCAAGCCTTGACCCTCAACTAGTTGTAAAGACCTAAGACTGACCTAAAGCCTCAGCAGGGAGGTCCCACCTCACACCTGGAAGTTCTCTGAGAGCTTCCCCTCCATAGCCAAAAGCTGGGCTAGGAGCTCCTCCGAAAGCACTAGAGATTTGGAGGATAATGAGAGCTTACTTTCTAAGGAGCCCTTATGGGTCTATTTATAGCCTTTTGCTGACCTGAGATTACTGAAATACCCTTAGTTGACCAGCCAATAGCCAAATCCCATGATTTATCCTGAGGGTATAGGGGTAATTTTACCTGTGGGTAATTAGGTCATTTTACCTCGAGCCCCGGGCCCCACTCGGCGAGAACTCTGAGCCAAGAACCTTCCTGTTCGGAGCCTGGAGCAAGCAATCTCCCCTACTTATGGGCGAGAGCTCCTCCAAGACGGGAGCTTGGCGCAAGTGCAAGCGATCCCGCCCACTCATGGTCGGGAACTTCTTCAGGGTGGGAGCTTCTCTTGCTAGCCCAATCCTGACTATTGGTGTCTCCGGGTCTGACTCAGCGAATATGGGGTTGTACAAAGTTGGCCCAGGAAAATTCAATCCATGTCGTTGGCGCGTGGGGATGATGACGGGATGTCGCCCAAAAGTGCGCCAAGATTCGTGCAGAATAGAAATTAAACTATAGATTATATCATACATTTTAATGAATTTGTCACACTTTTTCTATTTAATGTTTTAAATTATTAAAATACTTAGAGACTCTGTATGAGACAATGGACAACATAAAATTGTAGCCTGGTGAGTCTAGTTTACTGTAAAATTGGTTTGAACCAATTTGGGTGCCTGGTTTGACCAGGGGACTCATTTTGGTGGGGTCTATACCTAGGGGTAGGGAGAAATAAAAATGGATGCCCACCCTTCATCTCTTGTACAAATGACTTGAAATTTCGATAGGTAGTCACCCTAGATCATATCTAGGTCCTGCCGAAAAATGAGAATTTTTAGGACAATTTTTATATAGTTTTGGAAATTAATTAATTTCTCTAGTGGTAATTTAATTTAGGGACCAAATTACATCCAAACTCACCCAAATTTTGGTGAGTGGTGCTTGGGGTCATTATAAAGCTCTGTTTAAAATTTCATCTCATTTGTAGGTGGTTTGAATTGAAATCATGCAAAGCCTAGCCTTGCCTTAAAAAGGGTATTTTGTTCAAAAGTGCACTTTGAATTTTGGGTAGCCAAATCACCTTAACAAAGGTTGAAATTGGGGCCACTGACTTTGCATGGCTTTTATCACCTCCCCATGGAAGATGGGGTAGATTGGAATAGTTTTGCCCTAAGACCTAAGAATAAACCCTAAGGAAGGGCTTTTGTGCCTTGTGAAGAGCATGAGGTCAAAAGACCTTGAATGAACTTGACATTTGGTAGGAAAGGTGCTATGGTAGTTAAAGCCCTCTGGTAAAAATATTAGGGGATTTGAGAAAGGGTAGGCCCCACAAAACCCTAACCCTAGTTTAGGGCACAAACTTTGTAGTGCTAGAATAGGTTAGTAAAACTCCTTGAACAATAATGAAATTTGGGTAGTGTGATTATAAGGATATATTGAACCTCTGGTAATTTAATTGAGAATTTTGGGACATTAATTTTAGTTCTTCCTTTATAAATGCTTGAGTTAGCCCTACCAATTTATCTAGATATTATGATCCCACTGCCCATTGGAAGTTCATGAAAATTTGGCAGAGGGAATTTCAGGCATTATTTCTTATGTATGAATTTTATTAGAATTTTTGAATACATATTTACAGTACCTACTTCACAAGCTCATTAATTTGGAAAATAGTTCAATAATTTGTTTAGAGCTCATTGCTTGCTAATAATTTATGAAACTTGACTCAGAGCTTTTATATATCATTACAATCATCCTTGAAGTTTCTCAGAATTTTTAGAAATGTTGTTGCTGCACTTGCCTCTTTAAATTGATAAAAATAGTTTATATTCAAAATTAGAATTAGAGGCTAAACCTTGCTGAAACATTAGGAGACTTTTGGATTTTATGTTAAATAGTCATATTAAATGTATCATAAATTTTGTGGAGCATTTGTTTGTTGGAAATTGGTACTTCATGTTCAAACTTTGGGTTTTGGATTACTAGAATAATTAAATATATTATCAGATAAATTAGGAAAATTATGAAATTCTGTATTTAGGCTAAAAAGCTCATGGTAGACCCCCAATAATTATTATAGAGTTATCAGATGATTATTTTGAGTACCTTCCCTTTTGCACTCCATATAGCTTATGTTTGTCTGCATTTAGTAAAACTGCAGATGTTATGTTGAAATATGAATTTGGGCACATGAGTTGGGGTTAGATGTTTGCTGGTTTGGATAAATAAGAATGAATTCATCATTGGAAGTTAGGATGAGTAGAGTGTTGGATTGGCTAGCGTCAGGTAGTGCTCGGAATCAACGAAAGATCGTCTTTCCCGAGGGGAGGAAGTATCAATTACTATAGGGTTAGATCCAGTACAATAAGAAAGAGTTTGGGAAATTTGATAACAACCAATTATAGTAAGTGCCTTACGAAAGGGATCTTTGGTCGTAATTCCATCATAGTTCCTAGTGCCTTCGAGAGCCCTTCACGGGGTATACCTTGGGAAGTCCTAGGCTAACCTAAGCTGTGGTAAAACTAAATTGCAAGAGTAACTAGTGTAACTAGGGGTTCACTCTCACTCACCTCGATGTCTCGGAATGTTAGGTTGGGTCAGTCGGGCATAGGCTCGGTGGATTTGGTGATGGGCAGGTTGGACCGGCAAGCTTTGACTCGGTTGTTGTTTGTGATGGACAGGTTGGCCCGACGAGCTTTGGCTCGGCTGTCGTTTGTGACAGACAGGTTGGTCTGGGGAGCTTAGGCTCGGTGGTGATACATTAAGGTTGCATGTGCATAAAGTATAAGGTGGTGGGTCTTCGTTATTGGAGAGTCGAAGCACCGACGCCAATACGTTGACTAGACTAGTGTGGTTTAGCACTTGGCCAAATAAAGTCCGAAGCGCCAGCCAGCAAGAGTACGCAGGAGCTCCGCTTAGTGAACCAACATTGAGGCGTACGATAGGTCTGACTGGTAGTGCAATTACCGGCTTAGAGGTCGGTGAGGCCCAACCCACCGCTTCCGTTTGCCACTACGGAGGTATCCTGGGAGGTTCAGCTCCAGAAAGGGGGAACTAAAGGCCTGTGTACACAGAGTCGAGTGGGTGAGTTGCACTTGCATGTTCACATCATGGCATAATTGTATTTCATGGCATAATCATTACATATAACTCGACACCTATTGTATAAGTTGTATGGGACGCTTATACAATAGGCCCTGCAAAACGACCCCTTGGTTTATAAGCTCGTGTGAGCTTGCTTATAAGTTAAGGTTTATTTCAGTAAATATAAATGTAGGATTGCTACAAAACCGACACCCTATCGTATAAATTCGTATGAGACTTTTTATACGATAGGAGCCTGGCAAAAGATCCTTTGGCTTATGTATTTTCACATAAGTTAAGGTTACTTTTCTTGTTCAGTCATTTTACCTTCATTCTATCATGTATACTATAGAGCTGCTAGTTTAGTTTCGTTGTCATCTACTTATTTGTTATTCTCCACCTTCATGTACTCACCTTTCCTCCTCCCCGCTTGGTGCCTAGGATCCATGGGGGAAGGGGCGGGGGATGATAGGGCTTAGTCTTTTAGACTAACGGTTTTCGAAGCACATCATTTTAGGGGACTGTGGAGCCCAGCATGGAGGAGGAGCCCTGGAGGTCGGCACGCTTGGAGATGGGGCAATCTAGTACCGGAGTTCAGACGGCAGGGACTGTGAGTCCTGTTCGCTACTAGTTATTTTATAATATTGCTTCCGCGATGAGAGATATGTAGTGAGGATTTGATATACTGGGCATGAGCCCAAGATTTTAGTATTTTGTTATATCTATGGACACTCCCTTCGTGGAGATTATAATTATATATGTGATTTTCTGTGGACTTGCCTTTTATTATTTTGCTACAGTTGTGATCGATTTGGCCGGCTAGATCGGCGTTTTGTAGTGATGACCTTCCCGGGCACGAAGGTGTCACCGCAAAGCGGCGGTTCTGGGCCTAAGACCCCGTTGTTTTCAAAGGGGGGGGGGGGTTCTTACAAGTGGTATCAGAGCAGACCTCGATCGAAAAGTAGCAGTCCATAACCCCTGGGTCACCCTCGCGCGAGTTAATTTTGGTGAAAAACTAAGCAGCGGAAGCAGTGGTGTGCCCATATCGGGAATCACATGTAAATTGTCCACTGTTAATTAGGTTTTGAGTCGATTACTTACCATTGGCTTTTGTTACGCAGCCCCCAGCACAGCCTACACCATAGGGCGTAGTCCAGCAGACTCTGAATGTTGCACCACCTTCCCCGGTCCCCACTTCATTCCTACAGTCATAGATGGGGCAGACTCTGACAGCTATCCTGGAGGCCTTTAGGGCACAATAGGTTCCGGATCCGCAGCCAAACCCGGGGGCCAACTGGCTGAGTATTTTCCGAGGACTTTCTCCCCCATCCTACTTGGGGACAGAGTCGGCCGTTCGGACGGAGGAGTGGCTGAACATCATGTATGAGATGCTGACTGGGATCCGGTGCCTGCAGGAGGTGCGAGTTCCCTTGGTCGTCTCTTGCTTGGAGTCCCATGCTAAGAGATGGCGGAAGACTTCGCTAGACACGATGTTTGCTGACAAAGAGATTGCTAAGATAACTTGGGGGGAACTCAGGGCCGCACTATTGGAGCATTTTGTTCCGCAGTAAGCCAGAGATGAGCTGGAGGATAGATTTTTATAGTTGAGATAGGGTAGCACGACAGTGGTGGAGTATCATCGGGAGTTCAACCACCTAGCCCAGTTTGTGGATTCTTATCAGTTGGATGAGTCAGGTTACACTAAGAGGTTCTATAAGGGACCGCGAGAGGATCTGAGGGAGGCTCTGTTGTTCATGTCCGATGGGACTATTCCTCGGATATTGGAGATGGTGAAAAGGATCGAGGCAGATTAGCATACTACCCGAGGCCGGAAGCAGCCAACTGAGGATCAGTGTTGGGGAGCCAGAAACGATCAGTGATGGGGCCGCATCACAGATCGGAGAAGAGCAGAAGATCAGCCTCGTCAGGAGGTGAGACAGGAGTAGAGGGAACTAGTAGTGGTGGCCCCTCAGCCACCCAAGATGCGGGAGGTACAGAGACCTGGGGGTATGATATATCCCCCACCATATGCTTCAACTGTCATCAGGTGGTGCATATCCGGAGGAACTGCTCCATTAGGGGGGCACAACCACCAGCACCACCGGCTGCCCCGCCAGCTCAGTATTTTGGAGGCCGAGGACGTGGCCAAGGTCGTAGATACCAGGGCAGAAACTGCAGGCAGGA
The DNA here is from genome assembly GCA_039583875.1 of Platanthera guangdongensis. Lineage (NCBI taxonomy): Eukaryota > Viridiplantae > Streptophyta > Magnoliopsida > Asparagales > Orchidaceae > Platanthera > Platanthera guangdongensis. The sequence goes on along the minus strand of CM077153.1, from coordinate 123,609,941 downwards.
GAGGGAGAAGTTTATGCACTGGATCAGACTCAGCAACGGAATCCGGAGCAAGTGATCACAGGTATGCCGGTTAACTTCAAGTTTTCTCTTTCCTAGATAATTAGAGTTATGGATATAGAACTGATAAACGAGCAAAGAAAATCACAACTAGATTTCTAAGACTTTAGACTACCCCAGGCATACTCATCATCAGCGGCAAGCCTGCCTATACACCATTCGATATGGGTGCTTCACACTCGTTCATGTTGGAAGCCTTCGTGGAAGGGCTGGAAGGTGTGGAGCGATTCACAGGCCTGATGATGTGGATACAGCTACCAGACAGATCAGGGTTATTCACCACTGTCGGCTGCAACATGGAGGCAGAGATCGGAGGGAAGGCATTTGAAGCACCAACGATCCTAAAGATGCCAGTCTTTGACTTGATCCTGGGCATGACATGGTTGCATTGGAACAATGCTCAGATCGATTTCCTATCAAGAGGGTCATCGTGAGGCATGGGGATTCCAACATTGTCATCGAAGGTATTAGGCCTATTCCCCCTCTCTTGCTTTTATCTGTACAGGCCGTCAAGGCCCACTTACAGGGGGAGGAAGTTTATGAAGTGTTGTTTGAAATGGCTGAGGCCAAGAGTTCCATCTCGGATATCCCGGTAGTACGAGATTTTGCTGACGTATTTCCAGAGAAGCTACCAGGACTACCCCCTGCAACGAGAGCAGGATTTTCGAATACAACTGGTGTCGGGGGCTAAGCCGACATCTAGAGCCCCTTACTGGATGGCCCCGAAGGAGTTGACAGAGTTTCGAAGCCAGCTGTATGAGCTAGTGGTGGCCGGATTTGTCCGGCCAAGCTCTTCACCATGGGGAGCCCCGGTGTTATTCGTCAAGAAGAAGGACGAGTCACTTAGATTATGTATCGATTACCGAGTACTGAACCGATTGACAGTCTGGAATACCTATCCATTACCAAGGATAGATGAACTGTTCGATCAGCTGGAGGGGGCATATTTCTTTTCAAAATTGGATTTGAGGTCGGGATAATATCAGCTGCGGATCCAGGAGGACATACCGAAGACTTCCTTCAGTAGCATATATGGGCTGTTCGAGTTTACCGTGATGCCCTTCGGACTCACAAATGCACCGTCGGCGTTCACGAGCCTCATAAATTGGGTGTTCGAGGCATATTTGGATGTGTTCGTCATTGTGTTTATTGACGACATCCTCATCTACTCGGGGACATAGGAGGAGCACACATAACATCTAACGCTGTCCCTGGAAAGACTGCGGGAGCACCAACTTTACGCGAAGTTCAGCAGATGCAAGTGTGCGAACAGAAAAAACAGACCAGAAAAATGGAGTAATGTAAACTTTATTATCCAAAAAAGGTATCAATTACAATGGTATATCCTCCCTTTTATAGAATGGAGGAGTTGAGAGAGATTACAATTAAGCAATGTGGGACTAAAAATTTACAAGTATATGTGGCTTTACAAAAAGACAAACTGGATAGGTCGTGCGGTTAGACAATCCGGCTAACCACCCGACAACAATAGGAGGAGAGAATAAGCGCCACAGAGTACAAGCCGCCATAGTAGACCGCTAGACCACCCGGTCTCCAAGCCGTATGAGACAGGCCTCCAGACCGCTGGAACACCAAACAACAACAACCCGGCAGACAGACCGGCTAGATAAACCGCCAGATCGCCCGGTCTCCGAATAGCAACAAACTGCCCAGCCTCCATACTTCAACACTCTCCCTCAAGCTGGAGAATAAATATCAATCATGCCTAGCTTATCGCAAATGTGGGAAAATGAAGCTGACACCGGCTTGGTGAAGACGTACGCCAACTCTTTGTCGGAAGTGACGAATGAAGTACAAATTTGTTTCTTCAAGATCTCTTCCCGAATAAAATGACAGTCGACTTCTATGTGTTTTGTTCTCTCATGAAAGACCGGATTTTTGGAGATGTATATCGCGGCCATGATGTCATAGAACAAAAGAAGAGGATAGTTGTAGACCTCTCATAAGTCAAGCATGAGAGCCCGTAACCATTTCAACTCACACATGGTCGATGCCATACTGCGATATTCCGCTTCTGCACTAGACCTAGAGACCACAGACTGTTTCTTTCTCTTCCAACTCACAAGATTGCCTCCAACAAATGTGCAGAAACCTGATGTTGACTTGCACTCACCTTTGTCGTTAGCATAGCTCGAATCTGAGTACACTTCAACCCTTAAGTGACCATTTTTCTGAAAAAGGAGTCCTTTCCCAGGTGCTGCTTTAATATACTCCAATATCCTCAGGGCAGATTGTAGATGACACTCCCTAGGAGCTTGCATGAACTGGCTCACCTTGCCAATAGCTTAAGAGATGTCGGGTCTGGTTACTGTGAGATAATGGAGTTTGCCAACCAGACGCCGATACCTCGTAAGATCGGATAGAAGAGGAGAGTCATCTGTCCAAATTTTCTCTTCTCAAGCAGCTGTGGGACAACAGGCAGGTTTAGCACCAGTCAATCCTGCCTCCTTTAAAAGATCAAGAGCATACTTCCGTTGGGAAAGGACCATGGAGTTGGGCTTCCTAGAGATTTCAATCCCCAGAAAGTATTTTGGGGAGCCCATATCCTTTGTGACCAGGTGTTGACAGAGGTGTTTTTTTGTCATAGTTACCCCATCCTGGTCATCGCCAGTAAGATGAATATCATCAACATAAACCGCAAGTACTACCAGAGCAGAGGCGGTTTTCCGAACGAATAAGGAGTGATCAGCTGATCTTCTTGCAAAACAAATGGCCGCAACAATGCCACTAAACTTGTCAAACCAGGCATGAGGGCTCTGCTTGAGGCCATAGATAGCCTTCTTTAGCCAGCATACGTATGTCTTCCCCTGAGCAACATACCCCGGAGGATGCTCCATGTAAACATCTTCCTATAGATTACTGTAGAGAAAAGCATTCTTAACATCCAGTTGCGAAATGGACCAATCCCTGTTGACAGCGACAGAGAGAAGGACCCGAATGGTGCTGAGATGAGAAACGGGAGAGAAGGTGTCGAAGTAATCAACACTATAGGTCTGAGTGAAGCCTTTGGCCACCAGGGGGCCTTGTAGCAATCCACGCTGCCATCGGGATGTAATTTGACAACAAAGACCCAGCGGAAACCAACGACATCTATGCCAAAGGGAGGAGGACAGAGGGTCCATGTACCCCTTTCAGTGAGAGTAGAAATCTCCTCATCCATGACAGCCTTCCAATGAGGAATAGTAACGGCCTCCTGGTATGAACGGGGTGTGGCAGTGGCCGAGATAGCCAGTGCAAAAGCTCTGCGAGAAGAGGTCAGACGATCATAGGAAAAAACAGCAGCAAGCGGGTGTTAGGTACATGCCCGAACCCCTTTACGAAGAGCAATGGGGAGATCCAGGTCAGCTGGTTCCTTATTATCCGGAGCATTCATGGTGGAGAAAGCTGTCCTGGGAGTAGAGAGAGACGGCAGCGGAGAGGCGGGAGATAGCGCGGGAGGTGGACATGGCGGAGGAGATGGTGGAGGTGTCGTAATGTTAGTAGGTGTAGAGGGAAAGGATGGGTTGATATGAGGAGTAGGATCATTAGGAGGAGAGGAGGACACAAGAGAGAAGTAAGAGGCATTTTCAAAGAAGGTGACATCCGCAGAGACGAACTGCTTGCGGGTAACAGGGTCAAAGCAACAATAACCTTTCTGAGTGGTAGAGTAACCCAAAAAGTTACATTTAGTGGCCCGTGGTGAGAGTTTGTCACAGGTGGCAGCGGGAGAGTGCACAAAGGCGGTGCACCCAAAGATGCGCAGAGTAAGAGGAAACAGATTCTGGTTCGGATAAAGATTGGAGAACGGGGTGGCACCGTTGAGAACTGTGGAGGGAATGCGATTGATGAGATAGCAGGAGAGGAGGATAGCATAGCCCCAGTAGGAGCGAGGAACGTACATGTGGGTCAGCAGGGTGCGAGCGACATCAAGGAGGTGACGGTTTTTGCGTTCCGCCGCCCCATTTTGCTGTGAGGTGTAGACATAGCTAGTTTGATGAATACCACCATGTTGCATATAGAAAGAGGAGAAATCATGGCTAAGATATTCCTTAGTATTGTCAGAACGAAAGAGTTTAATGGAGGTATCAAACTGGGTCTTAATCATGTAATAAAATGATGTCCAGACAGAGAAGGGTTCAGAGCGATCTTTTAAAAGATATACCCACGTACACCTAGAGAAGTTATTAATAAATGTGTCAAAATATGAACTACCCCAACCGATGGTGAGGGTAGGAGCAGGCCCCCATACATCAGAGTGAATGAGATCGAATGGACTGGAAGAGCCACGACTTTGTGTTGGTGGGAAGGAGGAGCGGTGATGCTTGCCAAGCTAACATGCATCACAGTTGAGAGGTGGATGAAGTGGAGGGAGGTGGGGTAGAAGCTGCCGAAGAAGCCGGGCAGGAGCATGACCAAGGCGAAGATGCCATTGGAGAAGATCTGTAGAGGAGGAGGAGAAGGTGAATAGAGCAGAAATGTTGTCGAGGAAGTAGAGGCCGCCGCTCTCAGTCGCAGTAGCAATTGTCCGTTGGGAGTCCAAATTATGAAAAGAACAAGAAGTAGGAGTGAATGTGACGGAACACCGTAATTGCTTGCATAGAGAAGTAACTGATAATAAATTGCAAGGGAACTTGGACACATAGAGGGTATCAGCCAGGCGAAGAGACGGAGTGACTTGAAGCACTCCCGTCCCATTGACCGGAGAGGAAGAGCCATCTGCAACAAAGACTGTGGGAAACCGATCATGTGTTTCTAGAAGAGAAAAACATTGAGGATTGCCTGTCATATGATTTGTAGCACCAGTGTCGATCAACCATTTGTTATGAGTAACAACGTGGGCACTACCGAGGCGGATTGTGTGGAGGCCATAAAAGATGTGACCACCGAGGTGGATAGTGTGGAGGCCATAGAAGAAAAACCGAGCGAGCAACATGGAGACCGTGCTAGAACCGCAGGAAGCGAAGAGAAAGAAGGTGCGGCGACAAGGGTAGAAAGACCAAGCCGGGCTACCAGCAAGCAGGCGTGCGGCTAGGATGGCCGCAACAAGAAGAGAGCAAAGCAGAGGGAAAGAAGTCGCACGGCTAGATCTTAAACCACGCGAACAGGAGAGAGAGAAGACCGGGCGAACTGGGAGGAGTTCACTAGAAAGTCAAACAGGCCGTGCGAATAGAAAAGAAACCGCACAAAAAGAGACTAGTCACGCAAATAAAGGAAGAGCGCGAGTGGAGAAGTGGTAGTAGCGGTTAGAAAGAAAGGGCAGAAAGGACGCCCGCACAAGGGAGGAAGAAATCGCGAAAACACGGCGCGACAAGGGAAGAGAAGAGCGTGAGAATAAGTCGCGAGAAGGGGAAGAAGCTGCGCGGATAAGTCGTGCGGACAAAGAGGCCTCAAAAATTAGAAGGAAAAGATCGAGGGCTCTGATACCATGTGCGAACAGAAAAAAACAGACCGGAAAAATTTAGTAATGTAAACTTTATTATCCAAAAAAGGTATCAATTACAATGGTATAGCCTCCCTTTTATATAATGGAGGAGATGAGAGAGATTACAATTAAGCAATGTGGGACTAAAAATTTACAAGTATATGTGGCTTTACAAAAAGACAAACCGGACAGGTCGTGCGGTTAGACAAGCCGGCTAACCGCCCGACAACAACAGGAGGAGAGAATAAGCGTCACAGAGAACAAGCCCTCCACAGGAGACCGCTAGACCGCCCGGTCTTCAAGCCGTCTGAGACAAGCCGCCAGACCTCTGGAACACCAAATAGCAACAGCCCAGTTAGATAAACTGCCAGACCGCCCGGTCTTCGAATAACAACAAACTGCCCGACCTCCATACTTCAACAACCAGTTCTAGTTGAGGGAGGTGGCTTTCCTAGGCCATATCATCAGTGGTGTTGGGTTGGTAGTGGACCCGGCCAAGATTCAGGCAGTTCGGGATTGGCCGCAACTGAAGTCGGCCTCAGATGTGCGGAGTTTTCTAGGACTTGCCGGTTACTACTGGAAGTTCGTGGAGGGATTTTCTCATATTGCCCTTCCACTCACATCCCTGACGAGGAAGGATGTGCCCTTTATCTGGACCCCGTAGTGTGAGGTGGCTTTTCAGGAGCTGACAGATCGACTTACCTCGGCTCCTATACTTGCCCTCCCTTCGGGGAAAGAAGGATTCTAGGTCTACACCAACGCTTCCTACCAGGGTATGGGTGCGCTACTGATACAGAATGGTCATGTGATAGCCTACGCTTCTCGGCAACTGAAGAAGCATGAGCAGAACTACCCAGTTCATGACTTAGAGATGGGAGCGATCATATTTGCTCTGAAAGTCTAGTGACACTATCTATACGGTGTCCACTACGACATTTACTCCGATCATAAGAACTTGAGGTATGTGGACACGCAGAAGGAGCTGAACATCAGGCAGAGACGATGGGTGGAGTTTCTAGAAGATTACCAGTACGAGATGCACTACCATCCAGGGAAGGCGAATGTGGTGGCAGATGCGCTGAGCCAAAAGGACACAAACTCTGGAGCAGGTATGTAGTTGAAGGCCTTGGAGTTAGTTCAGATGTTAGAAAAGATGCAGATATCCTTGGTGTCCTAGGATCACCTTGAGCTGTACCGGGAGTACCTAGCATCATTGGTTGCCCCAAATGACATTCGAGACCGAGTCAGAGATGGGCAGAGGCAGGATACCCAGCAAGAGCCGATATTCCGGGCCTTAGAAGCAGGCACAGCTGGAGATTACTCGCTGAGGGATGGTCTAGTGTGTTTTAGAGGACGAATTTACATACTAATGGGAGGCCAGGTCCGGGAAGATATCATGACGGAGGCTCATTGCAGTCGGTATTCAGTACACCCGGGAATTACGAAGATAACTGCGGACCTGAAGAAGACCATGTACTGGCCAGGCATGAAGATGGATATCACCTACTTCGTGACCCATTGCGAGGCATGTCAGCTGGTGAAGGTAGAATGCAGAAACCCCGCAATATTGCTGCAGCCACTCCCAGTGCCGGAGTGGAAGTTCAATGATATCGCGATGGACTTCATACACAGGCTTCCCCGATCGCGGACAGGAAACGATTCGATCTGGGTGATCGTCGATTGATTGATATTTTCGCATCAAGTCCGAAAACTTAATGCGGTTAAAACTCCAAAAAGATTTACGAAGCGTGGCGCCCCGGGCGGTTTGATTTAAGTAGAAAAGCGGATTTGGTTTTTATTTAGAAAACGGGGCGCGCGTATTTATTTATTTGGATATAAAACAGATGTGATCGAGTTTTAACGAAAGGTGGCAAGCGCACCTATCGTGAGTAGTACAGGATATTCTGGTTGGAATATCGAGGTCGTATTGTTCTTGGGGTCGGTTCGATTATTTCTACTCTTCCTTGGAGGGGACTATTATTTTACCGATAATTACTTATCGGGGATATATATATATATATATATATATATATATATATATATATATATATATATATATATATATATATATATATATAATAAAAAGGGAAATAAAAATGCAAGCATAAAAAAGGGTGGAGCCGATGAAGAGCTTAGCTCGATGACACCGAAAAAACAATTGAACTAAAATAGACATTTAATTAAAAGAGCTCCTAAATTTCTAATTAATTAAGGCGGAGACTTGGCCGTGGAGGTTCCACTAGAATGAGCTCACTTATCTCTAGGACTATCGCTCACCTGAACGCTAAGACTATTCGACCGAACGTTAGTCCGACGAAGGATTCCTCTTAACGCCCGCATTACGCTAAGAACCCCGCTATTGGGTGGGGAACCCAATCCGGTAGAGTTGGCGTGCCTCCTCTCTCGAGGGTTAGTGCAGAACTCTCTTTGCCAAGGGGTGATCGGTCCATATGCACGGCCTCTCGGCTAGCTAGTATATGGACTACGAAAATAGGGCACACACATCGATTATGTGGTCCTACGCATCGTAAACCCCGGGCAAACCTTAAGTACTTTTAATTAATTAGAAAATAAGGACCTTTAATTATTTAAAGCAATTTTATCTATCCCAATGCTCTTCGATACCGAGGGCTAAGAACGGTTAGCCACTCATCGGAATGGGGACGGCTTGTGAGGAAAGCAATAAAGAAAGCGATAAATGAAAGCGATAAAGAAAGCAGTAAAGGAAAGCTGTAAAGGAAAGCAGAAAATTGCAAGTCCTACTCAAACGAGTAGGACTGAAGAAAGCTGTAAATTGCGAGTCCCGGCACAAATGCATGGGCGGGAGAAAGAAAGCGGTAAAACGCACACACGCAAGTCCTACTCAAATGAGTAGGAGAAAATAAATGCGGGTCCTACTCAACCGAGTAGGACAAAATAAATGCAACGCACGCACACACTCTCTCGACATAAAGTAAACACACTCACTCTACAGGAAAGTAAAACACACGCACACGACAGAAAATTAAACACACGCACACACTCGACAGAATGAAATAAAAGCAATGCGCCATTTAACTCTTAACGAGTAGGCGGAAATAGATCCACAAGTACAAAAAATGTAAAAAACTAAGTTATCTAAAAATGAAAACAACAGCATTTCTACAGCTAGAATGCGGTAGAAATGAATAAAAAATGAAAATAACAATTAACCGGGCAAAATGGTTTGCAAATAAATGCAAAATGAAAATGCCCGAAAAATTAAAACGAATACATTTCTACCGCTAGAATGCGGTAGAAATGCGTAAAAAGAAGTCGAAAAAATTGAACGGACAAAAGTTTTAAATGAAAATCAAAGTGCATGAAAAATTAAAACAACTAAATTTCCATTCTTATGATTTTATAAAAATGCTAGAAAAGTGATAATAAAGTTAAAAGGAGTAAAACGTTTTACGGATAAAAATGAACAAAACTAGCGAAAAAGATAAAAAAAACACTTTTAAAACGTTTTTATAAACTCATAAGGATGGACATGATATGAACGGAAAAGCTAAACTATGAAAATTATGAAGATTATGAAAGCAATAAAACTAAGTTAAACTCATACACACACACACACCCTTAGAAAAGAACGAAAAACAAAGTTAAAAACAAAAGCAAATAAGATTGCATAAGGTGTGTTACTTAGATTCATTCCCAAACCATATGAAGAGGAAAAAACATTTTATTAAGTAAAAACACGGGTTACAGAGGAACGAAAATAAAAACTAAGGAGAGGGGGAGAAAATCCCTTACATAGCATGGGAATCACGGATGCAACCCACAAAACACATAAAAAGTGGCTCAAAAATGTGAACCCTTGGCCCTTACAGAAATGGGCAATTTATAGGCAAAAAATTCTATGTACACGCCCTCCGACACGGGCGTGTAGGGGGGGCGTGTCACTACCATTCATGATGGCGGCCGGCGATTTGACAGGAAAGTTGACTTCGGGCTGAGTTCGAGGATGTCATGCCCCCGGTCACGGGCGTGACGCTGGGCCTGTCGGGGAGGTAGAACCGGGCGCGGGTTACGTCAAAAAGTCTTCAGCAGCATCGTGTCGGCCAGGTGGAGAAGTCACGCCCCAGGTCACGGGCGTGACTCTGGGCGTATCGGTTGGTGTCGACACTCGACAAACGTCGAGCGGAAAGTGTCGAGCTTGAAATCGTCGAGCTAAGCTTGAGTCACGCCCTAGGTCACGGGCGTGACGGTTGAACTGAATTCGTCGAGTGGAATGAACACGGGCTTGTGTCACGCCCCGTGTCGGGTGACACGGGCGTGACCCAGGGCTTGTCAAACTTTTCTCTTCAAAATCATCCGATTCTACGGGAAATGCAATGTCACGGCCCGGTCACGGGCGTGACCAAAATGACACGGGTGTGTACTATCCAATTTTGGCAGATTTTGGAATTTTTCTACAAAATAAAAGAAAACAAGTTAGTAGTAAATTTACATGAAGGAGAGTATTTTATTGAACAAAAATAAGTAAAAACGACGAAAATAAATAAAAACGACTAAATTAATGTGCACAAAAATACGTAAATTTACAATTCATCAAATACCCCCATACTTAAGCTTTTGCTATTCCAGAGCAAAAGTTTGAGGTGAATTTATAAGGAATAGAAAAAACTCTAAGTTTAGCTACCACTTAATCAATTATAAGAGAGATCGAAATAAATATACGGGGTGTAAGAGTTAAGTCCTAAAATTATGTAGATGATTTAAATAGCATAAAAGTTTTGGCCAAAAGACTTCTTGATGTAATCAAATAGAAGGCAATATTTGTAATGGTTAGATTAAAGAAAATAGTTTGGAATTATATGAACTCTAGCTTATAAGAGTGTTACTGGAAATAATACAATTTACTAATTATGCTCTCAAATCAATTTTTGAATTAATTCTAGAATCGTGTAATTGACTATAAGGGGGGTAGTGGGTTTATGAAAAGGGTTTTGATTTTGAGGTGAGGTAATTTTTTCTCGAACCTCCATTTTTTTTGGATTATTAGGAAAATGAAATCTTATTTTCCTAATATCATAATTGTATTTCATCTTCATAAAAATAAAATTGACCTAATGTATATATGTAGGAGTAATGAATTTTATCCTCTTACTCCATAACATATAATCTTTTTAAATTATTGGGTGCCTATGTTTTCGGAATGAAATCTTATTCCCATTGACATAGGATCTTTTAGGGATAAAAAATTTTCATGCCAAGTAGGTCATGAAAGGTAAGGGGAGAACAGAAAGCTAGATTTTTAATCCTAAAATTTTTTGAGAGCAACCTTAATAATTTGTACGTTCTAATTTTTCAGAAAGCTAAAAGTAAGTATAATTGAATTCTATAGTCATTATTTCCTAACATAATACACGTGCTCCTATCAATGAAAAATTAGAAGTAGTGCATAAAACGAGTTCGCTATTTTTAACAAAGCATAGTAAATTCTTTAAAACTTAACCCTCGCTATTTAAATTTTTCACTCAATAATTGATAAACGAATAACAAACAGTGAATCAATAAAATTCGCATATAAATAAACTCAAAACGAAATTTTTGGATAGCCGGAAAGTTAAGAATGAAATATTTGATTTATTTGTTTCAAAATATTTTTTTTTATTTTTATAGTTTTATCATCATTTTTTTTTCATTTATTATCTCTTTTTTTGTATTTTTGTTTTGTTTTACTCAAAATGTTTTTTGAATTTTTTGAACTGTTATCTTTTTTTAATAGTTTTTAAGAAAATTTTCATTCTATGTACAAAAACATGGAGGAAAAAGAGAGGTTTTTACAAGAATGAGGAAGGGGGAGAGAGAAAAGAGTATTTACAAAAAGAATATATACAAAAAGAATATTTACAAAGTGAAACAAAATATATTTTTTTGTTTTATACTTTTTTGTGAGTTTTTGGAAAAAAGAAAGAAAAAGAAAATGAAATTTTTTTTGGGATTTTTCATTTTAAGTTTTTCATTTTAAGATTTTTTTTGTTTTTGAATTTTTTTGTTTTGTTGTTATATGTATTTTTTGTATTTTTGAAATGCAGAAAAATTGAAGTGCAGAAAGTAAAACACGAAAATACCCCCATACTTAAGTCCAACATTGTCTTCAATATTGTAACGTAAGTATGCGGAACAAGAGGAAAGACAATATATACAAAGAAAATAAAGAGAGGGGGGGTATAAGCTTCCCTGAAACGCGTAGGGGGAAGTTCAATCAGAAACCCTGCGTTTATTAGAAAAAGCAGCAAAAATGATAAGGAAAGAGCGAAAAAGATAAGAGAGGGGTGCCTCCCAGGAGCTCTTTATTTATAGTCGTGTAGCTTGACTATTTTGGCGGAGTTATAGATCGAGAAGGGTTATGGTTTCGTAATGCTCGATCACTGGGTCGCCCGCTATGTATAACTTAAGCCGATGACCAAACGAACCTCTTTCCGGGTGGGAGACGAGTACGGTCCCATATGGAAGACTTCTTCAACTAAGAAGGGACCGGACCATCTAGATTTTAGTTTACCCGGAAAAAGTTTAAGGCGTGAATTATAAAGAAGGACAAGATTGCCCGGAAAAAATATTTTTGGGGACTTTAAATTTCGATCGTGATATAACTTAGAACGCTCCTTATAGAATTTATTGCTCTCGTAAGCGTTCGCACGCCATTCATCGAGCTCGTTTAGTTGCAGTTTTCTATTCTGAGCGGCTAAGTTGGAGTCGAGGTTTAAGAGTTTTAAAGCCCAAATAGCGTGATGCTCGAGTTCTACGGGTAAATGGCACGCTTTGCCGTAGACTAACCAGAACGGCGTACAACCAATTGCGGTTTTGTATGCCGTCTGATACGCCCACAACGCATCGTCGAGTTTAACAGACCAATCTTTCCTATTTAGTGAAACAGTTTTTTTCTAAAATTCGCTTAATCTCTCGATTTACTACCTCTACTTGGCCACTGGTTTGCGGGTGGTAGGGGGTGGCAAGCTTGTGCGTGACTCCATATTTAGCTAACGTCTTAGCCATAAGAGCGTTACAGAAATGCGTTCCCCTATCACTAACAATTGCGCGAGGCGTGCCGAAGCGAGAAAATAGTTTTTTAAGAAATGTAACGACGACTCGCGCATCGTTGGTGGGGAGAGCTTGCGCTTCCGCCCACCTTGATACATAGTCGACCGCCACTAAAATATACATATTTTTGAAAGACGGAGGTAGGGGGCCAACAAAATCTATGTCCCACAAATCGAAGACTTCGCACTCTAAAAACATGTTTTGGGGCATCTCGTCGCGACGAGAGATGTTACCCGACCGCTGACAGCTATCGCATGCGCGCACAAAATTATGCGCGTCTTTGAAGAGAGTGGGCCAAAAGTAGCCCGCCTCTAGCGACTTCCGAGCAGTCTGGTTGGCTTGATAATGCCCAACGGCTGGACCCTCGTGGCAGTTCTTAAGAATTTGCAAGCACTCCACACCCGCAATGCATCTTCGGACCGCTTGGTCCGCGCAGATACGAAAAAGAAATGGGTCCTCCCAAAAGAAATTTTTCAAGTCAGAAAAGAATTTCTTCTTTTTATGACTTGAAAACTCTTTTGGAAGCACCCGCGCTACTAAGTAATTTGCTGTTAAAGTAGCGAACAAACGACCAAAAACAAGCCGGAGTTTTGAATAATTGAAAGTTTTATTATCCAAAAAGATATCTATTACAAAGGTATGCCCTCCCTTATATAGAATGGAGGAGAGATAAGAGAATACAAATAAGAGACGTGGGACTAAAAATTTACAGGACTAAGCGGACTATACAAAACAAACCGCACAAGCCGCGCGGTTAGACAGAAGGGCTAACCGCACGGCTACCATCAGAGAGAAAGAGAGATTGCCAGGTTAGACCGCTAGACCGCCCGGTCTCCAAGCCGGCTGAGACAAACTGCCAGACCGCGCGGTCTTCAACCCGCCAAGACAGACCGCCAGACCGCCCGGTCACCAACTTCAACACTCCCCCTCAAGCTGGAGCATATATATCGATCATGCCCAGCTTGTCACAAACATGAAGAAACGAGGCGGAAACTGGCTTGGTGAAGATGTCAGCCAGCTCTTTATCAGAAGTGACAAAGGGAGTGCAAATTTGTTCCTTTAAGATCTCTTCACGAATGAAATGACAGTCGGCCTCAATGTGCTTTGTTCTTTCATGGAAGACCGGATTTTTGGAGATGTATATGGAGGCCTTGTTATCACAGAACATAGGTAGAGGATGGTTGTAGACCTCTCCTAAATCTAGTATGAGAGCCCGCAGCCAGTTTAACTCACAAGTGTTCGACGCCATACTGCGATACTCAGCTTCTGCACTGGAGCTGGAGACAACAAACTGCTTCTTGCTCTTCCAGCTCACCAGATTTCCCCCAACAAAGGTGCAAAAACCTGAGGTTGACTTGCAATCCCCTTTGTCATCAGCATAACTTGCATCTGAGTATGCTTCAATCCTCAGATGACCATTCTTCTGAAAAAGTAATCCTTTCCCAGGCGCTACTTTGACATACTACAAGATTCGTAAGGCGGACTGTAGATGGCAATCCCTAGGTGCTTGCATGAATTGACTCACCTTGCCCACAGCATAGGAGATGTCGGGCCTGGTCACTGTGAGATATATGAGCTTACCAACCAGACGCCTGTACCGCGAACTATCTGAATGAGGAGGCGAATCATCTGTCCAGGTTTTGTCTTCTCCAGTTGCCATGGGGCATCAGGCAGGTTTTGCTCCAGTCAATCCTGCCTCTTTTAAAAGATCAAGGGCATACTTACGCTGAGAGAGAACTAAGGAGTCGGGCTTCCGAGAGATTTCGATCCCCAGAAAGTACTTTGGAGAGCCCATATCTTTCGTGATCAGATGTTGGCGAAGATGTCGCTTTGTCAGGGCTACCCCTTCCTGGTCATCGCCAGTGAGAAGAATATCATCGACGTACACAACAAGAACAACCAGCCCCGAAGGAGTTTTGCGAATAAATAGAGAGTGATCGGCAGAGCTCCGCGCAAAACCAACGGCCGCCACGATGCCGTTGAACTTGTCAAACCATGCTCGAGGGCTCTGCTTGAGGACATAAATTGCCTTCTTCAGCCGGCATACTCGTGTCTCCCCCTGAGCAACATACCCAGGAGGTTGCTCCATGTAAACGGCCTCGTGAAGATCACCATAAAGGAAGGCATTCTTGACATCCAGCTGGGAAATCGGCCAATCCCTATTTACCGCCACAGAGAGAAGGACCTGGATAGTACAGAGACGAGCCACGGGGGAGAAGGTGTCAAAGTAATCAACCCCATAGGTCTGAGTAAAGCCCTTAGCAATAAGGCGAGCCTTATAACGATCGACAGTGCCGTCAGGGACAAATTTGACCACAAAGACCCAGCGACAGCCAACAACATCAGTGCCGAAGGGAGGAGGAACAAGAGTCCAGGTACCGCTCTCAGTTAGGGTCGCCATTTTCTCATCCATGGCCATCTTCCAATGAGGAATAGTAAGGGCCTCCTGGTAGGAGGGGGGTGTGGCAGTGGCAGAGATAGCCAGTGCAAATGTCCTGTGAGAAGGGGTAAGACGATCATAGGAAACAACAGCAACAAGGGGGTGTAGGGTACACGTCCGCACCCCTTTGCGAAGAGCTATAGGAAGATCCAGGTCAGCGGGTCCCGCGACATCCGGAGCATCCGTGGTAGAGAAAGCTGGCCCGGGAGTAGAGAGCGACGACGACGGAGATGAGGGAGAGGGTGGCGGAGGAGGGAGAGAGAGAGGTGGAGGGAGAGGAGTGGATGGAGACGGTGTAGGCATGGAGATCGTAGTAGGAGGCGAGGGAACGAAGGGAACGGCAGGAGAATCAGAAGCTGTGAGAAGAGGAGAGGAGTCATCCGAGAAGTAGGAGGTATTCTCGAAGAAGGTGACGTCAGCAGAGACGAACTACTTACGAAGGACGGGATAAAAGAAACAATAGCCTTTCTGAGTGGTGGAGTACCCCAGAAAGACACATTTGGTGGAGCGAGGGGAGAGCTTATCACTGGTGGCAGAAGGGGTATGCACAAAGGCAGTGCATCCAAAGATTTGGAGAGGTAGAGGAAACGGCTCCTTGCCCGGATACAGAATGGAGAATGGGGTTTTGCCGTGGAGAACCGTGGAGGGAATGAGATTGATAAGGTAGCAGGCAAGGAGAACAACATAGCCCCAATAGGAGCGAGGAACATGCATCTGGGTCATCAAGGTGCGAGCGACATCGAGGAGGTGATGATTTTTGCTTTCGGCCACACCATTTTGTTGTGAAGTATAGACACAACTAGTTTGATGAATAATCCCATTTTGCATGCAGAATGTAGAAAAGTCATGACTGATATATTCTTTGGCATTATCAGAGCGAAAAACTTTGATAGAAACATTAAACTGAGTTTGGATCATGAGATAGAAGGATCTCCATACAGAGAATAATTCGGAGCGATCTTTTAATAGATACACCCACGTGCAGCGAGAGAAATCATCAATGAACGTGACAAAATATGAACTACCCCGACCAATGGTAAGAGTAGGAGAAGGACCCCAAATATCGGAGTGGATGAGATCAAACGGATGGGTGGAGCCACAAACGTGCTTTGGAGGGAAGGAGGAGCGGTGATGCTTGCCAAGCTGACAGGCCTCACAGTTGAGAGGAGGACTTTGTGGAGGAAGGTGAGGCAGAAGTTGACGAAGAATACGTGGAGGAGCATGACAAAGGAGGAGATGCCATTGGAGAATATCTGTGGAGGTGGTGGAGAAGGTGGAAAAAGCAGAAATGTTGTCCAGGAAGTATAGGCCGCCACTCTCAGTCCCAGTAGCAATCGTCCGTTGGGAGTCCGGATCCTGAAAAGAGCAAGAAGTAGAAGTAAATGTGACGGAACACTTTAATTGCTTGCAGAGAGAGGTAACAGATAATAAGTTGCACGGGAATTGGGGCACATATAGAGTATCCGCCAAGTGAAGAGACGGAGTGACATGAACTATCCCGGTCCCATGGACTGATGATGAAGAGCCATCAGCGAGAATAACCGGGGGCAACCGATCATGTGTTTCTAGGAGAGAAAAACACTGGAGATTGCCGGTCATATGATTTGTAGCACCGGTGTCGATCAGCCATTTTCCTTGAGTAACAACGTGGGCACTGCCAGAAGACGTGACAACCGAGGCGAACGGCTTAGAGGAGTATATGAAATCCATGAAGGGAGGAATAAAAACTGCAGCGGTCTGGGTGACAGCACACCAGCGGTAAGAAGGGCCACGACCAAGGTGCAGAGCAAGGCAAAGGGTAAGAAGAGGGAAGCACAAGCCGCGCGACTTAACAGGAGGTCGCGGCGACTAACAGGCAGGGGCGGCTAAAGGAAAAAAGGCAGAGAGGCCGCCGAAACAAGGAAGAACCCGCGCGAATAGAGAGAAAATGCAGCGGTTAGAGAAAGAGATCTGCAGCTGTCACGATGATAGATACCAGCGGCCAGAAAAACCACGACCAAGCCGCAGAAGCAAGCAGAGGGAAAGAAGTCGAGCGGCTAGAAATCAGCCCGCGCGAACAGAAGAAAGAGACACCACGCGAACAGAGAAAAGTCCGCTGGGAGGCAAACAGGTCGCAGCAAGAAGAAGAAGAAACAAAGAGGTCACACACACAAAGGGCAACGACAAGGAGAGAAGAAGCCACGCAAACAGGGCGCAAGCAGACGGAAGAAACAAGCCGCGGGGACAGGCCGCGAGAAGAAGAAGCAAGCCGCGCGGATAGATTGCGAGGTCAGAGAGGGCGCACAGAATCAGGAGGAGAAAATTGAGTCCTCTGATACCATGTTAAAGTAGCGAACAAACGACCAAAAATAAGACAGAGTTTTGAATAATTGAAAGTTTTATTATCCAAAAAGATATCTATTACAAAGGTATGCCCTCCCTTATATAGAATGGAGGAGAGATGAGAGAATACAAATAAGAGATGTGGGACTAAAAATTTACAGGACTAAGCGGACTATACAAAACAAACCGCACAAGCCGCGCGGTTAGATAGAAGGGCTAACCGCACGGCTACCATCAGAGAGAAAGAGAGATTGTCAGGTTAGACAGCTAGACCGCCCGGTCTCCAAGCTGGCTGAGACAAACCGCCAGACCACGCGGTCTTCAACCCGCCAAGACAGACTGCCAGACCACCCGGTCACCAACTTCAACATTTGCAAAATCTGCGATCCAAGGCGAAGATGACGAAGAATAATTTTGAATGGCTAGGAGGCGTTCCTCGGGGAATCTATCATTTATTTCAGATTCGACGAGCGCTTCCACACCCGGATTTTCTAAACGGGAGAGGTGGTCTGCCGCTAGATTTTCCGCTCCCCGCTTATCTCGGATCTCCAAATCAAACTCTTGTAGGAGGAGAATCCATCGAAGAAGGCGGGGCTCCGCATCATTTTTAGCTAATAAATATTTAAGCGCGGAGTGATCGGTAAAAACGATAACTTTAGATAGCGTTATATATGAGCGAAACTTATCAAAAGCAAAAACGACGGCTAAGAGTTCCTTTTCCATTGTCGTGTAATTTACTTGTGCGGAAGTGAGCGTCTTGCTAGCGTAATAAATAGGATGAAAATGTTTTTCTACGCGTTGGCCAAGAACGGCACCTAAGGCAATATCACTAGCGTCGCACATAATTTCGAACGGAAGGGACCAATTAGGGGACACTAAAATTGGTGAAGTGATAAGTTTTTGTTTTATTAAATTAAAGGCGGTCTCGCATTCGCTACTAAAGATGAAACGTGATTCCTATTCCAAGAGGTGAGTAAGCGGCTTTGTTATTTTTGAAAAATCTTGAATGAAGCGTCGATAAAAGCCCGCATGGCCTAAGAAACTCCTAATAGATTTTACGTTTGTTGGTTGCGGGAGTTTTTCTATAATTTCTATCTTGGCCTTATCCACCTCTATCCCCTTAGACGAAATCATATGGCCGAGGACAAAACGTCCTCGAACCATAAAGTTGCATTTTTCCCAATTTAAAACAAGGCTTGTGTCGTCGCACCGTTGAAGGACACGATCTAAATTATGAAGGCAATCAGGAAAAGAACGTCCGAAAATAGAGAAGTCGTCCATAAAGACTTCCATAATGTCTTCTACTAGCTCGCCAAAGATCGCTAGCATACATCTTTGGAATGTAGCCGGCGCATTGCAGAGTCCAAATGGCATTCTTCGATAGGCGAAGGTGCCAAACAAGCAAGTAAAAGTTGTTTTCTCTGGATCATCGGGGGAAATGCGGATTTGGAAAAACCCCGATAAACCCTCAAGAAAATAATAATATGGATGACCAGATAAACGCTCTAAAATCTGGTCCAGAAAAGGCAGAGGGAAATGGTCCTTGCGGGTGGCATCATTAAGTTTCCTATAATCGATGCACACTCGCCAACCCGTAACAGTACGAGTTGGGATGAGCTCGTTGTGCTCATTCGCCACTACGGTTAGACCGCCCTTCTTGGGCACGACATGCACGGGACTAACCCATGCACTATCTGAAATAGGGTAGATAATCCCCGCATCTAATAACTTAATAATTTCAGCTTTAACGACGTCTTTCATGTTTGGGTTAAGACGACGCTGCGGCTGAATCGTTTTGCGGCAATTATCGTTAAGAAATATCTTATGGGTGCAAAAGGAGGGGCTAATCCCCTTTAAGTCAGATATTGGCCACGCAATTGCATGGCGATGTTTAAATAAAACTTCCAATAAATCGGAAGTCTCCGAATCACTCAAGTCCGAAGAAATGATAACGGGAAGTGTATCACCTTTTCCCAAAAATGCGTATTTCAGCGATGCGGGTAAGGGTTTGAGGTCTAGGATGGGCGGTTCTTCTAGGGAGGTTTTAATTCCTATGTCTTTCTTACCAATTGGTTCGAAAGGCAAGTCTAAAGAAGTATCCTCATCACATTTAAAATTTTCGAGCGCATAAATATCTTCATTTAAAAACACGGACTCGAAAACGGGAGAATAACGATCTCCAAAAAAGGTATCTAAAGAATAGCAGAAATCGTCGCTCGATGACAAATTGTCCATCGAGGGATTAATAGAGAAAGTAACTTGGTCATCGCCTACTCGAAGGAGAAGACTACCATTACTAACATCTATTAGTGCGTGGGAGGTGGCGAGAAAAGGGAGACCGAGTATTATTGGTACCTCGGCGTCCTCCTCGATATCTAAGATGACGTAGTCTACCGGGAAGGTAAACTTGTCGACTCGGACAAGGACGTCCTACACAACCCCGATAGGGAACTAAACCGAGCGATCCGCTAATTGGATGCGCATATTTGTAAGACTAGGAGTACCCAAACCTAAACGTGAAAAGAGCGAGAACAGCATCAGATTAATGCTAGCCCCTAAATCAGCTAAGGCGTACTTTACTAATATATTGCCAAAAAGGCATGGGATGGAAAACCGTCACAGTTCGTTTTGTTTTGTGGGCAATTTATTAGTAAGGGCCGCCAAGCAGACATCGTTGAGAGATACATGCGAAATATCCTCTAATTTACGTTTATTAGAAAGTAATTCTTTTAAAAATTTCGCATATTTGGGCATTTGCGAGATAGCCTCGCAAAAAGGAACATTAATGTGAATTTGTTTTAATAATAAAATAAATTTTTCATATTGCGCGTCCTTACGCTCGTTATCTAACTTATGCGAATATGGAAGGGCCTTGGTTAAAATAATTTTTTATTTTAAAATCGGTAAAGGCGGCGTAATCAAAGAAAGGGGAAGAGGGGTCGGAGGTGAAATATGTGCCTGAGGGTCGGTCCGTTTTGGATCGACCACCTCCTTTCCGCTACGGAGGGTTATAGCATTGGCGTTCTCCCACGGATTGGGCGCCAAAAACTTGATTGATATTTTCGCATCAAGTCCGAAAACTTAATGCGGTTAAAACTCCAAAAAGATTTACGAAGCGCGGCCCCCCGGGCAGTTTGATTTAAGTAGAAAAGCGGATTTGGTTTTTATTTAGAAAACGGGGCGCGCGTATTTATTTATTTGGATATAAAACGGATGTGATCGAGTTTTAACGAAAGGAGGCAAGTGCACCTATCGTGAGTAGTACAGGATATTCCGGTTGGAATATCGAGGTCGTATTGTTCTCGGGGTCGGTTCGATTATTTCTACTCTTCCCTGGAGGGGACTATTATTTTACCGATAATTACTTGTCGGGGAATATATATATATATATATATATAATAAAAAAAGGGTAATAAAAATGCAAGCATAAAAAAGGGTGGAGCCGATGAAGAGCTTAGCTCGATGGCACCAAAAAAACAATTGAACTAAAATAGACATTTAATAAAAAGAGCTCCTAAATTTCTAATTAATTAAGGCGGAGACTTGGCCGTGGAGGTTCCATTAGAATGAGCTCACTTATCTCTAGGACTATCGCTCACCTGAACGCTAAGACTATTCGACCGAACGTTAGTCCGACGAAGGATTCCTCTTAACGCCCGCATTACGCTAAGAACCCCGCTATTGGGTGGGGAACCCAATCCGGTAGAGTTGGCGCGCCTCCTCTCTCGAGGGTTAGTGCGGAACTCTCTTTGCCAAGGGGTGATCGGTCTATATGCATGGCCTCTCGGCTAGCTAGTATATGGACTACGGAAATAGGACCCACACATCGATTATGTGGTCCTACGCGTCGTAAACCCCGGGCAAACCTTAAGTACTTTTAATTAATTAGAAAATAAGGACCTTTAATTATTTAAAGCAATTTTATCTGTCCCAATGCTCTTCGATACCGAGAGCTAAGAACGGTTAGCCACTCATCCGAATGGGGACGGCTTGCGAGGAAAGCAATAAAGAAAGCGATAAATGAAAGCGATAAAGAAAGCAGTAAATGAAAGTTGTAAAGGAAAGCAGAAAATTACAAGTCCTACTCAAACGAGTAGGACTGAAGAAAGCTGTAAATTGCGAGTCCCGGCGCAAATGCGTGGGCGGGAGAAAGAAAGCGGTAAAACACACACACGCAAGTCCTACTCAAATGAGTAGGAGAAAATAAATGCGGGTCCTACTCAACCGAGTAGGACAAAATAAATGCAACGCACGCACACACTCTCTCGACATAAACTAAACACACTCACTCTACATGAAAGTAAAACACACGCACACGACAAAAAATTAAATGCACGCACACACTCTACAGAATGAAATAAAAGCAATGCGCCATTTAACTCTTAACGAGTAGGCGGAAATAAATGCACAAGTACAAAAAAAAATGTAAAAAACTAAGTTATCTAAAAATGAAAACAACAGCATTTCTACCGCTAGAATGCGGTAGAAATGCATAAAAAGTGAAAATAAAAATTAATCGGGCAAAAATGTTTGCAAATAAACGCAAAATGAAAATGCCCGAAAAATTAAAACGAATACATTTCTACCGCTAAAATGCGACAGAAATGCGTAAAAAGAAGTCGAAAAAATTGAACGGACAAAAGTTTTAAATGAAAATCAAAGTGCATGAAAAATTAAAACAACTAAATTTCCATTCTTATGATTTTATAAAAATGCTAGAAAAGTGATAATAAAGTTAAAAGGAGTAAAAAGGTTTACGGATAAAAATGAACAAAACTAGCGAAAAAGATAAAAAACACTTTTAAAACGTTTTTATAAACTCATAAGGATGGACATGATACGAACGGAAAAGCTAAACTATGAAAATTATGAAGATTATGAAAGCAATAAAACTAAGTTAAACTCATACACACACACACCCTTAGAAAAGAACGAAAAACAAAGTTAAAAACAAAAGCAAATAAGATTGCATAAGGTGTGTTACTTAGATTCATTCCCAAACCATATAAAGAGGAAAAAAATATTTTATTAAGTAAAAACACGGGTTACAAAGGAACGAAAATAAAAACTAAGGAGAAGGGGAGAAAATCCCTTACATAGCAAGGGAAACACGGATGCAGCCCACAAAACACATAAAAAGTGGCTCAAAAATGTGAACCCTTGGCCCTTACAGAAATGGACAATTTATAGGCAAAAAATTCTAAGTACACGCCCTCCGACACAGGCGTGTAGGGTGGGGGGCGTGCCACTACTATTCATGATGGAGGCCGACGATTTGACAGGAAAGTTGACTTCGGGCTGAGTTCGAGGATGTCATGCCCCCGGTCACGGGCGTGACGCTGGGCATGTCGTGGAGGTAGAACCGGGCGCGGGTTGCGTCAAAAGGTCTTCGGCAGCATCTTGTCGGCCAGGTGGAGAAGTCACGCCCCAGGTCACGGGCGTGACTCTGGGCATGTCGGTTGGTGTCGACACTCGACAAACGTCGAGCGGAAAGTGTCGAGCTTGAAATCGTCGAGCTAAGCTTGAGTCACGCCCTAGTTCATGGGCGTGACGGTTGAACTGAATTCGTCGAGTGGAATGGACACGGGCTTGTGTCACGCCCCGTGTCGGGTGACACGGGCGTGACCCAGGGCGTGTCAAACTTTTCTCTTCAAAATCATCCGATTCCACGTGAAATGCAATGTCACGGCCCGGTCACGGGCGTGACCAAAATAACACGGGCGTGTACTGCCCAATTTTGGCAGATTTTGAAATTTTTCTGCAAAATAAAAGAAAACAAGTTAGTAGTAAATTTACAAGAAGGGGAGCATTTTATTGAACAAAAATAAGTAAAAACGACGAAAATAAATGAAAACGACTAAATTAATGTGCACAAAAATACGTTAATTTACAATTCATCATCGATCGGCTAACAAAGGTGGCCAAATTTATTCCGATCAGAAAGGATGACTTGGTTGGTGTGCTGGTTCGGAAATTAGTGGAGCAGTTCGTTCATTATCATGGTGTACCCAGGTCGATTGTATCGGATCGGGATGGACGGTTTACGTCCAGGGAGTGGAGATCAGTGCAGACCTACTTGGGCACTCGGCTAACATTCAGTACAGCTTTTCATACCCAGACTGATAGGCAGACGGAACACACTAATCAGACCATGGAAGATCTGCTGCGACTTTGCATATTGGATCGTGGTGAGCCCTAGGAGAAGCCGTTGCCACTTATCGAGTTCTCATATAATAATAACTACCAGTCCAGCATAAGGATGGCTCCTTATGACGCCCTGTACTGACAGAGGTGTAGGACTCCGCTGTCATGGATACAGGACGAGGATCCGAAGGCTTTGGGTTTGGAGTTTGTTGAGGACACGAAGGCTCGGGTGAGGATGATACGGGATAGGATTCTAGAGACACAGAGCCGACATGCTAAGTATTACGATGCTCGGCATCGTCAGGTGGAGTTCCAGGTGGGGGACCAGGTGTTCTTGAAGATCCAACCAATGCATGGGGTTTTACGGGTACGCGGTCGGAAGAAGAAGCTCAGCCCAAGATATATGGGGCCTTATAGGATCTGGGAGCGGATCGGTCCCTTAGTTTATAGGCTAGAGCTGCCACCGGAGCTGGGGAGCATGCACAACGTGTTCCATGTATCCTCTCTTAGGAGGGCTCTACTACACCTGCAGTAGCAGATTACGGCCACGGATGGGCCGGTAGCATCTGATCGGTCAGTTCACTTGGAACCGGTCCGGATCGACGACAAGGGAATACGAGTCTTGCGCCGCATGAAGGTTCCATTGGTCAATGTCCTGTGGAGGAATCATGGGCGAGAGGAGCACACATGGGAGCCTCAGGACTTTATGCAACAGAGGTACCCGGAGCTTTTCAGTCAGGTATAACTCACAACCTCTCGGGATGTTACAATTTTGCTTTCATATTTGAAACCACGCAGGCCTAACTAGAATTTCGAGGACGAAATTTTTTTTATATATATTGGGATTTGTAACATCCCTCAAACAACTAGACCCCTAGGACTGGTTTTGTCATGACTAGGTCATGACAAAACCCCAGGAAGCCCAAGAAGGCCAAGTGAACCTAGGAATGTAGGTGAGACCGCTATGGTCTGCAAATAGTAGATTTCTGAACCCTAGTTTAAGATGGTCATGGGGATTCACCAAGACTTCAAAACCCCCCCATGGTCTAACCAATCCATTGTAAGACCCATTAGAGCCCTAAGGGTCCATTGGAGTCGACCGAGGGTGGCCAAGTTGACCTAGAACCACTTTAGGCCTAAATTGGGCAAGGTGCCCTAACTAAGGGCAGTGTGCCCTAGTAAAGACCAACTAACCCTACAAGGGTCTTCCTATACCTAAATTGGGGTCAATGGGTCACTAAGGACCCATGGAGGGCAGTCAAAGTGGTTAAGTTGACCAAAGTCAACTCTAACCCTAAATGGGTCAAACTGACCTACATAGGGTCAACTGACCTTCCCTTAGCCAAGTGGATCCCCCTCATGCCCTCCTAATCCTAAAGTGAGGTCAATGGGTCAACTAGGACCCATTGGGGTCAACTCTATAGCCTAAGTTGACCCAAGTCAACCTTAGCCCTAAAAAGGTCAAAGTGCCCTAACTAAGGGGCAAGTGACCTACAGTGTGCAAGTTGACCCTACCCAAGTACTTCTATACTTTAGGGGAGGCCCATGGGTCACCAAGGACCCATTGGGGTCAGCCTTAATGGCTAATTTGACCAAAGTCAAACCTTGGGTTAAAGTGGTCAAACTAGCCTAAATGGCTAACTCAAGCCCAATCCAAGTGGGCTAGGCCTAGGCAAGTGTGGCCCATTAGTCTAGGAGGTGGTGAGACACATTTTGGGCCCACCAAATTCAGAAATGGGTGACTAGGAGAGAGAAAGAGGGAGTTACCTAAAATTGGAGGAGAGAGAAAGAGGAGCTTAATGGCCATCATGGCCATGGAGGCCCCATAACCCCCCCCCCCTTTTATGGGGCTTTAACTCCTTGTAGGAAGGGGAGGAGTTTTTAGGAGGTGGCCGGCCAATGGAGTAGCTTAGCCATTCAAATTTGGTGAAACTGAAAATCACCATTAAGGGGCTTTAATGGTGTCGTGAAGAATTGAGGAGTTACAAACCTCCTCTCCCAAATTCCTTCATTAGAGACCTTCTCCAGGGCAAGGGGAAGAGTTTCCCCCGATCATATCGCAGTCACAGAGAAGTTGTTGTGGAGGTTGTAGAGGAACCGAAGCTTGGTGGTCGGAAATGGCGAGGAGGCACAACACCCGCTCTCAGGACGCGATTCAGGTCCTCCTCCACTTCTTTTTCCATGGGTAGATCTTAGTAATCCTTTGGGCCAAGTTTTGGGATCAATTGAGCCCAATCTTGAGAGCTTATCTCCAAGTTTTTCCGCAAAAAAAAATTACTCATCGGGTTCGCCGGAATGGGCCCCTCCGGCTGCTGTGCCGCCGCCTGGCGACAGCCACCACCTCAACGGAGGTGGTGGTGGCGGTGGCTGGCCAGGGAGGTGCCTGGGTGGCTGGTGGCAGGGATTTGAAGTTGGCCCAGGAAAATTCAATCCAGGCGATTGTCGCGCGGGGACTATGACGGGATGTCGGCCAAAAGTGCGGCAAGATTCGTGCAAAATAGAAATTAAACTATAGATTATATCATACATTTTAATGAATTTATCACACGTTTTCTATTTAATGTTTTAAATTACTAAAAAAATACTTAGATGCTCTGTATGAGACAATAATCAACACAACAATTGTAGCCTGGTGAGTCTAGTTTACTGCAAAATTGGTTTGAACTAATTTGGGTGCTCGGTTTGACCAGGGCACTCATTTTGGTGGGGTCTATACTTAAGGCTAGACAGAAATTAAAATGGATGCCTGCCCTTCATCTATGGTCCAAATGACTTGAAATTTGGACAGGGAGTCACCCTAGATCATATCTAGTTCCTGCCCAAAAATGAGAATTTTTGGGGACAATGTTTCTATAGTTTTGGAAATTATTTAATTTCTCTAGTGTAATTTAATTTAGGGATCAAATTACTTCCAAACTCATCCAAATTTTGGTGAGTGGTGATTGGGGTCATTATAAAGCTCTGGCTAAAATTTTATCTCATTTGGAGGTGGTTTGAATTGAAATCATGCAAACCCTAGCCTTGCCTTAAAAGGGTATTTTGGTCAAAAGTGCACTTTGGGTTTTGGGTGACCAAATCACCTCAACAGAGGTTGAAATTGGGGCCACTGACTTGGCATAGCTTTTATCACCTTCCCATGGAAGATGGGGTAGATTGGAATA
The DNA here is from genome assembly GCA_039583875.1 of Platanthera guangdongensis. Classification (NCBI taxonomy): domain Eukaryota; kingdom Viridiplantae; phylum Streptophyta; class Magnoliopsida; order Asparagales; family Orchidaceae; genus Platanthera; species Platanthera guangdongensis. The sequence continues at coordinate 123,583,327 of CM077153.1, read as the reverse complement.
ATTTTTCCCTAAGACCTAAGACGAAATCCGAAGGAAGGGCTTTTGTGCCTTGATATGGGAATGAGGCCAAAAGACCTTGAATGAACTTGAAATTTGGTAGGGAGGGTGATAGGGTAGCTAAAGTCATATAGTTAAAATATTAGGATATTTGGGAAAGGGTAGGCCCCACAAAACCCTAACCCTAGTTTAGGGCACAAACTTTGTAGTGCTAGAATAGATTAGTAAAACTCCTTGAACATTAATGAAATTTTGGTAGTGTGGTCATAAGGATAGATTGAGCCTCTGGTAATTTAATTGAGAATTTTGGGACATTAATTTTAGTACTTCCTTTATAAATGGATGATTTAGACCCACCTATTTATCTGGATATTATGATCCCACTGCACATTGGAAGTTCATGAAAATTTGGCAAAGGGAATTTCAGGCCTTATTTCTTATGTATGAATTTTATTAGAATTTTTGAATACATATTTGCAGTACCTACTTAACAAGCTCATTAATTTGGAAAATAGTTCAATAATTTGTTTAGAGCTCATTACTTGCTAATAATTTATGAAACTTGACTCAAAGCATTTATATGTCCTTACAATCATCCTTGAAGTTTCTCAGAAGTTTTGGAAATGTTTTTGCTGCACTTGCTTCTTTTAATTGATAAAAATAGGTTATATTCAAAATTAGAATTAGAGGCTAAACCTTGCTGAAAAATTAGTAGACTTTGGATTTTATGTTAAATAGTCATATTGAATGTATCATAAATTTTGTGGAGCATTTGTTTGTTGGAAATTGGTACTTCATGTTCAAACATGGGGTTTTGGATTACTAGAATAATTAAATAAATTATCAGATAAATTAGGAAAATTATAAAATTCTGGATTTAGGCTAAAAAGGTCATGATAGACCCCCAATAATTATTATAGGGTTATCAGATGATTATTTTGAGTACCTTCCATTTTGCACACCATATAGCTTATATTGGTCTGCATTTAGTAAAATTGCAGAAGTTATGTTGGAACATGAATTTGGGCACATGAGTTGGTGTTAGATGTTTGCTGGTTTGGATAAATAAGAATGAGTTCATCATTGGAAGTTAGGATGAGTAGAGTGTTGGATTGGCTAGCGTTAGGTAGTGCTCGGGATCGACGAAAGATCGTCTTTCCCGAGGGGAGGAAGTATCAAATACTCTAGGGTTAGATCCAGTACAATAAGAAAGGCTTTGGGAAATTTGATAGCAACCAATAATAGTAAGTGCCTTGCGAAAGGGAGATTTGGGCGTAGTCCCATCATAGTTCCTAGTGCCTTCGAGAGCCCTTCACGGGGTATACCTTGGGCAGTCCTGGGCTAACCTAAGCTATAGGTAAAACTAAATTGCAAGAGTAACCAGTGTAACTAGGGGTTCACTCTCACTCACCTCGATGTCTCGGAATGTTAGGTTGGGTCACTCAGGTAGTAGGCTCGGGGGATTTGGTGATGGGCAGGTTGGCCCGGCGAGCTTTGGCTCGGTTGTTGTTTGTGATGGGCAGGTTGGCCCGACGAGCTTTGACTCGGATGTCGTTTGTGACGGACGGGTTGGTCCGGGGAGCTTAGGCTCGGTGGTGATATATTAAGGTTGCATGTGCATAGAGTATAAGGTGGTGGGTCTTCGCTATTGGAGATTCGATGCACCGACGCCAATACGTTGACTCAGCAAGTGTGGTTTAGCACTTGGACAAATAAAGTCCGGTGCGCCAACCGACAAGAGTACGCAGGAGCTTTGCTTAGTGTACCAGTATTGAGGTGTACGATAGATCTGACTGGTAGTGCAATTACAGGTTTAGAGGTGGGCAAGGCCCAACCCACCACTTCTGTTTTCCACTATGGAGGTATCCTGGGAGGTTCGGCTCCAGAAAGGGGGAACTAAAGGTCTGTGTACACAGAGTCGAGTGGGTGAGTTGCACTTGCTGTTCACATCATGGCATAATTGTATTTCATGGCATAATCATTGCATATAACCCCACACCTATTGTATAAGTGGTATGGGACGCTTAAACAATAGGCCCTGCAAAACGACCCCTTGGTTTATAAGCTCGTGTGAGCGTGCTTATAAGTTAAGGTTTATTTCAGTAAATATAAATGTAGGATTGCTAGAAAATTGACACCTTACTGTATAAATTAGTATGAGACTTTTTATACGATAGGAGCCCGACAAAAGATCCCTTGGCTTATGTGTTTTCACATAAGTTAATGTTACTTTTCCTGTTCAGTCATTTTACCTTCATTCTATCTTGTATACTATAGAGTTGCTAGTTTAGTTTCACTACCATCTGCTTATTTATTATTCTCCACCTGCATGTCCTCACCTTTCCTCCTCCCCGCTCGGTGCCTAGGAGCCATGGGGGAAGGGGCGGGGGATGATAGGGCTTAGTCTTTTAGACTAACGGTTTTCGAACCACATCATTTTAGGGGACCGTGGAGCCCAACATGGAGGAGCAGCCCCGGAGGTCGGCACGCTTGGAGATGGGGCAATCTAGTACCAGAGTTCAGATGGTAGGGACTGTGAGTCCTATTCACTACTAGTTGTTTTATAATCTTACTTCCGCGATGGGATATATGTAGTGAGGATTTGATGTACTGGGCATGAGCCCAAGATTTTAGTATTTTGTTATATCTGTGGACACTCCCTTCGTGGAGATTATTATTATATATGTGATTTTCTGTGGACTTTCCTTTTATTGTTTTTCTACAGTTGTGATCGATTTGGCCGGCAGGATCGGCGTTTTGTAGTGATGACCTTCCTGGGCGCGAAGGTGTCACCGCAAAGCGGCGGTTCTGGGCCTAAGACCCCGTTGTTTTCAAAAGGGGGGGGGGGTCTTACACTAGATTGGCTGGAAATTACCTAAGTCCACAAGTGTTAAGTGAAGTCTATTCACTCAACGCCAGGTGAGTAAAATCGTTGAGTATATCTCAGACAGTCAATGCCACAAAAAATCTGTGTAGATATTTGACTACGTCCATAGGCATTGAGTAAAGCTTACTCACTCAACTCCATGTTATAAAAAGCGTTGACTGAACCTTAGTCAGTCAGAGACTGTGATTTCATAGAAATTTGGCTAAGTTCAAATGCATTGAGTGAAGACTGCTCACTCAACGCCTTGTAATAGAAGGAAATCAGTTAAGTAGTTTGGCGTTGACTGAAGCTTACTCAATCAACAACAAATGACTAAAATCAAATCTAAGTGTTATGGCGTTGAGTGAAGCTTACTCATTCAATGTCAAGTGACATAATTCCAGTTAAGCAATTTGGCATTGAGTGAAGCTCAATCACTCAATTCCAAGAGATAGAAAACTTTTCTAAGTGTTTTATCGTTGAGTGAATATTGCTCACTCAACACCTAATGACAGAAAACGTTTCTAAGTGTTTTGGCGCTGAGTGAAGGTTGCTCACTCAACGCCTAATGACAGGAAACTTTTCTAAGTATATTTGCGTTGAGTGAAGGTTGCTCACTCGACGCCTAATGATAGAGAACTTTTTTTAATGTGTTTTGGCGTTGAGTGAAGGTTGCCCACTCAACGCCTAGTGACAAAAAATCTATCAAAGTGTTTTGGCGTTAAGGAAGCTTACTCACTCAACGCCTATACTAAAGATGTTTGATTTTGGCTAAGTCCACGGATGGTGAAGTCAGCAAAGTCAACAAGTCAACTAAGTTCAAATTAAGTGCGGGAAAGCTATAGAACACGACAAACACTACCGGAGGTCTACTATACGCCTTATTCCGTTAAAGCAAGATGCAGCTGACTGCTTCAGGTGGTCCCCACAGCTTCCTGGAGCCATTAGTCGGCGGAACATAAAATGGACAACTTCTGGATGTTGAATGCAACTTTTAGGGTTTTATTCAAAAAAAAAGAGCGGCTGGACTTCATATTCCTCACCATTGCTGCCGAGAAAAAGCTTGAAGTCGTCCAGTAGAACAAAAAGTTCATTTAGCTGTAGCATTCTCTTTTGCGACAACAAGATCAGAAATACTTCTGATAAAGAAAGAGAGGAGAGACTTCAGTCTTTTGCAGTTTCAATTAGCTATTTGAAGAACTCAAGACCTAGCAGATCATTAGTCTTCTGCAACATGTTCGGAAACAACATTTTGAGTTACTTCTAGTAGAGGCAGCCTTTTATTGAAGAACATCTTCTTGCTGCTGCGAAGACAAATAGAGCTGAGATAACTCAGCTCTGGGTGTTGACACAAAGAAATTTCTCTCGGTCAAATTAATTAAAACCACTATATTCCTGTAGGATCCTTTGGGATCTGAGCTGTATGGCTCTTGAGCCTGAGGTAGGGAAACTTTGTCTGAGATGTTGGAGAGTTATACTCCTTGAGTGTAGGATCTAGCTTGGATCTGAGGTAGGTGATCATTTGATCATTGAGTTGTAGAGCTTTTGAGCTTAAGGTAGAAGAGTCATTCTCTCTAAGTTGTATGGCACTTATGCCTGAGCTGTAGGATCCTTTGGATTTGAGGTAGGGCCTTTGTGTCTGAACTATAGGAAATTCAATCTCTCTGAGGTAGGAGTAAGTTTGCTCTGAGGTAGGGCTGTCCTCCCAACCTGAGTGGTAGAGTCTTTGGCCTGAGATAGGTAATCAGTTGATCACTGAGTTGTAGGAATTAGTCCCTGAGCTGTAACTCTTGGAGGAGACTGAGAAATCCTGAGGGATCTAAGGTGTAAGCTCTTTGATATGAGTTTTGGAGAAGTTCCTTATCTAACTGAAAGTTAGAAAGATGGGACCAGAGTAGACGTAACGATATTCTAGGGAACCATTATATATTTTGTGTGTGCTTTTCTGTGTTGTTTCTTTATTGCAGGTTCTTTAAAGCTGATAACTGCTAACACACTAAACACTTAAAGAAGAAACTTAAAGAAAGTCACAAGATACCAATAAACCTATTCACCCCCCCTCTAGGTTGCAAGCTTCCTTGAAAGAAGACTTTCAAGTAGTATCAGAGGGAGGTTGCTCAAAAAGGATTTAATAATCTGAGTGATCTCCAAGGGTAGCTACAACTCTGTACTTATGGGTTCTGGAGAGAACCATAAGGAGCTATGTTCCATGAAACTCCCCATCTACAGAAAGGAGAATTTTGTAATCTGGAAAGAGAGGGTGAGGCTATTTATGGAAGCCTATGACCCTATGATCTTTGTGACGGTAAAGGTGGGACCCTTCATCCCTATGAAGATCTCTGTTCTGGATGCAAATATCCAGACACCCAAGAATTATTCAAAAATGACCAAGGATTAGGCAAGGTTGTCTGTCTTGGACAAAAGAGCCCAGAACATCATAGTCAGTGCTATTGATGATTCAACCTTTCAGAACTTGGTTCACTGCCTGACGTCCAAAAAGATGTGAGTCACCCTTGTGGTCTACATGAAGGGTACTAAAGAGGTAAAAGATGATAGAAGGTTCATGCTCAACTAGGAGTATGAGTCTTTCATGCAATCCCTGAAAGTGAATATAGCTACTTGCTATGAAAGATTTTTCAAGATCATTAGTGAACTGAGGACCTATATGAGGGTCTTCAGTTATTATGAAATAAATGATAAGTTCCTAAGATATCTCACTAGAGATTGACATACTAAGATTTGTGTCATAAGAGAGGTGGCCAAGCTTGCTGAGACTCCTCCCTAAACATTATTTGGAAAGCTACTCTCCTATGAGATGCAGCTAACTACTAAAAAAGAGGAGGAGGCCACCAGTAGATCCCAAGCCAAGGAGAAGTGCTTGGCATTCAAGGCAGACAACATCAGGAAGAGTAAGGAGAGGATTCCCTCTCCTCCAAGAAGACTAGCAGATTCAGATAGCTCAGAGTCAGATGCATCAGAATGCAACATGTTAGATTAGTACTTTGCTGCCTTCTTCAGGCACTTTTAGAAGCTGATGAGGAAGAAATAGTGGAAGAGTAGACCTTCCACCTCTTCTAATCATAGGAGGAATCATTCCAAGGCTGACAAGTATGATTCTAAATCCAGTAAATACAATTTCTCTAAAGTTGCCTACTACTATTGCAGCAAACCAGGGCATGTGATAGCTGACTGCCCAGTGAAGAGAAAGGAAGTTGTTGAGAAGAAACAGCTCCAACATAAGGGCAAGAAGGAGAATTCCTTTATTGCCAAGAAAGAGAAGAGCTGGACAAACTTATCTTCATCTGGGTACGAAGAAGAAGCCTATATTTGGATAGTTGCTGCTGCTGAACAAGAAGTTGTAGTAGCAGATAAAGACTATCCTATTGCCAGGATAGGTAGCAGGGCACCTCTATAACATTCGGATAGTGATTCAGGGGTGGATGATGGCGATGAAGAAGGTGCTTATAGCTACTATGGGCTGATGGCAATGATTGATGAGGAATCCAGCCAGGATCAGCTTGGTCAAAGAAAGGTAAAATCTCTATCAAGCTCTTCTTTTAAGTCTGGATATGTGACTAGTCCCTGTACAGAAGCTTTTTCAGCCAGTGGTGAATATGACTATGAATCTGAAGGAGATGTCTATCAATTGATTGACAGATGTGGTGAACTTCTGGATGTATTTAAGAGTTTTAAGAAGTTGACTAAAAAGCAAGCTGTGGAGATTGCCTCTTTTCAGCTAGTTGTTGCCCAACTCACTGAAACATCAACTCTGCTAGATCAGAAAGCAAGGGAAGTTATCCAACTGAGAAACATCACTATCATTCAGATTGACACCATCAAGTTCAAGAATTGTATCATAAGGGACCATGAAGAGAAGATCTAGAGGGAGAAGAAGATTGTGGCTAGTTTTTCTAAGCCCAATACAGTGTTGCCCTTTATAGACTCCTTCTCCTCTCAGAAGGGTAAGAAGAGGTTGGAGTTTAAGGGAAATACAAGGGTTGCCCCTCCAAAGGGAATGACAAAGCTCCTATTGAGCCTCTGGCTTCCATGCCTCCAAATCCTTTTAGGAATGTTCAGTTTCCATCAGTCAGGTATGACCAAGAAAGCATCTTTGGTCACTGAATAAATGACAGATCCACTGGTGTAAACAAAAAATGTTCACAACCATGGTGGTAAGTATAGCAGGGTGAGTGCCTTTAAGGCTACCCATGAAGAAATTCAAGTGGCCCATCCTGGACCATTTATCTTTGGTGTTCCAGCCCTCACTCTCAGGAATGTGGCTACAGCAAAGGTTCAGGACCATTCAGCAAAGACTCAGACCAAGGGTCAGTCATCCTGTAAGCCTAGTTTAGCTATGTTTGATACCATCAAGAGCATGCTTTCTAAAAAGAAATTTGCTGATGCTAGCACTCAGAGCAGGCCAAACAAGCTAGGTAGAAGACTTACCTTTAGTAAATTCCTTGGTGAAAGGAATATGAAGAAGGTTACTACTCCTCTTCCTATTGTTCATCCAGCAGTTAACCAAACTGCTAGGCCTACATAGAAAAGAAGATACAACATTCATGATTGTTGGTGTTGTGGCAAAGTGGGCCACTTTACTGTAGACAGTTGGCACAATCCAAGTGTGCTAAGAGCAGCTATTAGTCCACCAGTAAGAAAAGCTACTGGTAGACAAGTTGATTTTTAGACTAACATGCACCTAGGACGCAATATATATTGGGGTCCTAAGGTAAAATAAATTGTGTGATACAGGTTAGTCCAAGTACCCATAACACTATATGGTACTTGGATAGTGGTTGTTCCAGGCACATGACTAGGACAAGGAGCAACTTAAAAGAGTACACTCTAGTGTTAGATGGACCCAAGGTTACCTTTAGTAGTTCAAATAGAGAGGTGACGAGAGGCTTTGGTAAGATTACCAATGGCGTAGTCACCATCACAAAAGCCGCTTATGTTAAAGGGTTGCAGCACAACCTTATAACATAAGCCAACACTCTGATCTTGGCTATGTTATTGTCTTCCACAAGGATGAGTGTCAGATTAAGAGGTCAAGTGACTAAGAGGTCATCTTGACAAACACTAAGAGTGAAAATGTTTATTGTTTAAACTTTCTTTGTCTAGATATAGACTCTCCTATTTGTTTAGTGGAAAATGAGAAAGTCTCATATTGTGTCCAATGGTACAAGAGTCTTGCTCATTTGTATTACATGACTATTGGCAAGCTTTTTAGTTAAGAGCTAGTTTGGAATGGTCCTAATGTGAAGTGCACCAAGGAGGAAATTTGCTCAGCATGCCAAAAGGGCAATCAGACCAAAGTATCCTTCAAGGGCATTGGGACCAAAGACTCTGTGAGATGTTTGTACCTCTTGCATATGGACTTGTTTGGTTCTATGCCCATTCATAGTCTTAGTAGGAAAGTCTACACCCTCATGGTGGTCGATGACTATTGCAGGTTTGCTTGAGTGTTCTTTCTCATGAAAAAGAATGAAACCATTGACATCTTCATTAAGTTTATTAAGCAAATTCAGAATGATTTTAACACTTCAGTGGTCAAAATCAGAAGTGACCATGGAACTGAATTCCAGTATGAAAACATGACAATGTTCTGTGAAGAGCAAGAGATTCATCAAGAATTTTCTTCTCCAAGAACTCCCCAGCAAAATGGGATTGTTGAGAGGAAAAATAGGACTCTTATAGAGGCTTGAAGAACTTTGTTGAGTGATACATCTCTCCTAGAATATTTCTGGGCTGAGGTAGTGAATACTGCATGTTATGTCCTCAATAGGGCCTCTATCACCAAGAGGCATAAGAAAACTCCCTATGTGATCTTGAAGTGCAGAAAACCAAACATGGGCTATATCAGAATTTTTGGTAGTAAATGTTATGTGCTTCACAATGGGAAATACTAAGTGACTAAGTTTGATGCCAAGTCCTTTGATGGGATTTTTGTTGGGTATAACAATCATAGTAAAGCATATAAGATCTATAACTTGAAAAGTTAAGTTGTAGAAGAATCTGTACATGCAGTCTTTGATGAGTCTACTATGATTAACAGTAAGCTGCTAAGCTCCTCTTCTAGTACTACAGGTACAATCCAGATAATGGACCAACTAACCATCAAGGAAGCAGCTTCAATTATCCAAGATAAATTGGAAATTCCAATAGAGGGACTGCAAGACACAAAGGAGGTGGATGAAGATCAGTAAGAAACTGTCCTAGTAGCTGAAGCTAGATTGCCTCCAGCAATCAGGAATCTGAGGGATCATCCAAGGGACCAAATCATTGGTGATTCCAGCCAAGGAGCAGTGACTATGAGCAGAAGTATGAACATAACACTCTACTCAAGCTTCCTGTCATAAGTTGAGCCAAAGAAATTTGAAGAGGCCAATATATATCAATTCTGAATTGTTGTTATGCAAGAAGAAATGAACCAATTTGCGAGATATAAGGTCTGGAAGCTGGTTTTCAGACCACAAAGACATAATGTCACTGGAGTCAAGTGGATTTACATGAATAAACTTGATGAAAATTGCATTATAATCAAGAACAAGGCAGGATTAGTAGTTGAGGGGTACAAGCAAGAGGAAGGTATTGATTTTGATCAAATCTTTGCTCTTGTAGCAAGATTGGAGGCCATCAGACTATTCTTTGTATATAATGCACACAAGAGGTCTACCAAATGGATATGAAGTCAGCCTTCCTAAATGGTGACTTAAATGAAGAAGTCTATGTTGAGCAGCGTCTAGGTTTTGTTGTTCCTAACTCACCTGATTCTGTTTATAGACTTAGGAAAGCTCTATATGGGTTGAAGCAAGCTCCTAGAGTATGGTATGAGACATTATCTAGTTTCCTCATTGAGAACAAATTCTAAAGGAGGAAGATAGACAAGACCCTATTTCTAAGGGAATCTAAGGATAAAATCATCATAATTCAGATATATGTAGATGACATTATCTTTGGGTCTACTGATGACAACCTTTGCAGGAAGTTTGTCAAACTTATGCAAGGAAAGTTTGAGATGAGCAGTATGGGTGAACTCAAGTTCTTCTTGGGTATCTAAGTTAGACAGACTGATAATGACTTGTCCATATCCCAACCTAAGTTCATCAGGGAGTTAAACAAGTGTTTGCTATGGAGAATTCATCCATCATGAAAACTCACATGGGGTCAAATGTGGCTATAGCCAAAAATGATGCAGGGAAACCTATTGATGAAACTTTGTATAGAGGGATAATTGACTCCCTTCTATATCTAACTATAAGTAGGTCAAACATCATGTATGTTACATATGTTTATGCTAGGTATAGGGCTTGCCCTAAAGACTCGCACTACTCTGCTGCAAAAAGAATTTTGAGGTATCTTAAGGGCACACCAGATATTGGCCTATGGTACCCTAAAAATGAGGAGTTTGAACTAAAAGCTATTCAGATGCAGATTTTGCAGACTGCAAAGAGGACAGAAAGAGCACTTTTGGCACCTGTCAGTTCTTAGGAGGAAGACTAGTATCTTGGAGTAGCAATAAGCAAATAAATATTGAAATCTCAACTACAGAGTTAGAGTACATCTCAGCGGGTAGCTAATGTGCTCAATTGATGTGGATTCAGCATCAGCTCCAGGATTATAACCTCCAGATAATTAGAAGTCCCTTATATTGTGATTATACTAGTACAATCTCAATTGCTAGGAATAATGTCTCTCATAGCAGGACTAAACACATTAAAATTAGATATCATTTTGTTGGAACACCCTATTACTAATTTGGGTCAGGATCACTATGTCTTTAGGAAACCTGTTTTTGACCTCATTGTATAGATCTAGAGGTCAATTAGAATTGAGTCTAAGGGTTAGTAGTTAGGTTTGGAAGCTGCCCTCAAGACCAAGGTTTTTCAGTTTGGAGACTAAGTCATTTCGTCGAGCTCAGTACGACGAATCGTCGAACTCCAATCGACGATCGTTGAGCTCACTTCGACGGATCGTCGAACTCCATTCGACGATCGCTGAGCTCAACTTCAACAAATCGTCGAACTCCTTTCGACGATCTTCGAGCTCAGTTCGACGATCTTGACTCCAGTATTGATTCTCTATCTCTGAGCTCAGTTCGACAATAGTTGAGCTCAGATCGACGATCTCTGTTACTGTCTAAGTACAAATCGCTGAGCTCAGTTCGACGATAGTGGAGCTCAGTTCGACGTTTTTCTGAAGAGTTAAATGATTTTCAAGATTCAAATTCAGAACAGTTAAGGAGTTATTGTCAGCAATTAATTCAGAAGATTTTGTAGCCGTTTTCATTTATTCTGGACCAAGTTTCAAGGGATTATCAAGGAATGTTTCTTTGGACTTTCCCTAGAAGACAATTGCAATTAAGGAAGTCATTTAATGACAGACTAACAGCTATTCTTGACAGAGGATCATTTCTATTCAGCAAAAAGGAATAAAAGACAAGATTTTTGAATCACTCACTAGAGAACAAGAACAAGCATCTGTAGAGAGTGCACTAGAAGAAGAAGAGAAAAAGATTCTCTGCTACAACTTTTCTCTGGAACAACATCTTTCTCACAACAACAATCTCTCAAGAGAAAAAGAAAGAAAGCTGTAGACATTCTCTGTCTAAAAGAATTCATACAAGAACACACAACCAAGGAGATCAACCAACTGAAATCTTCAGATCTCTTTTGATTCAAGTGTTCAAGGCCATCATCATTCAAGACTCCAGACACCTAACATTTCAGCTGTTGCTGAAATCATCAATTGCTGGAGATCAATCTCTGAAGGCCTATCACCCTACAGCAAAGCTTCATTTCCTGATCAACTACAGATCTCAGGGGGAGCTTTGACAACATCACTGAATCCACATAGTCTTCTCAGCTGCTTTGAGAAAGAGAAGACTTCCATCACTCTCTCATCCCCATCTCTATAAAGGGTTTCTCAAACTCCCTTCAAAAGTTTGTGCTTGGTTTTTGATCACCTTATGAAAAGCTCATTGGTGGCAAGACACCTGATCAAAAAATCTGATTTGGTTTTTGAGCACCTTATCAAAAGCTCATTGGTGCCCAGGACACCTGATCAACTCATCCTGCGGTGGATTCCTACCTAGGGTGGTAGAAGAGTGGATATACCCAAGTTTAGGGGAAGCACTATAGCTCCTTGTGTCTTCTGGCTTGCTTGTCTTTATTTTTGTTTCTGGATGTGATCTGTGATTAGTTTCTTTTGTAGATTGTGATTAGATAGTTTCTGTAATTAGATTTAATATTTGCTTCCCTGTTCACTCAGATTACAACAACTGTTGTAAAAAGTTTTTAAGCACCATACTCTATTCACCCCCCCTCTAGAGTATATCAAATCTAACTTGCACTTTCAATTGGTATTAGAGGGAGGTTGGTTAAACATACCACACCTTGGTGGTTGCACAGACTAACACCTGAACCCAAAGATTCCTAGTTAGATCTGTTTTCTCTTGATTTTATTATTAGATTATTTCCTCACAAATCATGGCCCAAAACAAAGATTATGCTAGCACTAGACCTCCAGTGTGCAATCTGTCCAAGTTTGCACTTTGGAAAGCAAGGATTAGACTATACATGAATTCTATTGACGAGGACATTTTTAATTCTGTTTTGACAGTCTGTCCAAGACCTCCAGAGAACACAAGCACAAATGCTGTTCCACCTCCATCAGGAACAGATGCTGATATCAAGAAGTGGAAGGTAACAGATGCAAAGGCTATGAACATCTCAGCCTAGACTATGTCTGATGACATATTCCAAAAGGTGGCTGAATGTAATTCAACAAAGGAAATCTGGGATAAGCTGTCTGAAATAGTCTCAGGATCAGTTGATGAAAGAAAGGACAGGTGATCCCACCTCATATCCCAATATGAGAATTTCAAGAAAGGAGAAGCTGAGTCAGTAGCTGAAATGTACAACAGACTCAGTTTGATAGTCAATGAACTGAAGACTCTGGATAAGGAGATCTCACTGACTGAACTTAATGACAAAATCCTAATGTGCTTCCCAAGCACTTGAGACTCAAGGATCTAGCCAATCAAGGATGCCAGAAGTATGAATGAGATCACCATAGAAGCTATCTTGGGCAAGCTCAAATCTTATGAGCTGCTTATTAAAAATAGAGAAGAAGAGCAGAAGGTTGCCTCACCAGCCACAAGAAAAGAAAAGACAATAGCCTTCAAAGCAACTGAAGATCAGCCTGAAGATAAAGTCACAGGCAATGATGAGCTGCTTAGTCTATTGGCCAAAAGATTTTACAAGATGGCCAGAAAGGACTTCAGAAAGAGATCATACAAGGAGCATGATAAGCCAAGGTATGATAAGTAAAATAATAAAGAAATTGTCTGCTTTGGTTGCAGGAAATCAGGGCACATTGTACCTGACTGTCCAGAAAACAAAAACAAGGATAAAAGGGACAAGAAAGAAAGAAGAAAGGACAAAGACTTCAAGAAGAATGGCAATGACAAACCCTCCTCAAGCAAGAACAAACACACAAGGAAGGGATTTGTTGCTGAATCCTGGAGTGAAACTGAAGAGGAGTCAGAAGCTTCATCCAGCTCCAGTGACGATGAAGATGATGCTGAAGAGAAGGAGTTCTGCATGATGGCAATCAATGCCTCTCAACACAATTAAGATGCAGAAGACTCAGAGTCAGACTCAGAGACTCAACTTGAAGAGGACCAGGTAATTAGTTCTTTTGATTTCAATTCAGAGGACTTTAAGTCTGAGTTTAAAGCATTATGTTTAGACTTACTAAAATCTGAGAAGGAAATTATTTCCCTCAGAAATCAATTATCTGAACATAGTATCTTAAAGTCAGAAAACCTCAAACTCTCTGAGGAGTTGGAGTGCTATAGGGAGCAGATAGCTTCACTGAAAGGTGAGCTATCAGATGCCAAGAAGCTTGAAGAATCCCTTAATGGGAGAAGTATCAAGCTGATGGACATCACAAGCACAGTGAACTCCAGATTCAATAGTACACTGGGCTTGGGTGCTTCATCCAGCCAACCTATAGTTCTAACAACCCCAATCAAGTTTATTTCTGATAAAGGGAAGGGAGTTGTAGAGGTAGCTAGGAAAAATTCTGATCTGCCTAAGAAAACCAAGTTCCATCAGAAATCGTCGAACGGAGCTCGACGATCGCCGAACGTAGATCGACGATCTCAGGCAAAATCGTCGAACTCAGGTCGACGATCTCTAATTCCTGAGCTCTGCCACAGTCGACCGTAGAACGGAGATCGACGATCTGACCCAAGTTCGTCGAACGCAGCTCCACGATCGTCAAATAGAGATCAGAGCTCTAGAAATTCTTTCAGGGGCAAATCAAAATCCAATCCTAGGGGTCCTTCATCCCAAAGCTGCAACCCTTATACTGAATGGATAATACCTCCAAGGAGATATCATCCTGAAGGTTATAAGAGTCAACCTGGGATGTCTTTTATTTCTGAGTTTAAAGGTTATCAACCTAGGCCCAAGGTAAACTGGGTCAAAAACAAATGAATTATCTTATGTGCAGGTGAAGACCTATCCAACATCAAACCAACAATGGTATTTGGATAGTGGGTGCTCTAAGCACATGACAGGAAATAAGGACAACCTCACATCCTTTAAAGCCAAGCTTGGACCCAAAGTCATATTTGGTGATTCAAACTTTGGACAAACTAAAGGATATGGTGCAGTCCAGATTTGGACAGTGACATTCAAGAAGGTAGCCTATGTGGAAGGACTGAAGCACAATTTGATAAGTATCAGTCAGCTATGTGATGAAGGCTACCAGGTGACTTTCAGCAAAGCCTTATGCAAGATCAAGTCAGAGGACAACACAACTATGTTGACAGGTTACTGGTTACTCAAAAAGAGGAAAGCAGTGAAGATGAAGAAAGCATTCAACATATTGAAGAGAAACAACTTGAAGAGCCAGTTGTTGTACCACAAGAGGAAACAACAGCACAGGTTGGTGAACAATCAACACCCCCTGTTGATTTAGTAACATCAAGAGACCATCCAATTTCCCAAGTAATTGGAGACATCTCAGCTGGTGTGCAAATCAGAAATCAGGTCAACCAAAACCTATTGCACACTTGCTTCCTATCTCAAATTGAACCTCAATCCATTCAAGATGCAGAGCAAGATCCACACTAGATCATTACAATGTAAGAAGAGTTGCATCAATTTGAAAGGAACAAAGTTTGGGAACTAGTGCCAAAGCCTAAGTATCACTCCATTGTTGGAACAAAGTGTGTGTTCAGAAACAAATTGGATGATCAAGGAGTAATTGTAAGGAACAAGGCAAGGCTAGTTGCTCAAGGATACTCTCAAGAAGAAGGCATAGACTATGACAAAACTTTTGCACCAGTTGCAAGATTGGAAGCCATTAGAATCTTCTTAGCTTATGCAGCACACAAAGGCTTCAAGGTATGTCAGATGGATGTAAAAAGTGCATTTATAAATGGAGACATCAAAGAAGAAGTCTATGTCAGACAACCTCCAGGTTTTATCTCTCCAACTCATCCTGATTATGTTTTTAAATTGAACGAAGCATTATATGGTCTCAAGCAAGCTCCTAGAACATGGTATGAGACCCTAGCATGCTTCCTTCTGAAAAATGAATTTATAAGGGGTAGAGTAGACCAAACTCTTTTCATTAGAACCCATAAGTCCCATACCCTACTAGTACAGATTTATGTGGATGATATTATCTTTGGCTCTACTGATTTAAATTTGTGCAGAAGGTTCTACAACCTAATGCATTCTAAATTTGAAATGAGTAGCATGGGTGAGCTATCCTTCTTTCCAGGACTGCAAGTCAAACAACATGCTGAAGGCATCTTTATTTCTCAAACCAAGTATGCAAATGAATTGGTCAAGAAATTTGGTATGTCTGAAGCATCTTGTATGAAAACACCTATGCCTACTAATGCTGTATTGGATGCTGATGAACATGGGAAACCTATTGATCAGACTACATATAGAGCAATGATTGGCTCTTTACTGTACCTTACAGCTAGTAGACCAGACATAATGTTTGCTACATGCATATGTGATAGATTCCAAGTAAGCCCTAGAGAGTCACACCTAACATTAGTTAAAAGGATTCTAAGGTATGTTAAAAGTTGTCCAAATCTAGGTCTATGGTATCCAAAAGATTCAGCATTTGAATTAACTGGATTTTCTGATGCTGATTATTCTGGATGCAGAATTGACAGGAAAAGCACCAGTGGAACTTGTCAGTTCCTTGGTGATAGACTTGTCTCTTGGTTTTGCAAGAAACAAACATCTGTGTCAACTTCAACTGCTGAAGCTGAATATATGGCTGTAGGCAGCTGTTGTTTACAAATATTGTGGATTCAAAACCAACTCCTAGACTATGGCTACAACTTAGAGAAGTCAAAAATATTTTGTGATAACACCAGTGTTATTTTTATAGCTCAAAATCCAATCCTCCATAGTAGGACAAAACACATAGAAATTAGGCATCACTTTTTAAGGGATAATGTTGAGAAGAACAAAATTGAACTTCAATATATCCCAACTGATTTGCAAAGGGGAGATATTTTCACCAAACCCTTGGATGAAAAGAAACACACCTTCTTCCTAAATCAGTTAGGAATGTTAGATGGAGGAAGTCTATAATAATATCCAAGACTTTAAAACTTTAAAAATTGCCCAAGACTAGGCAAACATCCTGATTTTTCTAAGTGTGTAGAGTGTATTTCTGGTCTCTGAACTGCGCTCGACAATTTTCCCCCAGATCGTCGAACGAAGATCGACGTTTTCCGAAATCGTCGACCTGAGTTCAGCGCTTCTCAAATAGTGTTCAACTATCTCTCCAGGTCAGCGATCGTTGAACGGCGCTCGACATTTTGTTTTCTGAACTATAGTCGAACGGAGCTCGACGCTCTCCAATATCGTCGAACGGAGATCGACGATATTGAAGACCTTTCAGATTCCTTTAGAAGCCCCGATCGTCGAACGGAGTTCAACGATATTTCCTTTTCTGCGTCGAACCCTAATATAAAATTCATTTTTCGGCCATCGTTCTCCTTTTACGCTTTCAATCTCTCTGCAAAAATTCTCTTTCCCTCCAAACAGCTCTACACTTGGTCGTTTTTTTTGTTGATTTTTGCAGGTAACAATGGCTGTCTCAGTTGTCGTTCTAGCCGCAATGAAGTTCGATGCAGGATTTGATATAGACATGGAGTCATTCAGCACTAGAGATCAGGTTTTTTAGGACATTCTGGAACTGTTCAAGGAGCAGAAGCTTGTTACCATCATGTCCACCAGAATCAAATTGGCTATAGATGAGATCAAGGAGTGGGTCTACACTGCCCACAACCAGGACCAAAACACAGTGGTTGGTTCAATTTCTGGAACCCAGGTACCTTTGACTCCTGCTATTCTGACAGAGGTTTTGAATTAAGTTCTGGAAGAGATTCTGCTGAATTGTCTGGAGAGGAATTTTCAACCATGCTTGCTAGAATGGGTCACTCTGATGCTAACCCTAGCAAACTACTGAAAAAGAACTTGGCTGTGGAATATAGATTTTTGGCTGATGTAGTGGGAAAGTTCCTGCTGGCCAAGCATTCAGCACATGATACTATCTCTAGGTATCAGCTGTGCTTGATGGGTGCCATTGTGGATAAGAAACAATTAAACTGGGGAGAAGTCTTCTTTGATCTGATCAAGAAGAAAATAAATAAGAACTTTGTTAATTATGGAAGGATTCTAGGGCTCTTTCTTCATAACAGATGCCCTGCCCTGCTAGTCTCCTCTGGGATGCATATCAATGCTTCAAAGAGGCTGTCCTGTGCCCTATTTGGCAAATGGGACAGGCAGATAGTGAAGCCTAGCAGGCCCTCTGCAAGTACAACTTCAGGCACAAGGACTGTAACAATCTCTTCCCCTAAAGTCTCTGCCCCCGCAGATGACTTGCCTGCTGCTTCTCCTCCTCCTATCCCATCTCCACCAGTACCCTCCACCATTCCAATCTCATCCACCATCATTATCTCCAGCCCATCTCCAACATCAATTCCATCTCCAATCCCAACTCTTCAAATAACAGAAGAAATCTTCCTCCCATTACACCACTACCCTCAACCAGACATTGATACATCATCCAACATTCCATCATTCAATCTTCTTGATGATTCCTTCATGGATGATTCACCTTCATCCCCTCCTAATCTACCCTCCTCATCTACATCATATCAACAGCTTCTACAAGATATCATTGATCAACCCACCTTCACATCCTCTATCTCCATACCACTTTCTTCGATCTCCACTATCCCCACACCTCAACCTTCACTTCTAGCATCCACCAACTCTCCACCACCATCTCTAGTTGCTCCTCCATCCTTCTCTACCTCTGCTCACATCCCTGTTGAGCATGTAGATCTTCCAGCCCTAGCTGACAAATTATATGAACTGCTAGCTCCTAGGCTATCACTTCTATTGGAGACCTCCTTGGCTCCTCTTCTTCAGTCAGTTGCAGCCCTTTCTGCCAGGCTATCTTCCATCTTTCCTCCTCAGGCAATCCCTTCCTTTGGGTGCCTTGATCCAGCTCTCTCTGAATGTAGGCAGGGGGAGATGCCTCATGAAGATGTGAGATTGCCTGCTGCTATTTCCTCAGTTCCTGCTGCTGCTGTCTCTTCAACTCAAGCTCCAGTTTCAACACCTCCACCAGTTGCAGTCTTCTCAGTGGACCTCAGGTCATTATTATCAAATTTTGATTCAGTATATTTCAGCTGTATTCCAGTAAGCACTGCAGTCCAGCCCTCAGAGGATCTCTCCAAGGCCATTGTGCCCTTCTCAAGCTGTGATTCCAGCTTAATTAGCTCTTACATAAATTCCCTCTCTACTGCTGAGCCTCCTGTTTCCAGTGATGCTGCTGCTACTCCTGCTGCAAATGTTGCTATTAGTTCTGATGATGCTGATGTTCTAGTTCCTGAGGATATGCAGACAAAGGCATATGACTTTGAGCCTACTGTTATTGCTGATGTCATTACTGCTGCTATATCTTCTGCAAGTATTGCTGCAGAAAGTTTTGTGTCTGTTGTTACTACTGCTGCTGCTACAACATGTGCCAGTACTATATCTGCTGTGTCTGCTGTTGTTACAACTACTGTCTCATCTGCTCCAACCCAACTTCAGAAAGAGTATCTGAAAAAGAATGATGCTTTATATGATGAACAAAGTACTGAAAGTGATGAATTTAGGACTGATTCTGATGATTCTTTTGCCACTATAGCCAGGAAAAGAAAGGCAAGGAGCAAAGCTATGAAAAGGGGGCCTCTAGCCAAAGTCAAAGACACCAATGACATTCCCTACTACATTCTTCATGACTGCCCCATTACTGAACATCGGATGCAATACTCCAAGAACCAACTAAAAGCTATGAAGAAGAAGAGGAAGTATGAGAAAGGATCTTCTCAGTTTCATCATCCACATCCTCCTCCACCACCTCCTCCTGATGCAGGTGCAGGTGGAAGCTCAACTGCTCATCCTTCTACTAAAAGCGAAACCCCCTATCAGCCTCATGCAAGATCTCAATATAGGGGAAGCCAGTCCAGAGGCTCTCAATCAAGAAGAGGAAATTACAGAGGAAGCCAAAGGGAATTCCAAGTCTACTCCAAAGGCTATTTAAGGAAACATCCATACTCTAGGGAAGGACAAGCTTCATCAGATACAACTTCAGGTCCTTTTCCCTACAAGTTGAAAGAAGTAGTCTCATCCAGAGCTCCTCAAGATAATCCTTCCAACAGATATGAACCTCCAGTGCCCTTTGAAGATCCAGAGAATAACCCTACTGCATGGACTGCCAGAATGAAAGAGTTAGCTGCCTTGGATCTGATCAAGAAAGCCAGAGAGCAAGGCAAGGACTCCTCCAGCATTTCTACTATGTATGAACAAAGAAAGAAGGAACTTGAAAGATATGCCTCCAACAAATTCTTTGATTCTGAAAGATACATGGAGCTGCATCCTGAAGTTGTGGTACCAAGGTCTAAACAACAAACTTCTTTAGGTGCAGCTGATGACAGAAGGTCAAAGAAAGAAGCTCTTAACCGCAATAGAGAAATTAAACTTATAAAGAGCAAGGAGAAGGAATAATTCTGTAAGGTGATAATTATTCTGATTTCTGATTTCTGTCTAAGATATTATATCTGTGATTCTGCTTATTGTTGATTGTTATATTGTTGCTTTGTATGATGTTTTTAATTTCTCCAAATTCTGTAAATAGTAATCCTAACCCAAATAGGGGGAGATTGTTGGAACACCTTATTACTAATTTGGGTCAGGATCACTATGTCTTTAGGAAACCTATTTTTAACCTCATTGTATAAATCTAAAGGTCAATTAGAATTGAGTCTAAGGGTTAGTAGTTACGTTTGGAAGCTGCCCTCAAGACCAAGGTTTTTCAGTTTGGAGACTAAGTCATTTCGTCGAGCTCAGTACGACGAATCGTCGAACTCCAATCGACGATCGTTGAGCTCACTTCGATGGATCGTCGAACTCCATTCGACGATCGCTGAGCT
The DNA here is from genome assembly GCA_039583875.1 of Platanthera guangdongensis. Taxonomy (NCBI): domain Eukaryota; kingdom Viridiplantae; phylum Streptophyta; class Magnoliopsida; order Asparagales; family Orchidaceae; genus Platanthera; species Platanthera guangdongensis. Next base: position 123,562,925 of record CM077153.1, on the reverse strand, counting down.
CAACTTCAACAAATCGTCGAACTCCTTTCGACGATCTTCGAGCTCAGTTCGACGATCTTGACTCCAGTATTGATTCTCTATCTCTGAGCTCAGTTCGACGATAGTTGAGCTCAGATCGACGATCTCTGTTGCTTTCTAAGTCCAAATCGCTGAGCTCAGTTTGACGATAGTGGAGCTCAGTTCGACGTTTTTCTGAAGAGTTAAATGATTTTCAAGATTCAAATTCAGAACAGTTAAGGAGTTATTGTCAGCAATTAATTCAGAAGATTTTGTATCCGTTTTCATTTATTCTGGACTAAGTTTCAAGGAATTTTCAAGGAAAGTTTCTTTGGACTTTCCCAAGAAGACAATTGCAATTAAGGAAGTCATTTAATGACAGGATAACGACTATTCTTGACAGAGGATCATTTATATTCAGCAAAAAGGAATAAAAGACAAGATTTTTGAATCACTCACTAGAGAACAAGAACAAGCATCTGTAGAGAGTGCACAAGAATATGAAGAGAAAAAGATTCTCTACTACAACTTTTCTCTGGAACAACATCTTTCTCACAACAACAATCTCTCAAGAGAAAAAGAAAGAAAGCTGTAGACATTCTCTGTCTAAAAGAATTCATACAAGAACACACAACCAAGGAGATCAACCAACTGAAATCTTCAGATCTCTTTTGATTCAAGTGTTCAAGGCCATCATCATTCAAGACTCCAGACACCTAACATTTCAGCTGTTACTGAAATCATCAATTGCTGGAGATCAATCTCTGAAGGCCTATCACCATACATCAAAGATTCATTTCCTGATCAACTACAGATCTCAGGGGGAGCTTTGACAACATCACTGAATCCACATAGTCTTCTCAGCTGCTTTGAGAAAGAGAAGACTTCCATCATTCTCTCATCCCCATCTCTGTAAAGGGTTTCTCAAACTCCCTTCAAAAGTTTGTGCTTAGTTTTTAGCACCTTATCAAAAGCTTATTGGTGGCAAGACACCTGATCAAAAAATCTGATTTGGTTTTTGAGCGCGTTATCAAAAGCTCATTGGTGCCCAGGACACCTGATCAACTCATCCTGCAGTGGATTCCTACCTAGGGTGGTAGAAGAGTGGATGCACCCAAGTTTAGGGGAACCACTATAGCTCCTTATGTCTTCTGGCTTACTTGTCTTTTTTGTTGTTTCTGCCCGTGATCTGTGATTAGTTTCTTTTGTAGATTGTGATTAGATAGTTTTTGTGATTAGATTTAATATTTGCTTCCCTGTTCACTCAGATTAAAACAACTGTTGTAAAAAGATTTTAAGCACCATACTCTATTCACCCCCCTCTAGAGTATATCAGATCTAGCTTGCACTTTCACATTTCATTAGGGAGTATGTGGAATATGAAGATATCAACCTTCAGTTTGTCCCTACAGACAAACAAGTGACTGACATCTACTAAGCCACTAGATAAAGTAATGTTCAACACCTTCAAGTTTGAATTGGGTATGTTGAACCTGGTATAGCTTCAGTTGCTCCTCATATTATTGCAGGTTGTATTCCTTCTTGCAGGTGGACACGTACTTCGGTGAATTGAAGATTTTTCAATTTGTATATCTTAAATGGTATCATGCTGGTTGAATTACTATCCAGATGGTGTAAACTAAAGTGTCTATTAGTACGCATAATAGATGATGCTTCAGTTGAGGGGGAGCAAGTCCAGCACTGCTCCAACACTCTCAAGTGGTTCAACTGCTGCTTATCTGTACTCATAAGGGGGGGGGGGGCAGATAATCAATGCCTCCCTGACTATTTATAGAATTCAAAAAGGGGGAGGAGAAGGATACAAGTGGTATTAGAGGGACATGAGGAGAAGTATACAAGTGGTATCAGAACTATGAGAAGGATATGATCAAATTGATCAAGACCAGGTAACAACCATTCAGGGGGAGCAGGTGTGATGATCATCACCCTGCAGGCAAGGAAGTGTGGTAACTAAAACTTCTTCTCTTATTTTAAGTTAATATTTTACTGCTGCATATGTTAGTGTATGTAATTAGCTCAATTGATTGAGGGTTTTGACTTTTTCAAATAGGGGGAGATTGTTGGGTCCATTGCCCACACTGTCCCAAATTTGAAGAAGTCAATCATGTCAATGATATACATGAAGTTGTATTTGATGTATGCTTAAGTTCATGCATGCAGGTTAGTCCTTGAAATATTGATAAAACAGATATTCCATGTGATGTGACAGGTGGTCACAAAGTAAATATGTGGAGGGATAGAAATCTGTCTAAGTCCACAGGCATTGAGTGAAGCCAGTTCAGTAAACATCAAATGTAAGGGAAGATACTAGATAGGCTGGAAATCTCCTAAGTCCACAGGCATCGAGTGAAGTCTATTCACTTAACGCCAGGTGAGTAAAATCGTTGAGTATAGCTCAGACAGTCAACGCTACAGAAAATCTATTTTGATATTTGACTAAGTCCACAGGCATTGTCTAAAGCTTACTCACTCAACGCCATATGATAAAATGCTTTGACTGAACATTAATCAATCAGAGACTGTGATTTCATAAAAAATTGTCATTCAACACCTGGTAACAGAAGGAAATCTGTTATGTAGTTAGGCATTGAGTGAATCTTACCCACTCAACGTCAAATGACTAAGATCAAATCTAAGTGTTATGGTATTGAGTGAAGCTTACTCACTCAATGCCAAGTGACAGAACTCTAGTTAAGCAGTTTGGCGTTGAGTGAATCTCAATCACTCAATGCCTAAAGACAAAAAACTTTTCTAGATGTTTTAGCATTGAGTGAAGGTTGCTCACTCAACGCCTGATGACAAAAAAAATTTCTAAGTGTTTTGGCATTGAGTGAAGGTTGCTCACACAACGCCTAATGACAAAAAACGTTTCTACGTGTTTTGGCGTTGAGTGAAGGTTGCTCACTCAACGCCTAATGACAGAGAACTTTTTCTAAATATTTTGGCGTTGAGTGAAGGTTGCTCATTAAATGCCTAGTGATAGAAAATCTAAGTGTTTTGGCGTTGAGTGAAGCTTATTCACTCAACACCTATACTAAAGATGTTTGATTTTGGCTAAGTCCATAGTTGGTGACGTCAGCAAAGTCAACAAGTCAACTGAGTTCAAATTAAATGTGGGAAAGCTACAAAACACGACAACCACTGCTAGAGGTCTACTGTATGTCTTCTTCCGTTAAAGCAAGATGCAGCTATTTACTACAGGTGGACCCTACAGCTTCCTGGAGCCTTTAATTGGCAGAAGATAAAATGGACAGCTTCTGGATGTTGAATGCAACTTTTAGGGTTTTATTCAAAAAGAAAAAGAGCGGCTGGACTTCATCTTCCTCACTATTACTGGCGAGAAAAAGCTTGAAGTCGTCTAGCAGAACAAAAAGTTCAGTTAGCTGTACCATTTTCTTTTGTTAGAATAAGATCAGAAGTACTTCTGATAACGAAAGAGAGGAGAGCCTTCAGTCTTCTGTAGGTTCAGTTAGTTGTTTGAAGGACACAAGACCTAGCAGATCTTCAGTCTTCTACAGCAAGTTTAGAAATAACATTTTGAGTTACTTCATGCAGAGGCAACCTTTTATTGAAGAACATCTTCCTGCTATTGTGAAGACAGATAGAGCTGAGATAACTTAGCTTTAGGTGTTAACACAGTGAAATTTCTCCGTGTCAAATTAATTGAAACCATTATATTTCAATAGGATCCTTTTGGATCTGAGCTGTAGGGCTCTTGAGCCTGAGGTAGGGAAAATTTCCCTAAGCTGTACGAGAGTTGTACTCTCTGAGTGTACGATCCAGCTTGAATCTGAGGTAGATGATCATTTGATCACTGAGCTGTAGGGCTTTTGAGGCTGAGGTAGGAGAGTCATTTTCTCTGAGTTGTAGGACACTTGTGCCAGAACTGTAGGATCCTTTGGATTTGAGGTAGAGCCTTTGTTCCTGAGTTGTAGGAGAGTCATTCTCTCTGAGGTAGGAGAAAGTTTTCTATGAGGTAGGGTTGTCCTCCTAACCTGAGTGGTAGAGCCTTTGGCATGAGGTAAGTGATCAGTTGATCACTGAGTTGTAGGGCTTAATTACTGAGCTGTAAGTATTGGAGGAGACTCAGAGATCCTGAGGGATCTAAGATGTAAGCTCTTTGAGCTGAGTTTTGGAGAAGTGACTTGTCTAATTATAAGTCAGAAAGGTGGGAGGAGAGTGAATGTACTCATAATCTGGGGAACCACTATATATTCTGTGCGTGCTTTTCTGTGTTGTTTCTTTATTACAGGTTCTTGAAAGCTGATAAATGCTAATACACAAAGCACTAAAATAAGAAACCTAAAGAAAGTCACAAGATACCAACAAACCTATTGACCCCCACTCCCCACCCCTCTAGGTTGCAAGCTACCTTGAAAACAAAGACTTTCATTGGGCATAAGGTCACACGTCTCATTCTTCCCGAGGGCTACCATCTTCTCATCCATGACGTCTTCCCACTACTTGACTCCAGTAGCATCATCAAAGCTAGAAGGCTCTCGCTTATCTAGAGGGCCTGTGAAGAAACAAGAGACCAAGCTCACCGCGTTTACTTCGCTATAACGAGCTGGTAGTTTAATGGTCCTCTTCGATCTCCGAAGAGTATGACCCTTGCTAACCACCTCTGCTGTGTAAGACCCCCACAACCTTTACCCGGGTCGGGTTGGAGGGGATCTTACCCGCGCAAGACGTCCACCCAGTACTTCTAGGGATGACGGAACACCCTGTCTAAGCACTAGATGCTTGCCTTGCTCAGCTAGAATCACAACATTCACAATACATCAAAGATTTTGCGGAAGAATTAACAGGAAAATATTATCGAATATATATATAATATCGTATATACATTTATATGAGTACTAGGGCCATAGCCTATGTTCTTATATAAGCTCGTAGGATGTACAAATTCTACACATAGCTCCTCACTCTCTCTCTATCCTGCTCACTGGTACTCACATCTCGAAACTCTGAAGACATCAGCGGTGCTTCTACTCGAATAGTCCTAACCACTAACGTATTCTCCTGCGGCAGGAGGTCACTACGGTGCTCTGTTTCCTGTGAATGGTCATTTAAATAACTGTTAGTCATGGGGGTAAGTGGAAACAAATCTCCTCCTCGAATCCATATCCTGGGGATGAGCACACACGCACCCAGCAGTATAAGATAGCTGAAGCGTGAGAGGGTTAGCATAACATTTCGTATTTTTAAACTAGGAGCAACAATAAAAGAAGGGTAGCATAACTTAAATGGCAGCAACAATATAAGGCCTCTACTAACACATCAACACATCAGATATTCACATCCTGCATCCTAGTGCGGGCATTCACATCCACACACACATCCTATATCGACATAGTATGGGCCGCTTCTGTTTCAGCAAGGTAGCGAGCCCCGCGGGCCTCACCGATGTGGTCGTCGGTGACAGTGGCCATTCTTGCCACTTCTGGGGATGGTCATACTGCACAACCCCAAACCCCAACGTACAACACTGTGTACTTTCGAATGTGAGCGACATCCGGTGATGCAACATCTTTGGCTAACCAGTGGAGGAAAACCCAACAGGGAAAGATAACGGGCGGTCACCTGTGGTACCCATCTCCCCTGTTGCCTTTAGTCATCTACCTTCCCGAACTGGTACGAACAGTCTGCGGAAGGGACTGACTAGCCACAGCTTGCCGCAAACAAATCACAGGCAATCAAACAGTCAATTTTGCTAGCCCATATCGGGTCTGTGGCGGCCTGTCCTCTTATGCTACGAACTTTGGGCAGCGGCGCTCAGCTCAACATTTGACAAAGAGTGTGAGAGCACTTTATTTAAGGCCAAACCTGAAGATATAATTCAACTCTGGTTATTCCCCATCTAAGGCTCGACCTTAATAGGCAACTGCTCGACAGAGCAGGACCCAGGCATAAAATAGTAAATTGCAGAAATGGAATTCGGTAGTCAAAACTGCTGATAAAGCTGCATAATTTAAGTGTTGGAATGATATGAGACCACTACATAACTAGAGTAGTACTGAATTGGAAGTGCTGAATTGAACTTGACGGATATGAGACTGGAGTTGAATTGAAAGTACTGAATTAAACTTGACCAGTAAGAGACTGGAGTTGAATTGAAAGTATTGAATTAAACTTGAGCAATACGAGACTGGAGTTGAATTGAAAGTACTGAATTGAAATTGACCAGTACGAGACTGGAGTTGAATTGAAAGTACTGAATTGAACTTGACCAGTACGAGACTGGAGTTGAATTGAAAGTACTGAATTGAACTTGACCAGTACGAGACTAGAATAAACATAAAGAAAAAGGTTAGTAGTCCAATCACTCCATCCAGGAGGCTTCAGTTCCATCTCCGTTCTCATGAGGTACATTTAATTCTATTTCATTTTTTTAAAAGGCTTCCTTGGGTTACACCCATTATTAAGATACGATAGCAATTTGGTTGCACCTTTTTAATCACGGCTTAATCAGATCAAGGGCTCATTAGGAGTTACCCCCTTTTATTCATCGAGAATAATTTGTAACTCACTACTCGTACTCTCATCTTCCGAGCATGCCCAAATTACTTAAGAGTCGAGGCGCTTGCCGGTTTTACGAAATCTTGGAACACCCGGAGCTTGGATACTTACCTCGACCACTCTCGTCGATGGTATAATTTTGAATTTAGTAATTAAATTAGGTGGGATAGTTGCACGCTCCAATCTTCATTTTCGGAGAAAATGAGCGAAGTAAATACCCGGCGCGACCCTAGGATCTTAGAATTTGTACAGAACATATTTCTTATCCCCATATCCCAAATTTTGATATAACATTTGGAAGAGCATATAAAAAGTCTAAAAGTTTTTTCATAATTTTTCCACAAGTTTTGTGCCATTAATTTGGCGCAATTAACATTATTTAGGCTTTTAAAAATACTAAAACACCTTCAACAAATCTCAAACCTTTTGTGGAGGAAAATCTTATTATTGGGAATATTTTTCATGTTGACCATTTTGCCACCAGGGGCCTTGATTTGGCCCAGAAAATTCTACAAATTTCTGTGAATTTTTGGTCTGCAAACAACAGATCAATGGGGATCTGCGGCTGAGATTAAGCCGGATGGGTCAATACGCATTATTTCTCCACAGTAGATCAACTGTGGATCCGCTATGGGGGCACATAAATGGAGGCGGGTGAGGGAATTGAGAAAATCCCCGCCATCCATCTCATCGCCGAGAATAGACGGCGGCGATTTCATCCCGCTGATGGAGGAGGTGGTGGCACTCTGCCACCGCCGGCTAGCCACCGTTGAATGCCAGCGCCGCCCCTAATCGGTTCACCGGGGGTCGACGAGAGCTTGGGTGGGGGCCCGGCGGCCTACTGCCATCGGCCGCCGCTTAAAATGGTCAACCCGAGAGTAGTGTGGCGGTGGCTCTGCTCCCAGCGCCACCGCGCCACCCTACTTCTCTAGCGTTGAACGCAGTCACGATACCACCCAAGGCCGGCACGCCGAGGGCAAAGCTCATCTTCGGTGGTGGCCCGACGACCAACCGCCACAGACCGCCGTGGGGCTCAAACAGAGAAAAATGCAATTTTTTTTCAGGTGCCGCCTGAGCGGCGTTTTCCAGCGGCACCCCAGCCTTCCACCATCGTGGAAAGTCATCCCTGCCAGTTAGCCCTTCTCTAGTGCCATCACCGGTGCTAGGAGTGGCTAGTATTCCTGCGGCCACCACCCGACCTAGAGCATTGGTCGGGTGGTGTCGGTGGCACTCCGTCCGCTGTGAGGCCCATGCAGGTTGTCAAAAAGGTTTAGAAAGGGGGAGGGGAGAAGGTTCCACCTGCACTGGGGAGCTTGGGTGGGACTAGCTTGGACGACTATGCAAGGTGGCGGGGTGGTGGAGCTCGAGTTGGACTTTTCCGACGAGCTGAGCACCGACAGAGGGGGGGGGGGGGGAGGGGGGTGTGCTCTCAGAGCTTGGGGGTTGAGATAGGGGGTAGGGTGTGCTTAAATAGGTTGGGGGAGGGGGCTCTCCTCCTTCCCTTCAATGTGGGATTAATCCCTACCTAAGGAGGGATTAATCTCCACCCTCTAGCTGTCCAAAGACAATTGAAGGTTGTGGGCATTTCCCCCATGTGGGGGAAATGGGGAAAAGCCTTATGGCTTGGTCTTTCAAAGTGGAGGAAGAGAGGGAGGAGTGGGGGTTGAGTTGGTGAGCCTCCACTTGACCCATGGATGGGCTTGCTGGTTGGGGGCCCAAGGTGGGTGAAGGGCAAGGCCCTAACTAGTTAATGAAGAGGGGGTGAACACCTCTTTGGAAAAGAAATCCAAAAAATGACTATTATGAGGGTTTGACCAAAGTCAACCCTAGGGTGGGTCCCCCATGGTGGTCGAAGTCAAAGTGGGTCTAAGACATCGGGAGTCGGGTCAAAGTTGGGGTGTCGTGTCATAATTTGTGCGTACATGCTTTTCGGTGCACGAGTATGCTTGATTTGATCTCGAGTTGACCATTCATCATCAAAATTGCCCGGGATGATTTCTGTTGACTTTGTATTGATCATACGAGTACAACGCCACTATCTGGGGTTGAATTGGAGTCTGTTTGGCGAAAGTCCAAAATCTGCACACCGTGGCATGCTAAAATGGTTAAGGTGTCTATATTCGTCATTAGGCCTCGAATTGGGACGCAACGAGTTACGACGTACTTGTATTGATAATACTAGGCCATGAGAATTGATAAAACTCAAATCAAAGTTTTCTAGCCCCATTTCCCACATAGGGTTACCTTGTACCAGGTCATGGGTAGGGGTTCGGGTCACTTTTATTGGGCCACTAGGGCTCTGGTGGTCCCATAAAAGTCGGGAGGTTACACGCTGCTTCTTCTAAATCAGCTTCGTTCCCAGGCAAACTTGGAGCATCGCTCCCCCTGCTTCCTGAACCTGAATCCTCTGCCTCGAAGCTAGAAACATATGGAGCTCATGGTGACATAGACAGCTCCACTAGACGATCCTTAGTAACCTCCTCTTGCTTGGCATCCGACCTGCTCTCTTACAGCACCATAGAGGATCCACCTCCATATGACGTCAGCTCATTGAAGACCACGTCTCTCGAAACCACGAACTTCTTCGTCACTGGATCCATACACCATCCCATCTTCCGCTCGTCATAGCCCACAACGACAAGCTTCCTTGCCTTTGCATCCAACTTTGTCCTGAGAGCATCTGGGATGTGTACGTCGCAGGTAGATCCAAACATCCGAAGGTGTCCAACTCCGGGCTTCTCCTTAAACATCTTCTCATGAGGAGACTTCATGTTGATCAGACTCAGATGAATCTGATTGATAACATAAGTGGCACAGACCATCCCTTCAGCCTAGAAGGACCTTGGAATGCATTTAGAATGAAGCCAACACTTGCATGTCTCCGTCAAATGATGGATCTTCCGCTCTGCTACTCCATTTTATTATGGAGTTGGAGCACAAGTAAGCTCTCATTGGATGTCGTGCTTCCTGCAGAAGTTAGAGAACTCAGTTGAAATGAACTCACCTCTATTGTCTGTTCTCAACTTTTTGACACGCAGGGCAAGCCGACCCTCCACTAGCTCCTTAAATGTTGAAGCCAAAATTTGACTTCGATAAGAGTTCGAAAAATAGGGGCGTAGCCAACACCTACTCGTTGTAACACCCCCATCCGTCGCATGACATATAACAGAAGGTCCAGCTGGAACCCGACGTCATATACCACAGACAGTCAGAAGGGTTACATAAGAATATCCAAACATCCCAATTAAGACTACTCGTCCTACACAAAGCATTCTAGCGGAAGCTTTTAAAGTTGAAAGAACCCAAAACTTAAATCCAATAATCATGAATGTCCACAAACACACCACTGGAATGAAAACCAAATACACTGAAAGGGTACATGGCCTTATGGCCTTATAAATGTTCACTTAACAAAATAGTGTCTTATATACATCGGCTCGCAGGCCGGCCACACATGACAAAATAAAAACAACTATTCTTTACGGCCTTCGAGGGCCAGCACAACAACATGGGCTCCAGCCCGCTATCTAGCACTCGGCTCCGCAGCACCTGCAAGCAACATTCCACCGCACGGTGGCAAACAAAGCAACAGTCAGTCAAAGCCGACCAAATTATAACGACCCCGCCCCTTACTCGGGACGACGGTGCTCTTTCCCTGCATATCATTAGCCTAATAAAACAATAAAGCGCAATTATATTACGCCACAGGTGTAGGCTCGCATGACCAAATACCCCGTGCACTCAGGGCACATTAACGGTGAATCCGGACATTTTAGCGTCTTCACCACCATCCCAAAGATGGCAACCACGTGAGCAATTAGCCTTTCTGACCACCGTCTAAGGCTCCCAACTATGCCAACGGCCAGTCCCCTTTTCGGGTCTCTCGCAACGAACCACATAGCCTAGGTCCAATTCCACTTCCCCGTTGCTCACACCACGTAGTAACATTAAGACGTATGCACAGGCCAAGTTTCTCTCAAATCCCAAAACTTTCCAAACAATCACATAACCCAGTTATGTTCAAGGCCGGTTCCCTGACCGCCAAGTTAGCAGAACACGTTTCCGCTCAGTTTTCCGGGTGCGCCTTGGAGTTAATCCCCAAGGATCCATGTTGCAATCTACCGCGTAGAAACCCGAAAAACCAAAAGCACAGAGTCTTCTCCGGCAAAACATATCAAATGCAACATCACCGATCCAGACAATACACGTCTGGGTAGGCTTCACACAAAATGTCTATGCCCGTACTTCGATTCCGGACTCTATATGCAACACAAGGGGGACTATTCACATCAACCACAAGGAACACCATGCACTCACCGCACACTCGCGTGAGCGAGATTCCCTATGCAGAAAGGAAGACCTTCACATGCTCATGTAGAGAATCGTTACCATTGTAGTCCACTTTTACGCCATGGAAAAATTATACGGATAGAAGTCTTCGCAACGACCTTTCCTCCATAGATCCGCTCTCAGATCTCAAAACAGTGCTCCGATGCTCCGCTGGCGGCCGAAATCCTCCTTTGTCTTCCTCCTCTCTCAACTACTTGGAAAGAGAAAGCTTGGAGAGAAATGAAGGATTAACTCCCCTGTTCCCGGCCTTAACTGAGCAGAAAACCATCTGGGCCGTTGGATCTTATTTAAAGAAAACGAATGGCTCAGATCCGCTCAAAAATCCCCAAACCTGGGCCGAACACGGCTTGGCACACGGCCATGTCCCAGGCCGTGTGCCTCGATCCAGGCACGATTGTCGAACATAGAGACTCACACGGGCTACGACACGCCCGCGTCTCATGCGACACGCCCGTTTCGGACCCTCGACATGCCCGTGACCAGGGGGCGTGTCACAAATAACCGCCACGACAACGGACACGACCCAACTGAACACGGGTAAGGACACGGGTATGAACACGCCCGTGTCACCCGAAAATCGTCGAGCAACTATCGTCGATCGTCGAACGCAGAACACGAGCACAGATACGGTTAGGCACACGCCCGTGTCATATGACACGCCCGTGTCATTTAGCAGTGTTACTAGCCGTGTCCTTCTAGGGATGAAAACGGCTAAAACAACAGCCAGACATGGCCTTGGACACGCCCGTGTCCTAGGACGTGTACCCCAATACTGGCACCAAAAATCCCTTTTTAACCGACCAACTCAAATACAACTTTCGGTGCGTTACAAATCTCCCCCACTAAAGGAATTTCGTCCCGAAATTAAGTAAAGGTGCACAAATATAAATAATACCTGAGTGGAATAACTCGTGGTACTCCTCCAACATAGCTTGCTCTCGCTCCCAAGAAAGCTCCTCACGTCCGCAATTATCCCATCAGACTTTAACCATTCGGTTCTCCTTGTTGTGGAGTCGTTTGACTGCAACATCTTCAACACTTACTGGCTTGACCCTTATTGTCAACTCATAATCAACCGGTACTTGATTGTTCGCAATGATTTGCGAAGGCTCTTGCACTGCCTTACGCAACACCGACACGTGGAACACGTCATGTAGCCCACTCAATTCCGCCGACAGCTTCAATCTATACGCCGCCTCGCCAACACACTCCAGGATTTCAAATGGTCCAAGGTATCTCGGACTCAACTTCTTCAAGAGTCGAACCCGCGAGACACCCTTGAATGGCTTAATTTTTAAGTACACCCAGTCGCCAACATTGAACTCCACATTCCTATGTTTGGCGTTATAGTACTTTGACTGTCTATCCTGAGCGATCTTCAACCATTCTCGAATTGTCTGTATCACTGAGGTGGCATCTTCCACTGCTTGACGTTTGTAAAGCTTCGACTTGCCCGTTTCCAACCAAGACAACGGCGTGCGACACTTTCTCCCGTACAAGGCCTCGAAAGGTGCCATTCCAATACTTGCCCGAAAGTTGTTGTTATACTCAAACTCAACCGTGTACATGTGATCTTCCCACTGCTTTCCAAAATCTAGGACGCACATGCGAAGCTTGTCCTCCATCATCCGGTTGACCCTCTCGATTTGGCCATCCGTCTGCGAATGAAAGGCTGTACTGAACTTTAGCTTAGTACCCAACAGACTATGCACCAAACTCCAGTCATTTGACGTGAAGCATCCATCTCGATCACTAACAATACTGCGGGCACACCATGCAATCGTACAATATTCTCCACATAAAGTTTGGCTAACGTTTCCACCGGATCTTCCTTCCAGACAGGGATAAAGTGTGACACCTTTGTCAACCTATCTACGACCACCCAAATGGCGTCGTTTCCCTTCTGTGACTTCGACAAACCATGCACAAAATCCATAGATATGTCATCGAATTTCCATTCTGGGATAGGTAGGGCCTTCAAGAAACCTCCGGGATTCTGGCATTCCGCCTTCACCAATGCACAAGTATGGTACTTGGCCACATAACATGCTACATCCTTCTTCAATCCTGGCCACCAGAATAATTTCTTCATGTCTCTATACATCTTCGTGCTTCCCTAGTGGATTGAGTACTTGGTATGATGAGCCTCATACATCAACTCCTCCCGAAGATTATCCGCACTAGGAACGCATAGGCGACCGTCCTTCCTTCGCAACCCATCGTCAGCAGCAAACTGGGAATTTGACCCATCCAATGATTCATCAAAGATCTGCTTCATGTTGTTATCCTGAACCAAAGCCCGCCGAACTCTATCAGCTAGGTCATACTGCACCTATGTCCAAAATAGTTTTGCCTCAGCACTAGACTACTTGTCCACACATGATATCTCCAAAGCATCCAACTCATGGACCAATCTCTCATCATGTTCCGATAACCAGTTGGCCTGCGCCGGAGTCCTGCGACTCAACGCATCCTCCACTGCATTTCCCTTCCCAGGAACATAATGAATCTTGAAAGTGTAGTCCCCTAAGAACTCCATCCACATACGCTGCCTCATGTTCAGATCCTTTTGATCCAACAGGTACTTCAAGCTCTTATGATTGTTGTAAATATCGACCTTCACACCGTACAGGTAATGCCTCCAAAGCTTTAGAGCAAATATCACGGCCGCTAACTCTAAGTCGTGAACCGAATAATTCCTCTCATGAACCTTCAGTTGTCGTTAACCATAGGCTATCAATCTCCCATGCTGTAGCAGAACACAGCCCAAACCACTAGCCGAAGCATCACTATAGATCTCGAACCCTTCGGTTCCAACTGGCGAACATAAAATAGGCGCTGTGGTCAACCGCCTCTTCAACTCTTCAAAAGCCTGTTCGCACTCTGGAGACCACACAAACTTCTGATCCTTCCTAGTCAACGTCATGAGTGGTAGCGCTATCCGCGAGAAGTTCTCTTCGAAGCGCTTGTAGTAACCAGCAAGCCCCAAAAAACTCCGGACCTCTGCCACTGTAGTCAAAGCAGGTCACTCTCGTATCGTCACTATCTTCGCCGGATCCACAGCTATCCCTTCTCCACTGACAACATGACCAAGGAATGCTATCGAGGATAACAAAAATTCATACTTGGAGAACTTAGCATACAACTGATTCCTCCTCAACGACTCCAACACCATGTGTAGATGATTGTACTGATCCTCCTCGCACTGTGAGTACACCAGGATATCATCGATAAATTCTATCACGAAACGATCCAGGTACTCTCTGAACGTCCTGTTCATAAGATCCATAAACACGGATGGCACATTGGTCAAACCAAACGGCATGACCGTGAACTCGTAATGCCCAAACCGCATACTGAATGCTGTCTTTGGGATGTCGCTCTCCCTTATCCTCAATTGGTAGTAACCGGACTTCAGATATAACTTTGAATATACCGTTGACCCAACCAACTGATCAAATAGATCGTCAATTCTTGGGATCAGATACTTATTGTTTTCCGTAAGCTTGTTCAATTCCCGGTAGTCGATACAAAGCCGCAAGCTCCCATCTTTCTTCTTAACAAAGAGAACTGGTGCGCTCCAAGGCAACGAACTTGGACGCACATAATCCTGCTCTAGCAACTCTTGCAGTTGCACCTTCAACTCCGCCATCTCTTTTGGCGCTATCCAATAGGGGGAGCGTAACACCGCTTTGGTACCCGGTACCAGCTTTATAGTAAAGTCTATCTCCCGCTGAGGAGGAACTCCTGGGAGATCTTCTAGAAACACATCGAGATACTCAAACACAACTGGGATGCTGTCCAGACTTGGCTTAGGCATCAAAGTCTGCACTAATGTGACAAACAACTCTGCCCCAGACCGAACTGCCTTGATCCCCAGAGGGGTGGACGTCTACATCTTGCTCAACCCCTTTCACGCACCCAAATGCCATCTCATGACTAGCTCCCAACTGACCTCCAAGCAAATTCAACCAATGCATACTTGCTGCTCCGAGAGCCAGTCCACACCAAAGACCGCGTCCAACCCAAAACTAAATACAACATATTCTATCCGCGCGCACTGAGCACTACTAGTCAACAACACATCCATTATGTCTTTTGCCATCGGAAGAGGTACTCTGACACGCAATACAATTCATTTGGGTAAACAGGGATGCGAAGCCCCCTAAACAAACGGTGCTCTCGCCAAATAAATGAAAGTCAGGACAAATCTCAACAAAAATAGTTCTAAGCTAACATGCACAAGGATGACATGTATTTACAGTTAACTGCTATAACTTTACACCGTACCTGTCACCACGACAGCGAGCTTCCTGGCCTCCTACTGGCCCCGGCTGTACACTTCAGACTTCCTCTCAGACTTTGCACGTCCGCTCCAACACTCACGAGCAAAATGCCCTGTCTTCCCGCATTTATAACAAGCACCCGAGGTTCGGCCTGTAGTTTCCCCTGAAGCAATAAAAGGGGGGGGGGGCTGGACCCGAAGTCCTAGCCTTCTTATACCACCTACGATATCCAGAATTTGAGGTAGCCGACATTTTGAACTCTGTTTTCTTGGAACTAGAGTCCTCAACCGCTCCTGACGTAGATTCCTTAGTCTTCTGAGCACCATCTCGACAAGCTTGGAAAAAGTGCCCTTTCTTGCCACAAGTATGACAGTTGTAAGTAACCTTGCTAGTCGATGATCTAACCTTCTTCTTCAGCGTTCTGCGAGATGCACCCCTCATAGGACTTGTAGAGTTTGATACCCTACTCACTGGTATCTGGTGAATTTTTCCCATATCCACTTCCAAAGATCTAGGCGACTCCACCAAGGCTCGGAATCCCATTAGTTTTGGTCCTAGAAGTAGATTTCACAGTTCGTCACGCAGACCACTATAGAATCTATCAACTATAGACCGCTCGTTCTCCAACTCAAAGCATGGGTAGCGGCTTATTAAAAGAAATGCCTGCAAATACTCATCAACTGAGTGCGTACCCTGCACCAAGCACATGTTCAACGGCTGACCTGATGGCCTTCTAAATGTCACTTGATCCAACACACCACCCGGCATTGAAGTCATCTCGGGGACAAAAGGTTGCACATTGCTTCCCTGCTGTGCACTAGTCATAGCGAGCACCACTTCAACGATGCTTCTTATGCTTTCAAATGAAGGAAGGGTCTCAAGCACGCCACTGGGTGCACTATAATCCTTAGAAACTAGATGTTCTGTCGGCTCTGCGCCACTCCCGGTCACCTATAGTCGTACAAAACACCAATAAGTGACCAAACAAAATTGCAAAAAGCAATTATAGGAATGCGCAGGTTCCTCAAACACGAGTATTTTGCATTCCTAAGTGAACATTCAAGGGTTCTTTTTAATGTTATAATGATGACGCACACATGTGCTCACCACCCCTTAAAAGAATTCTCCCACGAATTCAGTTAAGCCTGACCGTAACCAGAAGTCTGATACCAAATTGTAACACCCCCATCCGTCGCATGGCATATAACAGAAGGTCCAGCTGGAACCCGACGTTATATACCACAAACAGTCGGAAGGGTTACATAAGAATATCCAAACATCCCAATTAAGACTACTCATCCTACACAGAGCATTCTAGCGGAAGCTTTTAAATTTGAAAGAACCCAAAACTTAAATCCAATAATCATGAATGTCCACAAACACACCACTGGAATGAAAACCAAATACACTAAAATGGTACATGGCCTTATGGTCTTACAAATGTTCACTTAACAAAATAGTATCTTACATACATCGGCTCGCAGGCCGGCCACACATGACAAAATAAAAACAACTATTTTTACGGCCTTCGAGGGCCAGCACAGCAACATGGGTTCCAGCCCGCTATCTAGCACTCGGCTCCGCAGCACCTGCAAGCAACATTCCACCGCACGGTGGCAAACAAAGCAACGGTCAGCCGAAGCCGACCAAATTATAACGACCCCGACCCTTACTCAGGACGGCGGTGCTCTTTCCCTGCATATCATTAGCCCAATAAAACAATAAAGCGCAATTATACTACGCCACAGGTGTAGGCTCGCACGACCAAACACCCCGTGCACTTAGGGCACATTAACGGTGAATCCTGACATTTCAGTGTCTTCACCACCATCCCAAAGATGGCAACCACATGAGTAATTAACCTTTCTGACCACCGTCTAAGGCTCCCAACTATGCCAACAGCCAGTCCCCTTTTTGGGTCTCTCGCATCGAACCACATAGCCTAGGTCCAATTCCACTTGCCCGTTGCTCACACCACGTAGTCACATTAAGACGTACGCACGAGCCAAGCTTCTCTCGGATCCCAAAACTTTCCAAACAATCACATAACCCAGTTATGTTCAAGGCCGGTTCCCTGACCGCCAAGTTAGCAGAACACGTTTCCGCTCAGTTTTTCGGGTGCGCCTTGGAGTTAATCCCCTAGGATCCCTATTGCAATCTACGGCGTAGAAACCCGAAAAACCAAAAGCACGGAGTCTTCTCCAGCAAAACATATCAAATGCAACATCACCGATCCAGACAATACACGTCCGGGTAGGCTTCACACACAATGCCTATGCCCGTACTTCGATTCCAGACTCTATATGCAACACAAGGGGGACTATTCACATAAACCCCAAGGAACACCACGCACTCACCGCACACTCATGGGAGCGGGAATCCCTATGCAGAAAGGAAGAGATTCACATGCTCAAGCAGAGAATCATTACCCTTGTAGTCCGCTTTTGCGCCATGGAAAAACTACATGGATAGAAGTCTTCGCAACAACCTTTCCTCCACGGATCCGCTCTCAGATCTCAAAACGGTGCTCCTATGCTCCGCCGGCGGCCAAAATCCTCCTTATTCTTCCTCCTCTCTCAACTTCTTGGAAAGAGAAAGCTTGGAGAGAAATGAAGGATTAACTCCCCTGTTCCCGGCCTTAATAGAGCAGAAAACCATCTGGGCCGTTGGATTTTATTTAAAGAAAATGAATGGCTCAGATCCGCTTAAAAATCCCAAACCAGGGCCGAACACGGCTTGGCACACGGCCGTGTCCCAGGCCATGTGCCTCGATCCAGGCACGATTGTCGAACACAGAGACTCATACGGGCTACGACACGCCCGTATCTCATGCGACACGCCCGTGTCGGACCCTCGACACGCCCGTGACCAGGGGGCGTGTCACAAATAACTGCCACGACAACAGACACGACCCAACTGAACACGGGTATGGACATGGGTATGAACACGCCCGTGTCACCCGAAAATCATCGAGCAACTATTGTCGATCGTCGAACCCAGAACACGTGCACAAACATGGTTAGGCACACGCCCGTGTCAAATGACACGCCCGTGTCATTTAGCCGTGTTACTAGTCGTGTCCTTCTCGGGATGAAAGTGGCTAAAACACCAACTAGACACTGCTTTGGAAACGCTCGTGTCCTAGGCCGTATACCCCAATACCGACACCAAAAATCCCTTTTTACACGACCAACTCAAATACAACTTTCGGGGCGTTACACTCGTCCCAAGCTATGACCTCTGACTGGTCGTGAAGGACTAGAAACCGACCCAAAGCCTCAGCAGGGAGGTCCCACCGCTTACCCAGAAGATCTCTGAGAGCTTCCCCTCCAAAGCCAAAAGGTGGGCTTGGAGCTCCTCAGAAAGCACAGAAAATTCCTCTCAAGTCCCGGGCCAAAGTACGTGTGCTTCTGAAAAACCCCTATGGGTCTATTTATAGTTTCCTGAGTTGGATCTGCAAATAACCGTACTGAGTTGACATAAAATTACCAGAATACACCTGGTCGGGTCTGCCAACAGCCGAACTCCGTTGTTCAGAAGAGTTATATGCATACCACCAGGGGTAAACGGGTAAAATTACCCGGGGTAGAGGAGTAAAATCCCCCTTGGGCGTAGAAATGTGAAAACATCCTCCTTTCTGTGCGACGAGTGGGGGAACACCTGGAGGCGAGACGGGCCTTCCTGCTCGTCTCGCCGATATCCTTTGCTATGAGGTCTTCTCGCGGTTAAAGGTCTTCTCGCCCCCCTAGGAGGGGCATCTTGCCTACTGCAGAGGCCACTTGTCTCGCCACCTGTGAGTGGACCCCATGGTCCCACTCGTCTCGCTTCGACTATACGTGCCTTGAGGACCTCTCGCGAGCCCGAGGTTGTACACAATCCCCGCTCTTTTCGAGATTATTCTAAGCTCGGAAAGAACATCCAACCAAGGTTCGCCATTAAAACGTATTTATGGATGCATTTATGAGAGAATCTTCTATGAGGCTCCCCACCAAAACCTATAAATATGGGATTCCTATCCCGAATAGAGGCTTCCCTTTCACACACTTCCTCCTTCCTTGCTGTAATCTGTTCATCATGTCTCATAGCCAGAGATTTCGCGAGTGCCTTGCAAAGGTGCGTCAGCAGAACAAGGCTGTTTGATCCCTAGTTTGATTTAGGCTAGGTTCACTAAGTTAGGATCATCTGACCCAACATGTATAGCCAGGGTCATGGTTATATCTTAGGGTATAAACCAAGTCCTTAGAGTTAACACTACATGGACCAGCCATCAAGAGACTGCATAAAGACTCAAGACTTAGAGAAATATCAAAGACTTAGAAAATGAGTTCGACGTTCGTCGAACTCAGGTCGACGAAAGCCGTGCTCAGCTCAACGATCTCAGAGACAATTCTCTGAGCTGATCTCGACGAACTTGGGACTCAGGTCGACGATTTATGGACACTACTTCAACATTTCATGTCCAGAATTTCTCTGAACTCAACTCGACGAACTTGGTATTCAGGTCGACGATCTATGGGTATTCTACTTCAACTTCTTATTCCAGAAACAAGTAAATATTCTAAGTCCAGGATCATACTCCAGTCGACGAATTCACCTTCTCAGCTTGACAAACTTAGACCACATTCCTGGCAAGACTTATCTAGCAGTTAGAATTTCTCAGGACGATGAATCTAGTTCTCAGGTCGACGAATCTAGTTCTCAGGTCGACGATTTCTGGCAACTCCACTTCAACACTTCATTCCAGAGACATCTAGAATATTCTAAGTCCAGAAGAACTTTGCTGAACTCCATTCGACTAACTTAGACTATCAGCTCGACGAACTTCATGCACAGAATTGACAAGGTTTTGGAGAAAGCAGTTGTCTGTTCTACGGTCGACGATCTTGGATCTCAGCTCGACGAACAACTATTATCAGATCGACGAACTTAACTTCTCAGCACGACGAACTGTGGACTCAGCTCAATGAATTATGTTCTCTGTTCGACGATTCAAGACTTAGTTATTTTCATCCATCAGTCCTTATTCTATGACAATATTTCCTGAGTAATCAATGCTAAAATATTCTCTGAATATTACCGTTAGAAGCAAGCATTGATTACGGTCTTCATCAGGATTATTGGTTGTCATTTTTCAATGGGACAGTTGGGGAAATCATTCAATGCAAAATATTCTCCAGGCTGTTAGCAATGAATGCAGAAGAATTTCAAATTTCAAAAGGAAGATAATATGGAAAATACAAAAAGGGATTTTCCATCTCCTTCTCACACAGACAGACAGTCAGTTTGTTAATCAAGGATCAAGAATCTTTTGCTGCTTTCTCTCTCGAGAGCACTCTGAGACAAAAAGAAATAGAAAGCTGATACAGAAAAAGAAGCCCTAACCAGAGAAAGAACATCAAGCTGAAGAAGAAGAAGAACATCCAATCTAAATCAAGAATCTTCTTCTGTCTTCTGCCAGGACACTTCAAAGGACAACAAATTTTCTATCAGTCAAGAAGTTCCTAGAGTTCATCTGGTTAAAGCAACAGTTTGAAGGCCTATCACCCTGAAGCAAAGCTCCATCTTTCCTGAACCATTCAATATCTCAGGGCGAGCCTTTGCTAACATTAAATCCACAAAAGTCTTCTCAGTTGTTGTGAGAAAGAGAAGACATAATCAATCTCTCATCCCCCACTGTAAGAAGGGTTCTTAACTCCCTTCAAAAGTTATTCCTGGTTGCAAGTCACCTAACCAAAAGACTTGAGGTTTGGTTTTTGAGCACCTGATCAAAAGCTCATTAGTGTCAGGCACCTGATTAAAAATCTGAGTTGATTCCTACCAGGGTGGTAGAAGAGTGGATGTACCCAGGTTGGGGAATCACTATAAATTTCTTGTGTTGTTTGGTTGCTCTTTTCTCTTGTTTCTTGCTGTGGCTGTGATAGTTAGGATTGCTGTGTTTGTGCTTTAATTTAATTCCAGTAGCACTAGGACTAGATTGAAGTAGTTAGAAAATTTTATAAAAACCCTAAATACTGTATTCACCCCCCCCCTCTAGAGTATTCCAGATCTAACCCCTCACTTTCAATTGGTATCAAATCCTGGATTCCCTTGGTTGTAAAAGCTAACCCTTGAACCAAAGATCCTGAGTTAGATCTGTCTTTTCATTTCTATTAGATATTCACACACAGCATGGAACAAAACAAAGACTATGCATGCACCAAATCTCGAGTTTGCAACATAAATAGGTTTGCCATCTGGAAGGCAAGAATCAAGTTATATATGAATTTATTGATGAGGATATTTTCAATTCCATTATGACAGGTCCTCCTCAAGCATCTACCTCTACAGCAACTTCCAGCAACAATGCAGTTCCACCACCTGAGTGGACTGAGGCCCAGAAGAAGGCAAAAATTATTGATGCCAAGGCCATTAATATAATGGCCCAAACAATGTCAGATGACATTTTTCAAAAAGTGGCTGAATGCACATCAGCCAAAGCTATCTGGGATTCCCTCAATCAAATGGTGTCTGGATCTGCTGATGAAAGAAAGGATATTTGATCCAATCTCATATCCCAATATGAGAATTTCAAGAAGAAGGAAGTTGAATCAGTAGCAGACATGTACAATAGGTTGAGCTCAATCATCAATGAGCTGAAAACCTTGGACAAGGACATCACCCTTACAGAGGTGAATGATAAAATCCTTATGTGCTTCCCAACCTCATGGGATTTAAAGATCTGACCCATCAAGGTGGCCAGGAGCCTGAATGAGATTTCCACTAAATCTTTTTTAGGAAAGCTTAAGTCCTATGAGCAGCTTATCAAATCCATAGAAGCAGCTGAGCAAAGAACACCTCCACCAGCAAGGAAGGAGCACAACATTGCATTCAAAGTTGCTGAGGAGACAGAGACTCCAACAATGAATGAAGAACTGATGTCTCTCTCTGCCAAGAGATTCTACAAGATGGCAAGGAAAGACTTCAGAAGAAAGTCATCCAGACAGGATGACAAGCCAAGGTATGAAAAAAACCCCACTAAAGAAGTGGTGTGCTTTGGCTGCAGGAAACCTGGACACTTCCTCTCAGAATGTCCAAAGACTCGGAAGAAGGAGAAGAGAAGAGAGAAGGATACAAGAAGACAACAAAGAAGTAGGCCTACCTCCAACAGACACAAGAAGAAGGAGAAAGGCTTTGTAGCTGAAAGCTGGAGTGAAATAGAAGATGAATCCTCATCTTCCAGCTCCAGTGAAGAAGAAGAGGAGGAAAGGGACAAAGAAGTATGCCTCATGACCATTAATGCCTTCAGGAGCCAATCAGATGAAGATACATCTGACAATGAAGAAGCTTAAGAATCTGAAGCTGATCAGGTTTTTTCTTCTTTTGATTATAACTCTGATTCATTCAAATCTGAATTTAAAATCATGTGCATAGATCTAATAAATTCAGAAAAAAAATTAAGACACTTAGGAAAAAACTAGGAAACCTGGAAAATGTTATTTCTGAAAACAATAGGTTAAAAGATGAATTAAATTTAGCTAATGAACAAATTATCCTGTTAAAGACTGAGCTATGTGAGGCTAAACAACTTGAGGAAACTCTCAATGGGAGAAGCCTCAAGCTAATGGACATTACAAGCACTGTCAATGTCAGACTAAATGACAAGCAGGGCTTGGGTGCTTCATCAAGTTTGCCCCCCATTCTCAAGAATAATATTTTGACAACCCCCATCAAATTTGTTTTAGCTAAGGGGAAAGAAACAATAAACTATAAACAAAAAATAAAAGAAATTCCCAAATCAAATGGTCAAAGTAAGAAAAATCAGAAAACCTTAGGTAAAAACAAAGTTCAGCTGATTTCGCCAAACTTAGATCGACGAAACATGAACAGTTCGTCGAACTCTAGTCGACGAACTCTGAACGCAAACTTAAGCTATAATTATTCGTCTAACTACGATCGACGAACTTTGTATGGTTCGTCGAGCAGAGATCGACGAACGTGGGGCACAGAAAATAAACATGTTCATTCTCTGGGCAGATATCGACGATCTCATCCCAATTCGTCGAACTCTGGTCGATGAACTCACAACATTTCGTCGAACCCAAAAAGACTTAACAAAAACTATAACTATAACAGCAATTCTATTAAACCTAGAAAACCATTTAATCCATTAGCTGATTGCGCAATTACACCCAGAAATATCATCATTTAGGATACAAATCTCAACTAGAATTCTCTGTAATATCTAGTTTTTCATATCAACAATATAAAGGACCCAAGGTAACCTGTATCAAGAACAACTAATTGTTTTTACTGCAGGAAAAGGGCTGTCCAGTGATTAATCAAACCTGGTACCTTGACAGTGGATGCTCCAAACACATGACTGGCAGCAAGGATAATTTAATCAACTAGAAGTCCAAGCTGGGACCAAATGTAATCTTTGGTGACTCAAAATATGACTAGTCAGAAGGCTATGGAGAAGTGAAAATTGGAGCTGTCACCTTCAAGAAAGTCACATATATCAGAGGACTCAAACATAACCTCATCTCCATAAGTCAATTATGTGATGAAGGTTATCAGGTACACTTTAACTCAACCTCCTGCACTATCTCTAATAAAGAAAAACAAATTGTTTTAATTGGAAATAGACAAGGCAACATCTACTTAGTTAATTTCTACTCTTCCAATTCAGATATCTGCCTACTCAACATAGCTACTACTCAGAATGAATTATGGCATAAAAGGCTAGGTCATGTTAACATGAAAAACATTGCTAGGTTATCTAAAGACAGTCTTGTAAGAGCCTTACCTTCTGGTCCCTACAAGAATGAAGGCCTTTGCAGGGCTTGTCAACTAGGCAAGCAAACTAAAACTAGCTTTAAGTCAGTTAATAAAAGTGATTCACCTAGGATTTTGTATTTACTACACATGGATCGTTTTGGACTCATTGCTGTGCAAAGCCTAGGAGGGAAATCCTACACTTTAGTTATTGTAGATTACTTCTCAAGGTTCACTTGGGTGTCCTTTCTGAGATCTAAGTCAGATACCTTAAAAGTTCTTATAGATTTTCTTAGGACCATACAGATTGAGTACTCTACTCATGTTGCATTGATCAGAAGTGATCATGGTACAGAGTTTTAGTATCTTCTTATGCATGAGTTCTGTGATAAGGAAGGTATCAGGCACCGTTTCTCAGCTCCTAGAACTCCCCAACAAAATGGGGTAGCTGAAAGGAAAAAATAGGACCCTAATTGAAGCTGCAGGCACATTGCTTACAGATGCTTACATGCTACTAACCTTTTGGGCAGAGGTTGTAAGCACAACAAACTATGTTCTGAATATGAGCTTGATACATAAACTGAAGAATATGACTCCCTATGAATTACTTAAAGGGAAGAAACCTAAAATCAACTATTTTAAAGTATTTGGATGTATATGTTATGCACATAACAACAACAAGAAATACTTTAGAAAGTTTGAAGCTAAGGCTAAAGAGGGAATTTTTCTAGGATATTCCCAAGTAAGCAAAGCTTATAGGGTATTCAATAAATCATCTCTAAAAATTGAAGAATCTATTCATGTTACTTTTGATGAGGCTAATATGTCTTATAAGGAGAAAGAGATTTCTACCAGCAATCATTTGCAGGTACCTCACTTGTGTGAGAACTTGGATGGACTAAGCTTCACCCAAGAGGTTCCAACACATCCTTCTCCACAAGTTAATGAAGAAAGTGAAGAAGAAAGCACTGAGGAAGTTGAACCTCATCCAACAGCAAACTCAATTCCACAAGAGGAATTAATTCAAAATGTTATTGCTGAACCAACTCCACCAACTGACTTTGTCACACTCAGGGATCACCCTAGATCCCAAGTAATTGGAGACATATCAGCAGGTGTACAGACAAGGAATCAACTCAACCAAGATTTGATGCATGCATGTTTTCTCTCTCAGGTTGAACCTCAATCTATACATGATTCTGAGCAGGATCCCCACTGGATCATTGCTATACATGAGGAACTTAACCAATTTGAGAGATGTAGAGTTTGGGATTTGGTTCCAAGACCCCAAGATTATCCAATCATTGGAACCAAATGGGTATAAAGAAATAAACTGGATGCCCAAGGTACAATTATGAGGAACAAGGCTAGGCTTGTTGCTCAAGGATACAGGCAAGAAGAAGGCATAGATTATGATCAAACTTTTGCACCAGTTGCAAGGTTAGAGGTCATCAGAATGTTTCTGGCCTATGCTACCTACAAGAAATTCAAGGTGTATCAGATGGATGTGAATAGTGTATTTTTGAATGGAGTACTGAAAGAAGAGGTTTATGTTGAACAACCTCCAGGTTTTGTCTCTCCAACTCATCCTTATCATGTATTTAAATTTCATAAAGCTCTTTATGGTCTAAAGCAAGCACCAAGAGCTCGGTATGAGACCCTAGCTAGCTTTTTGATAGAGCATAAATTCATAAGAGGCATAGTAGATAAAACACTTTTCACTAGACATCATAAGGATCAAACCTTATTAGTATAAATATATGTGGATGACATCATATTTGGGTCTACTGATTCCAAATTATGCAAGAGGTTCTATGACCTCATGCATTCAAAATTTGAAATGAGTAGCATGGGTGAGCTCTCCTACTGCCTTAGTCTCCAAGTGAAGTAGCTCCCTGATGTCATCTTCTTCTCCCAAGCTAAATATGTTAAAGAGCTTATAAGGAAGTTTGGGATGGCTGATGCCTCGGCAAAGAAAACACCGATGACTACAAATGCTGTAATAGACTCTGATGCACATGGGAAACCTGTGGATCAGAAACTATATAGGTGCATTGTTGCGTCCCTACTATACCTTACAGCAAGCAGACCTGATATTATGTTTGTCATATGCCTTTGTGCTAGGTTCCAGGTGAACCCTAAAAAATCTCACCTAATTTTCTTAAAAAGAATTTTGAGATATATAAAGAGTTGTCCTAGTCTAGTCCTATGGTATCCTACTTAGTCAGAATTTGAGTTAACTGGATACTCAGATGCTGACTTTGCAGGATGCAGGGTGGACAGAAAAAGCACCTCAGGAACTTACCAGTTCCTTGGGATAAGATTAGTGTCTTGGTTCTGTAAGAAACAATTATCTGTGTCCACTTCAACTGCAGAAGCAGAGTGTATTGCAGCTAGCAGCTGCTGTTCACAGATGTTGTGGATTCAGAATCAACTACTGACTATGTTCTCAACTTAAATAATTCAACTCTATTTTGTGATAACATAAGTGCTATGACCATAACACAAAATCTAGTCCATCACAGTAGGACCAAGCATATAGATATTAGACATCATTTCATTAGAGAGTGTGTAGACAAAAACAAAGTTAATCTTGTCTATATCTACACTGATTTACAAAGAGCTGATATATTCACCGAACCTCTGGATGAGAGAAATCACTTGTTCTTTGTAAATCAGCTTGGAATGATAAATGGAGAAGACTTAGTTTAGTTTATGTCTGCACTCGACGAATTTGCCAAAGTTCATCGAATGGAGTTCGACAAACTGGGGAGAGTTCTTGAGATATTCATCGAACGGAGTTCGACGAACTCTCTGTGAGTGAAGTTGTCTTCGTCCAACAGAGATCGACGAATCTACTTCAGAAAACTTTCGTCGAACGGAGCTCGATGAAATGTCTTCAAATCTTCAGACTGAGCTCGATGAATAATTTAACTCTAAATTATTTCGTCGACCTCAGATCGAAGAATTTTTTAATTTTCGTGGAACGGAGTTTGTCGATTCATATTCTGGAAAACCTTATATCTAGGCTTTCTTCAACCTCCGTCCCGCGCTTTCAGTTCCTTTGCACTTGATCTTCGTTTTTCTCTTGCAGGTGCTCTCATGGCGATTCAAGCAGGAACTCTTGTCGCAATGAAATTTGATACTGGATTTGATGTGGATTTCGACTCCTTCCAACATTCCGACCCCATCTTCCTGGGAATACTGAAACTACTTGAATACCAGCAACTGAAAACTCTTCTATCGACTATAATCAAGATCTCTGCCACAAAAATCAGGGAATGGGTGTATACTTCTTCTACCACAGATGATAACACCATGTCTGGAACAATCGCGGGTAATGCTGTTTCTCTCACTCTCGCCATTTTAAAAGAAATATTTGGCTTAAGTAATGGTGAAGAGGATTTAGAAATGGATACTGAAGAGCATGATGAGATGCTAAGTCTAATGAGTTATTCTGGACAAACACTGAATAAGTTGCTGAAGAAACATCTTTCTGCAGAATTTAAATTCTTAGCCGATATAGTGGGAAAAGTGCTGCTAGGCAAGCACACAGCCCATGACTACATAACCAGGCACCAATTCCTAGTTATGTGTGCTGTGGTTAACCACAAGAAAGTAAACTGGGCTCAGATCCTATTTGATCTGATAAAGAAAAAGAATAATAAAAAGGAAGTCTGTTTTGGAAGAATCTTAGGGATCTTCCTCAAAGAAAAGGCTGCTAAATCCCAGGTCTCCCCGAACATATTCATAAATGCCTTTAAGAGGCTAACTTGTGCCCTTTTTGGCAAGTGGGAGAGGACCATCACAAGGCCCTCCAAGGCTCCCTCTTCCACAAGAGCTTCTGAAAGTACAAGGGCTGATCCAGCCACTTCCCACCCTTCTAAAGAGATCCCTCCCACACCTCCATCATCTTCCACCATTCCTCCTCTCCAACAAACCCAACAATAAACACAACAACAAACAAAACAACAACAACAACAACTACTATTACAACAACAACAACAACCACAACAACATGTTCATTTTCCTACTATGGCTACATCTCCTGCCACTTCTCCACCAATAGATCTTACTGATATCCCTTCTTTTACTCCTTAGGAATCTCAACAACCTTCTCCATCTCAATCACCATAGCCAACCCTACCTCAGTCCCCCCCTGATACCCACGTTCCCTCACCGCCTTCATCTCCCTTACCTCCCCATCTAGCCAACATCCCAACATTCAATCTACTCTCCTCCCATCTCAACACTCCTTCTGCACAAGATACAAACATGCAATATGATATCACTCCTACTCCACCATCAACTTCCATTCCTCCATCTATTTCCCCTCAAACACCTTCCATTCCACCATCTGCAAATCAACCCTTGGAACCCTCCACCATTTCATCTCTTATTGCACTGCTTACTCCTCTCCTCAAGAATCTTATAACAAAGGCCATTACACCTCTTGCTTCTTCTATTTCCTCCCTTGCTGCGTAAATACATGCTCTCTCTGCTGCCCCCTCTTCAGTAAGGGGCCTGGCTCCAGTTTGCACTGAAACCAGGCAGGGGGAGATACTTGATGAAGAAGCAGCAGTAATAGCAATAGCAGCAGTATCCCAATAGCAGTAATAACAGCAACAACAGTACCAGCAGCAGCAACAACAGAATTAGCAACAATAGAATTAGCAGCAACAGAATTAGCAGCAGCAGATGCTGATTTAGATTTATCTGATTTTATTGATTTCATTAATACTGAAATGGATGTGGATGAGATTGCCATAGAAGAAATCAGTACTTATGGTGATTATATTATTAATCCCACAGTTGATTTGTCAAGTCTGTTAAGAATTTTTGATACAACTTATTTGAGCCTTCCTCCAGAAGATAGTACTAAGCCATCTTTGGCTATAATCCTATACACCACACCAATAATCCCCAAAGTTGCCAAGCAACTCAAGGTAATTTTTGCTACTCCAGAGTCTCCAGCCATCTCATCTCCACCTAAGGCTGACTCAGTCATCATTTCATCCCCTCCAGAAACCGTTTCTGCTCCAGTTTTTATAATGGATGATTCCCCCCATGCCTGATCTGGATGAACTGATCATGGCTAATAATAAGGAAAATAAGTCAGTTGCTGAAAGCTCTGAAGTATACAGCTCTCCAGCTCCTACTCCAGCCCCAATCCCTGCTCTTCCTCCAGCTACTACTCAGGCTGAAAAGCAAATTGACACATCAGTACTAAAGGCCATTGATGTCTTATATGATGCACCTCCAGATTCTGATGATGATGATGATGAAGATGAGGACTCAGATGAAGAACCTAAGAAAAAGAAAACTTCTAAGAAGAGGAAAGCTCCTCTACCTCCTGTTCCAAAGCCCAACCCAGCAAATGACACACCCTATTACATACTCCAGAAGATCACTCCTTACAAGGGCATGCCAGCTTGGATGTGGCTGTCCAAAAATGAACAGAAAGAAAGGAAAAGAAGCAGAAGATATTCTCCACCTCCACAAAGATTCAGGAAGGATCCTCCTCCACCTCCCCCTCCAGCTGCTGGTTCTTCAGGTACAACATCTCAAAGGTCTACCCACTTTCAAACATACCAAAGACATCAGAGTAGATCTTCATCTTCAGGAAGCAGCCAACAAAGACATTATTCATCTGACAAGCAACACCAACAACAACAGCAGCAACATCAACAATAAAAACAACAACAACTCCATGAACATCAAAAAGCTGAAAGCTCTAACAGAACTTCTTCGCCTGTACCATTTGAAGATCCTGAAACAGCTACAACAACAAAGATGGCCAGGTTCCAGGAACTGGTTGGTCTTTCCATGATCAACAAAGCCAGAGCTTAAAGGAAGGATACATTTGAATACACAACAATGTCAAAGTACAGAAAGGAAGAGTTGAATAGGTTTGCTAAAGCTAATAAATTTTTCAATGTTGATGACTATATGAAATTGCATCTAGAAGCAGTAGTGCCCAGGGCTCCATCACTAAAAATAATAGGTGTAATGCCCCCGATTCTTCTGCGATTATTTAATTCTCATTTGGCGTTATGTTGACGCGTTTCCGGCATGTGCCATTTGTTAGAGCGTGGTCTTAGCTCTCTAGTTTCCTTGCATGGTTGTTAGTAGCCTTTTTGGCAAGATTCCCTAGCAAGTCGGGTCTGTTTTGGTGACTGGTGAGGCCTCTCGGGGGATGCTTGTGTTTTGGCTTTGGGTAGTGATAACCCGAGTTTTGTTCGTCGAAAGTTGATTTCGACTTCGCCGTTGCGTTCGTAGCATGGGTAATTAGCTACGGTGTGAATTTAGTCGGATTCCGAGGTGGTTCGGTTTTTGCATCGTTTTGATTGTGTTAATAATAATGATGCAAATGATTAATTAATTTATAAAGTTTGAAATCGAGTGGTATTAGGTGGCAGTTTAGGCTGAATAGGCGTGTCCCTGCATAAATATATAAAGTCTCAAGACAAAAAAACGAGTCTTTTAATTGTCTCCTTCCTTGTAAGAGTAACCGCTGCTTGTTCGAGAGGAAGAAAACCGCCAACCCTGCTACTCTTCAGACGCCGATTCTGGGAGTGTTAGTGGACGGAATTTGATTCCGAAAGCGGATTTGGAGTGCTCTCGCTTAGACCTTCATTCCTACGGTAAGAGATTCAATTTTCATGGTTTTCTAGGGGACTCGAAATTTTTTGTTTGATCCTTTTCCTCCATTAAAACCTTAGATCCTGTTTTGGTGCTGTTGCGGCTGGAGCCGAGAGAGAGGGAGGCAGGGCTGTGCAAGATAAATTCTGGAATTGAGGCAAGTGGTGCTCCTACCCTTGCCAAGTTTTCTTCTCCTTTTCATGGTCATATTTGCTATAATTTTGCCTGTTACCCGAGATTAATATTTTTCTCTGTTATTTTTTTTCCGTCAAAAGCATGTTAATCTTAAACCATAATGCCCCCTTATGTTTCTGTTTGCATTCTCTCAAGTTCTGAAACTCAAACCTTCGGCTGGAGTGCTGTGGTCTTCTTTATTTTTATCAAATTGTTCCATGTTAATCATGCAAATTGTTCCCTGTTAATCTCGGTTTGGGTAGAAATTAGCCTATCATCTAGTAGCAGTGGGTTTTCCTACTTAAATTTCGAGTAATAGGATTGAATTAGGCTAATGAGATTTTACGAAAACAAAGTAGGAGGTGCAGGACTTTCTGTGCGCTCAATGCAGCTTGATCGACGGAAAACGTCGATCTGGGTTCGATGATTATCGTCGAGCTGAGCTCGACGATGCGCCTTAGTTCTGGGTCTGACGGAAATTATCGAACGGAGTTCGACGATTCTCCCGTGGCCAGTGTTCGGCGTAAGGAAAATCATCGAACGATGTTCAACGATATTCCCCGTGGCCTGTATTAGATGTTTTCCTATGGCCCGCATTTAACGCAAAATCATCGAATGACGTTCGACGATTTCCTGTGGCCTGCGGTTAAGGAAAATCGTCGAACGGCGATCGACGACTTTTCCCGTGACCTATGATCGACGAAAGGCAAATCGTCAAACGGATTTCGACGATTTTCTGTGTCCTGTGATTCGATGAAAATCGTCGAGCTGCGTTCGACGATTTTCCTGAGTTCGATGATTTTTCCCGCGCTCGACGAAAATCGTCGAGCTGCGTTCAACGATTCCTATAGGCAGAAATTTATTTCTTTTCAATTACTTTTTTTACCGAGTGATTACCTCCAAGGAGAAATGTCTTGTCGACCTTTCATTCTTCCTTTGTTTTGAGGGCCGAGTCGTGGGTTATGACAGGTAGTGGTGTTTTGACGCTCTAAAGGAGCGGGATATTTTGTGTGCGAGCCGTGGCCGCCACTTTTTAGTCACAGGTACGGGCTGGGCATTTGCTGTGGCCGCCACCCTTTTTATCCCAGGTACGGGCTGAGTTTGTGGTGGTTTTGTGCCGACACAGTGAAATTTTATTTTAGTTGGAACTGTCTTGTTTGGGGGACTGTTTTTGGTCACCAACTCAGGTCCATGTTGTTTACTACTGCCATTAACTCACAAACTAGGATTGTTAGGTATTTCTTCATTGTTAAATGCAACATATAGTGGCAAGTTTTTCTTGTCTTTTGCCTTGTAGCCTCTGCAGGATTTGAGCAGGGCTTGGTGTTGTTGCTTGGTACTTGGTGTACTTTTGCTTCTTTGGGCACTATTTGTTTTCACTGTCATGTTTACTTACTCTCTTTGTTCCATTTTAATTTAATGCCCTAATTCATATTTTCTTGATTTACTTGCTGAGGTGTTCTTTTATTTTCTGAATGCCTCAGGTTCTGACTAGTAGCCGAGTAGACGGCTAGATTTGCTGTGGTGTTGCTGGTGATCCCTTGAGTTGTAGGGATATTTCTCTTACTGTTGTGAGGTAGTTTTCTTGTTTTCTTACAGACATACATACTTGCCGGTGGGTTCGTGTCAGTTTGTTGGCGCCCACTGGTAGTTTTACCTTTTGATACTAGACATGTTTCTTTTACTACTACCTTTTCTGGAGATAGTATACCTTCTCTTGGGAAGTTTTATGCTAGGTTGCTAGTTACTTTAAAACCTAACAAACACTACTATAAGTATATCTCATGATCAGCATGCTTTATAAAACTCATACACTACTTTCCAAGCAACGTAAAAAGATCATTTTCCTACTTATAATATAATATAAATCTAGATTCTTCCATAGTATAAGTTGACCTCGGGGGTTACTTATGCACTCTCATAGGATGTCAAAAATAAATAAAGTATTTTCCGCTGCGTATAAGTATAGTTTTTAAACCGTGGACTAGATGATCCACTGAGCCGAGGGATATGACCCTTAAAAATTATATCCGATTTTCTAATCATTAAACTTAAGAAATTTTCATAGTCTAGTTAGATGGTGTTCGCTTGAGCGTCGACAGTTATCCCCTGCTCGACGTGGCATCACGACGCATGTTTTTCTCATACTCTGATACTTCTTGAATTCGGAGAAAAATGCGGGTTGTGACAATAGGGGCTGCTGACATGACTATGACAAAGGTGCAAGCTGCTGATCCCAACAGGGAAATTATATTCATTTAGTCTGGAGAGAAAGGGAAAGAGGAGACGAAAAAGGAGAAAAAGCAAAAGAAATGATACTAAAACTATCTTTAATATTTCTGAGTTAGTTTAAAAACTGCTTTTTATATTTCCTGATACAAAGCTTATTGTATATATATCTGTTGCATATACTAATTTTTCCTACTAGATATATGTTTTCTTGCTTTGTAAATTTTTTGTTTCATTTTGAGTCTGTAATTAGAGACCTCACCCAAATAGGGGGAGATTGTTGGATCCCTAGTTTGATTTGGGCTAGGTTCACTAAGTTAGGATCATCTGACCCAACATGTATAGCCAGGGTCATGGTTATGTCTTAGGGTATATGCCAAGTCCTTAGAGTTAACACTACATGGACCAGCCATCAAGAGACTGCATAAAGACTCAAGACTTAGAGAAATATCAAAGACTAAGAAAATAAGTTCGACATTCGTCGAACTCAGGTCGACGAAAGTCGTGCTCAGCTCAACGATCTCAGAGACAATTCTCTGAGCTGATCTCGACGAACTTGGGACTCAGGTCGATGATTTATGGACACTACTTCAACATTTCATGTCCAGAATTTCTTTGAACTCCACTCATTGAACTTGGTATTCAGGTCGACGATCTATGGGTATTCTACTTCAACTTCTTATTCCAGAAATAAGTAAATATTCTAAGTCCAAGATCATACTCCAGTCAATGAATTCACCTTCTCAGCTTGATGAACTTAAAACACATTCCTGACAATACTTATCTAGCAGTTAGAAGTTCTCAGGATGACAAATCTGGTTCTCAGGTCGATGACTCTAGTTCTCAGGTCGATGATTTCTGGCAACTCCACTTCAACACTTCATTCAATAGACATCTAGCATATTATAAGTCCAGAAGAACTTTGCTGAACTCCAGTCGATGAAGTTAGATTACCAGCTCGACGAACTTCATGCATAAAATTGACAAGGTTATGGAGAAAGCAGTTCTCTGTTCTGCGGTCGACGATCTTGGATCTCAACTCGACGTACAGCTATTATCAGATCGACGAACTTAACTTCTCAGCTCGACGAACTGTGGTCTTAGCTCGACGAATTCTGTTCTCTGTTTGACGATTCCATACTTAGTTATTTTCATCCATCTGTCCTTATTCTATGACAAGATTTCCTGAGTAATCAATGCTAAAATATTCTCTGAATATTACCGTTAGAAGCAAGCAATAATTACGGTCTTCATCAAGACTTGGATATGGATGAACCTAGACTTGGATATGGATAAGCCATCATCAGTTTGTCTAACTTGGAGACCCAAGAAGAACTTAAATTCACCCATACTGCTCATCTCAAACATCCCTTGCATAAGTTTGGCAAACTTTCTGTAAAGGTTATTATCAGTAGATCCAAAGATAATGTCATCTACATATATCTGGACTAGGATGATCTTACCCTTAGATTTCCTTAGGAATAGGGTCTTGTCTATCTTCCCCCTTGAGAATTTGTTCTTAATAAGGAAGCTAGACAAAGTCTCATACCATTCTCTAGGGGCCTGCTTTTGCCCATATAGAGCTTTTCTAATTCTATAAACAAAATCAGGTGAGTTAGGAACAACAAAAACTAGAGGCTGCTCAACATTTACTTCTTCCTTTAAGTCACCATTTAAGAATGCTGACTTCACATCCATCTAGTAGACCTTCAATCCCTTGTGTGCAGCATATGCAAGGAACAGTCTAATGTCCTCCAATCTTACTACAAGGGAAAAGGTTTGATGAAAATCAATACCTTCCTCTTGTATTTACCCCTTAGCTAATAATCTTGCCTTGTTCTTGATTATCATGCCATATTCATCAAGTTTATTCCTATAAATCCACTTGACTACAATGACATTATGCCGTTCTAGTCTGGGAACCAACTTACAGACCTTACATCTCTTAAACTGGTTCAGTTCTTCTTACATAACAACAATCCGGAACTGATACATGTTGGCCTCTTCATATTTCTTTGGCTCAACTTGTGATAGGAAGCTTAAGTAGAGTGCTGTATTGGTACTTCTGCTCCCGATCACTACTCATTGGCTGACATCACCAATAATTTGGTTTCTTGGATGATCCATCAAATGTCTGATTACTGGAGGTAATCTATCTTCAGCTTCAGCTTCTAGAGAAGCTTCTTGCTGATCTTCATC
Source organism: Platanthera guangdongensis (assembly GCA_039583875.1). Taxonomy (NCBI): domain Eukaryota; kingdom Viridiplantae; phylum Streptophyta; class Magnoliopsida; order Asparagales; family Orchidaceae; genus Platanthera; species Platanthera guangdongensis. Next base: position 123,527,754 of record CM077153.1, on the reverse strand, counting down.
CACCTTATTTGTGTCTTGCAGTCCCTCTACTGGATTGTCCACTTTATATTGGATAACTGGACCTGCTTCATTGATGGTCAGCTACTCCATCATCTGGTACATACGTGCAGTACTATAAGAGGAGTTTGGCAGCTAACTATTAACTATAGTAGAATCATCAAAGACTACATGTACATATTCTTTTACAACTTGGCTTTTCAAGATGTAGATCTTATAGGCTTTACTATGATTGATGTACCCAACAAAAATCTCATCAAAGGACTTGGCAACAAACTTAGTCAAATAGGATTTCCCATTGCGAAGCACATAACACTTAATACCAAAAATTCTGAGATAGCCCAGGTTTGGTTTTCTTCCCTTCAAGATCTCATAGAGAGTCTTCTTGTGGCTCTTGGTGATAGAGGCCCTATTGAGGACATGAAATGTAGTATTCACTACCTCAGCCCAGAAATATTCTGGGTGAGATGTATCACTCAACAAAGTTCTTCCAGCCTCTATGAGAGTCCTATTTTTCCTCTCAAAAATCCCATTTTGCTGGGGAGTTCTTGGAGAAAAAAATTCTCGATGAATTTCTTGCTCTTCACATAACATTGTCATGCTTTTAGACTGGAATTCATTTCCGTGATCACTTCTGATTTTGATTGCAGAACTATTAAACTCATTTTGAATTTGCTTGACAAACTTGATGAAGATGTCAAGGGTTTCATTCTTTTTCTTGAGAAGAACACCCAAACAAACTTGGAATTATCATCAACCACCATAAGGGTGTAGACGTTCCTACCAAGACTGTGAACTGGCATAGGACAGAACAAGTCCATATGCAAGAGGTACAAACCCCTCACAGAGTCTTTGGTCCTAATTCCCTTGAAGGAGGATTTGGTCTGGTTGCCCTTTTGGCATACTGAGCAAATGTCCTCCTTGGTAAACTTCACATTAGTACCATTTCTAACTAGCTCTTGACTAAAGAGCATGCCAATAGTCTTGTAATTCAAATGAGCTAGCCTCCTGTGCCATTTGACACAATATGAGACTAACTCATTTACCACTAGACAAATAGGAGAGTCTGTATCTAGACAAAGAAAGTTTAAATAATAAATATTTCCACTCTTAATGCCTGTCAAGATGATCTCTTGGTCACTTGACCTCTTAATCTGGCACTCATCCATGTGGAAGGCAATAACATAGCCAAGATCAGAGAGTTTGCTTATGCTTATGAGGTTGTGTTACAACCCTTCCACATAAGCCACTTTTGTGATGGTGACTAGGCTATGATAATCTTACCATAGCATCTAGTCACCCCTCAATTTGAACCACCAAAGCTAACCTTAGGTACATCTTTCACTGGAGTGTACTCCTTTAAATTCCTCCTTGGCCCAGTCATGTGCCTGGAACAACCACTGTCCAAGTACCATATAGGGGCATGGGCACTTGGACTAATCTGCATCACACAATTTATTTTACCTTAGGACCCTAATATCTATTGGGTCCTAGGTGCATGTTAGTCTGAAAATGACTTTGTCTACCAGCTGCATTTCTGACTGGTGGGCTAATAGCTGCTCTTGGCACACTTAGATTGTGTCAGCAATCTACAGCAAAGTGGCCCACTTTGGCACAACACAAAAATTCATGAATGTTGTATCTTCTTTTTTATGTAGGCCTAGCAGTTTGGTTAATTGTTGGATGAACAGTAGGAAGAGGAGCTGCAGCCTTCTTCAGATTCCTTTCAGTAGGGATTTGACTGAAGGTAAGTCTTCTAGCTGGCTTGTTTGGCCTACTCTGAGTGCCAACAGCATCAAGTTTCTTTTCAGAAAGCATGCTCTTAATGGCATCAGACACAACCAAACCTGGCTTGCAGGATGACTAACCCTTGGTCTGATTTTTTGTTGAATGATTCTGAACCTTTGCTGCAGCCACATTCATGAGAGTGGGGGTTGAAGCACTAAAGATAAATTGTCTAGTATGAACCATTTGAATTTTTTCATGGCAAGCCTTAATGGCACTCACCCTGCTATACCTTACAACATGACTGTGAAATTTTTTGTTCACACCAGTGGATCTGCCATTCATCCGGTGACCAAAGATGTTTTCTTGGTCATACCTGTTTGAAGGCAACTGAACTTTCCTAACAGGATTGAGAGGTATGGAAGCAAGATGCTGAGTTAGAGCTGGAGGTTTGTCCTTCCATTTGGAAGGAGCAACTCTCGTGCTTCACTTGAATCCCAACATCTTCTTACCCATCTGAGAGGAGGAGTCTATCAAGGGTAACACATTACTTGGCTTAGAATAGCTAGCCACTATTCTTTTCTCCCTCCCTAGCCTCTCTTCATGGTCCCTTAAGAGACTATCCTTGTACTTGATGGGCCTATCTTTATGTGGTTCATGACCCTAAGTTGGCTAAGTTCTCCATCCTTCTGATCCAGCAAAAATGCTGTTTCAGTCAGCTAGGAAGCAGCCAGCAGTAGAGAGGCAATCTCCACAGCTTGCTTCTTAGACCACTTCTTGCACTTTTTGTAGGCATCCTGAAGTTCTCCATACCTATCAATAAATTTATTAACATCTCCTTATAATTCAGAATCATCATCACCACTGGATGGAGAGGGTGTTATATAGGGACTAGTCTCATATCCATACTCAGAAAAAGAGATTGATGGAGATTTTACCTTACTTGACTAGGCTAATCCTGGCTGGATTCCTCACCAATCATTTCCATCAGCCTACAACAGTTGTAGGCATCTTATTCATCCGCGTCATCCGACTCTGAATCACTATCTAAGCGTGATAGAGAGGCCCTGATACCTATCCTGGCAGCAGGATTGTCTTCATCTGCTGCTACAGCTTCTTCTTCAGCAACAACAATAACTACCCCAATATAGACTTCTTCTTCTCCAGACTCAGATGAAGATGAGTCTGTCCAGCTCTTCTATTTCTTGACAATAAAGGACTTATCCTTCTTTCCCTTGTGCTGGTGCTGTTTCTTCTCAATAGCTTCCTTCCTCTTCACTGGGCAGTCAGCTATCACATCCTCTTGTTTGATGCAACAGTAGCGAACAATTTTAGAGGAATTGTATTTACTCAATTTAGAATCATACCTGTCAGCCGTAGAATGATTCCTCCTGTGATAAGAAGATGTGGAAGGTCTTCTCTTCCACTATTTCTTCTTCAACAACTTCTGAAAGTGCCTAGAGAAGCCAGCAAAATCCTCATCTGAGATGCTGCATTCTGATGCCTCTAACTCTGTGCTGTCTGAATCAACTAATCTTCTTGGAGGAGAGGGAATCCTCTCCTTACTCTTCTTGATGTTGTCTGCCTTAAATGACAAGGAATTCTCCTTCGCTTGGGATCTACTCGTGGCCTCCTCCTCTTTTTTGGCAGCTAGCTACATATCATAGGAGAGCAGCTTTCCAAATAATGTTTGGGTAGGAGTCTCAGCATGCTTGGCCACCACTCTTATGGCACAAATCTTAGTATCTCAGTCTCTAGTGAGAGATCTTAAGAACTTGTCAATTATTTCATAATGACTGAAGACACTCCACTAGGTCCTTAGTTAATTAATGATCCTGAAAAATCTTTCATAGCAAGTAGCTATGTTCTCTTTTTGGGATTGCCTGAAAGCCTCATACTCTTGGTTGAGCATGAACTTTCTTTCATCTCTTACCTCTTCAGTACCCTCCTTGTAGACCATAAGGGTGTCCCACATCTCTTTGGAGGTCTGGCAGTGTACTAAGTTCTGAAAGGTTGAATCATCAATAGAACTGACTATGTTGTTCTGGGCTCTCTTGTCCAAGGCAGCCAACATGACCCCATCCTTGGTCATTTCTAAATAAGTCCTGAGTGTCTGGACATTTGCATCCAGAACAGAGATCTTCATAGGGACGAAGGGTGTCTCCTTTACTTTCACAAAGATCCTAGCGTCATAGGCTTCAATAAACAGTCTGTCCCTCTCTTTCTAGATTCCAACATTCTTCTTTTTGCAGATGGTGAGTTTCATGAAACCTAGCTCCATATGGCCCTCTCTAGAACCCATAAGTACAGAGTTGTAGCTACCCTTAGAGATCACACAGATTGTTAAATCCTTTTTGAGCAACCTCTCTCTGATACTACCTAAAACTCTTTGTTTTCAAGGTAGCTTACAATCTCGGGGGGTGGGGGGGGGGGGGGGGTGGGGGTTGAATAGGTTTGTTGGTATCTTGTGATTTTCTTTAAGTTTCTTCCTTAAGTGCTTGGTGTGTTAACAATTATCAGCTTTCAAGAACCCACAATAAATAAACAATACAAAAATTCACACACATAATATATAGTGGTTCCCCAGATTATGGGTACATCCACTATCCTCCCACCTTTCTAACTTTCAGTTAGACAATGCACTTCTCCAAAACTCAGCTCAAAGAGCTTACACCTCAGATCTCTCAGGATTTCTCAGTCTCGTCCAAGACTTACAGCTCAGGCACTAAGCCCTACAACTCAGTGATCAACTGATCACCTTCCTCAGGCCAAAGGCCCTACCACTTAGGCTAGGAGGACAGCCCTACCTCAGAGCAAACTTGCTCTTATCTCAAAGAGAATGACTCTCCTACAACTCAGGCACAAAGGACCTACCTTAGATCCAAGGGATCCTACAGCTCAGGCACAAGTGCACTACAACTCAGAGGGAATGACTCTCCTACCTCAAGCTCAAAAGCCTTATAGCTCAGTGATAAAAAGATCACCTACCTCAGATCCAAGCTGGATCCTACACTGTGATAGTATCACTATCCTACAACTCAAACAAATTTGCCCTACCTCAAGCTCAAGAGCCCTACAGCTTAGATCCAAAAAGATCATATAGAAAAATAGTGGTTTTAATTAATTTGACACAAAGAAATTTCTCTGTGTCAACACCTAGAGCTGAGTTATCTCAGCTCTATCTTTCTTCACAGCAACATGAAGATGTTCTTCAATAAAAGGCTACCTCTGTTGGAAGTAACTCAGAATGTTACTTCTGAACTTACTGTAGAAGATCTGCTAGGTATTGAGTCCTTCAAACATCTAACTGAACCTGTAGAAGACTGAAGGCACTCCTCGCTTTCTTTATCAAAAGTATTTCTGATCTTACTGTAGCAAATGAGAATGCTACAGCTAACTGAACTTTTTGTTCTATTGGAAGACTTCAAATTTTTATCGGCAGTAATGATGAGGAAGATGAAGTCCAGCCATATTTTTCTATTTGAATGATGCCCTAAAAGTTGCGTTCAACATCCGAAAGCTGTCCCTTTTATCTTCCCCCGATTAACAACTCCAGGAAGTTGTGGGGACCACCCGCAACAGACATCTGCATCTTGCTTTAATCGAAGAAGTTGTACAGTAGACCTCCGACAATGTTTGTCGTGTTCTGTAGCTTTCCCGCACTTAATTTGAACTCGGTTGCCTTATTGACTTTGCTGACATCACCATCTGTGGAATTTGCCAAAATTAAACATCTTTAGTATAGACATTGAGTGAGTAAGCTTCACTCAACGCCAAAACACTTATACATATTTTCTGTCACTAGGCGTTAAGTGAGCAACTTTCACTCAATGCCAAAACACTTAGAAAAATTTCTCTGCCATTAGGCGTTGAGTGAGCAACCTTCACTCAATGCCAAAACACTTAGAAAAGTTTTTTGTCATTAGGCGTTGAGTGAGCAACCTTCACTCAATGCCAAAACACTTAGAAAAACTTTTTTGTCTATAGGAGTTGAGTGATTGAGCTTCACTCGACGCCAAACCACTTAACTAGAGTTCTATCACATAGCGTTGAGTGAGTAAGCTTCACTCAATTCCATAACACTTAGATTTTATTTTAGTCACTTAGTGTTGAGTGAGTAAGCTTCACTCAATGCAAAACTACTTAACAGATTTCCTTCTGTTATCAGGCGTTGAGGGAGCAGTCTTCACTCAATGCATTTGGACTTAGTAAAATTTCTGTGAAATCACAGTCTCTAACTGACTAAGGTTCAGTCAACGCTTTTTATCACATGTCATTGAGTGAGTAAGCTTCACTCAATGCCTATGGACTTAGTCAAATATCTAGACAGATTTTCTGTGGCGTTGACTGTCTGAGCTATACTCAATGATTTATGCTGTATGGCATTGAGTGAGTAGAATTCACTCAATGACTGTGGACTTAGCCACATTTCTGCTAGGTTCTTCTTAGGCTTTGACAAGTTCAGCATTACTCAATGCTTTTAGCTGTATGGCATTGAGTGAGTTGACTTCAATCAACGCATGTGGACTTAGCCATATTTTCAGCTTGCCAATTGTTAGTGTTGGAACCCTAGTTCTGATTTGGGTAAGGATCACTACTAGGTTTGCTTAGACTGACCCAATATGTATAGTCAGGGTCATAGGTTTATTTCTTTAGTCTAGTCCAAGAGTCAACATCACATGGATCAGCCTACAACAGCTTATTAGAGACTCAAGCAGTTGTGTCGACACAGAAGAATTGTATCGACACACAGAAAGGTTGTGTCGACACCCAGAAGAATTGTGTCGACACACAAAAAGGTTGTGTAGACACCCAAAAGAATTATGTCGACACACAGAAAGGCTGTGTCGACACCTAGAAGATTTGTGTCGACACACAGACTATCAGTCGACACAGATAATATTAGTCGACACTAGCTCAGTCAACACAAGAAGGATTTGTATCGACACAGTTCACAGATTATTAGTCGACAGTATTAGTCGACACCAGAAGGACTTGTGTCGACACCCAGAACCATCTGTCGACACAGTTCACAGAAGCTGTTTCAGAAGGATAAGTAAAATTCTCAGGTCGACGAGTCAAGTTCTCAGGTCGACGATTTCTGGCCTTTTCAGTATGACATTCCAGAAAATATTCTAAGTCCAGAAACAATTCTCAGCTCGACGAACAGAAGGTATCTGATCGACGAACACAGGAACTCAGCTCAACGATCGTCGATCTCCCATCGACGATCTCAATGTATTCTACTCTGAACTGAGCTCGACGATCTACGAGCTCAGGTCGACGATCTTGTGCTTCTCAGCAGTTATCTCAGATCTACGATAGTTACTCTCAGGTCGACGATCTCTTAACCCAGTTCGACGATCTCTGGGCCAAGCTCTACGATTGTTTTTCTGCCTTCAGTTATCAGTTCTCTCAGTCCGGTCAGAAGTATTTATTTTGGTTATGATAAATCATTTTAAGTCAAATATATTCTGATAATTAATGCTTACATTCTCAAGGCTGATAGCCGTAACTCATGAAGCATTGATTATGGTATTCACAGAATATTTTGTCAAAACAATTATGGAGGTGCATTTATGATTGCCAGCCATTCTACCCGTTTGGTCTCCTAAATTCTTGCAGAGAATTAAGTACTGTCTGAGAATTCAAATTCAGGTCGTTAGTCATTCCAAATTTATAGAGAACTTAAAAAGACAGAGACAACAAGAATCACAATCAGTCAGTCAAAAAATTAATCAACTTTTTGCTCTCAAGATTTCTTACTTTGCCAAAAACAAGGAAGAAGAAGAACTTGCTGAACACACAAATCTCTCTAGTCTTATTCCTTCATCAGGCTTCAACAATCTACAGAAATCTCGAATCAACATCAATCTGAAGACCTACACCCTAGATAAAGCTTCCTTCTTCCTGAAACTACTCAATATTTCAGGGAGAGCTTTGGCATCATCAAATCCACATAGTCTTCTCATTGTGTTTTAGAAAGAGAAGACTGTCATCTATTTTTCTTTAACCTCTCGTGTGCATGGTTCTTACTCCCTTCAAAAGTAAACTCCTTGGTGATAGGGCACTTGATCAAAAACCTATTGGTTTTTAGGCACCTGATCAAAAGCCTGAAGGGTTTCTAGATCTACCTGAAGCAGATCTTGTAGTGATAGGGCACCTGATCAAAAACCTAAGTGGATTTCTACCAGGGTGGTAGAAGAGTGGTTGTACCCAGATTTGGGTAACCACTATAAAAATTCTTGTGTCGTCTGGATTGCCTTGTGTTTTCTTTGTGTATTGTGCTGTGATAGTTTCTTGCTTTTACCTTTTTCATATAAGTACCTATATTTTAATTCCGTAATAATTCTAAACAAAATTTTTATTATACTCTATTCACACCCCCATCTAGAGTAAACTGTATCTATCCCTTACTTTCAATTGGTATCAGAGGTTGTGTTGTTAAGGTTGTACATGCTAACACCTGAACCTAAGATCTATGATAGATATCTGTTTACTCTATTCTTTGTTATACCATGGCACAGTACAAGGAATTTAGAAGCACCAGACCTCCAGTTTGCAACTTGCAAAAGTTTGGAATCTGGAAGGCAAGAATCAGGCTTTATATGAATTCTATTGATGAAGACATTTTTGCTTCTATCTTAATAGGAGTACCTCCACCACCAGCTGCCCCTGCAAGTACTTCCTCAAACATGACTGCAGTACCTCCTCCAGACTACAATGATGCATACAAGAAAGTAAAGATTGCTAATGCAAGATCCATGAACATATTGGCACAAACAATGTCTGATCACATATTTTAAAAAGTAGCTGAATGTGAATCAGCCAAGGCTATCTGGGATTCCTTAAACCAGATGGTTGTAGGATCAGCAGATGAAAGGAAGGACAGGAAAGCTCATCTCATCTCCCAGTATGAGAATTTTTAAAAGGAAGAAACTGAGCAAGTCTCTGAGATGTACAATAGACTCAGTCTCATTGTTAATGAACTGAAAACTCTTGACAAAGACATCTCAGTCACAGAAATAAATGACAAGATTATCATGTGCTTCCCCAGCTCATGGGACTCTAGAATCTGGCCTATCAGAGAGACCAGAAACACACATGAGATGACTACAGAATCAGTCTTAGGAAAGCTAAAATCCTATGAACAGCTACTAAAGACAAGAGAAGCTGAGAAACAAAAGATTGCTACACCAACTAGGAAGGAGCAGAATATAGCTTTCAAAGCTTTAGAAGAATCAGAAACTTCTCCATCAAATGAAGAGTTGATGAGTCTCTTTGCAAAGAGATTCTTAAATATGGGGAGAAAAGAATTCAGAAGGAAATCATCAAGGAGTGATGATAAACCAAGGTATGATAAAACCCCTTTTAAAGAGATTATCTGTTTTGGTTGCAGGAAACCTGGATATATTCTTCCAGAATGTCCAGAAAACAAGTATAAGAAAAGGAGAAAAGAGAAAGACTCCAAGAATCACTCCAGCAAACCATCTTCCTACAAAAATAAGAAGAAGGAGAGAGGGTTTGTTGCAGAAACATGGAGTGACATTGAAGAATCATCTTCCTCCAGCTATAGTGAAGATGAAGAGGTAGCAAAGGCCAAAGAAATCTGCTTAATGGCCATCAATGCTTCAGGGGATGTCTCAGAAGAAGAAGAATCTGAAGGATGTTCAGATTGTTATCAGGTATTGGAAGAATTCGATTTTACCTCTGAAGATTTTAAAAATGACTTTAAATCTATGTGTAGTGATCTGATTAGATCTTAGAAGGAAATCAAACTTCTCAGAGTTAAACAATTTAATTATGACAGCTTAGTATCAGAAAACATTAAATTGAAAAATGAAATAGACATGTATAGTGAACAAATCACTTTTCTGAAAGTTGAATTAAGTAAAGCAAAACAGCTAGAGGAATCACTGAATGGAAGAAGCAAACAGCTAGTAGAAATTACCAGCACACTTAATGCTAGACTTAATAGAAGTAAGTTAGGATTAGGTGCATCATCCAATGAACCACCAATTATTAAGAAAAACCACCTTTCACAACCTATAATGTTTATTTCAGATAAAGGTAAGAAGAATACATAACAAATTAAAACAGTTAATAAAGTTTTAAAACAAGTTGAGATAAATAAAGAAAAACAAAAAGCTAAGTCTGAACAAAAATCGTCGAACCAATATCGACGATCTCAGCATTATGCATCGAACGATGATCGACGATCTCAGAACCTAGAGCTTGAGCCTAAACACTCTGCAAACGGGGATCAACGATATCATTATGTATCGTCGAACAGGGATCGATGATCGTGGAACCCAGATAATAGATACTATTATTCTGAGAACCAAGATCGACGATATCAATGCTGGTCGTCGAACGCAGATCGACGATCTGAACTAAAATCATCAAATCTAAAACAGTTCTATCAAAACTATAATTTCAACAAAAATTTCAACAAGAAGTCTAACCCTAAACCTTTCAATCCCTTAACTAACTGGATAATCCCACCTAGGAGATTTCATCCCTTAGGTTATAAAAGTCAACCTGTATACTCTTATATTTCAAGTTTTAAGTATGAAAAGATGTCAGGACCCAAGGTTACCTGGGTCCAAAATATATAAGTTTTCTTTGCAGATAAAGACCTATCCTACCACACAGGATAAGTGGTATTTGGATAGTGGGTGTTCCAAGCACATGACAGGAAACAAGGCAAATCTAATTAACTATAAGACAAAGCTAGGTCCAAAGGTTATATTTGGAGACTCAAGCTTTGGTCAGACAAAAGGCTATGGAGAATTTACACTTGGAGCTGTCACCTTCAGGAAAGTGGCATATGTAAGTGGGCTGAAACATATCTTGATATCCATAGGACAACTATGTGATACATGTTATGAGGTATGTTTTACTGAATCTAAATGCAATATTTCTCTAAACAGCATTACTGTGTTATCAGGTATTAGGTTAGGCAATATTTATTTAGTTGATTTTAATTTTGCTTGTTCAGAAATCTGTTTATTTAATCAGGTTAGCAATAATAATACTTTGTGGCATAAAAGGCTAGGACATGTAAATCTAAGAAACATTGCTAGGTTATCTAGGGACAACCTTGTTAGAGGATTACCCTCTTGCCCCTACAAGAAGGAAAACCTTTGCAAGGCTTGTCAAGAAGGCAAGCAAACTAAAAATAGTTTTAAATCAGTTAATAAGAGTGATTTTCCTAGGATTTTGTATCTGCTTCATTTGGACCTTTTTGGACCAATTGCTGTACAAAGCCTGAGGGAAGTCCTATAGTTTAGTTATTGTAGATGACTTCTCTAGGTTCTCTTGGGTTTTCTTCGTGATAAACAAGTCTGATAATTTCAAAGTTCTTACAGACTTTCTAAAATGCATAAAGATTGAGTACTCTACTCTAGTTGCATTGATCAGAAGTGATCATGGCACTGAGTTTGAATCTCTTCCTATGCAAGAATTCTGTGAGAAGGAAGGTATCAGGCACTACTTCTCTGCTCCCAGAACTCCTCAACAAAATGGGGTAGTTGAAAGAAAAAACAGAACACTCATTGAAACTGCAGGCACATTGCTTGCTGATGCTCACATGCCTCTATCCTACTGGGCAGAAGCTGTAAGCACAACAAATTATGTCCTGAATAGGAGTTTGATATACAAACTTAAAGGCAAGACTCCCTATGAATTACTCAAAGGGAAGAAACCTAAAATAGACTACGTTAGAATTTTTGGTTGTATTAGTTATATACATAATAACAACAAAGATTATCTGTGAAAGTTTGAAGCCAAAGCTACAATGAGAATCTTTCTAGGATATTCCCAAGTTAGCAAGGCATATAGGATTCTCAATAAATCATCCTTGAAAATTGAAGAGTCAATACATGTTACATTTGATGAAGCTAATATGTTTTACAAGGAGAAGGAAGCTTCTACCAGTGATCATCTGTAGGTACCAAGTCTATGTAAAAAGCTGGATGACTTAAATCTCACCCAGACGGTGATATCTTATGCCTCACCACAAGCAAATGAAGATAGTGAAGAAGACTCTATTGAAGAAACTGAACTTCCTCCAATAGCAGAAGTAATTGCACAAGTGGAATTAACTCTAATTACTGTTGCTGAACCAACTCCACCATCTGATTTTGTCACACTTAGGGATCACACTAGATCCCAAGTAATTGTAGACATATCAGAAGGTGTACAGACAAGGCATCAACTCAACCATGATGTGATGCATGCCTGTTTTCTCTCTTAAATTGAACCTCAATCCATAACTGATGCTGAGTAAGATCCCCATTGGATCATTGCAATGCAAGAGGAACTAAATCAATTTGAAAGATGTATAGTTTGTGACTTGGTTCCAAGGCCTAAAGGCTATCCAGTAATTGGAACTAAGTGGGTTTTCAGGAATAAGCTTGATGCCCAAGGTATGATTGTGAGGAACAAGGCTAGGCTTATTGCTCAATGATATAGGCAAGAGGAAGGAATTGACTATGATCAGACCTTTGCTCCAGTTGCCAGGCTAGAAGCTATAAGGATTTTTCTGGCCTATGCTGCTTTCAAAAAGTTCACAGTTTATCAGATGGATGTCAAAAGTGCTTTCCTAAATAAAGTACTACAAGAAGAGGTTTATGTAGAACAACCTTCAGGTTTTGTTTCTCCAACTTCCCCCTCTCATGTTTTTAAACTGCATAAGTCTCTCTATGGTTTAAAGAAAGCTCCAAGAGCTTGGTATGAGACCTTAGCCAGCTTTCTTTTAGGGCATGTTTTTCTAGAGGCATGGTAGATAAAACCATTTTTACAAAATTGCATCATGATAAAATCTTATTAGTACAAATATATGAAGATGATATTATATTTGGTTCTACTGATCCCAAATTGTGCAAGAGATTTTCTAATCTAATGCATTCTAAATTTGAGATGAGCGGCATGGGAGAGTTATCTTATTTCCTTGGTCTCCGAGTGAAACAATCTCCTGATGGTATCTTCATTTTCCAATCTAAATATGCTAATGAGCTTATTAAGAAGTTTGGGATGGCTGATGCATCTTCTATGAAGACTCCATGGCTGCGAATGTTGTATTAGATACTGATGAACATGGAAAACCTATTGATCAGACCAGATATAGGGCCATTGTTGGATCCCTACTATATCTAACAGCAAGCAGACCAGATATCATATTTGCTACATGTTTATGTGCTAGGTTCCAGGTTAAACCTAAAGAATCTCATCTTATTTTCATAAAAAGGATTTTAAGATATATAAAGGGTTGTCCTAATCTAGGACTCTGGTATCCAACAGAGTCATCATTTGAGTTGACTGGATTTTCATATGCTGACTATGCTGGATGCAGAGTGGACAGAAAGAGCACTTCAGGAACTTGCCAGTTCTTGGGTGATAGACTTGTGTCCTGGTTTTGCAAGAAGCAAACCTCTGTATCAACATCTACTGCTGAAGCTGAATATATGGCTGCTGGCAGTTGCTGTTCACAGATTTTGTGGATACAAAACCAACTCTTAGATTATGGTTTCAATCTAAATAATTCAACCATCTTCTGTGATAATACTAGTGCTATATCTATAGCACATAATCTAGTGCATCATTCTAAAACAAAGCATATAGATATAAGACATCATTTCATTAGAGATAATGTAGACAAAAAGAAAATTAATCTAGACTTTATCTCCACTGATTTTCAAAGAGCAGATATTTTCACCAAACCCCTTGATGAAAAGAAGCACCTGTTCTTCCTGAATCAGCTTGGAATGATCAATGGGAAGGATTAATTTAATTTTTGTCTTCTATTTTTGGATCTGTTCCTAAATCGTCGAACGAAGATCGACGATCTTCGAACAGCTCTTGAGCTAAATCATCGAACTGCGTTTGACGACAGGTCTGTGTGAAGACAAAAATCATCGACCAGAGATCGACGACTTTGCTTCAGTTAATTGATCATCAAGCTATGCTCGACTATCAATTTTCGACTGAGATCAGAGACCAAAGATATTATTTGTTTATAAATTAATCTTTGACCTAAGATCGATGTTTTTGTTTTTATCGTCGAACAAAGATCGTCTTTTTTATTCCAAAAACCTATTTGTATGTTTCTCTTCGATCTCTGTCCCGCGTTTTCATATTCTATTTTCCCTTTGCCCTTGTTCTCTTCTCTCTTGAGTCTACAGATCTTCCATGGCGATTTCTACGGCGGCTCTTTCAAAGATGAAGTTCGATACTGGTTTCCACGTCGACTTCGAATCGATCAGTCACTCTGATCCTATCTTTCAATTGGTATCAGTCACTGTGATCTTATTTTTCACGAAATGTTACAGCTATGTGATGATCAGGGTCTGAAGAAGTTCATGTCTACACGGATCAAACTATCTGTTGCTGAGATCAAAGAATGTGTTTACTCTTCCTCAACAAATGACTATTCCCTTTCTGCTTCCTCTGTCCCTTCTTCATTTAGGGGCTTGCTTCCAGTTTTCACTGAAACCAGGCAGGGGGAGGTGTCCAATGAAGATGCAGCAGGTTCAGCCTCAGCAGACCTTCAAGCTCAATCTCATCGAGCAGTACAGGAAGAGGAAGTGGTTCAGAAATTTTGTGCAGATATAGATGACCAATGAAACTGCAGTAGTTCCAACAGCAGTAGCAATTCTAGAAATACTAGAAGCAGATTACGATGATACAAATTGTAATGAAACAGGTTTGGGCAAGGTTCAACATCAACAACAACATCAGCAATAGCAACAACAGAAGAAAATGCTCCAGTTTATTGCTTTGTATTTTCTTTGTGTTATGTAAATAGTGTCCTCACCCAAATAGTGGGAGATTGTTGGAACCCTAGTTCTGATTTTGGTAAGGATCACTATTAGGTTTGCTTACACTGACCCAAAATGTATAGTCAGGGTCATTGGTTTATTTCTTTAGTCTAGGCCAAGAGTCAACATCACATGGATCAGCCTACAACAACTTGTCAGAGACTCAAGCAGTTGTGTCGACACAGAAGAATTGTGTCGACACATAGAAAGGTTGTGTCGACACCCAGAAGAATTGTGTCGATACACAGAAAGGTTGTGTCGACACCCAGAATAATTGTGTCGATAAACAGAAAGGCTATGTCGACACCTAGAAGATTTGTGTCAACACACAAACTATCAGTCGACACAGATAATATTAGTCGACACTAGCTCAGTCGACACAAGAAGGATTTGTGTCGACACAATTCACATATTATTAGTTGACAGTATCAGTCGACACCAAAAGGACTTGTGTCGACACGCAGAACCATCTGTCGACACAGTTCACAGAAGCTTTTTCAGAAGGATAAGTAAAATTCTCAGGTCGACGAGTCAAGTTCTCAGGTCGACAATTTCTGGCCTTTTCAGTATGACATTCCAGAAAATATTCTAAGTCCAGAATTAAGTACTGTATAGGAATTCAAATTCAGGTCGTTAGTCATTCCAAATTTATAGAGAACTTAAAAAGAAAGAGACAACAAGAATCACAATCAGTCAGTCAAAAAATCAATCATCTTTTTGCTCTCAAGGTTTCTTGCTTTGCCAAAAACAAGGAAGAAGAAGAACTTGCTGAACACACAAATCTCTCTAGTCTTCTTCCTTCAACGGTCTTCAACAATCTACAGAAATCTCGAATCAACTTCAATCTGAAGACCTATACCCTAGACAAAGCTTCCTTCTTCCTGAAACTACACAATATCTCAGGGGGGGCTTTGGCATCATCAAATCCACATAGTCTTCTCATTGTGTTTGAGAAAGAGAAGACTGTCATCTATTTTTCTTTAACCTCTCATGTACAGGGTTCTTACTCCCTACAAAAGTAAACTCCTTGGTAATAGGGCACCTGATCAAAAACCTATTGGTTTTTAGGCACCTGCTCAAAAGCCTGAAGTGTTTCTAGATCTACCTAAAGCAGATCTTGTGGTGATAGGGCACCTGATCAAAAACCTAAGTGGATTCCTACCAGGGTGGTAGAAGAGTGGATGTTACCAGATTTGGGGAACCACTATAAAACTTCTTGTGTCATCTGGATTGCCTTGTGTATTGTGTTGTGATAGTTTCTTGCTTTTACCTTTTTAAAATAAGTACCTATATTTTAATTCCGCAATATATCTAAACAAATTTTTTTATTATACTCTATTCACCCCCCCCTCTAGAGTAGACTGTATCTATCCATCACTTTCAGTTAGGATGAGACTATACTCAATGATTTTACTCACCTGACATTGAGTGAATAGACTTCACTCAACTCCTGTGGACTTAGGCGATTTCTAACCTATCCAGCATCTTGCCTTACATCTGGCGTTGAGTGAACTGACTTCACTCAACGCCTGTGGACTTAGACAGATTTCTGTCCCTCCACAACTTTACGTTGTGACCACCTATCACATCTCTTAGAATACATGTCCTATCAATGTTTCAAGGACTAACCTGCATTCATGAACATAAGCACACATCAAATACAACTTTATGTATACCATTGGCATGATTGACTTCTTCAAATCTGGGACATTGTGGGAAATGGACCTAACAATCTCCACTACCTCTTCCACTGCTTCCAGCTGGGATTAATCCTCCCTCTCACCAGTAGCCCCCTCGCCTGGGATTGGATCCTCCTCCTCGGCTTCCTCCACGTTCATCATCTCGGCCTGCTCTCCCAGAACTTCTTCTGCCGCCACCAGCTGGGCACAAATCTCTTCCTCTACCTCCATCTCCTCTGCTCCCCCTCTAGCCAACTTCTTGGACACTTCCTCCATCCTCCTCCCCATCTCCTCGGCTCCATCCTGCCTAGAGATAGTGTTGACTGCCATGAAATAGCACTACCTTGCCACCTTGGGGTCTCCCTGGACCCGTACATGGACTCCATCAGCATTGAACTTGAGGCACTGGTTGAACGAGGATGGCATACAATGGAAGGCGCTGATGAGGGGCCATCCTAATATGACATTGTAACTGCTAGGAGTGTCCATAATGACGAACCTGTAGTTTCGAGACTGCCCCCCCCTATGGTAACATGGAGTTACACTCCTCCTTCCACTTCCTTCCTCTCCCAGGAGAATTCGAAGAGAGGACCATTCGAGGCCAATACTCGCTTGGCCTCCACCTTCATCGCGCCAAATGCCATCTTGAAAGCAATATTGACCGAGCACCTATTATCAATGAGGATCTGAGAGACGGCAAATTTTTCGACTGCGGCCTGGATGACCAGCGTGTCGCAAAACGGATACTCATGATCTGGCGTATCCTTCCTTGAGAAGATGATATTCTTATCCGGTGGTGGGGTTTGGGATGTCGAAGCGACGCTCAGGTGGTACATGTCATGGAGGCTCACCTTGCGACGTCCTCAACTCCCCCCCCCCCCCCCCCCCCCCCCCGTGGATCACTCTAATCCGTCCGCGGGCTCCGACATCAGCCCGGTCCTCACACCTATCCTCCTCTACCCTGGGCAAGACTTCCTCAATCCGCAATTCGTAGCGGCGTTGCTGTTGTTGCTCTTTGTTTCCTCTAATCTCGAGGAACTCTGGGCACAAGTCCGCGACATGGGCCTCCTCCTGATGGAAGTAACAATAGGGTAGCTCCGCCCTTCCTCCTTGCCTTCTCCTTTGCTAGGCTCTCCTCCTCCTCCCCAGGGATATGGCCATAGCTTGATGTTGATCGGGGAGACGAGGCCTCTGGCGCTACCTCCAGCCTGGACGGTTAAACTGACCCTGCCACTTGGCAGTTGTCTCCTCCATGTAAACATCTCCGCTAGCCCTGGTCTTGCCACTCTGGTTGTCTCTTGAAGAGCCGATTGTTCTGCTCCTAGCACCACCACCTCGGTTACTGTGGCTGCTTCTCCCTCTGCCTAGGCTCGAGCCAACACAGCTCTTGGCCCTTTCCACCTCTCGGCTCCTCCTCCACGGCCCACCTGGCCAACTTGCTCGCGAACGCGGGGTTCGGCGACACTCCCTCAACATCTCGGGCAGCCCTCTCCATCAGCTCCTCAAAGGACACTAGAGGCACCCACTTTAGCTCCATCTTGAAGAACCCTTGTTGAAGCCCCAGGATGAAGGCCACCATAAGGGTGTGCCCCAACATCTCTTGCACCTGGAGGACCTCCTCTTGGAACTGTTCCACATAGATCCCCAGAGTCTCATTCACTCCCTGCTTGATGAGAAATATGGAATCTAACTCCCTCTTCCTCTTCTTGGAAGTGGTGAACCTTAGCAAGAACCCTCGGCATATGTCCTCGAAACAGTAGATGGAGCTGTACTGCAACTGATGGAACCAAATGCTTACCTTTTTATTAAGGGTGATGGCAAAGAGTCGTCATTTCAAGGAATCCAACATCTTCCTGATAGAAACCACCTCCACGAAACATTGGATGTGCTGGAGCAGGTCGTCCCCCCGATGTAGTAGGACATCTATGGCTCGTAGAACCCCTCTGGAACTGGGGCAGATGAGACCAGCTCACTGAAAGGACTCCTGCCACTCGCCGTATGAGTTGGGCGGTCTCGCGCTTCCATCTCGTCGGGCCATCCCGCATTCGACGAGCCGAGAAATAGGACTCGCCTTGCGAGATCTCTCCCAGGGAGATCTCTCCGACTACCTTCCACTGCATCTTCTTTCCCAGGCTGCCGAACAGGAGCATTCTCGCCTAGGGCTGGGGTTGCCGCCATTGGGACCGAGGGTGTCGAGCACTCACCGTGAGTGGTGAGTGCTAAGGTTATGAGGTTCTGCATCTCTTGCCGAAAGTCCTCAAACATGCCGAGGGTGGTGAAAGGGGGAGGGAGAGGTGAGTCGGCCTGGTCAGAACTTGCCCTTCACCTCTATTCATTGTGCTCGCTATAGTTTTTCGTGTCGATCACTCTACACGCTCACTGCACCAAGATGTTGAAACTAGAAACCAGCTTCTTGTAGAGCCCGAACCCTCGGGGATGGGGTGATCGCACACTTACTTTGCCCAACAAACTTGACTGACCGAAGACTTAAAGCTCGGAACTAATCCAAGGCTCCAGCACGGAGGTCCCACCACACACCCGGAAGATCTTAGACTTCTTCCCCTCCTTAGCCTGTGCTGAGCTAAGGGCACCTCAGAAAGCGCTATAAGACAAGAGAGTAATAGAACTGGAAAAGCTTGCTTTCTGAGGTAGCCCCTTGGGCCTATTTATATTTTTAAACACCTGGCCTGCAAATAGCGTAACTTCATTGTTCTGAATGGTTATATGCAGTCAAAAGTGGCCTGCCAACAACCAAACCCCACTGTTCTGGAAGGCTATATGCAGCCTTGTAAGGGCATCAATGTAATTTTACATCTGGATCCCTTTGGGCGAGTGGTTCATAGGTGCACCACTTGCCTAAAGGGGCGAGTGCTGGAGCAGCCAGGCACTCGCCTCCGCGATATCCTACCGCGGGCGAATGCGAGATCTAAAGAACAGTAGCGAGACCTGAAGAACACTCGCTTAGCACTAGCGAGACCTTCCGTGCCTTTTCGGGCGAGAGCCCCCCTAACCTTCTCTGGGCAAGAGCCCTTTTGCCCTCTGGGTGAAAGCTATTTGGGAAGGGTCTTGCACACTTCCTGAGCCAAGATTAGAAGGTGTCCACTATACAAGCTTCACTCAACGCCAAGGAATAGAAGGAGTTGACATCACAAGCTTCACTCAAAGTCAAGGGTGGAAGACGTCGAGAGCGCAAGCTTCACTCAACACCAAGGGCGAAAGGCCTCCAGAGTGCAAGCTTCACTCAATGCCAAGGGAGGAAGGTGTAGAGAGTGCAAGCTTCATTCAATGCCAAGGACAGAGATGTTGACAGCGCAAGCTTCACTCAATGCCAAGGGCCGAAGGCGTCGACAATGCAAGCTTCACTCAACGCCAAGGGCAGAGGCGTTGACAACACAAGCTTCACTCAATGCCAAGGGAGAAAAGCGTCGAGAGTGCAAGCTTCAGTCAACGACATGGGTGGAGGCGTTGACAGTGCAAGCTTCACTCAATGCCAAGGGCGGAAGGCGTATAGGGTGCAAGCTTCATTCAATGCCAAGGATGGAGGTGTTGACAACACAAGCTTCACACAATGCCAAGGGCGGAAGGCGTCAAGAGCGCAAGCTTCACTCAACACCAAGGGCAAAAAGGGTTCAGATTGGTGTCTTGAGCCCTCTCGCCTCTGAAGATCTCACCATGTACTGATCGTAGAGGGGGGGGGGGGAACCCACTCATCGAATATGGGGTTGCACATATATCGCATAGCAGGACAAAACATATTGAAATAAGATGTCACTACATAAGAGAGCATATTGAGAAAGAAGATATCAGCCTTGAGTTTGTCCCCACAATCAACCATATGGCTGACATCTTCACTAAACTTCTTGATGAAGCCAACTTTACTTCTTCAAATTTGAATTAGGAATGTTAAATTTCAATTAAATAGTAAATTTTAATGACTGTAAGCATTTATTGTCATTAAATATAGAAATTTCCATATGTACTTCTGGAGGCTAATCATTTTGTAGAACGTAAAGAAGAAAAAGGTCAATTGACTTGGCGTTGAATGAATTGTCAGGAGTTGAGTCAACACCAGGCGTCAAATAAGACGTTCGTGTGTGGAATGGACTCGAAGCTAATATTCTGACGGATCAGAATGCATCAAATCTATCAAGTTAAATCACAACCATCCAACTAAATTATAAATCACGCCAAGGTACATGCCTCTCCACCTTCGTGAATAGAGTAGGTTATAAATAGATATTGTGCCTAGAATAAACTCTATCATTCCACTGCCCTTTCAAAATTCTGCATCCCGTACCCTAGATTTCTCGCACAGTCTTCTCCTCCTCTCTCAATCTCTCAGATTTAATGCCTCCCAAAGGTGCATATTTATTGTTTGAGGGATACAAACTCATGCAAAATGAATTCAGAGATGCTCCAGAAGAAATTCAATCTATTATTCATCTCCTATCAGTCGCTGAACTGGAATTTTTACTGCTAGAGCCCTGTGCTATTTGGAAAAGAGAAGTAGTAGAACTATTTGCCAATGCCAAAGTGGACTGTTCCTCCTCAATGATCAAGACAACCATCAATTGAGAAAATCTTAAAATCATATCTAGGAAGATTTGCAAGGCACTGGAGCTCCACAAGCTCAACCCTAGTGAGGAATAAGATGGGCTATTTCAAGTAGAAGTAACATATGCCTTCAAATGGTGTGGTCTTTCCAAACATACCGGTGGATCTATCCTAAGGAGAGACAAGAATTTGAAGGGTAAAATCTTGGCAGACATCATTAGAAAAGCCTTGATATGCAAAATCGGGTCTCATGACAAAATTTCAAGAAACATGTTTGATCTAATGGCTAGAGTGATTCTCTCCAAGAAAACTAATTGGGATCAAGGTGGTGTTTAATAAGTTAATTTAGTGCATCCCTGGGCCCAATATGGGAATAATTCTGCCTCTATTTCTCCTCAACACAGTTCCATGAATTCTCATCAAATGAGAAAGATGGACATCAAGATGAATGAAAGATGGGATATGGTGCTGATCAAGCACCTTCAGCTGTTTGAAAAGAAAAAGGAAGCTTAATCAATTGCAGTAGAAAACACCAATAGTAGTTCTTCAGACAGCAGGAGTACTGAACCCCATGACCCTCACTTGTCCATTTCAAGTGATTCTAAGAGAAGGGATGTGAGTGCCCAAGTCTCAATTTCATCTGAGCATGCTGCTAAGGATGTTCCCAGGAGAGTGCACCTACTAATTTTGAAGGAGACACAGTAATGGAACATGTTGAAAATCTAGTGACAATTATGGTGGACAGGATCTGTGCTGATACTGAGGGGGAGATCTTAAAAAAGAATGATCATGTTCATGAGGAAATCATCATTGTAGGTACTGCTGTTAAGGGGGAGATCAAAACAGTTAGAGCTGCTATTGAGGGGGAGACTCACCCTAAGCTCCATGCTTAAGATGATGAAGCTGAGGTGGAAGTATCTATAAGAGAAAACAAAGGAGATGAAGTTTTATCCCTTGTCGGGGAGCATGAAAAGAGGAGTCTATCCCCGCTGTTGATATTCCATACCACTCCTCTGAATTTGAAATAATTGATTCTGAAATGGGGAGAAATGTAAGGGAGAGACATGAAGAAGTTAACTATCCAGCATCTACTCAGCTGAATGATGAATTCCCCGCTTCTTTTATGTCACAGCTAAGAGGGCTCCTTGATGAGAAAAGGAGAAAGATTGAGATGTATGTAGATGATTCAGACAAAGAACTGAAGAAGGACCTTTCCATTGAAATCACTTCCATCAGATTTGAAGTCAAGCAGCTGAAAGAAAATACAGTAAACATCTTCATGAGAGTAGCTCCACCTGTAGATTATACTGCACTTTAACTTCAACAGATTCAGTAGAGGCAAAATGATATTATTCAAATCCAGTGCTCTACAACTGGCAACATGCAAATGTTTCATTATGTGACAAAAACCAACATGAAAGAGCATAGGAAGAAGTTGAAAGTAGCATGGATGTCTCCACCTAAATCCTTGATGATCATATGTTGGAAGTCTAGAAACATGCCACAGCTGTTGTAAGTCACTTGGTTAGCAAGATAAGCTCCTCCAAGGACTCCCTGAGCAATCTAGTTACAGAAGAAGTCATAAAATGGGAGAGATCAATGTTAAGAGCAAGTGGAGACCATGCTATCTGGACCTCCAATGTAATCTGGGAAGCTCTGGGCCTAGATCCCATCCAATATGATGAGCCTCCAGTTTCTTGAAGATGGAGTTGGAGCTGATGTTGAAGCTAATGTTATAAATGCAACTCCTGTTGATGAATTTGCACTCAGCCCCACCTCTCAAAATCTATCAAAGGGCACGGGAAAAAAGATTGCTGATGAGGAAGAGGACGTAAGGTTAAGGAAAAAGAGGCACAAAGAAGAACTGGAAACAAGCCTTGATTATGTATAGTGGTGCCCAACCTCCAGGAAAATCATACTGGCTGTCTGGAATTAGATTAAAGAAAATAAGTTAGATAGAGCCAAGCTACACATCTCTATGAAATGGGATAAATACGAAAAGCAAGAAGAGGTAAGGAAAACGTTTAGAAAGGACAAGCTGGCTAGAACAATACCAATGGATGACATAGAACCCTGCAGATACCATCCAAAGCCCTACAAATACTTTGAGAGACAAAGACAAAAAGAATGATGCTGACGAAAAGACTATAAATAATTCTGGGGGGGGCATAATAATTTGGGAACCTGAATCTTAACAATGTTATAAAATTTTAGGTTCCTAAGGGCTATTGAATGCTGAATTTTTATTGTAGGCTTACCGAACTTTTTCATTAATATTATTTAATATGTTATATCTTAATTGTCTAAGTGTTTGCATATTTTGGATTGATCTCTATGATCTGTTTTGAAATAGTGTATATTATTGACTATGATTTTGACTTCTTCAAATAGGGGGAGATTGCTGGGAACATTGATCACAATGTCCAAAATTTGAAGAAACCCCATAAGTCAATAATGCAGAAAAATATGTATTTGACATTTCTCTAAGTTAACATGTGCATGTAATTATTATTTGATTGACTAACAGGTTGAGAGTAAGTCAGTTCACTCAAGAAGTGAAGAATATTTGATAGGTACAAATGCGTCGAGTCATCTCACATCACTCGATGAAAATTGTCTGTATACGTTTACTCAATGTTATTCACTCAGTGCCTCAAAAGAGAAGCAGAGAATCTGTCTAAGTTCAAATGGATTGAGTCATATTTCATCACTCGATGCTCAAGATTCATATGCACTGAATGAATGATACTCTCTCAATTCTTCAGTAAAAGAACTGAAATTTAGATCAAGTACAAATGCGTCGAGTGAAGGTCTTTCTCTCAACGCCTCAGTAACAGAGCTGAGATTCAGACCAAGTACTAATGTGTCTACCGTTCACTCAATGCCTCAGTAGTGAAGCAGAAAACCTAATAAAGTAAAAATGTGTTGAGACATAATACTTGACTCAACGACATAGTTGTTTGCGCTGAGTTAACTGTAGTCACTCGATGCCTCTTCAAGAAGACTTTGCTCAACACTTCAGCAGAAGCAAAAAAATTGTCAAATTACAAATCTGTCAAGACTTAAGAGATCACTCAATGCCTAAATAGAATGTGCTGAGTTTAGTGTTGTCTCTCAACACATTATCAAAGTTCAAGTATTTGACTATGGTTTGTTGCTTCGAACACTCAACGCATCTACAAAAGATCAAAAACTTATTCTAAGTCCATTGGCATCAATTCTAATCTGCTGACATCATACATAATTCAAATCAACGCAGATTACGCGCTAAAAGATGGAAACAACCATATTTCTCTGATAAGCAATCTTGGGATGATTCAACCATATATGCTGGCCATGTCGCTTACCTAAAATAGATTATAGTTGTGGTTGTTGACAAGATATAAAAGCTTAGTGAGTGAGACTTTTACAAGAACTTTTTGAATAACGTTTTGGAAAAAATTTCTAAAACCTAAGTCGCAAAAAGTCGCTGCCAACAGAGGGAAAATTAATTTTCATTGTCCTCAAGCTTGGTAATCTATACAATAATCTTTTAAAAGCTTAAAGAAGAAAAAATCTCTGTAGGTATTCAACACATCACAACCTGTTTCTCATCTAAAGATCATTTTCTGTTACTATGGTGAAAAGAAACTGTCTGGTGATACATCTATAGAAGAAAACATTAGAGCTATTGTTCTAGAGCCATTGTATTACTCTTTATATCTCTGTTTTAAGATCTCTCTGAGATATGCATGTAAGCCTAAGTTATAAAGGCTGAGTGTAGGTATTTTTCCAAAGTCTGAGGTAGGATTCTTGTAGAGGATCTGAGGTAGACCTATGTTATAAAGGCTGAGGTAGGGCTTGCTTATGAACCCGTGGTAGGAAACATGTTGCTGTCTCTAAGGTAGGACTGTGAGCAGTTTAAGTTGTAGGATTGGAAGCCACTCTAAGCTGTAGGATCCTGGAAAGGATCTGAGATTTAAGATCCATTTATCTGAGTTTTGGAGAAGTTGGTAAAATCTAGCTCACTATTAGATAGGTGAAGAGGGAAAGTGGATGTACCCTTGATATGCGAACCACTAAAAATTGCTCGTGTGTTCTTTGTGTTCTTGAAAGATACTAACCTAAATCAAAACACCAAGTATAGTTCTAAAAATGTCTTACAAGATTTAAAAGAAACCTATTCACCCCCTTTGGGTGTTTAATTACCCTTAAAAGACTTTCAATTCATGCTCCGCCCCGTTGTTTTTCCCTCATTTTTGTTGAGAGGGGTTTCCACTTAACCAACTCAATCCTAAATGCCTCTACAGACGATAAGGCAGACCGGAAACCCCTTGCGCTGCTGTCCTTGCAAGCTCTAATTGACAAGGAAGCTTTGTTCAAATGATATCAACTAGAGCTCCAGTCGATATGACTGTCAAGCTCTAGTCGATTTCGACTAGAGCACTAGACGAGATGACTGTCAAGCTCTAATCAATTTTTGGGTGGGGGGGCATTTCCCATGAGCCCCAATGGGGATGCTGTCCCCTAGTCCCTTGCTCTCTGACTGACCAGCGAGACCGCCCGTAGAGGTTGCCACCCCAGGAGGCCCGCTGCTACCAACCTCAGATATTTTCAATTGATTCATACTTTGATTCCCGTAACCTCGCGTGGGCTAACCCGATGTGAGATACAAGAGGACCGAAATTATTTTTCAACTTTAACAAAATTAACTCCAATAAAGTTAATGAGTCTAATGATAGATATTCGAAAATACTGTTAAAATTTTTCATGACAGCCTTCCTAAAAAGAATGATGCATAATGACAATTTATTATTGTATTTATAAGAGGTATACTAAAAACTTTTTTGATTTAATCGTTAATTTTAATTTGGGGATAAAGTATAATTACTTGTTGTACAACCCCATATCCGGCGAGTGGGGTCGCCTGGAACCAGATCGGCTGGTGTAGATCACCCAGGACCCAAGCGAGCTCGGCAGGGAGATTTGAAGCCCGAGCTCGGCATTCGTCGACCCCAAGCTCGGCATTCGCCGAGCTAATCCTGGGTTTCATCGAGCTGAGCTTGACTAATGGAGACCGATCGAAGGGCAAGCATAGTGGCCCAGCTCGCACTCACCCTAAGGAGCTCGGAAGATAGCAGGCGAGCAAGACCTTTAGGGGTGGCCGAGCTCCTCAGCTCGCCCAGGTCTATGAGGTATTTTTACTATTTTGCCCCCGCTGGACTGCCCCTAGCCTTTCAGAATAGTGGAGTTATGTTGTTGGCAGGCCAACTGGACTGCACATAGCCGTTCAGGACAGTGGAGGTTGGCTATTTGCAGGCCATTTTCAGAAATCTATAAATAGGACCCAAGGGGTACCTCAGAAAGCATGCTTCTTGTGTCCCTTGCTCCATCTCTCAAGCTCTTTCTGAGGATATCTTAGCTCAGCCTTTGGCTAAGGAGGGGAAGTGCTCTAATATCTTCCAGGTGTGTGGTGGGTCCTCCTACTGAGCCCTTGGGTCAGTTCTTCTTTGTTTCCTTTGTTGTTTTGATTGTAGGAGAGAAGTAGGTGTGTGATCACCCCTTCCCCACAGGTGAACTCCACAAGAGACCGAATTTTCGGTTTCAACATTTTGGTATGGTGAGTGTGGATCGTGGTCAGTATAAAAAGTCTTTAGTGAGCTCAATGACAAGACAAGGATCTGACAGGTCTGACTCCCCCCTGCCTCTAGCCACGGTGGGGATGTTCGAAGATTCCAGGAACGATGTGCTGATGAGTCCACTTTATATACCTATTTTTGGACTCATCTGGGGTAGTTTTCACGCGTTTGCACTTAACTTTTAGTTCTATATCGTTCATATTTCATCTTATCTTTATTTCCATAGGAAGTGCACATTTATGGCCGTGGTTGTGTATTTTGTTATTTTTATAGTTTGTACTCATTTTTGTGATGGCCTGGAATGTCTGCACAGATTAGTGATATGTTTTTCCTATCGGTACAGGGGTCGTGTGCGTGTTCCGGGATGGTTGTGAAACAGGAATACTGCGCACGATCATGGGATCTAATGCGCACGACCACTGGTCATGCGCCCCTGATCGTGCGCACTACTCTACATTTTCCAGAATCAGCCTGGGGTAAGCGCACGACCACTGGACATAATGCGCACGACCACCGGTCGTGCGCCACTGATCGTGTGCATTGATTCCTCATTTCTGGTGTCCTGTATGGGGTAATCGCACGACCATTGGACTTAGTGCGCACGACCACTGGTCGTGTGATGGTTAAAACTCCAAAATTATTTACGGTCACGCGGCGACCCGGCGGTTTTATTTGAGAAAAAGGCGGAATGATTTTATTTAGAAAACGGGGCGCGCGTATTTATTTATTTAGACATAAAACGGGTTAGATCGAGTTTTAACGAAAGGAGGCAAGTGCACCTATCGTGAGTAGTATAGGATATTCCGGGTGGAATATCGAGGTCGTATTGTTCTCGAGGTTGGTTCGATTATTTCTACTCTTCCCTGGAGGGGACTATTATTTTACCGATAATACTTGTCGGGTATTTATATATAATAAAAGACAGGCAGAAAACATAAAAAGAAAGCATAAAAAGAAAGCTTGAAGGTGGTGCCGATGAAAAGCTTAGCTCGATGACACCAAAAAAACAATTGAACTAAAATAAACTTTAAATAAAAAGAGCTCCTAAATTTCTAATTAATTAAGGCGGAGACTTGGCCGTGGAGGTTCCACTAAAATGAGCTCACCTAGCTATAGGGCTATCGCTCACCTGAACGCTAAGACTATTCGACCGGGCTCTCGTCCGACGAAGGATTCCTCTTAACGCCCGCATTACGCTAAGAACCCCGATATTGGGTGGGGAACCCAATCCGGTAGAGTTGGAGCGCCTCCTCTCTCGAGGGTTAGTGCGGAACTCTCTTTGCCAAGGGGTGATCGGTCCATATGCACGGCCTCTCGGCTAGCTAGCATATCGACTACGGAAATAGGGCCCACACATCGATATGTGGTCCTACGCGTCGTTAACCCCGGGCAAACCTTAAGTACATTTAATTAATTAGAAAGATTAGACATTTAATTATTTTAAGCTATTTTATCTGTCCCAATGCTCTTCGATGCCGAGGGCTAAGAACAGTTAGCCACTCATCGGAATGGGGACGGCTTGCGAGAAAAAGCAGTAAATAAAGCGATAAAATGAAAGCAGTAAAATAAAGCAGAAAATTACAAGTCCTACTCAAACGAGTAGGACTGAAGAAAGCTGTAAATTGCGAGTCCCGGTGCAAATGCGTGGGCGGGTGAAAGAAAGCGGGTCCTACTCAAACGAGTAGGACTAAATAAATGCAACACACGCACACACTCGACATAAAGTAAAACTCACGCACACGCTCTCTCGACATAAATGAAAACACACACACACAAATTCTACTCAAATGAGTAGGGAAAATAAAGACCTGCCATTTAACTCGAATGAGTAGGCGGAAATAAAGAAAATTACAAACTCACGCACTCTACGGAAAGTAAAATAAGCAGGCGCCATTTAACTCTTAACGAGTAGGCGGAAATAAATGCTCATACATAAAAATTGCAAAAAAAAACTAAGTTACCGAAAAATTAAAACAACTGCATTTCTACCGCTAGAATGCAGTAGAAATGCATAAAAAGCTGAAATAAAAATAAACCGGGCAAAAAGGTTTGCAAATAAACGCAAAATGAAAATGATAGAAAAATTAAAACGAATACATTTCTACCGCTAGAATGCGGTAGAAATGCATAAAAAGAGAACGAAAAAATTAAATAAGCAAAAGTTTTAAATAAAAAACTAAGTGCATGAAAAATTAAAACGACTATATAATCATTCCTATAACTCCGTAAAACTGATTAAAAAGTGAAAATAAACTGAAAATAATGAAAAGGTTTTACATCCTAAAAAGAAAAATCTAACTTAAAAGAAATGAAAATCACTTTGAAATCAATTTTACGGGTTTATAACAATGAGATAGAAAGCTATAAAAAACCTAATCTAAACAAATCTAAGTAAAGTTAATGAAAACATTAAAGTAAAACTTACACTCATACACTCACACACCCATTCAAAAGAAGAAAAACTAAGTTAAAACAAGAACAAATAAGATTGCATAAAAGTAGCCACATAGTTGAAGTCCAAATCCATAAAAAGAGAGAAAATCTACAATTTTATTAAGCTAAAAATGAAGATTACAAAGCTATGAAAATAAAGGAGAGGGGGAGAAATTTCCCTTACATAGCATTTGGACTCATCCGAGCAGCATAACTCCTATACAAAATGGTTCAAAAAGGGAACAGAAATCCAAAGCAGAACCTCTGAATTTATAGAAAAAATTTACATGGGTCACGCCCTTGGTCACGGGCGTGACAGGGGGCGTGACAGTACTATTTGAGAAGGCGGCCAGCGATTTGACGGGAAAGTGGACTTCGGGCTGGACACGTGTCGGTCTCGCAGTGGTCACGCCCTTGGTCACGGGCGTGACAGGGGGCGTGTCAAGCAGGTGGATCTGGGCGCGGTGCGCGCCGAAAGTCTTCGGGCAGGTCTTGTCGGGCTAGCTGGAAAGGTCACGCCCCAGGTCACGGGCGTGACTCTGGGCATGTCGGCTGGTGTCGACACTCGACGAATGTCGAGCGGAAAGTGTCGAGTTGAAAATCGTCGAGCGGAAATTGAGTCACGCCCCAGGTCACGGGCGTGACGCTGGGCGTGACTGGTGGTGTCGACACTCGACGATCGTCGAGATGAATTCGTCGAGTGGAGCGAACACGGGCTTGGGTCACGCCCCGTGTCGGGTGACACGGGCGTGACCCCGGGCGTGTCAGGCTTTGCTCTTCAAAAATTGCTGATTTCACGGTTTTTGACGTGTCACACCCTGGTCACGGGCGTGACATGGCTTTTTTTGCAGATTTTTGATTTTTTCTGAAAAATAAAATAAAACAAGTTAGTATAATATGTACAAAAATAGGAGCATTTTATTGAATAAAAATAAGAAAAAACGACAAAAATAAATGAAAACGACTAAATTAATGTACAGAAAAATAGGTATATTTACAATTCATCAAATACCCCCATACTTAAGCTTTTGCTATTCCAGAGCAAAAGTTAGAGATGAAATTATAAGGAATAAAAGAAATCCTAAGTTTAGCTACCGCTTGAATTAATTAAAAGTAAGATCAAAATAAATATCCGGGGTTAAAGAATTAAATCCTAATTTATGAAATGTTATAAATAGAGGAAGAGTTTCAAAAAGACTTCTAGATAAAATAAAATAGAAAGCAAAAATTCATTTTTGTTAGTTTAACAAAGATGGATTGGATTTATACAAAAAACCTTAGCTTAAAAGAAGTTAAAGTAAATAATGCAATTTAAAAATTATGCTCTCAAAAAAATTTTAAATTAAGTCTAGAATCATTGAAATAGGCTAAGTGGTTTGGTGGTTTATGAAGAAGGCTTGAATATTGAGGCGAGACAATTTTTTTCTCAAACCTCCAATTTTTTTTTTTGGATAGTTAGGAAAATGAAATCTTATTTTCCTAACACATAATAAATAAATAACCCAATGTATATGTGTAGGAGTAATGAATTTTATCCTCTTACTCCATACATATAATCTTTTTAAATATTGGGTGCCTATGTTTACGGAATGAAATCTTATTCTCATTGACATAAGATCTTTTAAGGGATAAAATAAGGGTAATCATGTCAAAGTAAGACATGAAAAAAAATGGAAGAGGGTTTATTTTTTTCAAAAAGAAAACTAGCTTTTAATAAAAATGTTTTGAGAGCAACCTTTTTAAAATGAACGTTCCAATATTTCTAAAAGCAAAGAGTAGAAATAATTGAAATCCATAGATGTTATTTTCTAACATAAAAAATGAGCTTCTATTTATAAAATTAGAAGTGGTGGTGAAAAACAAGTTCCCTATTATAAGGATAAGACATAAAAAAATCTTTAAATCTTAACCCCAGACACTTAAATCTATCGAACTTTAATTAATAAACGAATAGTAAGCAAAGAATAACTAAAATTCGCATATAAATTAACTCGAAACTAGATTTGTGGAAAACAAAAAGGGTTAAGATATGGTATATTCGAATTATTTTGTTACATAATTTAACAAAACATTTTTTTTTGGATTTTTTAGAGTTTTATCATTTTTTTGTATTTTTTTTTTGATTATGATTTTTTCTGTTGAATTTTTAGAGTTATTTTCTTTTTTATGAATTTTTGGTTTTTCTAATTTTTTTATGTTTTAGTGTTTTATGATAAGTAATTTACAAGAATGAGTAGAGAAAGAAGTGTTATTTAAATAAAAGATAGGGGAGAAAGAGAGATTTTTACAAAAAAGAACAAAGTAAAAACTCGATTGCGGCCCCGCGAACAGACTCTTATTTGAATGGTTGGTTCGATGAGTCGAACGTCGCGGGCAGGCAAGAAGCAAGTTTTTACAAAAAAAAATTTTTTTTTTTTTTTTTTTGAATTTTTATTTTATGAATTTTTTTGAACTTTTATGATTTTTTTGAAAAATTTTTTTTTGTTGTTGTTTTTTTTTTAATTACTTATTATTAAAATAATGAAATTTTTTTTTTAAGTTTTTGATTTTTGCATTTTTTTTGTATTTTTTTGTTAAGTACTGAATATAAAAAGTGCAGAATAGGAAAACACCCCCATACTTAAACCCAACATTGTCCCCAATGTTGCAATCTAAGTATGCGGAACAGATAATATACAAATTAAAAGATGTACAAAAAAGAAAAAGGAAGGGTAGGAGCTTTCCTTAGACGAGCGCGGGAGGCCCAAGTTGAAACCCTGCATTATTTAGAAAAGAAAAAAAAAGCAAAAAGATAATCATAAAAACAAAAAAAAGAAATGAAAATATAAACTCAGCTAAAAGATTGCGGGCGGTAGGGGGGCAAGTGCGTGGGGGAGTCGGAGGTAGCTAAGGCCTTAGCGACCATTGCGTGATAAATTGTGATCCCCTAGCGCGCACAAGAGTGGAAGCGCGCCGAAGCGAAACAAAACAAAATAAAATAAGTTAAAGGAAAATAAATAGACAAACTTTATACACTTGTATTTTTTTTTTGTTTAAGGACGTTTTTTTTTATTTATTTGTTAAGTTTTTTCATTTTTTTTGGGTTTTAGTTGGTTTTTTTTTTAGTTTTTTTTTCAGTTTTATAGTTTTTTCAAATTTTTAATTTTTAAGGTTTTTCAAAAAAATTTTTTTTTAAGTTTTTCAATTTTTTTGGTTTCAATTTTTTTTAGTTGGCCAAACTATTTTTTTTTATATAAATAAATATAGGTAAAATTAATAGATTTTCAGGGTTTAAAATAACGAACCGAAAACTCCCCGGCAACGGCGCCAAAAACTTGATGGTTAAAACTCCAAAATTATTTACGGTCACGCGGCGACCCGGCGGTTTTATTTGAGAAAAAGGCGGAATGATTTTATTTAGAAAATGGGGCGCGCGTATTTATTTATTTGGATATAAAACGGGTTAGATCGAGTTTTAACGAAAGGAGACAAGTGCACCTATCGTGAGTAGTACAGGATATTCCGGGTGGAATATCGAGGCCGTATTGTTCTCGGGGTTGGTTCGATTATTTCTACTCTTCCCTGGAGGGGACTATTATTTTACCGATAATACTAGTCAGGTATTTATATATAATAAAAGACAGGCAGAAAACATAAAAAGAAAGCATAAAAAGAAAGCTTGAAGGTGGTGCCGATGAAAAGCTTAGCTCGATGGCACCGAAAAAATAATTGAACTAAAATAAATTTTAAATAAAAAGAGCTCCTAAATTTCTAATTAATTAAGGCGGAGACTTGGCCGTGGAGGTTCCACTAAAATGAGCTCACCTAGCTATAGGGCTATCGCTCACCTAAACGCTAAGACTATTCGACCGGGCTCTCGTCCGACGAAGGATTCCTCTTAACGCCCGCATTACGCTAAGAACCCCGCTATTGGGTGGGGAACCCAATCCGGTAGAGTTGGCGCGCCTCCTCTCTCGAGGGTTAGTGCGGAACTCTCTTTGCCAAGGGGTGATCGGTCCATATGCACGGCCTCTCGGCTAGCTAGCATATGGACTACAGAAATAGGGCCCACACATCGATATGTGGTCCTACGCGTCGTTAACCCCGGGCAAACCTTAAGTACAATTAATTAATTAGAAAGATTAGACCTTTAATTATTTTAAGCTATTTTATCTGTCCCAATGCTCTTCGATGTCGAGGGCTAAGAACAGTTAGCCACTCATCGGAATGGGGATGGCTTGCGAGAAAAAGCAGTAAATAAAGCGATAAAATGAAAGCAGTAAAATAAAGCAGAAAATTACAAGTCCTACTCAAACGAGTAGGACTGAAGAAAGCTGTAAATTGCGAGTCCCGGCGCAAATGCGTGGGCGGGAGAAAGAAAGCGGGTCCTACTCAAACGAGTAGGACTAAATAAATGCAACACACGCACACACTCGACATAAAGTAAAACTCACGCACACGCTCTCTCGACATAAATGGAAACACACACACACAAATTCTACTCAAATGAGTAGGGAAAATAAAGACCTGCCATTTAACTCGAATGAGTAGGCGGAAATAAAGAAAATTACAAACTCACGCACTCTACGGAAAGTAAAATAAGCAGGTGCCATTTAACTCTTAACGAGTAGGCGGAAATAAATGCGCATACATAAAAATTGCAAAAAAAAACTAAGTTACCAAAAAATTAAAACAACTGCATTTTTACCGCTAGAATGCGGTAGAAATGCATAAAAAGCTGAAATAAAAATAAACCGGGCAAAAAGGTTTGCAAATAAACGCAAAATGAAAATGATAGAAAAATTAAAACGAATACATTTCTACCGCTAGAATGCGGTAGAAATGCATAAAAAGAGAACGAAAAAATTAAATAAGCAAAAGTTTTAAATAAAAAACTAAGTGCATGAAAAATTAAAACGACTATATAATCATTCCTATAACTCTGTAAAACTGATTAAAAAGTGAAAATAAACTGAAAATAATGAAAAGGTTTTACATCCTAAAAAGAAAAATCTAACTTAAAAGAAATGAAAATCACTTTGAAATTAATTTTACGGGTTTATAACAATGAGATAGAAAGCTATAAAAAACATAATCTAAACAAATCTAAGTAAAGTTAATGAAAACATTAAAGTAAAACTTACACTCATACACTCACACACCCATTCAAAAGAAGAAAAACTAAGTTAAAACAAGAACAAATAAGATTGCATAAAAGTAGCCACATAGTTGAAGTCCAAATCCATAAAAAGAGAGAAAATCTACAATTTTATTAAGCTAAAAACGAAGATTACAAAGCTATGAAAATAAAGGAGAGGGGGAGAAATTTCCCTTACATAGCATTTGGACTCATCCGAGCAGCATAACTCCTATACAAAATGGTTCAAAAAGGGAACAGAAATCCAAAGCAGAACCTCTGAATTTATAGAAAAAATTTACATGGGTCACGCCCTTGGTCACGGGCGTGACAGGGGGCGTGACAGTACTATTTGAGAAGGCGGCCGGCGATTTGACGGGAAAGTGGACTTCGGGCTAGACACGTGTCGGTCTCACAGTGGTCACGCCCTTGGTCACGGGCGTGACAGGGGGCGTGTCAAGCAGGTAGATCTGGGCGCGGTGCGCGCCGAAAGTCTTCGGGCAGGTCTTGTCGGGCTAGCTGGAAAGGTCACGCCCCAGGTCACGGGCGTGACTCTGGGCGTGTCGGCTGGTGTCGACACTCGACGAATGTCGAGCGGAAAGTGTCGAGTTGAAAATCGTCGAGCGGAAATTGAGTCACGCCCCAGGTCACGGGCATGACGTTGGGCGTGACTGGTGGTGTCGACACTCGACAATCGTCGAGATGAATTCGTCGAGTGGAGTGAACACGGGCTTGGGTCACGCCCCGTGTCGGGTGACATGGGCGTGACCCCGGGCGTGTCAGGATTTGCTCTTCAAAAATTATTGATTTCACGGTTTTTGACGTGTCACGCCCTGGTCACGGGCGTGACCAATTTGTCACGGGCGTGACATGGCTTTTTTTGCAGATTTTTGATTTTTTCTGAAAAATAAAATAAAACAAGTTAGTATAATATTTATAAAAATAGGAGCATTTTATTGAATAAAAATAAGAAAAAACGACAAAAATAAATGAAAACGACTAAATTAATGTACAGAAAAATAGGTATATTTACAATTCATCATCGTGCGCCACTACTCGTGCGCATTATCCCAGTTCTTCTTCCTAATCGTCCATGCTAGTGCGCACGATCACCGGACATAGTGCGCACAACCACTGGTCGTGCCCCTGTGATCGTGCGCATTGTTCATTTCTGCTTTGTATAAATAGTGCAGGTCTAGCCTTAATTCGAAGGAGGATCCAGAGCTCGACATTTCTCCGCCATTTTCCGCCTTCTCCGCCGTTTTTCTTCATCTTCCACCCTAGGGAGGTGCTCCGGGCAAGCTTTCACCGCCAAATCCAAGCCAGAGCTTCCTTTCGGCCTTCTCCTTCATCCGTGAGCTTCAAGTAGGGTTTGACGTCATAGCCATCAAGCAAAGGAAAGCTAGCAAACTTCATCCGCTATCGTGAGACGAAGAAGACGGGCCATTAGAAGGTGGTGACAGCCCTTCTCTACCCCAGACGCAGTTGAGGACCGAGCTTGGACGCGGAATGACAACCTGACGATTCCAACTGTGAATCCTCAGCAAGACTTCAGATTCGGTCGATCTCTTGACTTGTTATTGCTTTCTTGTTGAATATTGGTGTTTAAATCTATTTTTATTGATGAAGTGCACTTTGGTTGTATATGTTATGTGTTTCATGTCTATGTGATTCCTATTTCATTTTACTGCCTAAGTTGCTTGAGTTGCGCCATATTCCATCCACCACCATCCACCCTTGCCGCACTAGCAATTGCTAGTGGCGTGCGTAGCGAAGAGGTGCTCACGACCCTCATTCCGCTGTTCTAACCACCTCATCCGCAAGCCTACTCGTCCATCCGCCTAGTGATTCGGTGCATAGCGGCCCGACTAGTCTTCCATCCCACCTGGCGAAGCATCGCATAACGGCGTTGCATTGGAGTAGTTGATAGTGTTTTATTTTCTTTATCCGCAATATCAAAGCCCCCATCGTTACCGCCGACCCTAAGGACTTCAATCTCAAGTCCTCCTCGAAATTAACTCCACCTTACTGTGTTCCTTGTGAGATCGATACTTGGGAAAACCCCCATTTTATATTACTTGTGCGACCGGTTCACTGCCGTGATTTTACGCATCAAGTTTTTGGCGCCGTTGCCGGGGAACACAGTCGTGTGAGTTTTTGGAGAGGGAGATAATAGATTGAAGCCCTTTTCCATTTGTGCATATCATTTTTTTATTTGCTTTGGTTTTTAGAATTTTTTTTTTGCTTCTTTCTTTTTTCCCTTTTCTGATTTTTGATTTAGATAGCAGATCCGTGCTATTTTTATTTTAGCTGTGTAGAACTTTTTCAGCAATTATTTTTATTCGTGATGGATCCTGATGCTGAGTGCCGTCTACTTGACACTTTGCATTGATCCATCGATGCCATTGCTGTTATGAATGCCGAGCATTGCATTCGGTGTTTGTTATGTCAAGGTGTGGGCCACATGTTGAAGGATTGCCCTCGTTTGTGCAAGACTTCTCCCTCTGAGGCCGTGTGCACAACAACCTCCCGTTCGTGGAAGACTGTTGCGGACAGGCCTACCAGGGTGTTGTCTGGCCCATACACTGACATAACACACCTTGCTCATTCTTTACCCGTTGAGATTACTGAAGAATCTCTGGCCACATACAGCTCTTTCATGGGTCCCTCGATCCCTTTTTACGAGCTTTCCTTGAGTGATGATGATCACTCTGGTGTTAGCCAACAAAAAGAGGAGCAGGAACTCATGGACGCTCCTATATGGGATGATGAGATTGTTCCGGTCGTCGATGGGGTGGCGTCAGCGAATGATTTTGCGATGGGGCTTGCTTATTCAGTGCTTGATTTTGAGATCAGCCTTGCCCCTCTGCAATTTTTCCCGGATTGTGCTATTCCTCTTTGCTGGGTACATTAGTTTAAATGTACCTGATTTGAAGAAGCCTCACCCTACTCAATGATATACATCAAAATATATTTGATGTATTTTGAGTTGCCTTGTGCAGGTTAAGTATTTGCAGGGAAAGATGAAAAGTTTCTAAGTCCATGTGTCGACACCCAGAAGGAAAGCGTCGACACCCAGAAGGAAAGTGTCGACACTTAAGAAGACTTGTGTCGACACCCAAACAAGCAGTCTCGACACTTGGAGTAATTGTGTCGACACCAGGGATACAGAGTCGACACCAGAAAGAAAGTGTCGACACCTACAGGATGTGTCGACACTCACTGAAGAGAAGTCCAGTGAAGCTGTGTCGACACTTAGAAGCAGTGTCGACACCCAGAGGAACTGTGTCTACATCAGAAAGTGTCGACACTTGGAGGCTGTGTCGACACTCAGCAAATTTCAGCAGAGTCTAAGTATAAGTGTCGACATAATGAAGTATGTGTCGACACACAGCAGAAGACTCAATACTTGAAGAAAGTGTCGACATAATAAAGAATGTATCGACACTCAGCAGAAGACTCAATACATGGTGAAAGTGTCGACACTTGGAGGCTGTATCGACACTCAGCAAAGTTCAACAAAAATTCTAAGTACAAGTGTCGACACAAAGGAGATGTGTCGACACTCAGCAAAAGTCTCAACATAAGAAGAATGTGTCGACACAAGGAGAAGTGTCGACACTCAGAAAGTATCAACACAGAAGGCAGGTGTCGACACTAAGAATATGTGTCGACACTCAGCAAGTTTAACACAAGAAGTTGTGTCGACACAAAGGAGTTGTGTCGACACTTACAAGAATTCAACTAAGTACTGAAGAACAAGAAGCTGTGTCGACACACAATATTAGTGTCGACACATATTGAAGAAGCTGTGTCGAGAAGTAAAATCTACAACACAAGGAGTTGTTTCGACACCTTGAATGCTAGTGTCGACACTTAGTCTACTTGTGTCGACACTTGGTCTATAAGTGTCGACACTTAAAGACAGACTGTCTCGACACTTTCATACAGTTACAGATATTTCAAGAAGTGACTGGATGACATGACAGCTGCCATTCCAGCCGGTCTACTACAACTGTCAGAGTTGTCAGAAAGCTGTTAGGAACTGGATCAGCCGGTCACCATGAAGAAGGCCTATAAATATGCTTATTCTGTCAACAGAAAGAAGATTGAGATTAACAACAAGAGATCAACAATCAAAGAAGAAGATCTAGCTATTCATTGAAAAATCAAGTGAAGATCTAAGAAGTTGGAGAGAGAGAGAGCTCCTTCCAAGAAGACAGCCGTTGGAACCAGGCTGTGAAGAAGGGTTCAGACCTAGTTCTTAATCTTAAGTTGCAGTGATTGAAGATCAGCTGCAGAGAATCAATCCTATTGTGTTCTACATTCAAGAAGCTTTGAAGAAAGCCAAATGAGGTTGATCTCAGCAGAGTTCATTCAAGAACTCATCAAGAACCTATCAACTCTTCTCTCTTATACAGAGTTGTAGGTATATACTTTGTATTCTAAATTTATTGTAGGATCCTTAGGGATCTGAGTTGTAAACCTGTAATTATAAAGGCTGAGTGGTAGGGCCTGTTTGCCTGAGTGTAGGAGATCTATTTCTCTGAGTGTAGGCATGTTGTGGCTGAGTGTAGGCCTTGTGGCTGAGTGTAGGCCTTGTTGAAGGCTGAGTGTAGGTCTTTGTGAAGACTGAGTTGTAGGGCCTTGGGCCTGAGCTGTAGGAACCTGTTTGGGGTTCTGAGTGTAAGATCTGAGGATCTGAGATAGTGGAGGAGTTTGGCCGAATCTAGTACACTACTAGATAGGCGAAGGGGGAAAGTGGATGTACCCAAACCTTGGGGAACCACTATAAAACTGTGTGTTCACTGTGTGCATGTTGATTCTGTGATTGCTGATTGATTGCTGTGAAGAAGAATTAGTTATAAATCTGTGAATAATCTGCCTGAAATTGTAAAAAGATAAAGTCACCTATTCACCCCCCCTCTAGGTGATTAGGTACAATTTCTTTCAAGTGGTATCAGAGCCAGGTTACTCAAAAAGGACTTAACTGTCTGAGTAGTTCCTGTTGGCAGATTCAGTATAAGTAAAGTGCAGAATCAAGAAAATCAAGAAACATGGGTTCAACAGAGAATCATAAGGAACTTGGATCCATGAAGTTGCCCATTTGCAGAAAAGAGATTTTTGGCATCTGGAAAGAAAGGGTGAGACTGTTTATGGAAGCCTCAGACCCTAGGATATATATCACAGTTAAAGAAGGGCCATATGTGCCTATGAAGGTATCAGTCTTAGATGCAAATCAGAGAACACTAAAAGACTTTTCTGAAATGACAAAATATGAGATTATTCTGGCCACCATGGACAAGAGGGCTCAGAATATCATTGTGAGTGCTATAGATGATGCTACATTTCAGAACTTGATACACTATAAGACATCAAAGGAGATGTGGGATACTCTTATAGTGTACATGGAGGGTTCAGAAGAAGTGAGACAAGACAGAAAGTCTTTGCTAAACCAAGAATATGAAAGTTTTAGGAAAGGTAGGTCTGATAGCATAATAGAATGCTATAAAAAATTCTATAGGATTGTCAATGAGCTAATGTCCTATGGAAGAGAATTCAGCAATTATGAGCTGAATGATAAGTTCTTAAGGTCTCTAACAAAGGATTGAGACACCAAGATCTGTGCCATAAGGGAAATGGCCAAGTTGGCAGATATTCCTCCTCCAACATTGTTTGGAAAGCTGTTATCCTATGAGATGCAGTTGATGGTAAGGAAGGAGGAGGAGAAGACTACAAGAAGTGAGCATAAAGAAAGAACAGTGGCATTCAAGACAGAAGCCACCAGGAAATACAAAAGTAAGTCTCCATCTCCACCTCCAAAGGTTGCTGAGACTGAGTCAGATGATTCAGAAAGCAGAAAGTCTGAAAGCAGTGAGAGTGATGAGGATTTTGCAGCTTTCACAAGACACTTTCAGAAGTTTCTAAAGAAGAAACAGTGGAGGACAAAGCCATCCACATCACAGGGAAAAGATGACTATTATCAGAACAGGAAGTCATCAAAGAAAGACAGGAGAAAGCCCAAGTCAAGCAAAGCAACTTTATCAAAAATTGTTTGTTATTGCTGTAACAGACAAGGACATGTTATTGCTGACTGTCCAGAGAAGAGGAAAGAATCTACTAATAAGAAAAAGACTCAATTCAAGGGCAAGAAGGAGAGGTCCTTTGTTGCCAAGAAGGACAAATGCCTGTCAGAAATGTCTTCTTCAGAAACTGAGTCAGAAGCTGAAGCTTACATAGGACTGTTTGCTGGAGAAGAGGAAGAGGAGTTCATCCAATTATTGAACTCTATATATGAGCAAGAGGACAATCAGTGGCAAGGACTGATGGGCTTAACAGAAGGTGACAAAATCCAGGATCAGCCTGGACCTAGTCAGGTACAAAATTGTTCTTTAAGTTCAATTTCTAGTGCTAGTTCAGATTCAGTTACATCAGCATCAAGTGATGCCAGTGGATTTGAATCTGAAGGAGATATTCATCAATTGATTGATGAATATAGAGTTCTGTTGCAAGCATTTAAGAAAAGCAAATCCTTGGCCAAGAGTCAGGCTAAGGAGATTGCAAGTCTCAAAGTGGCTGCAACAGATTATGAGAAGCTGATTGATCAAAAGTTAAATGAAATAGGCAGACTGAAGAACATAACTATTATTCAGATGGGAACTATAACATTCAAGAATGATCAAATCAGAAATCTGGAGATTAGTCTTCAGAAGGAGAGAGACATTATTGCAAGGTTTTTTAAACCATAGTCTGTTCTACCTTTGATAGATGAATTTGTACATCAAAAAGGTAAAACTGGATTAGGGTTTACAAAACCTGCTAGGACTGTTCAGTCCAAGTCTAAGGGCAAAGCCCCAGTACTCAACAAGCCTACTGTAGATAAAACAGCTAGAGTTGTACCTAAGCAAAGGTATAATAGATTTGAGTGCTGGTGCTGTGGCAAGGTAGGCCACTTTGCCATAGACTGTTGGCATAATTCTAGTGCCAAGATGAGTAGCAAACTGCCTGTTGGAAGATCTACAGGTAGCTTTGTTAAGAGGCAAACTAACCAGCACCAAGGACCCAAGAATTCTTTGGGTTCTAAGGCCAACTAATCTATTTTGCAGGTAAGTCCAAGTGGCCATGCCCCAATATGGTACTTGGACAGTGGATGTTCCAGGCACATGACTAGAACTAGGGGATTGCTAAAGGACTACACATCAATCAAGGATGGTCCTAAAGTCACCTTTGGTGGTTCTGAAAAAGGAATCATCAAGGGTTTTGGTAATATTTCTAGTACCCATACAACAATTACTCAAGTGGCTTATGTTAAAGGTTTGAAACATAACCTTATTAGTATAAGTCAACTGAGTGATTTAGGATATGACATCTCATTTGTCAAATATGGTTGTCATATCAGGAGGTCAAATGATCAAGAGATCATTTTGACAGGTTATAGAAAGAGGAATGTCTATTGCCTAGACATTATGTGTGAGACCAATGGTACTCCAGTGTGTCTTGTAGCTGATGAGAAAGTCTCTCATTATGTCAAATGGCACAAGAGGCTAGCCCATCTTAACTATAAGACACTTGGCCAACTCTATAGCAAAGAGTTAGTGAGGAATGATCCTCAAGTTAAGTGTATTAAAGATGGAATATGCTCAGCTTGTCAAAAGGGCAAGCAGACTAGATCCACCTTTAATAGCATTGAAAACAAAGATGCTGTGAGGTGCTTATACCTTTTGCATATGGATCTCTTTGGTCCTATGTCAGTTCACAGCCTAGGTAGGAAGGTCTACACATTTGTGGTTGTAGATGACTACTCAAGGTTTTCCTGGGTGTTCTTCTTTAGACAAAAGTCTGAAACACCTAGTATCTTCTATAGTTTTGTCAAACAAATTCAGAATGAGTTAGATAGTACAGTGGTCAAAATAAGAAGTGACCATGGTACTGAATTCCAGTCTGATAGCATGACAAAACTATGTGAAGAATTTGGGATATTTCAGGAATTTTCTTCACCAATAACACCTCAGCAAAATGGCATTGCTGAGAGGAAAAATAGAACCTTGATTGAGGCTGGTAGAACCCTATTAAGTGACACATCTCTACCAGAATATTTTTGGGCTGAGGCAGTTAATACTGCATGCCAGGTAATTAATAGGGCTACCATTACTAAAAGCCACAATAAGACCCCCTATGAGATTGTGAAAGGCAGAAAACCAAATCTATCCTATTTCAGGATCTTTGGTTGTAAGTGCTTTATACTTAACAATGGAAAGTCTTACTTGACCAAGTTTGCTGCCAAATCCCAAGAGGGGATCTTTGTTGGGTAGAGCAACAATAGTAAGGCTTATAGAGTTTACAACTTGACTACTCAAGTTGTAGAAGAGTCAGTACATGTAGTATTTGATGAAGCTAGACTTATTAACAATGAGTTGTATAGAAGTATTTGCAGCTCCACAGGTGTGACTAAGAAGATGGACAAGCTCACTATTGAAGAAGAATCTACTGCAAGTCAGCAAGTGGATGATAGTGGCTGTTGTCCAGTGGGAGTACTACATGTACCTAATGCAGAAGAAGACCAAGGAGTGCAGCAAGTTGAAGAAACTGAAGGAGTTCAACCTGAAGCCAGGATCCCTCCAGCTAATAGGCATCTAAGAGATCATCCAGCAGATCAAATCATTGGTGATCTAAGACAAGGGGTACAAACAAGGAGCAGAAATCTGAGTGCAGTACTCTACTCCAGTTTTCTATCCCAAGTAGAGCCAAAGAAGTTTGAAGAAGCCATCCTAGACCCTCATTGGATTGAGGCAATACAAGAGGAGCTGGATCAGTTCAAGAGGTGCAAAGTCTGAGAGCTTGTTCCTAAACCAAAAGACCACAACATAATTGGAACCAAGTGGATCTTTAGGAATAAGATGGATGAACATGGAGTAATTATAAAGAACAAAGCAAGAATGGTTGCTAAGGGATATAGGCAGGAAGAAGGTATTGACTTTGATCAAACCTTTGCTCCAGTAGCCAGACTGGAAGCCATAAGGATGTTCCTGGCCTATGCAACCTATCAGGGATTTAAAGTATACCAAATGGATGTTAAGTCAGCCTTTCTGAATGGTAATCTGAAGGAAGAGGTCTATGTGGAACAGCCATCAGGTTTTGTTGATTCAACTCAACCTAACTATGTCTATAGACTTAGGAAGGCTTTGTATGGGTTAAAACAAACCCCAAGGGCTTGGTATGAAACCCTGTCTAGTTTCCTCATTGAGAATAAATTCACAAGGGGGAAAATAGACAAGACTCTATTCCTTAGGGAATCCAGAGACAAGATCATACTAGTCCAAATATATGTAGATGACATAATATTTGGGTCTACTGAAAGTAGTCTTTGCAAAAAGTTTGCAAAACTTATGCAAGGACAATTTAAGATGAGCAGTATGGGGGAACTTAAGTTCTTCTTGGGTCTCCAAGTTAGACAGACTAAGAATGGTTTATCCATATGCCAGTCTAAGATCACCCTAGAACTGATAAGGAAGTATGGTATGGATTCATCCAGTACCATGAAAACTCATATGGGGTCAAGTATGTCTCTTAGTAAAGATGATGCAGGGAAACCTGTAGATGAGACTTTGTATAGAGGGATAGTTGGCTCCCCTCTATATTTGACTGCAAGTAGACCAGATATCATGTATGCTACAGGTGTCTGTGCTAGGTACCAAGCATGCCCTAAAGAGTCTCATTTGACAGCAGTCAAAAGGATACTGAGATATCTAAAGGGCACTCATTATCTAGGCCTTTGGTACCCTAGGAATGGAGACTTTGAACTGATAGGTTATTCCGATGCAGATTTTGCAGGCTGCAAGGAAGATAGAAAAAGTACAACTGGAACCTGTCAATTCCTAGGTGGAAGTCTGATATCATGGAGTAGCAAGAAGCAAACAAGTGTGGCTATCTCCACAGCAGAATCAGAGTATGTGGCTGCAGGAAGTCACTGTGCTCAACTTCTATGGATACAACATCAGCTTGAAGATTATGGAATTCAAGTAAGTAGAACACCACTATTTTGTGATTCTACTAGTGCTATATCTATTGCAAACAATCCTGTTTCCCATAGTATAACTAAACACATTGAAATAAAATATCATTTTCTAAGGGAACATGTAGAAAAAGAAGATATTTCACTAGAGTATGTAAATACAGATAATCAACTAGCTGACATGTATACTAAGCCTTTAGAAGAAACCAAATTCAATAGGTTCAAAATTGAATTAGGTATGATAAACTTAGAATAAGTTTACAGAAATGGCTAAGTAAAATAGTGTCGACACACAGAGTTGTGTGTGTCCAGACAGAAAATTGGTGTCGACACTTCAGAGAAAAGGTGTCG
Organism: Platanthera guangdongensis; assembly: GCA_039583875.1. Lineage (NCBI taxonomy): Eukaryota > Viridiplantae > Streptophyta > Magnoliopsida > Asparagales > Orchidaceae > Platanthera > Platanthera guangdongensis. The sequence goes on along the minus strand of CM077153.1, from coordinate 123,483,448 downwards.
ACACATCTAGGAAGTTGGTGTCGACACTTCAGAAAATTAGTGTCGACACATACAGGATAGGTGTCGACACATCCAAGGTGGTGTCGACACTTAAAATTTATGCAGAATTAGTGAAGTAAAGTCTCGACTAAGTGTCGAGCTAAGCGGTGTCGACACATAAACAAGTGTCGACACATACGTTCTGTCGACTAAAATTGTGTCGACACATAGATGTCGAGACATTATAAGTCTGTGTCGACACTTTTCAATAGTGTCGACACAATTTAAGTTTCTTGACGCGCCCTTTCATCTTCGATCCTAAAAAGGTATAAATAGGATTTCGCCATTGACTGTCGATACGCACACCAAAGTTTCGAGACCAAACTTGTGTGTCGACACCTCTCTTCTCTCAATTCAAAATTCTTCAACCCTAATGGCGCCCAAGCTCGAGGAGAACGTGAACGAAGGATATGAACTGGTGCGGCATGCGTTTGATGACGCAGAACCAGAGATCAAGGATGTGGTAACCCTAGTTGCAAACTCAGGGTTAGATTTTCTTGTTTCAGAGCCAACCAAGATATGGAAGAAAGAAGTTCTGGAATTTCTGAATGGAGCATCCCTAGATTAATCAGGACTAAAGATTAAGTCTATGGTTCATGGGGAAAAGCTGAAGATCTCATCTAAGAGTTTGAGAAAGGTACTAAACCTACCAAGGACTAAGGAAGAAGATGAAGTTTCTGCTTCTAATACCAGAGAAGCTTTAACATGGTGTGGACTGGATTCCAAGATGAAAATTGGATCAGTATTCAACAGAAAGGGAATGAACAGCCAAGGAAAATTTCTCTCTGAAATTGTTGGCAAGGTGATCCTGTGCAAGTCTGGAGGACATGACAGGATTTCAGCTTATATGTTCAATCTGATGACAAGGTTAATCTTCCCGCTACATACTGATTGGTCTGGAGTAGTGTTTGAGAATATCAAGGAGAGCCTGAAGAAACCCAATTTGGGTAGGATACTAAGTCTTTACTTGGCTGGTAGTATACCAGAAGTAATGAGCCAAGCTGCAGGATCAAAGATCAATCACATTAGGAAGATGGACATGAGAATCTTCTCTAGATGGGATAGGGTCTTGACCAAGGAATTGCCAACTCCTGAGAAAGTAACACCCCAAAGGAAGAAGAAGAAGATTGCTCCAGTGGCTCAAGAATCATCTAATACCTCTGAAGAGCATGTTGTCTTTACACTAGATGATGAACAAGAAACTGGAACTGTTGGAAAGTCTCCAGATAGACAAGAAGCTGCAGACAGGCAGGGGGAGCTACCACAGGCTAGCCCTCTTCACCAGGATTCTATCCAGGGGGAGTCTCTACTGGTTGAAGAGCCAACTCCTCTAGAAAGTGAAAGAGCTACACAAACCATACTTGAGGTAATAACTAAAATAAACCAATTAGATTTCTCTATTGAGAATGCAGTTATAACTGACACATTATCTACTGCAAATCAGCAACCTCAGGTTCCTAGTCAACCCCAAGATGTTGTCATGGAGGACACATCTATTGCAGATCAAGTAGTGTCTGATCAAGTAGTTGATGAGATCAGGAATTCTCCACCCCATCCTCCACAAGAATTCACCCTAGAAGAGCTATTCCCTGACCTACTCCAAACAGACTTTGAGAGAGAAAGTGCTGGTGCTGAGTGGGAGAATGCTCATGTTGAGGGGGAGCAAGTAGTTATTGTTGAGGAAACTGCAAGGAAGGCACCTGAAGTGCAGAAGGAGTTACCTCCAAGCCCTAAGGACAGGGTGGATATTGCAAGCACATCTGCTTCTGAGGATGAGGAGGCTGCTAGAGCCAAAAAGAGGAAATTCCAAGTATTTAAGAGAAGAAGCCAAACTTACAAAAAGGCTTTACAAACCATTGCACAACAGGCTACCCCACAGCCAGCACCATCAACAGATTTCAGTTCTTTGATGGTTGCATTGCAGATAAAGCTTGATGAGCAGAGGCAAGCTCTGAAAAAGTATGTGGATGAAGGGCAAAAATCTCTACAGTTTGATCTGGCCCAAGACATTAATTCTATTAGATTTGAGATGAATCTAAATAAGAAGGAGATGACTGACTGCTTCCACAAGGGAGGGAATGCAGTAGTCTATCTAACTACTCATCAGGAGAAAATCAAAGCTCAAGTGGATGACATTGCACTGAAGCAAGGATATGTTCTGGAGAATCAAATAAGAATGAATGATAATTTGACAGCTTCCCACAATGCTATTGTAACTGAACTAAAGAATATAGCAACTGCCCAGAATGCAGCCCTGACCACTACCAAAGAGGAATTTGACAAAGCACTGCAAGAGAGCCTAACTGCTGTAACTTCTACAATTCAAGATTCTCAGAAGCTGGTCACTGAAAAACTCCAAAGGTTGAAACCTTACTTTAAGGATGGAGTAAACTATTTGGATGCACAAATAAGGTTTCAGAAAGATGATCTAAGGGATCACATGGAAAGAGAAGTTATAAAGGGGGAGAGGGTGTTAGTTAAAGCTAGCTCTGATCATGCAAAATGGATTTCCAATTCCATCAGAGCCACCCTTGTTTTTCATCCATTGTGTGATGATGACAATGTAGCAGAGTCTACGATTAATCCTGCTTATCTTGGAGGAGAACAAGTTGAAGTGGCTCAAGTAATTTATCCTCCACCAGACTTTGATATGGTACAAGCAGATATATAGTCCATGTATAGCCCACCTGAGGGAAAGCAAAATATCATCATAGAAAAAGTGGTTCAGCCAGTGCCAGAGGCTATACTGAAAGAACAAGAAGCTTTGTTGTTGAAGGAACAAGAGACTCAGTTGTCTAAGAAGAGGTTCAGAGAGGAAGCTGAACAAAGGCCTGATTTTGAACAGTGGAGCCCCACTTCAAGGAATATTATCTTAACTTCATGGAAGGCTGCCAAGGATAATATTCAAGATAGAAACAAGTGGTATTCTGAACTTGAGTGGAGGAAGCATGAGTCCAGGCAAGAAGCCATTGTGCAATACAAAAGAAAGGCCAAGATGGGAAAGCTACCTCCTACTGCCCAGGAGCCTAGCAAGTACTTTCCCAAGCCTTATCATTACTTTGATAGGCAGAAGATTAAGACTGAAGAGCAGAAGAAAAAGGATCTTAAAGGCAAGAAGCCTGCTGCTGCTGAAGATGCTGAAGCCTCTGTGCAAGCAAAGATACAGTCTGGGAAGGGCATAGTTATCAAGGAGGCTGAGTAGAAATAGAATAGAATTTATCCTTAGTTTACAGTTGTAATCTTTTGATTTTAAACACTCTGTAAACTTTTGTATATTGAATATGACAAAGTTGTTAGAACAATGTGATGTGTGAAAAATCTATTACATAATTGTTCTGAGATATATGTGTGTACATGTTTTGTTTAATACATGTTTATGTACTTTCCCTGTTTGCATAATCCTGTTTTACATCATACGGTAATTTTGTTATGTATGGTGTATATCATTGACTAAGAGTTATGACTTCTCCAAATAGGGGGAGATTGTTGGGTACATTGGTTTAAATGTACCTAATTTGAAGAAGTCTCACCCTACTCAATGATATACATCAAAATGTATTTGATGTATTTTGAGTTGCCTTGTGCAGGTTAAGTATTTGCATGGAAAGATGAAGAGTTTCTAAGTCCATGTGTCGACACCCAGAAGGAAAGTGTCGACACTTAAGAGGACTTGTATCGACACCCAGACAAGCAGTGTCGACACTTAGAGTAATTGTGTCGACACCAGGGATACAGAGTCGACACCAGACAGAAAGTGTCGACACCTACAGGATGTGTTGACACTCACTAAAGAGAAGTCCAGTGAAGCTGTGTCGACACTTAGAAGCAGTGTCGACACCCAGAGGAACTGTGTCTATATCAGAAAGTGTCGACACTTGGAGGCTGTGTCGACACTCAGCAAATTTCAGCAGAGTCTAAGTATAAGTGTCGACATAATGAAGTATGTGTCGACACACAGCAGAAGACTCAACACTTGAAGAAAGTGTCGACATAATAAAGAATGTGTCGACACTCAGCAGAATACTCAATACATGGTGAAAGTGTCGACACTTGGAGGCTGTGTCGACACTCAGCAAAGTTCAACAAAAATTCTAAGTACAAGTGTCGACACAAAGGAGATGTGTCGACACTCAGCAAAAGTCTCAACATAAGAAGAATGTGTCGACACAAGGAGAAGTGTCGACACTCAAAAAGTATCAACACAGAAGGCAGGTGTCGACACTAAGAATATGTGTCGACACTCAGCAAGTTCAACACAAGAAGTTGTGTCGACACAAAGTAGTTGTGTCGACACTTACAAGAATTCAACTAAGTACTGAAGAACAAGAAGCTGTGTCGACACACAATATCAGTGTCGACACATATTGAAGAAGCTGTGTCGAGAAGTAAAATCTACAACACAAGGAGTTGTGTCGACACCTTGAAGGCTAGTGTCGACACTTAGTCTATTTGTGTCGACACTTGGTCTATAAGTGTCGACACTTAAAGACAGACTGTCTCGACACTTTCAGACAGTTACAGATATTTCAAGAAGTGACTGGATGACATGACAGCTGCCATTCCAGCCGGTCTACTGCAACTGTCAGAGTTGTCAGAAAGTTGTTAGGAACTGGATCAGCCGGTCACCATGAAGAAGGCCTATAAATAGGCTTATTCTGTCAACAAAAAGAAGATTGAGATTAACAACAAGAGATCAACAATCAAAGAAGAAGATCTAGCTATTCATTGAAGAATCAAGTGACTATCTAAGAAGTTGGAGAGAGAGAGCTCCTTCCAAGAAGACAGCCGTTGGAACCAGGCTGTGAAGAAGGGTTCAGACCTAGTTCTTAATCTTAAGTTGCAGTGATTGAAGATCAGCTACAGAGAATCAATCCTATTATGTTCTACATTCAAGAAACTTTGAAGAAAGCCAAGTGAGGTTGATCTCAGCAGAGTTCATTCAAGAACTCATCAAGAACCTATCAACTCTTCTCTCTTATTCAGAGTTGTAGGCATATACTTTGTATTCTAAATTTCTTGTAGGATCCTTAGGGATCTGAGTTGTAAGCATGTAATTATAAAGGCTGAGTGGTAGGGCCTGTGTGCCTGAGTGTAGGAGATCTATATCTCTGAGTGTAGGCCTGTTGTGGCTGAGTGTAGACCTTGTAGCTGAGTGTAGGCCTTGTTGAAGGCTGAGTGTAGGTTTTTGTGAAGACTGAGTTGTAGGGCCTTGTGACTGAGCTGTAGGAACCTGTTTGGGGTTCTGAGTGTAAGATCTGAGGATCTGAGATAGTGGAGGAGTTTGGCCGAATCTAGTACACTACTAGATAGGCGAAGGGGGAAAGTGGATGTACCCACACCTTGGGGAACCACTATAAAATTGTGTGTTCACTGTGTGCATGTTGATTCTGTGAATGCTGATTGATTGCTGTGAATAAGAATTAGTTATAAATCTGTGAATAATCTGCTTGAAATTGTAAAAAGATAAAGTCACCTATTCACCCCCCCCCCTCTAGGTGATTAGGTACAATTTCTTTCACTCTTTCTTGTGAGTCGGCTGATGATGCTGTAGTTGTTGATGATTCGGTGCCCGAGGATGCGCCGAAGTGGGATGATGATTCCTCTATCTCCTACGGAGAAGGTGGATCTTCGGAACACTTTTACGCACCCCGGTGGGATGAGGAATATCCCCTTTCCGATGTGGAGGTTTGCACCTCCTTATTGGATGAGGTTGTTCCTCTTACCACCGTGGACCTTGAGTTCTCGGATTCCCCTCGGTACGACTCGTATGATACCGACGATAATCTCTGCTTGGATCCTGCTGAGAGTGAGACCGGGATCACTCTCCCATTTTCTGATTCTTTTAGTTCTTCTTCCCTTTTATTACTTGATCCCCCTTCCTTATCTGAGCCTGTGCAGGATGAGTCTCCACAGGTACGTTGGGATGATGATGAGCTTTGTGCTCATGCCGTTGCCATTGCCTCCTGCGGGCCTGTGATAGACGATACCTTGCTAGGCAAGGATTTATTTTGTGATAAGATGAGCGAGGACCAGTGCTCCTCCTCTTCTTATTTCTTATTTCCTCTGCCTGCGAGGAGCAGGTATGATTATTTAGGCAGAGGGGTAACTGCTCTATCACCGTATCGGTACCCGTTACCGAAACGAATATTCGGTCAGTTATCTGTGCACTTTTTATTTCATAGGCCCATTAGCTAGAACTGTTTAGAATTTAATAAGTCGTGCTGGGATGACAATAACCCCAGTAGTTATCTTATATTTCCTGCATTTTTATTTTTCTTGTCTAGTTAGTTTTAGCATTTCGTTTCGTATATTTTTTCTTTTGTTTTTGCGGAGCTCACCCCTGCAGGTATTCTTGACAACTTCGTGTTGGCGGGGTTGTGATTCTTCGTATGGCGGACCTGCTTCAGGTTTACACGCGTCTTCTGGTATGTACACTGGCTGAGCATTGGGTAACCTCTTCCCTTAGCTCTTTATGATTTTAATTTCTCTATCATATGTTATGTAGTTTAGTTTAAGTCTGGGGGAGAGCCAGTTTTCTTACCTATTGCACGCACACATTTCTTGTGCATACTAGAAGCTTTTATTGTTATATTTTGATTAGTTCATTGCATCACACACCACTGCACCCACATGAGCTTGTGCTTAGCTTTTTGCGTGCTGCGAGTTAAACACGTTTCTTTTGTATGAGTTGGGAAAATTATGGTGCTGACATAGGATTGTGAGACAGAGTAAAATGTTGACCTTGCTGTGCTCCTAGTCAACTGCTCTCGTCTCGTGTTGAAATTCGAGTAGATTTAATTTTTCTGTATGCTTTTAGTTTATATTTTTTCTAATTGCGTAAATACATTTTTTTCTACTCAAAAATTGATGAATCCGGTGTGAATCCTACGGTAGCTTAGGGATATGTGTAGACGGCCGGTAGGTTCATATTGCTCGAGTCGGGAGGACGGATAGTCTTTCTCGTTGGCTAAGAACTTGCCCCTAGCTACTCCCGAAGCATGGGTACATGGTTAGTCAAGTGCATGCGTGATGTGGGCCGTCATTTTGTCTCGTTTGAACCTTGTACCATTCCCGACATCTTTTCGTTGTTATCCCCGTTGAGCCCGTCCCTTCCTTTGAAATCCCTTTGCCTCGCTACCACAGCCATATATCCTTTCCTACTCGCACATCTGAATGTGGTCGCTCGGTTAGTTTGTTTTGTTGTAGTTTATATATGTTTCATGTGGGCAATTTTGTTGGTGTTTGTGCAGCTTGTGGTGTTGTCGTGTTTTCCGATTTTGTTTTGGCTATTTGGATAAAAGAAAAAAAAGAAAAAAAATGATAGTAAATAAAAAGAAAATTCTCAATGTAGAATACAAGAAAAAAGGAAATGTATATGTATATATATTATTTATGAGTTGTGAAATGTTGTTGAGTTATGTTCGTTATGGGCGTGCCCGCACCGTCAAAAGTCCAAGTCTGGTGGTGCGTCACACATGTTTGTCCATTGAGTTTAGCTGTGTGTGTTTTCGAGCGATCTTATTTTGGGTGTGCGTGTCCGTCTTGTTTACCTTTATATACCCTGCCTTCACCTAAGCTTATATTATACTCCAAGTCCTACGGATTCGTGCTTGAGTCTAACTAGTGCCGTGGAGAGAGTGTGAAAGGGCAAGCATATGGTCACCGACATTGGTGGATTCCTTTGGAGGTTATCACGAGCCCCGATCTTTGGCAATGCTCGCCTAGCGATTAGTCTACTTTCTCCCTACGCGTGACCGGGTGATTCACCGTGATTCTATTTTTGAGTAATAATAAAATGTTGATACGCATTGTGAAAAGTATAAACTATTTTGTATACTTAGAAATTTCTTTTATTATATTTTTACGCGTGCGAGCATGCGACTTCACATGGTACTCCGTATTGCAATTTCTTTGTTAACTAGTATTTTCTCTATCTACTTTGATTTTGTTTGCTCGGGACGCGCAAACAGTTAAGTCTGGGGGTGTGATGAGTCCACTTTATATACCTATTTTCGGACTCATCTGGGCTAGTTTTCACGCGTTTGCACTTCACTTTTAGTTCTATATCGTTCATATTTCATCTTATCTTTATTTCCATAGGAAGTGCACATTTATGGTCGTGGTTGTGTATTTTGTTATTTTTATAGTTTGTACTCCTTTTTGTGATTGCCTGGAATGTCTGCACAGATTAGTGATTTGTTTTTCCTATCGGTACAGGGGTCGTGTGCGTGTTCCGGGATGGTTGTGAAACAGGAATACTGCGCACGATCATGGGATCTAATGCGCACGACCACTGGTCGTGCGCCCCTGATCGTGCGCACTACTCTACATTTTCCAGAATAAGCCTGGGGTAAGCGCACGACCACTGGACGTAATGCGCACGACCACCGGTCGTGCGCCACTGATCATGTGCATTGATTCCTCATTTCTGGAGTCCTGTCTGGGGTAATCTCACGACCATTGGACTTAGTGCGCACGACCACTGGTCGTGCGCCACTACTCGTGTGCATTATCCCAGTTCTTCTTTCTAATCTTCCATGCCAGTGCGCACGATCACTGGACATAGTGCGCACGACCACTGGTCGTGCCCCTGTGATCGTGCACATTATTCATTTCTGCTTTGTATAAATAGTGCAGGTCTCGCCCTAATTCGAAGGAGGATCCCGAGCTCGACATTTCTCCGCCGTTTTCCGCCTTCTCCGCCGTTTTTGTTCATCTTCCACCCTAGGGAGGTGCTCCGGGCAAGCTTTCACCGCCAAATCCAAGCCGGAGCTTCCTCTCGGCCATCTCCTTCATCCGTGAGCTTCAAGTAGGGTTTGACGCCATAGCCATCAAGCAAAGGAAAGCTAGCAAACTTCGTCCGCTATCGTGAGACGAAGAAGACGGGCCATTGGAAGGTGGTGACATCCCTTCTCTACATCGGACGCAGTTGAGGACCGAGCTTGGACGCGGAATGACAACCCGACGATTCTAACCGTGAATCCTCAACAAGACTTCGGATTCGGTCGATCTTTTGACTTGTTCTTGCTTTCTTGTTGAATATTGGTGTTTAAATCTATTTTTATTGATGAAGTGCACTTTGGTTGTATATGTTATGTGTTTCATGTCTATGTGATTCCTATTTCATTTTACTGCCTAAGTTGCTTGATTTGCGCCATATTCCATCCACCACCATCCACCCTTACCGCACTAACAATTGCTAGTGGCGTGCGTAGCGAAGAGGTGCTCACGACCCTCATTCCGTTGTTCTAACCACCTCATCCGCAAGCCTACTCATCCATCCGCGTAGTGATTCGGTGCATAGCGGCCCGACTAGTCTTCCATCCCGCCTGGTGAAGCATCGCATATCGGCGTTGCATAGAAGTAGTTGATAGTGTTTTATTTTCTTTATTCGCAATATCAAAGCCCCCATCGTTACCGCCGACCCTAAGGACTTCAATCTCAAGTACTCCTCGAAATTAAATCCACCTTGCTGTGTTCCTTGTGAGATCGATACTTGGGAAAACCCCCATTTTATATTACTTGTGCGACCGGTTCACTGCCGTGATCTTTTAGCATCAGGAGCTGGGACTCGTCAAGTTCGCACTCAGCGCGCGGGCCGAGTGCTCGACTCCAGCTGCACAGGTAGCTGCCGCCCCATCTCTAGGAGAGGACGCCCCCGGCAGGCGAGCTGGGAAGGAGGTGGCCGAGGAGGGCCGGGGGAGCGAGCTCCCTGGGCGCGTGCTCTTCCCCGGCTCGGCAGGCGGATGCCAGATCGGCGAGCTGGGCCCGCGAGATGCGCCAGCTCGCCAAGTAGGGGGAGGCAGCCCCTTTAGCGAGTTGGACTCTTCTGCCCCAGTTCCAGAGGGGTTCAGGCAACCTGAGATGTCTTACTACACCGAGAAGGGGAACCCGGTCCAGTATGTCCAATTGTTCGAGGACGTGGTTTCGATCTGGCAGATGTTGGATGGGTTCAAATGCTGACTCTTCGCCATCACCCTCAAGGAGAAGACGAGGGAGTGGTTTCACCAGCTGCCGGCCAGCTGCATCTACTACGTCGAGGACCTGCGCCGGGGGTTCATGTTGAGGTTCACTACCTCGAAGAGGAGGAAGAAGGAGTCGGAGTCCATGTTCCACATCAAGCAGGGAGTGAATGAGACGTTGGGGAGCTACGTCGACCTGTTCCAGGAGGAGGTCACCCAGGTCCAGGAGATGCCGGGCCATAGTCTGATGATGGCTTTCACCCTAGGGATGCAGTAGGGTTTCTTTAGGATGGAGTTGAAGAGAGTACCCCTCCTCTCCTACGAGGAACTGATGGAGAGGGCGGCGAGAGATGTTGATGGGGAGGCATCAAATACAGAATTTGCCCGGAAGATGGCCAGGTGGGCCACAGAGGAAGAGAAGGAGCCGAGAGGCGACAGGGTGTAGGAGGAGAGGAGAGCCGAGCCTCGGTAGAGGGAGCAGAGGCTGCTCCAGGGGGAGCAGCAGCCCCGGTGGGGGCGACAGTAGCCGGACCGCCGGTTGGGCTGGAGGCCCGAGTGACAAGACTAAGGGACACAAAGAGGATATCAGGGAAGGGACCACCACTAGGGGGCCAGGATCAATTCCACCCCCCGGGTTCGAGGCAGGCACAAAGACCTCCCCTCCCCAATCAATATCAGGTTATCGCCATAGCCCTGGGGGAGAGGAGGAGAGCAGCGCGAAGGAGGAGAAGAGAGGTTAGGGTGGAGTTGCCTTACTGCGACTTTCACTAGAGGAAGGGCACGCCACTGCCACGTGCACGGAGTTCCTCGAAATGAGGGGAAACAGGGAGCAACAACTGCAACAAGAGCGCCAGGAGGTGCGGATTGAGGAGGTCCTGCCTCGGGCGGAGGAGGATCAGTGCGAAGATCGGGCGGATGTCGGGACCTGGGGAGGGATCAGAGTGATCCATGGGGGGGGGGGGGGGTTAGAGTCCTCCCTGAGGGCGAGCCTCCACAACATGTATCACCGGACCGTTGGCTCCACATCCCAGACCCTACCCCCAGAAGAGAGGATTACCTTCTCGATGAGCGATATGCCGGATCTTGAGGATCCATTTTGCGATGCGCTGGTCATCCAGATGGCCATTGAAAATTTCACCGTCTCCCAGATCCTCATCGACAACGGAAGCTCCGTCAATGTCATCTTTAAGAAGGTGTTTGACTCGAAGAAGGTGGAGGCGAAGAGAGTGTTGGCCTCGGAAGGGCCCTTGTTTGGATTTTCGGGGGAGTGGAAGGAGGTAGTAGGAGTGGGGATCCATGTCACCCTGTGGGGCAGTCCCAGAACTGTAGGTTTGTTATCATGGACGCCCCCAGCAGCTACAGCGCCATCTCTGGGAGGCCCCTCATCAGCGCCTTCCGCTGCATCCCCTCGTCATCCCATCAGTGCTTGAAGTTCAATGCTGAGGGGATCCAGGTACGGGTCTGGAGTGACCCAAAAGTAGCAAGGGAGTGCTACGTCACCGTCGTGAACTCCATCTCTTGGCATGAGGGGACCGAGGAGATGGAGCGGAGGATGGAGGAGGCAGAGCAGGAGGCTGGCAGGGAGGAGATGGAGGTGGAGAGCTGCACCAAGGTTGAGGTGGCAGGAGAAGACCGGGAGGAGTTGGCCGAGGCAATGGCCGTGGAGGAAGAGGTTGAGGCGGAGGTCCTCATCCTAGAGGATAGGGACGTTTGAGAATGGGGGGAGAAGTCCAGGCTGGAGGCTGTGGAATAGGTGGTGGAGCTGGAGGTTCTCACCCGTGGAGGTAGGGTAGAGAAGGTTCATGTCAGCGGGGGGCTGACCCCGGAGGCTCAAGGAAAGATGCTGACATGCATCCAGAAGAACGTGGACATCTTTGCATGGAGCGTTGCGGAGGTGCCGGGGTTTGATGCGGATGTGGCTTGCCACCGCCTCAACATGGACACGGAAGCACGGCCCGTCCAAAAGAAGAAGAGGTCCACCGCGGACAAGCTGGCCGAGCCCATCAGAGAGGAGGTTCCAAAGCTTCACAAGGCCGGCTTCGTATCCGAAATCCAATACCCCGACTGGGTCTCCAATGTAGTCATGGTTGAAAAAGGAGATAGCAGGTGGCGTATGTGTGTCGATTTTTCCTTACTTAATAAATCTTGTCCTAAGGACTGTTATCCCTTGCCTTTGATCGACGCGCTGGTTGATTCAACCGTCGGTTTTTCTGTAATGAGTTTTTTAGGTGCATTTTCAGGTTACCACAAAATCAGGATGCACCCCCCAAACGTCAATGATATCTCGTTCATCACGGGGGATGGGTGCTACTGTTACAAAATGATGCCCTTTGGGCTGAAGAACGCAGGGGCGTCCTATCAAAAGTTGATGGAGAGGGTATTCCGGGAATAGAAGGGGAGGAACTTGGAGGTGTACGTGGATGATCTCATGATCAAGAGTCAGGATGTGGACTCTCACCTTCAGGACCTATAAGAGACCTTCGCCACCCTGCACAAGTACAAGATGCGGCTGAACCACCTGAAGTGTGTCTTCGGGGCCAACAGGGGAAAGTTCTTGGGGCATCTCCTCACCCCCGCGGGGGTCGAACCAAATCCTGATAAGGTCATAGATATCATGGATCTAAAGTCGCCGAGAAATACTAAGGAGGTGCAACGATTGACAGGGAAGCTGACAGGGTTAAGCAGGTTCTTCTCCCGGGCTGGGGAGAAGTGCTCCCCCTAATTCAAAACACTGAAGGGGGGGCCAAAAATTCGTGTGGAACAAGGATTGCAAGGAGGCATTCCAAGCTCTTAAAATGCAATTGACGCGGGCTCCTTTTCTCCAAGGGCCAAAGGAGGGGGAGGACCTATCTTTGTATCTCAGGGTCAGGGCGGAGGCCTTGAGATCTGTCCTGGTGCGTGAAGAGGGGAAGAAGAAACTCCACATATACTATGTGAGTAGGGTCCTGAGAAAGGCCAAGCTCCGATATCCAGTCTTGGAGAAGCTGGCCTTCGCCCTGATTGTCTCGGTCCGAAGGCTGCGGCACTACTTCCAGGCACACTCCATTCGAGTGATGACTGACCATCCCCTCCGCAACATCTTTGAGGGGGTGGAGCATTCAGGTAGGCTGGCAAGTGGTCGGTGGAATTGAGGAGTTTGATATCTCCTTCGTCCACCGCCTCTCGATCAAGGCTCAAGCGATTGCCGACTTTTTGCCGATTATGTAATTTAGGTGGCGGAGGAAGAGCTCACTCGTCTGACTCCATGGAAGGTAAAGATATATGGAGCTTCAGGTAACCATTCCCTATGGGTAGGGGTGATCTTGGAGAGTCCCCAAGGAACTAGAATTGAGCAAACGGTGTTGGTGCACTTCCCCATCACTAATAATCAAGCGGAGTACGAGGCCATCATAGCGGGTCTGCGCCTGGCCAGGGAGATGGGGGTGTTGGATTTGGAGGTCCTCACTACCTCCATGGTGGTGGCTTCCCAGATCAACGGGGAGTTCGAGGCGAGAGAGCCTACCCTGCGGCTATACTTAGCCAAAGTTAAGGGGATCATTGGCACATTCCAAACCTTTTCCATCCTACATGTGCCCCGGGAGGAAAATGAGCAGGTCGATTAGCTAGCAAAACATGGTCCCCGGGTGGGGGAAACTATCACCGATCTATTCCACCCTTCCATCGAAGAGGGAGAGATCATGGAGATAGATCAGCGGCCTTCATGGATGTACTCGGTCATAACTTTCCACTACATTAGAGAGTATCCAGATGGGGTGGACAGGAAGAAGCTCAGGTACAAATCGGCATACTATCTCCTCCGGGACGTGCAGCTATACAGGAAGACTCTCTCGGGAATGCTGGCCCGTTGTGTGGCTGAGGGGAAAGTACAAAGAATCTTGGAAGAAGTCCACTCCGGGGAATGTGGAACTCACTCCTGGAGTCGGACCGTGGAAGGAAGGATCGTCAGGCAAGGGTATTTCTGGCCCACCCTGGGCCGCAATGCCGCAGAGTTTGCGAGAAGATGTCACAAGTGCCAGCTGTTTGCCCCCCTCCAGCTATAGACGGCTCAGCGACTCAAGAGTATCACAACCCCACTGCCCTTTGCCATTTGGGGGATGGATTTGGTTGGACCGTTCCCCTAGGCCAATGGGCAATGAAGGTTTATGTTGGTGATGATTGATTATTTCTCTAAGTGGTTGAGGTGAAGGCCCTGGACAAGGGGACTTCCCAGGTCATCAGGAACTTTGTTTGGTGGGAGATCATCTGCCGCCACGGGCTGCCCCAGGCCATTGTCATGGACAACTGGCCCCAGTTCGCCAGCGCATAATTCACCAGCTTTTGCGGGTAGCTCAGGATCGACCTCAGTTTTGCCTCGATTCAACATCCCAGGAGCAACGGGTAGGTGGAGGCCGCGAATAAAGATATTGTAAACCTCTTAAATAAGAAAGTAGAGAATCTAAAAGGGAGCTGGGTGGAGCAACTTACCGTGGTTCTCTGGGCCCTGAGGACCACCCCCAACACAGCTACAGGAGAGACACCTTTCAAGCTCTCCCAAGGGTGTGAGACAGTACTCCCTGTGGAATTCGAAGTTCAAACCGCGAGGCAGTACTCCCCACGAGGTAGTACTTGTTGAAATTTATGAAGTGGAAGTGGTTGACGGGACAGGCCGGGCGGCCTGGGCGGACAGCATTGGCGGACTAGGCGGATTGGGCGGACTGTGTTGTGCGGCCTGGTGAAAAGTCTGGTGGAAGTCGGATGTCTTCTGAGCGGGTTGTTTGCATGGACTCCGCGGACTGTGCGGCCTGGTATCTGCGGATAGAGAGGCTTACGGACTGGTGCATTGCTCAGTGGCCGTGGTGCAAGCTTGTGCTGTTAGGTGGTTTGGCTCGTGTCCGCGGGAAGCTTGCGGACTGATGTGTCCACGGTATGGGCTGTTGTGGACTGAACTTAGAGCTTGGCTGAGGCCTTGTCGAGCTCTGGTGGTATAGCAGGTGCTTTGATATGGAGGTCGTTTGGTGGACTGATGTTTGGAGTCCGGGAGGAGGCTGCTGCGATGGGGCAGGTGTGCGAGTAGCATGCGGACTGCTGGCGGTCTGTGCTATGGTGTTTGGCGGACAGGAGTTTATGTCTGCCATGTTCGCATTGGCCCTTGATGGTTTTGGACTTGGTCACACTCTGTGCCAAGACCATGGTGTCAGCGGTATCCGCCAAGTCCGCTGTGACCGGGCGGACTGTTGCTATCTGCCTTTGGTCGTGGACTTGTGGCGGATTGAGGTGTGAGTCTTATGGACTGCCTCGGGCTTGGGCGGACTGCCATTGAAGGGGGATTGCTGTCCTGCAGTGGTTGGAGCTTTGCGGGCAGATGCCTTGTCCGCATAGCTTGGGCGCACTGGAGAAGGTTCGCCAATGTTGCCTTTCTCCTGGCGGTTTTCCTTGGTATCCGGCTAAGTCCTTGCGGACTCAACGGACATTATTTTGCTATCGCACGGGCTGGGGCGGTGTCTCTATCTCTAGGGCGGTGACCACACTCCTCACCTCGCCTATAAATAGGACCCCCCTGGCAGGTCTATAGTAACTTGAGTGAACAGTAAGTTGGGTTGTGCAAGGAGCTGCGGTCTCAGTTTGTCTGTCCACGCGGATTGTTTCAGTGTTGACGTTTGCTGTGTGCAGGTCGCGCGGGTAGCTTCAAGGAGCCAAGAGTTTGGCTGTGACTTCGGTCAAGTACTTGGAAGTGTGCGGTCTCTGCGGATTCAGCAGGAGGGCGCTTTGCGGCTTGTCAGCTCTGTTTCATCTTTGCCAGCTTCAATAACCTGTCCGCCGGCTTCAGGCGGGTAGGGGGTGTTTCTCAGTTCAGCCTCAGCAGGAGACGAATAACGGTGTGTCCGCGCGGCCTCGCAGCTTCGGCAGACTCCGTGGCTATTCGGAGGTTTGCAGCTTAAGTTCGGGCGATCTCAGCGGACTCGGCGACCTCGGCGACCTCGGCGGTCTCGGCGGACTCCGGTGCTGTCCGCCCGGCTTGATTTTTGGCGCTTTCTATTTACAGATGTTATACTAGCAAAATCATGTCTCGCTATGTATGTCTCGTGTTGTAAAGAAGTGAATGAATAAAAGACCTGCTTGTGCTTCCATTGTTTGTTGGGATTAACCCTTGTTCCTTGGTTTTCCGCTGGTTCAACGTGAGAACTGGGTAGTTCCGAAGATATTAATTTGGCGTTTGGGATATCTTGCTGACCACGTTGATAAAATTTTAACATGCTATCAGAGCCAGGTTCAGTTGCGTGAGTGGAAGTCAACCAGTATTGTTACTCAGTGATTGAGTGGTGCTCAACCTGTGTTGTTGCTCAGAGCTTCTGAAAGGGTGCCAATAGGTGTTGCAATGGAAGGGAGCTTTGCAAGAGGTCTGGGCATTGAACTCTTAACGCCTACTAACTTCAAGAAGTGGAAGTCGTGCATGCAGAGTTATCTTCTTGGCGAGGAGCTGTGGGAAGTCGTCGGTGGTGACGACAGACAGGAAGTGACTGCTGCGTTCGGTACTGCTGAGCAGGTTAGGCTCTGGAGAAGAACAAATGCTAAAGCGGAGTTCATTCTGAAGAGAGTCGTGTCTCCGGAACTGTTTGATCACATCGTTGGATGTGAGTCGGCTGCTGATATTTGGACAACCATTGATGAGTTGTTCAATAAGAAGAATGTGGCGCGGCTTCAGTTCCTGGAGAATGAGTTGGTCAGGGCAACTCAGGGAGACCTTTCCATCTCCAAGTACTTCTTAAAGATGAAGAGCTTGTCTGCTGAGCTGTGGGCACTAGGTCCTGATGAGCCTACCTCTGAGGCTAAGATGAAAAGGCACATTATCCGCGGCTTGCGGAAGGAGTATGTGGCATTTGTCACATATGTTCAAGGGTGGGCTACTCAGCCGTCTTTGCTGGAGCTGGAGAATCTGCTTGCATCGCAGGAGAGCTTGGCAAGGCATATGGCTGGAGTGAACCTGAATCAGGAAGGCAGCGAAGCTCTCTTCTCAGGCAAGAAGAAAGGATGGGAAGGGAAGAAGAAGAAGAAGGTGCAGTTCATTGGTGAGAAGGAGACTTCATCTTCATATCAGCCGGAGAGGAGCAATGGTCCTAAGGACTGGAAGAAGAATTTGAAGTGCTACCGGTGTCATCAGCGAGGGCACTTCAAGCGGGACTTCAAGGTCAAACTGCAGCCTGGGCATGCTGTGGGAAAGGAGGAAGCTTGCTCGAGAAGTGAAGAAGCAGAATGGGGCGAAGCTTTTATGACGGGCACTTGTGTCCGGGCCTTGTCTGCTGAGGACTTCACCGACGAGTGGATCGTGGACTCCGGGTGTGGTCATCACCTCACCGGAGACAAGTCGAAGTTCCCCTACATGCAGGCGTACTCAGGTAATGAAGATATTATCACTGCTGATAATACTGTTTATGCAGTAGAGAAAGTGAAAGTCCACCTAGTGTCAGCTATGTGCACCTAGGGGGGGGGGGAATAGGTGACGTGTGGTTCTTTTGCGGAATTTACGGATGTACCTGCACAATAAAAACAACAAGCACAACACACAGAATACACAACAAATTTATAGTGGTTCCCCGACTTGGGTACATCCACTTTCCCCCTTCGACCTATCTCCCCAACAAGGGACGAATCGGTCACTTCTCCAACGGGATTGAAATCCAATCCCTTCACTAACGGAAGGAGCCCTTCCACACGTGAGAGTCAACACTCCCACAAAACGGGTTGCACCCAACCCTTACAACACGGAACAAAAGTTCCTTTACAACAAAAGTAAATATGGAATGTATATGAGATACAAACTTCTTTCGGAGACTACGGTGTTCCTCTTCGTTCGACGACGTGTTCTCGAGGTCGATGAAGAGTCTACGACCTTGGTCTCACTTGGAGAGGATCTCCCCGGACCCGGCGGCGGCTAGCTTCGGGGTCGGCGGCTACGATGACGAGCGGCAGCTGCAGGACTTTGAGATCCAAACTTCGTAGCGAAGCAAGCTCGGTCTTCCAACGGTCACACGAGGATCGGTCGTCTCGATCGATTCGGATGGGAAGTTTTTCCGATCAACAAATCGAGAGACAAAGGATCTCTGGATAGACGCGTGAGACACAAGCCTTGCTAAGCTTCTGTCGCCGGAGATCGGGAAGAAGATAGATCAGCGGCGGCGACGAACTTGCGCGAGCAGCGACGGAGGCGGCGGAAGGATTTCGCGATCTTAGGGTTTCCGTAAGCTCGGCGTCCTTTTCTGTGTCTCTTTCTCCGTCTTTTACTGTTCAAAATACCCATGTATTTATACCCTGTAGATACAGCACATTTGACCGTTGTGGGACCCACAAAAGAAATCCCCTGAATCCGGTTCAAACTAATCCAGAAGCAGAATCCGGTCCAGTAGCATCCTGAGAAATTGCTAAGGAAAAATCGGCGAGAATCGCATATGATTCTCGACGAATCGGCAAGAATCACCAAGTGATTCTCGACGATTCGTCGAGAATCATCAGTGATTCTCGCCGAATCACTTATTGATTCTCAACGAATTTCACTTTGTATACATGAGCTCCTTGGCCACTGGTTCGGCGAGAATCACTGGTGATTCTCGTCGAATCTAACTTTGCACCATTTTGAGATGGCCAGAAGGAGTCGGCGAGAATCACTAATGATTCTCGTCGATTCGGCGAGAATCACCAAGTGATTCTCGCCGATTCGGCGAGAATCACTTGGTGATTCTCGTCGAATTTGCCTTGGACGAATTTTCGTCTTCCACCTAGGAGCTGCTCCTTGATCCTCCATGCTCCTTGTCTCTTCTTGCATATGAACGGCCCTGTACTTGAAAGTAAGTGCACTCCAATAGAGAGAGTACACATAGGCCAACACACTGATCTGCTCAACGAGGGATTACGTCGTGCAGACCCGTGTATATTGACCTACTGCACCCTGACATTGGTGTGCACTTAGCGTGGAGAAACTGCAAGTACAACTTGAAAAAGTTTATCAAATACATAGTCTATTGACCTTAGCTTGTCCAGGGGCTTCTTCAAATCAGGTACATTGTGGATACAATACCCAACAATCTCCCCCTATTTGAAGAAGCCTAAACCCTACAAGCTAAGGTGAATAGAGCAAATGGAAAGGAAAGCAACTGAAAGCCATAAACTTAACATCATTAAGTGGAGTCATCCCTTACCAATACCGATTGCTTGGGAGCAAGCTGGAGCCACCTTAGCCTTGACCCCGAGAGGGTAATCTCCCCCTTTTCGGCTTCGGCAAATCGGGGTCAGCAACCTTTGGCCCTTAGCTCCCCTCAGATCATGCACGGGTCGGAAGCTTCTGTAGTCTTCATTCTTCATAATTGAGCATCCCCAATTCAGTCTTGAAAAGATTGAACTTTGCCTCGTCTAAGGGCTTTGTGAATATATCAGCAATCTGCCTGTCCGTGGGGACATAACAGAGAGAGATGTCCTTGTTTTCCACGTGCTCCCGAATGAAGTGGTAGCGCACTTCAATATGCTTCGTTCTGCTGTGCGAGACAGGATTGTTGGCAATGGCAATAGCACTGGAGGAGTCGCAGTACATAGGAACTTCCTTGAACTGAAGGTTGTAGTCGGCCAACTGATTTCGGATCCAAAGGAGTTGTGCGCAGCAGCTGCCTGCTGAGATGTACTCAGATTCTGCTGTGGAGGTAGCCACACAGTTCTGCTTCTTGCTGTTCCATGAGATAAGCCTTCTTCCGAGGAATTGACACGTCCCGGAAGTGCTTTTCCTGTCATCCCTACTCCCTGCAAAATCAGCATCTGAAAAGCCTATTAGCTCGACATCATTGTTTCTCGGGTACCACAAGCCAAGATTAGGAGTACCTTTAAGGTATCTTAGAATTCGCTTTGCAGCGACATGGTGAGATTCCTTAGTGTTCACCTGATATCTGGCACAGACACATGTGGAGAACATAATATCCGGTCTACTGGCAGTAAGGTAGAGCAGGGATCCAATGATGCTTCTGTATTCGGTTTCATCGAAAGGTTTACCTTTCTCATCCTTATCCAGAGACATGGTGGATCCCATTGGAGTCCTCATAGAGGTTGCACTCTCCATACCGAATTTCTTAAGGAGTTCATTTGTGAACTTCGTCTGAGAGATGAAGATTCCATCCTCAGATTGTTTCACTTGAAGTCCTAAGAAATACTTGAGCTCTCCCATACTGCTCATTTCAAACTTTCCTTGCATAAGTTTAGAAAACTTTTTGCAAAGATTGTTGTCCGTTGAGCCGAATATTATGTCGTCGACATAGATTTGCACCAGCAAAATCTTGCCTTTGACTTCCCTGAGAAACAATGTTTTATCTATTTTACCTCTAGAGAACTTGTTCTCAAGAAGAAACCTAGATAAAGTCTCATACCAAGCTCGTGGAGCTTGTTTCAACCCATATAATGCTTTATTAAGAAAGTAAACATGGTTGGGAAAAGTAGGATCGACAAAACCTGGGGGTTGAGCGACGTATACTTCCTCTTTCAGATCTCCGTTTAGGAATGCCGATTTCACATCCATTTGATAGACTGTGAATCCTTTGACTGCAGCATACGCCAGGAACAACCTGATTGCCTCGAGCCTTGCTACTGGTGCAAAGGTCTGATCGAAATCAATCCCTTCCTCCTGTCGGTAACCTTGAGCCACCAGCCTGGCTTTGTTCTTTACGATGACACCATGTTCATCCAGCTTGTTTCTGAAGATCCACTTTGTGCCGATCACATTCTGCTTGTATGGTCTGGGAACCAGCGTCCAAACTTTGCACCGTTCGAATTGATGTAGTTCCTCTTGCATGGCCAGAATCCATGCCGCATCCTTGTTCGCCTCGTCGAACTTCTTTGGCTCTACCTGTGACAGGAAGCTAAGATGCAATACTTCGTTAGTTGTACCTCTTCGAGTTCTGACGCCGACACGAGGATCTCCGATGATCTGTTCTCTAGGATGATCCCTCACGTGACGGAGCTCTAGAAGTCTGGCGTCCGGTGCTTCAACTACTTCTTGGGCTTCTCTTTCTTCCAAGTGATTTGATTCATCTTGGTCTTCGACATTTTCAGATGACGTGGAGGTGGACACTTTGATGTACTTAGGAGTGTCATCTTGAGCGGGCTCATCCAGACTCAGCTGTTTCAATCGTGCACCTGCATCTTCAAGAATACCACTGGAAGAGTTGCTGTGAAGCAAACTTCCTTCATCAAATACAACATTTATTGATTCTTCTACCACTAGGGTTTTCTTATTGAAGACCCTATATGCCCGACTATGGGAACTATATCCCATGAATATGCCTTCGAAGCATTTTTCACCGAATTTAGTACGCGGGTACTTCCCATTATTTAGTACATAGCATCTGCAACCAAAAATCCTTAAGTAGGACATGGTTGGTTTCCTGCCTTTCAGTAGCTCGTAGGGCGTCTTACGATGATGCTTGTTGATCAATGCTCGGTTTTGTGCATGACAAGCTGTATTGACAGCCTCTGCCCAGAAGTATTCCGGGAGAGAGGCGTCTTTCAACATTGTCGTGCAGGCTTCAATGAGAGTTCTATTTCTCCTCTCCACAACCCCATTTTGCTGAGGAGTGCGTGGGGAGGAAAACTCATGAAAGATACCGTGTTCTTCACAGAATTCTGTCATAGCACCAGATTCGAATTCTGTTCCATGGTCACTTCTGACTTTGACCACGGAGCAGTTAAATTCATTCTGAACCTGCTTGACAAAATTAGTGAAGATGTCAAAAGTATCTGACTTTCGTTTCAAAAAGAACACCCATGTAAACCGAGAGTGATCATCAACTATCACTAGCGTATATGATTTGCCTCCCAAGCTATGAACTTGCATTGGACCAAACAAGTCCATATGTAACAGGTAAAGACATCGGGAAGAGTCTTTGTCTACAATGCTCTTAAAGGTAGCCCGTGTCTGTTTGCCCATCTGGCATGCATGACAGGGGCTATCCTTGATGCACTTGATACTGGGAGCATCTCTTACTAAATTCTTAGAAAATAGCATACTAATTGTCTTATAATTAATATGTGCCAATCTCTTGTGCCATTGTTCACAAAGAGATGCACTGCCTGTTGCCACAAGGCATACGGGGGTAGATGAATCTATACTAAGAAAATTTAAGCAGAAGATATTTCTGCTCCTAATGCCTGATAATACCGTCTCAGAAGAGGTACGTGAAATTATCAGACATTTATCCTTGCAGAACTTAACGTCATAACCTTTGTCACATAACTGACTTACGCTGATCAGGTTATGGTTTAACCCTTCAACATACGCCACGTCGGTGATAGAGATTATACCGTTGGAAATCATACCGTAACCTCTGGTGACTCCTCGATCTGACCCTCCGAAGATGACTTTGGGTCCATTCTCGACGGGAGTGTAATCACGCAGCAGGCTTCTTGTCCCAGTCATATGCCGGGAGCATCCACTGTCCAAATACCAGATTGGCGTTTTGGTGGCCTTTGGACATTCCTGCAAAACAAAATTAATTCACCTTAGGAACCCAATCGACTTTGGGTCCTAGATTCCGGGTTAGCACACTCCCCCTCGGTTGGTTAACCCTACGAGTGGTCGGCCTCGCAT
Source organism: Platanthera guangdongensis (assembly GCA_039583875.1). Lineage (NCBI taxonomy): Eukaryota > Viridiplantae > Streptophyta > Magnoliopsida > Asparagales > Orchidaceae > Platanthera > Platanthera guangdongensis. The sequence goes on along the minus strand of CM077153.1, from coordinate 123,460,852 downwards.
TATTAACATGGGGAGTCTCGTAATGTCTTGGATTAAACCAACAATCCACGGCAAAGTGACCGACTTTGCCACAGCACCAACAGTCGAACCTGTTGTATCTCTTCCTAGGCTCCTGCCTTACCCTTGGAACGGTGAGTGCAGCTGGGGCCTTGGATCTGGAGGTGGAGACCTCATGGTGACAACAGTCACATGACTTTGTCACCTTCTGTATAACAGGTTTGGCCTTAGGTGCCTGCTTTCTATTATGGCCGCTAGAGAACGGACCATAATTTCCTATGTGGATTTCCTCATAAGGTGCCTTGAAGGCACTCTCACCAAAGTTCCGGGGGAAGTTCCAACCGTCATACCGGCTCTTAGGCTTTGTAGCCGAGGGCCGTAAATGATGCCCAAATGTTGAGTCAAAGTCATGTTGGTTGCAAGGAAAGCCAGGCTTTCTGAACGCAACAGGACTGAGAGGAGCCTTACTCTTTTCATCAGCAGAGGCCTTCTTGGCGGCCTTATTCTTCCTCTGGTTCTTGTTTCTCCTAGATGAAGAACCAGATGCCCCAATATGCCCCAAGCCAGCTCCTTTGGCCTGAGCAGAGAAGGTGTCAACGACTGGAAGCACTGTTTTTGGCATAGAGAAGCTCTGTACGATCTTCCTTTCTGTCGCAAGTAGTTCTTCCAATTTGTTGACTTCCTCCTGCTTGAGATCAAGGAGCTTCAAAGACTCTGAGTGCTTTGAAGTTAGGTCAATGTGCTCCTGTCTGAGAGAGATCAAGCTAGTGACCTCTTCCCTTAGGGATACACACTCACCCTTAAGGAATTTTACTTCCTTCTTCTCAGCCTTCAGTCTCTTGCGGCACTCGTCGAAAGTGTTGAGCAGAAGCTCATACTTTTCGAGGAGCTCAGCTTCACGGGCCGAAGGGCCATCCTCAGGTTCATCATCCTGAGACTCAGGATCAGAGTCGGAGTCGGAGAGAGGGGTGTGAGCTTTTACCTTCCCAGTGAATGGGGGGCATTCTCCTTCTGAGTCCGATCGACCCACCAGCCCGAAGTAGGCTTCTTCATCATCACTGGAGTCTGAGGAATCAGACTCACTTAGTGTCTTTGGCCGTTTAGCGATGTAGCTTCGCTCCTTCTTCTTGTCTCTGGAGGACTTGTGCTCCTCTTCTTTTCCTTTTTCCCTCTTGCCTTGATAGCAGTCGGCCACGACGTGCCCTGGCTTATTACATCCAAAGCAAATAATGTCAGAAGAACGATGTTTATTGGGTTTAGATGCATACCTATCAGAAGAGTAGTTTTTCTTCTGATGTCTGGAAGAGGAGCCGTCTCTCTTTCTTTGATTCCTCATCTTGAGGAACTTCTTGAACTCTCGAGTGATGAGGGAGAAATCCTCCTCCGACAGTTCTGAGCTGGAGGAGCATGGATCGGAGTCCTCCTCCTCATCCTTTTTCCTGGCACGGTACGACACCGTGCACTTCCCTTTTCTGGAGTGACTTGCTTTTAGAGCCACAGTCTTTTCTTTTGCAGCAGCCTTTTCTGCTTCTTCCTCAGCTTTCCTGGTGTTCAGCTGAAGCTCATAGGACATCAGCTTCCCAAACAGAATTTGTGGATCAGTTTCTGCCAGTCTGCCAAATTCTCTGATGGCGCAGATCTTAGTGTCCCATTCCTTAGTAAGGGACCTAAGGAATTTGTCATTGAGTTCACCATTGGTGAACACTCTTCCGTACCCCTTGAGGGCGTTGACAATCTTTAGGAAGTTCTCGTAGGTGACCCCGATCTCTTTCTTCGGCCCTTGTCTGAAGGCTTCATACTTCTGGTTCAGGAGGGATCTCCGATCATCCCTCACTTCATCTGTGCCCTCCATAAGAATGATCAGACACTGCCAGATCTCCTGAGCTGTCCTGCAGTTGCTGAAGTTCTGCATCATCGAGTCATCAACTGCACTGACCAGGATGTTTCTTGCCTTCATGTCAAGGCCCACTAGGACCATCTCATCCTTGTCCATTTCAGAGAGTGTCTTCGGCACTTTCTTGGTGGGATCAATGGTGGAGGCCTTAGTGGGGACATAAGGTCCCTCCAGCACGATCATGAACAGTCGAGGGTCCACAGCTTCCATGTAGAACCTGATCCTTTCCTTCCAGATAGGAAAGTTGAGTCTGTTGCACACTGGGATCTTGCCGGAGTACTTGAGCCCGTCCATAGTAGATGTAAGTCTCCTTGTTGACACTAGAGGCAGGATTCTACTCAAGGTGTTAACCTTTTGATGAGCAACCTCGCTCTGATACCACTTGAAAGTCCACCTAGTGTCAGCTATGTGCACCTATGGGGGGGGGGAATAGGTGACGTGTGGTTCTTTTGCGGAATTTACGGATGTACCTGCACAATAAAAACAACAAGCACAGCACACAGAATACACAGCAAATTTATAGTGGTTCCACGACTTGGGTACATCCACTTTCCCCCTTCGACCTATCTCCCCAACAAGGGACGACTCGGTCACTTCTCCAACGGGATTGAAATCCAATCCCTTCACTAACGGAAGGAGCCCTTCCACACGTGAGAGTCAACACTCCCACAAAACGGGTTGCACCCAACCCTTACAACACGGAACAAAAGTTCCTTTACAACAAAAGTAAATATGGAATGTATATGAGATACAAACTTCTTTCGGAGACTACGGTGTTCCTCTTCGTTCGACGACGTGTTCTCGAGGTCGATGAAGAGTCTACGACCTTGGTCTCACTTGGAGAGGATCTCCCCGGACCCGGCGGCGGCACACGAGCGGCGGCTAGCTTCGGGGTCGGCGGCTACGATGACGAGCGGCAGCTGCAGGACTTTGAGATCCAAACTTCGTAGCGAAGCAAGCTCGGTCTTCCAACGGTCACACGAGGATCGGTCGTCTCGATCGATTCGGATGGGAAGTTTTTCCGATCAACAAATCGAGAGACAAAGGATCTCTGGATAGACGCGTGAGACACAAGCCTTGCTAAGCTTCTGTCGCCGGAGATCGGGAAGAAGATAGATCAGCGGCGGCGACGAACTTGCGCGAGCGGCGACGGAGGCGGCGGAAGGATTTCGCGATCTTAGGGTTTCCGTAAGCTCGGCATCCTTTTCTGTGTCTCTTTCTCCGTCTTTTACTGTTCAAAATACCCATGTATTTATACCCTGTAGATACAGCACATTTGACCGTTGTGGGACCCACAAAAGAAATCCCCAGAATCTGGTTCAAACTAATCCAGAAGCAGAATCCGGTCCAGTAGCATCCTGAGAAATTGCTAAGGAAAAATCGGCGAGAATCGCATATGATTCTCGACGAATCGGCGAGAATCACCAAGTGATTCTCGACGATTCGTCGAGAATCATCAGTGATTCTCGCCGAATCACTTATTGATTCTCAACGAATTTCACTTTGTATACATGAGCTCCTTGGCCACTGGTTCGGCGAGAATCACTGGTGATTCTCGTCGAATCTAACTTTGCACCATTTTGAGATGGCCAGAAGGAGTCGGCGAGAATCACTAATGATTCTCGTCGATTCGGCGAGAATCACCAAGTGATTCTCGCCGATTCGGCGAGAATCACTTGGTGATTCTCGTCGAATTTGCCTTGGACGAATTTTCGTCTTCCACCTAGGAGCTGCTCCTTGATCCTCCATGCTCCTTGTCTCTTCTTGCATATGAACGGCCCTGTACTTGAAAGTAAGTGCACTCCAATAGAGAGAGTACACATAGGCCAACACACTGATCTGCTCAACGAGGGATTACGTCGTGCAGACCCGTGTATATTGACCTACTGCACCCTGACATTGGTGTGCACTTAGCGTGGAGAAACTGCAAGTACAACTTGAAAAAGTTTATCAAATACATAGTCTATTGACCTTAGCTTGTCCAGGGGCTTCTTCAAATCAGGTACATTGTGGATACAATACCCAACAGAAAGAGGGGGTCGTGTCTTTGGGTAGTGATCAGGGGCCACTCACGTTAAGGAGTGTGTATCACGTGCCGGTCATGAAGAAGAACCTCTTCTCGGTGACCAATGTGGTGGACGCTGGGTATCACGTTCTGTTTGGGCCAACAGACGTGAGGTTCCTTCGCAACGTATCAGCGGTAAAGGCTGATGTTGCTCATGTTGGGAGGAGGGTGAAGAACTTGTTTGTTCTTGCCACCAATTCGTATGTTGATCGGATGAGAGCCAATTATAGTGCTGCTATCTGGCATGAGAGGCTGGGGCATGTTGGCATGGACAAGCTGAAGGCGATGGCTAGTAGAAGTCTGGTGAGGGGATTGCCAAAGTTGTCCTCCTTTGGTGATGGGCATGTTTGTGCGGGCTGTCAATACGGTAAGGCACATCGCCTTCCGTTTGATAAATCACAAACAAGGAGCAAGAAACCATTGGAGTGTATTCATGGTGATCTAATGGGACCGACTGTAACGCCCCCGGCTTTTTCTGTGTTTTGTTTGATTGTGGATTGGCGTTACGATGACGCATTTCCGGCCCTTCGCCGTTGTAGAGCGCGGTCCTAGCTCTGTAGGTTCCTTGTGTAGCCTGGTTGTAGCCAGTTGGCAAGTTTCCCCAGCTAGCCGGAGTCTGTTTTGGTGACTCGGCTGGGCCTCTTAGGGAAATGCTTGCGTTTTGGCTTCGGGAGGTGTTAGCCCGAGTGTTCGATCGTCGGATGTTGTTTTCGACCTCGCCGTTGTTTTCGTGGCTCGGTTGTTTAGCTACGGTGCGAGTTTTGGTCGAACTCCGAGATCGTTTGCCTTCGCGTCGTTTCGGCGTTGTTTTGATTAGCTGCATGTTTGTAATGTTTGCTGTGCTGTGCGTGGCCTGTTGTGGCTGAGCTTGTAGGCTGGTGCCTTGTCTCTTGTTTGCTAGGTGCTGGCAGGTTTCTTTTCTGTGTAAGTTTGGGTGACACGGCCTGGGTCACGCCCGTGACCCAGGGCGTGTCGTGCTCGGGTAGAGCTCCCGTTTCTCCAGTCGACGAATTTTTGGTCGACAGGGTTTTTTTTTGTAGGAACACGGCCGTGACACGTGCGTGTCACGGGCGTGTCCCCCTTCGATTCGTCGAGCTGCGCTCGATGGTCGTCAGGCGGTGTTTAGTGAGAACACGGCCCTGTCACGGGCGTGTCGTGTCGAACACGGGCGTGACATTGGGGCGTGTCTCTCTGTTCGACGATCGACGCTCCACGATCGTCGGGCGGTTTTCGAGTTGGTACACGGCCTGTGACACGGGCGTGTCACAGGGCGTGTCCCTTGCTTCGTCGAGCGGAGATCGACTTTCGTCGAGTGGGTAGGTGCGTGAGTACACGCCCCGTGACACGGGCGTGTCGGGCCGTGTCACGGGCGTGTCGGGGGGGGGGGCGTGTCCCGTGTTTTTCGTCAAGTAGAGATCGACGTTCGTCGAGTGTGTGAGTACACGCCCCGTGACACGGGCGTGTCGGGCCGTGTCACGGGCGTGTCTTGGGCGTGTTCCGTACCTTTTTTTCCTGAAATCGTCTTTTGTTGCCGTGAACTATTTTTCCTCCTCATTTTTCATCGTTCCCGAGTCTGGAGAGCTTCCAGCGGAAGGGTTTTGAGAGGAGGCGGTGGTTGTTTTGGCCGGCGATTTCGGGAATGTTAGAGCCCGTTTTTCTCGTGTGTTAGCGGATTCGGCTTGCTCTCGGCTAGATCTTCCCTTCCATGTAAGTTTTTCTTGATTTAGGGTTCGATTCCAGGAATTTCTAATTAACTGATTTCTTTATTTCCTCAAGTTTCAGCTTTGGTTTCTAGGTGGCCGATCTTGCCGCCGGAGCCAAGCCGTGGTGCGGCTGTTGTTTGTTTTTCCGGAGAGGTAGAGGCAAGTGACCCCTTGCCCTTGCCAAATTTATTTCTAACCCTTGATCTTTTTATTTCTTCTGTAAAGCTATGTTCTCTGTTTTTTTTCCTCCCTAGGGCAGCAGGTTGAATTGTTTCTTCAAGCTTCTAATCAAGTGCTGACTCTTTATTTCTCTTTTCTGGAATTTTAATCAATGATTCTCTTGTTGTCGGATGGTCAGTGTCCAGTGGGTAGCTAGAGTTAGGGTGAGGTTGCTGTTAGATACAGGTTAGGGTTAGCTGCGGTAGCTCCGAGTAGTTAGGACGGAACGGAGGGTTGAGATTAAATCTCCAACTCTCTGTTTTCGCGCGTGAGAGGGCTTAGGCTACGTTTTTAGCAAGACTCACGTTTACCCTAAGTGGAAAGCGCTGACAGCGTCGAGTGAGCCGAGCTCACTCAACGCCGTCACCCAGCATAGGACTTGCGGCTAAGTATATTTAGGCGTTAGGTGAGTGGAGTTTACCCAACACTGCGTCGAGTGGGCTCGACATTTCTGTCTCGAGTTCTTGTGTACCTTAGGATTGTTAGTGTGACTTTTCCCTTCCTTTAGGGGGTGGTATTGGGTGTTCGGCAAATTTTGCTTGCCGACTCTTGGGTTGTGGCAGGTGGTGCATGTTTAGTGGCCTCTAAGAGGGGTGGATTTTGATGTGGAGAGCTGTGGCCACGACCTGTTTGCCCTGGTTTGGGTTGGTGTGGGACCCTAAAGCTGCCACTGGCGACCCCTTAGCCCTTTTTGGATCTGATTCTGGTTATGTATTCAGATCCATGTTTTTTTTTGACCACTGCCAATTACCCACGTATTAGGAATGTTAGACTCTTTCGTTGAGCATGTTGCTTTTATTGCTCGCACCTGGTGTGCTTTGCTGTGCTTTAGACAGTGCTCTTTTCTTACTGTCATGCTCTTTCTTTTGCTTATAGCAGCTTGTTGTCGGGTTGGTAAACCCTCCTTTTTGCTCTTAACTCTAATGCTTTATTTTCACTTTTGATTATTTCCTTGCTGAGGTGTTCTTTTCTTGAATGCCTCAGGTCCAGGTTGTAGCCGGTTCAGCGGCTAGTTCTTTTGGAGGGGCTGGTTTGTGGCCTCTTGGGTAGCTGAGACAGCTGATCTCGATTTTGTGAGGTAGTTCTTTACTTTTCTGTATAGACATACATACTCACCAGTGGGTTCGTGTCAGGTTGTTGGCGCCCACTGGTGGCTTCTTGTGATGCTGGGTATGAACTTAAACTGCTGTTTTTGCCTTTTAGTGGTTGTTTACTTGCTTCTGGGAAGGATTTTTGCTAGGTTGCATGTTAGATATTTTAAACCCTAAAAGCATTACTATATGTATATCATGCATAGCATAAATATAAAACCAAGTCACTATATTTCCTTAGCGTAAAAAGATTACCTTTTTATATCTATTATATTCACATTAGAGTTGTGCATACCATGAGTTGTCCCTCGGGGACACTTATGCTCACTAGGGTGTCAACTTAATTGAACCAAACTATTTTCTGCTGCGTATACTTATATTTTAATTGTGGACTAGCTGATCCACCGTGCCGAGGGATACGGCCTCTCAACATAACTGCTTTCCTTTCATAATTAATCAACGATTTTTTCCTTAAAATTTAAGGTGTGGAGTTTTGCCTGAGCGTGTGCAGTTATCCCCTGCACGACGTGGCATCACGGCGCGCGTTTTCTCTAGCTCTGATACGATTTTATCGTTGAGAAAATGCGGGTTGTGACAGTTGGTATCAGAGGGAGGTTGCTTGACAAATGGTCGGGCAACCTTTCCCCTGTTTGCATTAGTGGTTAGCGTCATATCATACACACACCGATATGTCATCAGCACGTCTTGGCTAAAGCACGAACACTACACTCATAAGCATAAAGAAGTATACGGGGCATATTATGTAGTATGGGATGCATAATATGTGTTTGTATATGGATCCACCATAGGAGGCAACATGTGAGGGTTATGTAGTATGGGATGCATAACCTCACCACATGAATGCGGCTAGCACGTTTTCTTTTTTCGTTGCATGGGAATGTTATGTAGTATGGGATGCATAACATTTTCATGTGTACGCCGCCCATGGCATGCATTAAGGCCTTTTTTTAGAATGCATAGCACATCATGCATAACATAACATTTCATAAGCACAACGTGTTAAGCTAAAGATTTGCAGGATGACATATGTACACACATGGTTTTGAGTCAAAGAGAATACAAATACATGCATTCATGGTTTAGGCACATGAGTTAGTATGATGGTGGTGAACCATCTTAGGTTAAGCATAACATCATCATGATAAAACAACTCCCAGAGCAAGTTTTGCAGTTGAAGTTCATATTTAAGTGTGTTTGTCTGTACCGGGTAGTTTTGTTCTAGCTGTTGGGCTAAGTTTCGTCTAAAGCTTGTGCGATTATAGGATGGTGAGACGTCCCGCAACGAGGTCGACGCCCCAATCCGAGGGTGAGACGTCAGGAGCGCAGAGCGAGGCGTTGGTAGAAAACCTGCGGCAGAGTAATGAGACCCTATCGAGGCAGGTGGTGGCTATGCAGGCTCAGATTCAGTCCCTAGTAGCAGCGGTGGCGGGACAGGCCCCGAGAGTTCCGGACCCCGCTGAGGGGGTAGCTGTTCCTGCCCCTCCTGCTCCTCCCGTTCCTTTGGTTGTGGTGCCCCCGGAGATGGCGTTTATATCCCAGTTTCAGCGACTGAGACCCCCTACTTATGATGGGCAAGCAGATTTCATGATTTTGGATGACTGGCTGATTACTATTGAGGAGATGTTCTCTTATTCGGGGATTTCATATGATCAGAGAGTGATGCTCGCTGCCTACCAGCTCAAGGGCTTAGCAAAGAATTGGTGGTTGAGGGAGAAAGAGAGCTTGGTGGCAGGATGCTCTTGGGAGTCATTTAAAGGGATGCTGTTGAGTAAGTTTTTGCCGTCAGTCGAAAGGGACCGGCTGATGAATGACTTTCTCCATTTGAAGCAGAGGAAACTCACGGTCAGTGAGTATGAGATTGAGTTCAGTAAGTTGAGTCGGTTTGCTCCTGGTCTGGTGAGTGTTGAAACAGACCGAGTTAAGCGATTTCTGGGTGGACTAAGAAGCGACATTCAGCAGTTAGCGAATGCCTACGGTGCAGTCAGTTATGCCAGCGTGGTCGAAGCTGCCTTGAGGGTTGAGGCCATTGAGAATGCCAAGAATAGAGGTCAGCAGTTGTGGAAGGATAAGCGAAAGTCCGGTGGAGGGAAGAGCCCTCAGGAACCCGATGCGGTCTCGAGAAAGAGGAGCAAAGAGGTTTGTAGTTTCTGTGGCCGACCAGGCCACCCCTTTGAGAAGTGTTTCAAAAGGTTTGGAGCGCAGAAGAAGGAACAGGTGCACGCAATTCAGGGTGCTCCCAGAGGAGACTTGGTGTGTGCCTTGTGTGGAAGGAAGGGGCATGAGGCTGCCCGTTGCTTGTTGAGAGATAAAGTCTGTTTTCAGTGTGGGCAGAAGGGTCATCTCAAGACAAAGTGCCCACAGTCCCAGCCTATTCTGCAGCCGGTACCCCTCCAGGCTTTGCCACCGCCTCAGCAATTGGATAGAGGAAAGGGGAAGCTGAATGTGCTTTCGGCAGACGAAGCGCAGACTTCGACCCAGGTTATCTCAGGTTCGACTTCTCCTCAGTCGTTTCGCTATGATCCCTTTATGGTTGTAGTTTTCGTTTTAGCGTTTGTTTCCTTAGATGCGTGCGCTATTTGTAGGACGATTTAAGGTAAAGAACAGCTGGGCGCGCGTTCTCTTCGATTCAGGCGCTACCCACTCGTTTGTGGCTAGAGCCTTCGTGGAGCGGTTCAGTTTGGGCCTAGATCGTGTTGGTGGTGCCTTTTGTGTTAAGTTCCCCTCCGGTGACTCTGTGGTTACGGACCTGGGTGTCCTTGATTGTCCGATTTTGTTGGGGGATTTTCTAGCCAAGGCAGATCTGAAGGTGATTGACCTGGAGGACTTCGATGTTATCTTGGGCATGGACTGGTTGTCAAGGTACGATGCTGTGATCCAGTGCAAGGGTAAGCGCTTGGACTTCGTCAAGGACAACGGTCAGCCAGGGAGCGTTTATGGGTATTCTCTCCAGGAGTCTCCAGTCATTTCTGCGGTGCGTGCTCGGAAGTTGCTTGATTCTGGTTGTTCTGCCTGTGTGGTCTCTCTGATAGGGGCTGTTGTTAGAGTGCCGTGTTTGCAAGAGATCCCTGTGGTGTGTGACTTCTCCGATGTGTTTCCTGATGATCTTCCCGGTCTTCCACCCGATCGAGATGTCGAGTTTGCTATAGATTTGGAGCCAGGCACGCGTCCTATTGCCAAGGCGCCGTACCGGATGGCCCCGCGAGAGCTGGAAGAGCTGCGAATTCAGCTGGATGAGATGTTGGCAAAAGGGTTCATTAGGCCGAGTTCTTCACCATGGGGTGCTCCAGTGCTGTTCGTTAAAAAGAAGGATGGGTCGATGAGGCTATGCATCGACTATAGAGAACTGAACAAGGTTACTATTAAGAACAGGTACCCTTTGCCTCGGATTGACGATCTGTTTGACCAACTGCGTGGTAGTGCCGTGTTTTCCAAGATAGATCTTCGATCGGGCTATCACCAGTTGAGGATTCGTGAGTCAGATGTTCCGCGGACGGCGTTCCGCTCTCGTCATGGGCATTTTGAGTTTTTAGTTATGTCATTTGGTTTGACTAATGCGCCCTCAGCTTTTATGGATCTGATGAACAGAGTTTTCAAGGACTTCCTGGATAAGTTTGTGATTGTCTTTATAGATGACGTTTTGGTATATTCTAAGAATGCGGAGGAGCATGATCGGCATTTGCGACTGGTCTTGGCAACTCTGAGAGACCATAAGCTATACGCCAAGCTGAACAAGTGCGAATTTTGGTTGCCTCAAGTTTCTTTTCTCGGCCACGTGGTGAATAAGGAGGGAATATCGGTGGACCCAGAAAAGATCGCTGCTGTTATGGAATGGGCGAGGCCTGTTACTCCCAAAGAGATCAGAAGCTTCTTGGGCTTGGATGGATATTATAGGAGATTTGTAGAGGGATTCTCTACTTTGTCTACGCCGTTGACCAGGTTGACGCAGAAGAATGCAGCCTTCATATGGGATGGCAAGTGTGAGGAGGCTTTTGAGGAATTAAAAAGAAGGTTATGTTCAGCTCCAGTTTTGTCTTTGCCTACTGAAAATAGTGAGTATGATATTTATGTGGACGCGTCGCACGTCGGACTGGGCTGCGTTTTGATGCAGGGCGGGAAGGTGATTGCGTACGGGTCGAGGCAACTAAAGACTCATGAGAGGAATTACCCTACGCATGACCTGGAGTTTGCAGCTGTGATCTATGCGTTGAAATTGTGGAGGCATTTGTTGTATGGTGCGCAGTGCAAGATTTTCACGGATCATAAGAGTTTGAAATATGTCTTCACTCAGAAAGAGTTGAATCTGCGCCAGCGGCGGTGGTTGGAGTACGTGGCCGACTATGATGTTGAAATCCAGTATCATCGGGTAAGGCGAACGTGGTGGCCGATGCCCTAAGTCGGAAGTCAGGAAAGATTTTCAACCTCTCCGCCGAGCGTCTTGTGGAAGAGTTTCTTTTGATGGACATTTCAGTGGGAAGCTGCGATTCGCAGAGTAGCTTGGCAGTGGCAGAACCTTCGTGGATTGCGCTTACGCGACTGCATCAGAAAGATGATCCCGATCTTTTGCATTTGTACCTTCGAGCTGAAAGAGGTGAATTACCAGATTTCTCTATAGATGATGCGGGTACCTTGAAGTATCGTGGCCGGTTTTGCATTCCCGCAGTTGGAAATATCCGGAATATGGTGTGCAGGGAAGCCCACGGATCTAGTGTTGCCTACCATCCAGGGTCTACCAAAATGTACCATGATTTAAAGCAAATTGCCTGGTGGTATGGGATGAAGAAGGACATAGCCAGATTTGTTTCTGAGTGCTTCACTTGCAGGCGTGTGAAGGCCGACCATGGAAGGCCTGGTGGCAAGCTAACTCCCTTAGAGATTCCGATGTGGAAGTGGGAGAGTATCTCGATGGATTTCATTACAGGCTTACCGAGATCTCCTAAAGGGCATGATTCAGTTTGGGTGATCGTAGACAGATTGACGAAGAGTGCTCACTTCGTACCTTTTAAGATCGATTATCCGATGAGGAAGATAGCCGAGCTGTATTTGGATGAGGTTATTAGATTGCATGGTGTACCCGTGAGTATCATATCGGATCGAGACTCCAGGTTTACGTCTCGTTTTTGGAAGAGCCTTCAAGAAGGGTTGGGTACAGATTTGAGATATTCCACAGCCTATCATCCCCAGACCAATGGTCAGACGGAGCGAGTAAATCAGATTGTGGAAGATATGATCTGATGCTATGTTCTGGAGCACGGAGGAGCGTGGGATGAGCGCTTGCGGCTTATGGAATTTGCGTATAATAACAGTTATCAAGAAAGCTTGCAAATGGCTCCTTTTGAAGCTTTATATGGGAGGCGCTGCAGGACTCCCTTGTTTTGGGCTGAGGTTGGCGAGAGACCTTTGTTGGGTCCAGAAGCACTCGAGGAAATGGAAACTGCTGTGAAGCTTATTCGGGAAAAGCTTCGGATAGCCCAGGAGAGATATGAGAAAAATGTCAATCGGCGTAGATCGGATTTGGAATTTTTGGTGGGGGACTCAGTGTTCTTAAAGGTCTCCCCGTTGATCAGAGTCAAGCGTTTTGGCAAGAGCAGGAAGTTGGACCCGAGGTTCGTGGGGCCGTTTCCGATTGTTGAGCGGATTGGGATATCAGCTTATAGGCTGGCGTTGCCCGCAAACTTCCCTGGCGTGCATAATGTCTTTCACGTCAGTCAGCTGCGGAAATGTGTATCGAATGGCAGGCAGGTTTTGGATTCTGTGCCTCAGTTGGAGCCGAATCTTTCTTATGTGGAGGTGCCTGTCCGCATTCTGGATTCTCAGGTTCGTGCGCTGCGGAAGAAGTCTATTCCGATGGTTAAAGTGTTATGGAGGAATCAGGATGTAGAAAGCGCGACTTGGGAGTTGGAGTCGGCTATGAGGGAGGCTCACCCTCACCTGTTTCCCTGAGCTTGTGCCTGGTATGTTTTGTTTTATTTATGATTATATAGTCCTTTCCTGGCTCTTTCTCTCTCTTCTTCTTAGGAGTGTTGTGAGTAAAGTTTCGAGGCGAAACTTTCTTTTAGGGGGAGTGGCTGTAACGCCCCCGGTTTTTTCTGTGTTTTGTTTGATTGTGGATTGGCGTTACGATGACGCATTTCCGGCCCTTCGCCGTTGTAGAGCGCGGTCCTAGCTCTGTAGGTTCCTTGTGTAGCCTGGTTGTAGCCAGTTGGCAAGTTTCCCCAGCTAGCCGGAGTCTGTTTTGGTGACTCGGCTGGGCCTCTTAGGGAAATGCTTGCGTTTTGGCTTCGGGAGGTGTTAGCCCGAGTGTTCGATCGTCGGATGTTGTTTTCGACCTCGCCGTTGTTTTCGTGGCTCGGTTGTTTAGCTACGGTGCGAGTTTTGGTCGAACTCCGAGATCGTTTGCCTTCGCTTCGTTTCGGCGTTGTTTTGATTAGCTGCATGTTTGTAATGTTTGCTGTGCTGTGCGTGGCCTGTTGTGGCTGAGCTTGTAGGCTGGTGCCTTGTCTCTTGTTTGCTAGGTGCTGACAGGTTTCTTTTCTGTGTAAGTTTGGGTGACACGGCCTGGGTCACGCCCGTGACCCAGGGCGTGTCGTGCTCGGGTAGAGCTCCCGTTTCTCCAGTCGACGAATTTTTGGTCGACAGGGTTTTTTTTTGTAGGAACACGGCCGTGACACGTGCGTGTCACGGGCGTGTCCCCCTTCGATTCGTCGAGCTGCGCTCGATGGTCGTCAGACGGTGTTTAGTGAGAACACGGCCCTGTCACGGGCGTGTCGTGTCGAACACGGGCGTGACATTGGGGCGTGTCTCTCTGTTCGACGATCGACGCTCCACGATCGTCGGGCGGTTTTCGAGTTGGTACACGGCCTGTGACACGGGCGTGTCACAGGGCGTGTCCCTTGCTTCGTCGAGCGGAGATCGACTTTCGTCGAGTGGGTAGGTGCGTGAGTACACGCCCCGTGACACGGGCGTGTCGGGCCGTGTCACGGGCGTGTCGGGGGGGCGTGTCCCGTGTTTTTCGTCAAGTAGAGATCGACGTTCGTCGAGTGTGTGAGTACACGCCCCGTGACACGGGCGTGTCGGGCCGTGTCACGGGCGTGTCTTGGGCGTGTTCCGTACCTTTTTTTCCTGAAATCGTCTTTTGTTGCCGTGAACTGTTTTTCCTCCTCATTTTTCATCGTTCCCGAGTCTGGAGAGCTTCCAGCGGAAGGGTTTTGAGAGGAGGCGGTGGTTGTTTTGGCCGGCGATTTCGGGAAGGTTAGAGCCCGTTTTTCTCGTGTGTTAGCGGATTCGGCTTGCTCTCGGCTAGATCTTCCCTTCCATGTAAGTTTTTCTTGATTTAGGGTTCGATTCCAGGAATTTCTAATTAACTGATTTCTTTATTTCCTCAAGTTTCAGCTTTGGTTTCTAGGTGGCCGATCTTGCCGCCGGAGCCAAGCCGTGGTGCGGCTGTTGTTTGTTTTTCCGGAGAGGTAGAGGCAAGTGGCCCCTTGCCCTTGCCAAATTTATTTCTAACCCTTGATCTTTTTATTTCTTCTGTAAAGCTCTGTTCTCTGTTTTTTTTCCTCCCTAGGGCAGCAGGTTGAATTGTTTCTTCAAGCTTCTAATCAAGTGCTGACTCTTTATTTCTCTTTTCTGGAATTTTAATCAATGATTCTCTTGTTGTCGGATGGTCAGTGTCCAGTGGGTAGCTAGAGTTAGGGTGAGGTTGCTGTTAGATACAGGTTAGGGTTAGCTGCGGTAGCTCCGAGTAGTTAGGACGGAACGGAGGGTTGAGATTAAATCTCCAACTCTCTGTTTTCGCGCGTGAGAGGGCTTAGGCTACGTTTTTAGCAAGACTCACGTTTACCCTAAGTGGAAAGCGCTGACAGCGTCGAGTGAGCCGAGCTCACTCAACGCCGTCACCCAGCATAGGACTTGCGGCTAAGTATATTTAGGCGTTAGGTGAGTGGAGTTTACCCAACGCTGCGTCGAGTGGGCTCGACATTTCTGTCTCGAGTTCTTGTGTACCTTAGGATTGTTAGTGTGACTTTTCCCTTCCTTTAGGGGGTGGTATTGGGTGTTCGGCAAATTTTGCTTGCCGACTCTTGGGTTGTGGCAGGTGGTGCATGTTTAGTGGCCTCTAAGAGGGGTGGATTTTGATGTGGAGAGCTGTGGCCACGACCTGTTTGCCCTGGTTTGGGTTGGTGTGGGACCCTAAAGCTGCCACTGGCGACCCCTTAGCCCTTTTTGGATCTGATTCTGGTTATGTATTCAGATCCATGTTTTTTTTTGACCACTGCCACTTACCCACGTATTAGGAATGTTAGACTCTTTCGTTGAGCATGTTGCTTTTATTGCTCGCACCTGGTGTGCTTTGTTGTGCTTTAGACAGTGCTCTTTTCTTACTGTCATGCTCTTTCTTTTGCTTATAGCAGCTTGTTGTCGGGTTGGTAAACCCTCCTTTTTGCTCTTAACTCTAATGCTTTATTTGCACTTTTGATTATTTCCTTGCTGAGGTGTTCTTTTCTTGAATGCCTCAGGTCCAGGTTGTAGCCGGTTCAGCGGCTAGTTCTTTTGGAGGGGCTGGTTTGTGGCCTCTTGGGTAGCTGAGACAGCTGATCTCGATTTTGTGAGGTAGTTCTTTACTTTTCTGTATAGACATACATACTCACCAGTGGGTTCGTGTCAGGTTGTTGGCGCCCACTGGTGGCTTCTTGTGATGCTGGGTATGAACTTAAACTGCTGTTTTTGCCTTTTAGTGGTTGTTTACTTGCTTCTGGGAAAGATTTTTGCTAGGTTGCATGTTAGATATTTTAAACCCTAAAAGCATTACTATATGTATATCATGCATTGCATAAATATAAAACCAAGTCACTATATTTCCTTAGCGTAAAAAGATTACCTTTTTATATCTATTATATTCACATTAGAGTTGTGCATACCATGAGTTGTCCCTCGGGGACACTTATGCTCACTAGGGTGTCAACTTAATTGAACCAAACTATTTTCTGCTGCGTATACTTATATTTTAATTGTGGACTAGCTGATCCACCGTGCCGAGGGATACGGCCTCTCAACATAACTGCTTTCCTTTCATAATTAATCAACGATTTTTTCCTTAAAATTTAAGGTGTGGAGTTTTGCCTGAGCGTGTGCAGTTATCCCCTGCACGACGTGGCATCACGGCGCGCGTTTTCTCTAGCTCTGATACGATTTTATCGTTGAGAAAATGCGGGTTGTGACACCGACGGTTACTGCCAGCCTTGGTGGAAGCAGATATATGCTTGTCTTGGTTGATGACTACTCAAGGTATACTTGGGTGTACTTATTAAAGGAGAAGTCGGAAGCCTTCCGTTTGTTTGTGGAGTTTAAGGAGTTAGTAGAAGGCCGGCTTGGCTTGCGGATTAAGAAGCTTAGAACTGATAACGGGGGTGAGTTTGTCTCCTCCGAGTTTTCTAACTTCTGCAGGAAGCACGGGATCCAACGAGATCTTACTTGTGCTCACACTCCACAACAAAATGGGGTAGCAGAGCGGAAGATCCGTCATCTAGCGGAGACCTGCAAATGCTGGCTTCATGCGAAAGATATCCCAAGGTCCTTTTGGGCGGAGGTGATGTCTTGTGCTGCGTATGTTATCAACCGGATGCCACTCAGCCCTATCAACATGAGGACTCCTATTGAGCTGTTGCTGAAGGAGAAGTCGAGTGTGGGACATCTTATGGTGTTCGGTTCAACTTGCAACGTGCATGTCCCGGATGCTTCACGGACAAAGCTGGATGCGAAGGCAAGGAAACTTGTCTTTGTTGGCTACGATGAGAGGAAGAAGGGATGGAAATGCATGGACCCTGTGACAAAGAAGTTCGTGGTGTCAAGAGACGTTGTCTTTGACGAGCTGGCGTCATATGGAGGTGGCTCGGTGGAGCTAACCGGAAGTAGCAAGGTTGATGAAGCACCGGTGGTGGCTGCTGAAGGCTTGGAAGAGGAGCTTGCTGTTTCACCAGCAGCTCCTATTGCTTCAAACTCCGAGGCTGAGCCTTCTGGCTCAGGAAGCAGGGGGAGCACTGCTCAATGCTTGCCCCATGTAGGAGTGGAGCCCGAAGAAGGAACGAAAGCAGTGAGCAAGGAGCCGACCCTTCGGAGATCGAAGAGGGTGGTTAAGCCACCGGCTCGGTACTATGATGGGAATGCAGTGAGCTTTATCTCCTGCTTCTTTGCAGGTCCTCTGGATGAGCGAGAGCCTGCAAACTTCAACGAGGCCACTGGAGTGAAGGAGTGGGAAGGTGCCATGAAGGAAGAGATTGATGCTCTGAAGAAGAATGAAACCTGGGATCTTGTGCCCAAGGTTGATGGCATTACTCCGGTTACTTGCAAGTGGGTGTATAAGTTGAAGAAGAAGGCTGATGGGAGCATTGATCAGTTCAAAGCTGGCCTGGTCGCTAGAGGATTCTCACAGCAGTATGGAGAAGACTATGAGGAGACATTCAGTCCAGTTGCGAAGATGACTTCAGTAAGAGTGGTGATAGCCTTGGCTGCTAGCAAGGGATGGAGGTTGTGGCAACTCGATGTGAAAATGCTTTTCTTTACGGAGAGATTGACAAGGACATCTTCATGGATCATCCGCTTGGTTTTGTCTCTGAAAATTATCCGGACTATGTCTGCAAACTCAGGAAGGCTCTCTATGGGTAGAACCAAGCTCCTAGAGCGTGATATGGGAAGATTGCAGAGTACTTGCAATTCTTTGGATACCTTGCTTCTAACTCGGATTCAAGCTTGTTCGTCAAGAAGAAGGGAGAGCTACGAGTCTTGGTCCTGCTGTATGTGGATGACATGATCATCACGGGGAATTCGAAGGGGGAAGTAGCAAGGCTCAGGGCTGAGCTTGCTATACACTTCGAGATGAAAGACTTGGGAGAGTTGCATCACTTTATCGATCTAGAAGTGGAGAGGAAGGAGTGCGGGATTCGCATTAGACAGAAAGGGTATGCTGATCGCATTGTGAAGCGGTTCGGCATGGGCGAAGGGAAGAAGTTCTCTACTCCACTAGAACCTGGGCTGAAGCTTCGACGAGATGAGGGAAGGGTTCTTCATGATCCCTTGGTGTTCAGGGCTCTTGTTGGGAGCTTGATTTACCTGACGATTACAAGGCCAGATATTGCTTATGTTGTTGGCCGAGTAAGTCGGTATATGGCTGAACCAAGGCAATCTCATCTAGTGGCGGCAAAGGGAATTCTGAAGTATGTCAAGGTGACTTCTGACATGGGACTCCTCTATGGAAGGGACTCGGAGTTTGCGTTGCTTGGGTACACGGATGCTGACTATGACAGTGATTCGGATGATCGGAGGTCTACTTTAGGTTATGTGTTCACTTGCGGTTCAGCTAGCATCTCGTGGTGTAGCAAGAAGCAGGACTCGGTGTTGGATTCAACCACGGACGCGGAGTATAAGGCTTCGACATTGGCTGCTCGGGTAGCCGTTTTGTTGAGGAGGCTTATAGAGGATGTTCATGAAGAAGTGCAAGGGCCTACTTTACTCCGGGGTGACAATGAGAGTGCTCTCAAACTGGTTAACAATCCAGTGTGTCATGCCAGGACCAAGCATATAGAGATTGATCACCATTTCATCAGGGAGAAGGTGTTGGAAGGATCTCTGCTGGTCGGGCATGTTCGGAGTGAAGATAATCTTGCTGACATCTTCACGAAGCTACTGTCGAAGGGGCCCTTTGAACGCCTGCGCAGCTTGCTGGGCTTGGTCACCACTTCTCACTTCAAGGGGGAGTGTTGAAATTTGTGAAGAGGAAGTGGTTGATGGGACAGGCCGGGCGGCCTGGGCGGACAGCATTGGCAGACTAGGCGGACTGGGCAGACTGTGTTGTGCGGCCTGATGAAAAGTCTGGTGGAAGCCGGCTGTCTTCTGAGCGGGTTGTTTGCATGGAGTCCGCAGACTGTGCGGCCTGGTATCTGCGGATAGAGAGGCTTGCGGACTAGTGAATTGCTCAGTGGCCGTGGTGCAAGCTTGTGATATTAGGCGGTTTGGCTCGTGTCTGCGGGAAGCTTGCGGACTAATGTGTCCGCGGTGTGGGCTGTTGCGGACTGAACTTAGGGCTTGGCTGAGGCCTTGTCGAGCTCTGGTGGTACAGCAGGTGCTTTGCTGTGGAGGTCGTTTGGCGGACTGATGTTTGGAGTCCGGGAGGAGGCTGCTGCGATGGGGCAGGTGTGCGAGTAGTATGCGGACTGCTGGCGGTCTGTGCTATGGTGTTTGGCGGACGAGAGTTTATGTTCGCCATACTCGCATTGGCGCTTGATGGTTTTGGACTTGGTCACACTCTGTGCCAAGACCATGGTGTCCGCGGTATCCGCCAAGTCCGCTGTGACCGGGCGGACTATTGCTATCTGCCTTTGGTCGTGGACTTGTGGCGGATTGAGGTGTGAGTCTTGTGGACTGCCTCGGGCTTGGGCGGACTGCCATTGAAGGGGGATTGCTGTCCTGCAGTGGTTGGAGCTTTGCGGGCTGATGCCTTGTCCGCATAACTTGGGCGTATTGGAGAAGGTTCGCCAATGTTGCCTTGCTCCTGGCGGTTTTCCTTGGTATCCGGCTAAGTCCTTGCGGACTCGGCGGACGGTGTTTTGCTATCGCGCGGGCTGGGGCGGTATCTCTATCTCTAGGGCGGTGACCACACTCCTCACCTCGCCTATAAATAGGACCCCCCTGGCAGGTCTACAGTAACTTGAGTGAACAGTAAGTTGGGTTGTGCAAGGAGCTGCAGTCTCAGTTTGTCTGTCCGCGCGGATTATTTCAGTGCTGACGTTTGCTGTGTGCAGGTCGCGCGGGTAGCTTCAAGGAGCCAGGAGTTTGGCTGTGACTTCGGTCAAGTACTTGGAAGTGTGCGGTCTCTGCGGATTCAGCAGGAGGTCGCTTTGCGGCTTGTCAGCTCTGTTTCATCTTTGCCAGCTTCAATAACCTGTCCGCCGGCTTCAGGCGGGTAGGGGGTGTTCCTCAGTTCAGCCTCAGCAGGAGACAAATAACGGTGTGTCCGCTCGGCCTCGCGGCTTCGGCGGACTCCGTGGCTATTCGGCGGTTTGCAGCTTAAGTTCGGGCGATCTCGGCGGACTCGGCGACCTCGGCGGTCTCGGCGGACTCCGGTACTGTCTGCCCGGCTTAATTTTTGGTGCTTTCTGTTTACAGCTGTTATACTAGCGAAATCATGTCTCGCTATGTATGCCTCGTGTTGTAAAGAAGTGAATGAATAAAAGACCTGCTTGTGCTTCCATTGTTTGTTGGGATTAACCCTTGTTCCTTGGTTTTCCGCTGGTTCAACGTGAGAACTGGGTAGTTCCGAAGATATTAATTTGGCGTTTGGGCTATCTTGCTGACCACGTTGAGAAAATTTTAACAGTACTCCCCGTGGTGTACTCTCCCATGGGTGAGAGACACCTTTCAAGCTCTCCCATGAGTAGGTCCCCGTAGTTTATGTTGGTGATGATTGATTATTTCTCTAAGTGGTTGAGGTGAAGGCCCTGGACAAGGTGACTTCCCAGGTCATCAGGAACTTTGTTTGGGGGGAGGTCATCTGTCGCCACGGGCTGCCCCAGGCCATTGTCACGGACAACTGGCCCAAGTTCGCCAGCGCATAATTCACCAGCTTTTGCGGGCAACTCGGGATCGACCTCAGGTTTGCCTCGATTCAACATCCCAGGAGCAACGGGTAGGTGGAGGCCGCGAATAAAGTTATTGTAAACCTCTTAAAGAAGAAAGTAGAGAATCTAAAAGGGAGCTGGGTGGAGCAACTTCCCGTGGTTCTCTGGGCCCTGAGGACCACCCCTAACACAGCTATAGGAGAGACACCGTTCAAGCTCTCCCATGGGTGCGAGGCAGTACTCCCCGTGGAATTCGAAGTTCAAACCCCTAGAGTTGTCGCAGTCGGGGAAAGCAGGGAAGAATGGCAGGCCAAGAACGAGGAAGAGTTGCGGCTCTCCCTGGATATGGTGGAGGAGCTGCGTGACCTCTTCGCCATCCGACAAGAAGAGGTGAAGTGGAGAATGACTAAGTATTTTGACAAGCACGTCAGAGTAAAAAAGTTTGCGGAGGGGGACTTGGTGCTGAAAAAGATGGATGCAGCGGGAAGGTCAGCAACCATGGGGAAGCTCAACCCCAGCTGGGATAGTCCGTTCATTATAAAAGAAGCATTGAGATCAGGAGGGTATCGACTCTGAAATATGGAGTGCGAGACCCTAAGTCTCACCTGGAGCGGTGACGACCTGAAACGCTTTTATCCTTGAGAATATATAAGTGATGCTTTATTCTTAATAAAGCTTCTTGATATGCTAATTGTGCCGCAGTAACTCATACGACAGGATGAAGTCTACTCAGACCCCGAGCAGATCCCGCTGTCAGGCTCTCATCTTGCTTACAGGCCTGGAAGTCACTCGACAGTGTCTACCCGGACCCCGAGCAGATCCCGCTGCCAGGCTCTCACCTAGCTGGCATGGCTGGAAGTCACTCTATGGTGTCTACTCAGCCCCCGAGCAGATCCCGCTGTTAGGCTCTCATCTAGCTGACAGGGCTGGAAGTCACTCGATGGTGTCTACCCAAACCCCGAGCAGATCCCGCTGACAGGGCTCTCACCTAGTTTGCTGGGCTGGAAGTCACTCGATGATGTCTACTCAGACCCCGAGCAGATCCTGCTGTCAGACTCTCATCTAGCTGGCAGGGTTGGAAGTCACTCGATGGTGTTGTAACACCCCCTATCCGTCGCATAGCATATAGCAGTAGGTCCGGCCGGGGCCCGACGCCATATACCACAGACAGACCGGGTGGTTACGTATGGAAACCATCCAACCAATCTCAACGTCCTACACAGAGCATTCTAGCGGAAGCAGTCTATAAAAGTTGCAAAACAAGAACCCAGCAATAAGCATGAATGTCCACTAACATGATAATAGGAATGTTATTACAAAATACTCAAAAGTCGGCCTTAAGGCCTTACAAAATGTTTCACTTGTCTTTTACATGGTTTACAAACCTCGGCTCGCAGGCCGGCCATACATGAATAAAACATAAAACATTTCCACTTGGGCCTTCGAGGGCCAGCTTCGCAAAAAGGGCTTTAGCCCGCTATTGACCTCTTGGTCCAGCTGCACCTGCAAGCAAACAAACCAGCGCACGGTGGCAAACAAAGCAACGGTCAGCAATGCTGACCAAATTATAACGATCCCGCCCCCAACTCGGGGCGGCGATGCTCCTTCCCTGCATTTCATTAGCACAAGCGAGCAAAGCATATAACCATAGCCATTTCATCACAGACGTTGGCTCGTACGGCCACACGTCCCGTGCACTCAGGGCACATTCTCGGTGAACCGGTCGATGTTACGTCAATTGAAGCCATTAACATTCCGGACTCACCACCGCCACTTAGACGGCCATTCCTATGAGCAATTCGTCTTCATGGTATTGGTCACGTCAATTTAAGCCATCGACCACCGAAGACCCCTATTTATGCCAACGGCGAGTGCCATGTACCTTTAGGTCTCTCTAACCCGAACGACATAAAGCGGGTACGGCTCCATCTAACCCGTGCTCACATCGCAACGGCAATTTAAGCCATATGCGCGGGTCAAACTTTCACCGAGTCCCATTCTATCACAAGTCACATAACCCCGTTATGTTCAAGTTGGCTCTCAGGCCACCAAGTTGGCAAGATCTCGTGTCCGCCCAGTTTTCCGGGTGCACCTTTGGGTTAGTCCCCAAGGCTCCCTGCTGCAATCTACCGCGTAGAAAACCCGAAAAACACCAAATAGCACGGAGTCTTCTCCGGCCTTATGCAATGCAACATCACCGATCCGAACTACATGTCCGGGTAGGCTTCAACCAAAATGCCTATGTCCGTTCTCGCATACGGACGCTAAACAACGGGGACTTTACATATCTACCCGAAGGAACGCCTCCAACTCTTCGCCAACTCGCGAGAGAGGGCTTCCTATGCTAAGAAAGAGAGCTATCATGCTCAAAATGAGGATCGTTACCCTTGCGGTCCTCTTTGGCGCCATCGAAAAGTAATCGGATGGAAATCACCGCACTTGCGTTGCCTCCGTGGATCCGGAGTCGGCTTGCGATTCGGAGCTCCGAAGCTCCTCCAATGGCGGATCTAGCTCCTCTTCTTCTTGCCTTAGCTTTTCTTTCTCCAAGGGTTTGGAGAGATAACAAGTGGAAAAAGTGAGGGTTTTCTAAGTCAAAACCCGGGTATATCCCTTCAGGAACAACCCCCAGCCATTGGATCCTCAGTCAAAGAAATGAACGGCTTCGATTCGGGACTGAAATGCCCAATCTGGGCCGAACACGGCCTGGCACACGCCCGTGTCCAGGGCCGTGTGCCTCATTCGCCGTCAAAATCGAATCACCTGGAACCTCACACGGGTCTCGAACACGCCCGTGTTCGAGCTGACACGCCCGTGTTCCACCTGACACGGCCGTGTAGCTGGCCGTGTACCCCATGATTTTCTCCCGTTTTCAACCCGAGCACTGCACGGGTTCTAGGACACGCCCGTGTCCTTGCCCGTGTCACCTTGACACGCCTGGGCTCCAGGCCGTGTACAAGGTCTCGGCACTTCGCGGCTAAGTGTCGACACGGGTCGACACGCCCTGCGACACGCCCGTGTCGCAGGCCGTGTGCCATGTCTCGACACACTGTCGACACCAAAGTGTCGACTTCGCGGGACGAGTGTCGACACGGGTTGACACGCCCTGCGACACGCCCGTGTCGCAGGCCGTGTGCCGTGTCTCGACACAACGTCGAAGCACTGTGTCGACTTCCACGGCTAAGTGTCGACACGGGTCGACACGCCCTGCGACACGCCCGTGTCGCAGGCCGTGTGCCCAGTCTCGACACAATGTCGAGACCAAAGTGTCGACTTCACGCCTTAGTGTCGACACAGGCTTGACACGCCCTGGGACACGCCCGTGTCCCAGGCCGTGTGCCTGCAGCCAGAACTCAAACTGGCCCAAATTATTCCCCTCTGCTCCTTTGAGTTTCGGGGCGTTACAACTCTACCCCTCTTAAAAGAATTTCGCCCACGAAATTACATAAAGGGAAAAACATGTACAAACTTAAATTTGTACCTGAGCGGAACAACTCCGGATATTCGTCAAGCATCGTCTGCTCTCGCTCCCAAGAGAGCTCCTCACGACCGCAATTGTCCCACCGGACTTTGACCATCCTGATCTCTTTATTGCGTAGCCGCTTGACCTCCGAGTCCTCAATCCGCACGGGCTTGACTTTTGTCGTTAGCCCACTATCCACCGGCACTTGATTGGCCGCGATCACTTGCGTAGGCTCTTGCACCGCCTTCCGAAGCACCGAAATATGGAATACATCGTGTAAACCACTTAGCTCCACTGAAAGCTTCAACCTATAGGCCGCTTCTCCAACTCGCTCCAGAACCTCAAACGGTCCAAGGTACCTCGGGCTTAGCTTTTTCAATCGTCGCACCCGCGAGACACCCTTGAACGGCTTGATCTTCAAGTATACATAATCGCCCACAGCGAACTCCACGTTCCTGTGCTTGGCATTATAGTACTTTGCTTGCCGGTCCTGAGCGATAAGCAACCTCTCCCGAATGGTTCTCACCAAGGAAGTAGCATCCTCCACTTCCGATCGCTTATACAACTTTGACTCGCCCGTTTCTAACCAAGACAACGGCGTGCGACATCTTCTACCATAAAGGGCCTCGAAAGGCGCCATCTGAATACTTGCTTGGTAGCTGTTGTTGTATGCGAACTCCACCAAATAAAGGTGGTCCTCCCATTGCTTTCCAAAGTCCAAGACACACATGCGAAGCATGTCTTCCATGGTTCTATTGACCCTCTCGGTCTGCCCATCCGTTTGCGGATGGAAGGCTGTGCTAAACTTCAGCTTTGTTCCCAACATTTGCTGCACCAGCCTCCAATCATTGGACGTGAACCGCCCATCTCGGTCACTCACGATGCTGCGGGGCACACCATGAAGCCGCACTATATTATCCACATAAAGCTTCGCCAGCTTCTCCACCGGATCATCCTTCCTATGCGGAATAAAATGCGACACCTTTGTTAATCGATCGACCACCACCCAAATGGCGTCGTTCCCCTTCTGCGACCTTGGCAAACCATGCACAAAGTCCATAGAGATGTCGTCGAATTTCCACTCCGGAATAGGCAAGGACTTAAGAAATCCTCCCGGCTTTTGGCACTCCGCCTTTACCAAGGCGCAAGTTTGGCACTTCGCTACATATAGCGCCACATCCTTTTTCAAACCCGGCCACCAAAATAGCTTCTTACATCACGGTACATCTTCGTGCTCCCCGGGTGAATCGAGTACTTGGTATGGTGCGCCTCGTACAACAACTCCACCCGTAAATTGCCCACACTTGGGACGCACAAACGACCGTCTTTCCACAACAATCCGTCCTCCACAACGAATTGGGAATTTGACCCATCCAGAGCCTCTATCATGAACTGCTTCATATGAGCATCCATATCCAAAGCCTGCCGAATCCGATCAGCCAGGTCATATTGGACTTCAGTCCAATTCAGCACTGCTTCAGCACTAGATTGTCTATCCACACAAACAATCTCCAACGCCTCCAGCTCCTGCACCAACCGCTCATCATGCACTGATAGCCAATTCGCTTGAGCTGGGGCTCGGCGACTCAACGCGTCCGCAACCGCATTCCCTTTGCCAGGCACGTAGTGGATCTTGAAAGTATAGTCCCCCAGGAACTCCATCCACCTACGCTGCCGCATATTCAGATCTTTCTGATCAATCAGGTACTTTAGGCTCTTGTGATCGGTGTAGATATCAATCTTCACACCGTACAAATAGTGTCTCCACAGCTTCAAGGCAAAAATCACGGCCGCTAACTCCAAGTCATGGACCGGATAATTCCTCTCGTGCACTTTTAGCTGTCTCGAGCCATAAGCTATCACGCTTCCGTGCTGCAGTAGCACGCAACCCAAACCGCTGCCTGAAGCATCGCTATATATCTCATAGCCTTCGGTTCCAACCGGCGAACTCAGCACAGGCGCCGTGGTCAACCGACACTTCAATTCCTCAAAAGCTCGCGCGCACTCCGGCGTCCAAACGAACTTATGCTCCTTCCTCGTCAAAGTAGTGAGAGGTAGCGCTATCCGCGAGAAGTTCTCTACGAAGCGCCTATAATAACCGGCAAGCCCCAAAAAGCTCCGGACTTCTGCTACCGTAGCAAGCTCAGGCCACTCCCGTATCGCAACAATCTTCGCCGGATCCACCGCAATACCCTCTCCACTCACTATATGCCCAGGAACGCCACTGAGGATAGCCAAAACTCGCACTTCGAGAACTTGGCATACAACTGGTTTCTCCTGAGTGTCTCCAACACCAAATGGAGATGCTTGAAGTGATCCTCCTCACTTTGCGAGTACACCAAAATATCGTCGATGAAGACGATCACAAAATGGTCCAAGTACTCCCTGAACGTCCTGTTCATCAAATCCATAAATACTGACGGCGCATTAGTCAGCCCAAACGGCATGACCGTAAACTCATAATGCCCGTATCTCGTACTAAACGCTGTCTTCGGGATATCACTCTCCCTTATCCGCAGCTGATAGTACCCAGACTTGAGATCTAACTTCGAGTACACCGTCGACCCGACTAACTGATCAAAGAGATCATCAATCCGGGGGATCGGGTACTTGTTCTTCTCAGTCAGCTTGTTTAGCTCCCGATAATCAATACACAACCTCAAGCTTCCGTCCTTCTTCTTAACAAAGAGGACCGGTGCGCTCCAAGGCGAAGAACTCGGGCGCACATACCCTTGCTCCAACAACTCTTGCAGTTGAACTTTCAGCTCCGCCATTTCCTTAGGCGCTAGCCGATACGGAGATCGTGACACAGGCTTTGCACCTGGCACTAGCTCGATCGTAAAATCTATCTCCCGCTGAGGCGGGGCTCCAGGAAGATCTGCGGGGAACACATCAGGGTATTCCGATACCACTGAAATACAATCCATCGCGGGCTTCGGCTTTGCAACCTCCACTAGTGTAAAGAACAGTTCTGCTCCAGCACGAACCGCCTTCACCACCTGAAGAGCAGACATCAACGTCTTGCTCGACCCCTTTAAGCCCGTAAACGTCGTCTCACGACTTGCTCCCAGCTTTACTTCCTTGCTACCGCAATCTATATGGGCCTGCTGCTCCGAGAGCCAGTCCATGCCAAATATGACGTCGAACTCCGCCAACGGAAGTAAAGACGCCTGCAGGTCGAACTCCTGCTCCCCAATACGAACTTTAACGTCGCAGATCCTAACCGCTCGCATCGAACACCCATTGGGCAACAACACATCCAACTTATCCTTCGCCATCGAAGAAGGGACTCCGATGCGTGATATAAATCCTTCGGACAAGAAGGAGTGTGAAGCTCCCGTATCAAAGAGTGCTCGTGCCGGGTTTTCACAAATCAACACAAATCCTAAACAAGCAGTGGTAAGGTAACATATACATAACAAGCATATAAAGGAATTGACTTGCTATAAATTAAACCGTACCTGTCACCACGTCAGCTTGTTTAATGGCCTCCTGTTGGCCAAGATTGTAAACCCTTGGTTGGGCCGGAGCATAGTGGGATGCGGTCGACTCCACCGCCTTTCCCTTCTCTTCATAAGTAGCTCCCGGCCTCCTCTCGGACTTAGGACGTCCGCTCCAACAATCACGGGCGAAATGCCCCGTCTTGCCACAAGTAAAGCACGCGCCCGGGGTCCGACTCGTAGTCGCCCCAGAAGCGCCAGAAGGAGCTGGACCCGAAGTCCTATGCTTCTTGAAAGACTTCCGATAGCCGGACTTTGAAGTAGTCGGCACTTTAAACTCAGATTTTCTATCACCCAGCCTTTCTTCGCCTGCACGTTCTTCATGTCCTTCTCCAAGGACCGGGCAGTATTGACCAAGGTTAAGAAACCCTGCGTCATCGGCCCCGACAGTAATAGTCTCAGCTCATCCCTCAAGCCTTCATAAAAACGATTAGTCTTGCGCTCCTCATCCATGATGGTAGAGCTAGCATAACGACTCAACCGCGTAAACTCGTGGAGATATTCATCCACGCTTCTCTCACCCTGCACCAACCTCAGGAACTCATTCTCCATTGAAATCCTCTGAGTAGAAGGGAGGTATCTTGCTAAGAACAATTCCGAGAACTCTTCCATCGGAACGTCTATCAGTTGTCTACCTCTCAGATGATGCAGCTCCAAGCCTTCCCACCACATCCTCGCTTCCCGTCCAGAAGGAACGTAGCGATGGTGGTCATTTGCCACTCCTCCGTCTCCGTCGCTGTCATGACTCTCTTCACCCTAGAGAGCCAGTCTTCAGCCTGCGATGGGGTTCCCAACCCCGAGAATAACGGAGGGTTAAAGCTCATTACATGCTTCAACTGCCTCTCAGTCGCCCTCCTTGGCACTATTGGTTCTACAACCACTTGCTCCATCCTCCTCGGCTCAGCCTCTTGAAGAGGTACTTGCTCCATCACAGGAGCTGGCTGCTGCGCTTGCCTCCCAGGCTGCGCATTTATCACGGCTAACACCGCTTCAGCCACCAATCTTATATTTTCAGCCGACAAAGGTGTTGCGGGAGCAACTTCTGGTGCACTACTAGCCTCAGAACCTCGGCGTTCTGACGGCCCAACACCACTTCGGGTCACCTATAGTGGTACAAAACACCGTTAAGCGACCAAATAACATTGCAAACAGCAATTATAGGAACACGCAGGTTCCTCAAACACGAGTATTTTCATTCCTAAGTGGACATTCATGGGTTCTTTTTACTGTTATAACGATGACGCACACAATGTGCTCACCACCCCTTAAAAAGAATTCGCCCACGAATTCACTTTAAGCCCGACCAAAACCAGTAGTCTGATACCAAATCTATACCAAATTGTAACACCCCCTATCCGTCGCATAGCATATAGCAGTAGGTCCGGCCGGGGCCCGACGCCATATACCACAGACAGACCGGGTGGTTACGTATGGAAACCATCCAACCAATCTCAACGTCCTACACAGAGCATTCTAGCGGAAGCAGTTTATAAAAGTTGCAAAACAAGAACCCAGCAATAAGCATGAATGTCCACTAACATGATAATAGGAATGTTATTACAAAATACTCAAAAGTCGGCCTTAAGGCCTTACAAAATGTTTCACTTGTCTTTTACATGATTTACAAACCTCGGCACGCAGGCCGGCCATACATGAATAAAACATAAAACATTTCCACTTGGGCCTTCGAGGGCCAGCTTCGCAAAAAGGGCTTTAGCCCGCTATTGACCGCTTGGTCCAGCTGCACCTGCAAGCAAACAAACCACCGCACGGTGGCAAACAAAGCAACGGTCAGCAATGCTGACCAAATTATAACGATCCCGCCCCCAACTCGGGGCGGCGATGCTCCTTCCCTGCATTTCATTAGCACAAGCGAGCAAGCATATAACCATAGCCATTTCATCACAGACGTTGGCTCGTACGGCCACACGTCCCGTGCACTCAGGGCACATTCTCGGTGAACCGGTCGATGTTACGTCAATTGAAGCCATTAACATTCCGGACTCACCACCGCCACTTAGACGGCCATTCCTATGAGCAATTCGTCTTCATGGTATTGGTCACGTCAATTTAAGCCATCGACCACCGAAGACCCTATATTATGCCAACGGCGAGTGCCATGTACCTTTAGGTCTCTCTAACCCGAACGACATAAAGCGGGTACGGCTCCATCTAACCCGTGCTCACATCGCAACGGCAATTTAAGCCATATGCGCGGGTCAAACTTTCACCGAGTCCCATTCTATCACAAGTCACATAACCCCGTTATGTTCAAGTTGGCTCTCAGGCCACCAAGTTGGCAAGACCTCGTGTCCGCCCAGTTTTCCGGGTGCACCTTTGGGTTAGTCCCCAAGGCTCCCTGCTGCAATCTACCGCGTAGAAAACCCGAAAAACACCAATAGCACGGAGTCTTCTCCGGCCTTATGCAATGCAACATCACCGATCCGAACTACATGTCCGGGTAGGCTTCAACCAAAATGCCTATGTCCGTTCTCGCATACGGACGCTAAACAACGGGGACTTTACATATCTACCCGAAGGAACGCCTCCAACTCTTCGCAAACTCGCGAGAGAGGGCTTCCTATGCTAAGAAGAAAGAGAGCTATCATGCTCAAAAGTGAGGATCGTTACCCTTGCGGTCCTCTTTGGCGCCATCGAAAAGTAATCGGATGGAAATCACCGCACTTGCGTTGCCTTCCGTGGATCCGGAGTCGGCTTGCGATTCGGAGCTCCGAAGCTCCTCCAATGGCGGATCTAGCTCCTCTTCTTCTTGCCTTAGCTTTTCTTTCTCCAAGGGTTTGGAGAGATGAACAAGTGGAAAAAGTGAGGGTTTTCTAAGTCAAAACCCGGGTATATCCCTTCAGGAACAACCCCCAGCCATTGGATCCTCAGTCAAAGAAATGAACGGCTTCGATTCGGGACTGAAATGCCCAATCTGGGCCGAACACGGCCTGGCACACGCCCGTGTCCAGGGCCGTGTGCCTCATTCGCCGTCAAAATCGAATCACCTGGAACCTCACACGGGTCTCGAACACGCCCGTGTTCGAGCTGACACGCCCGTGTTCCACCTGACACGGCCGTGTAGCTGGCCGTGTACCCCATGATTTTCTCCCGTTTTCAAACCCGAGCACTGCACGGGTTCTAGGACACGCCCGTGTCCTTGCCCGTGTCACCTTGACACGCCTGGGCTCCAGGCCGTGTACAAGGTCTCGGCACTTCGGCGGCTAAGTGTCGACACGGGTCGACACGCCCTGCGACACGCCCGTGTCGCAGGCCGTGTGCCATGTCTCGACACACTGTCGACACCAAAGTGTCGACTTCGCGGGACGAGTGTCGACACGGGTTGACACGCCCTGCGACACGCCCGTGTCGCAGGCCGTGTGCCGTGTCTCGACACAACGTCGAAGCACTGTGTCGACTTCACGGCTAAGTGTCGACACGGGTCGACACGCCCTGCGACACGCCCGTGTCGCAGGCCGTGTGCCCA
This sequence comes from Platanthera guangdongensis, assembly GCA_039583875.1. Taxonomy (NCBI): domain Eukaryota; kingdom Viridiplantae; phylum Streptophyta; class Magnoliopsida; order Asparagales; family Orchidaceae; genus Platanthera; species Platanthera guangdongensis. The sequence continues at coordinate 123,429,808 of CM077153.1, read as the reverse complement.
GTCTCGACACAATGTCGAGACCAAAGTGTCGACTTCACGCCTTAGTGTCGACACAGGCTTGACACGCCCTGGGACACGCCCGTGTCCCAGGCCGTGTGCCTGCAGCCAGAACTCAAACTGGCCCAAATTATTCCCCTCTGCTCCTTTGAGTTTCGGGGCGTTACAGGTGTCTACTCCGCCCCGAGCAGATCTTGCTGTCAGGCTCTCACCTAGCTGACAGGGCTAGAAGTCACTCAATGGTGTCTACCCGGTTCCCCGAGCAGATCCCACTACTAGGCGCCTCACCTAGCTGGCAGGGCTGGAGGTCACTCGATGTTGTCTACCAGGACCCCGAGCAGATCCCGCTGTCAGGCTCTATACCTAGTTGGCAGGGCTGGAAGTCACTCGATGATGTATACCCGGACCCCGATAGATCCCGCTGTCAGGTTCTCATCTAGCTGACAGGGCTGGAAGTCACTCGATGGTGTCTACCCGAACCCCGAGCAGATCCCGTTGTCAGGCTCTTACCTAGCTGATAGGGCTGGAAGTCACTCGATGGTGTCTACCTGAACCCCGAGAAGATCCCGTAGTCAGGCTCTCACCTAGCTGACAGGGCTGGATGTCACTCAGTGGTATCTACCTGGACCCCGAGCCGATCCCGCTGTCAGGCTCTCACTTTGCTGGCAGAACTGGATGTCACTTGGGAGAGTCCTATACTCTTCAAATGGTGTCCAAGGAGTTTGGCATTTTTTCTAAAAAATAGGGGGAAAAAGCTCTACACAGGCGAGTCAGGACTCGCCAGCTCAGCTCGGCCCCGGCAGAAAGGCGACAAGCCAGGCCCTTAGATATCGCTGAAGCGGGGCGAGCTATGGCAGAACACTTCACCCCTTCTCAATATTACTGGGGAAATTTTTTGATTTTGGTCTTATATTGATAAAATTATGCGCAGCTCACGAGCGAGTTGGGGTAGTGTGCCAAGTTCGGCCGATAGTCCACCCCCGGATCATCTAAGAATCGGCGAGCCCTCAAGGTGTTTTCTCAGTAACGAGCCCTAACAACCATCCTACTCGCAAAAACCTATCTACGCGAGGTCGTAGGGGTAGGGCTCGCAGGCAACCAAGGGGAAACAAGAAAGTACAGAAAGAAGATAGAAAAAATAGAAAGATTGTGGCAAATGTATTCAACTAAATAATGGTAATTACAAGGGGAGCTCGCCTCGGAGAGATTACAAGAAAAAAGAAAAAAATATATATATACATCAGCCTTTGCCCCCATCGCCAGACTGGCGATCCTCCCCCCCTTCGCCAGGTAAGTCCTGAAAGCCCTTCCCGAAGAGCGCATCGAGGCTATCTTCCTTCTCACTGGGCGGCGTCGCCGGGAACAGGCTCGGCATCAGGTCCCGGACTGAGATCTCCGAGCACACCTCCACCAGCACTCCTGTATCCTTCATCATCTGGAGGGTACATTCGGCGGCCTAGATTGAGTTGATCTACAGCCTCTCGGCGACGTCGGCCTCGCCAAAGATCCTCGGCCTCTTGTACGGGAAGGTGGGCTCGACGTTGCGAGTAGGTAAGAAGATCTCCGCTTGTCGGCAGACCTCACGGATGAGGCTCATGTTCTCCTCCTTCAGCTTAGTGTTTGCCCCCTCCTGCTCGGCAAGGCGAGTGCGCAGCTGGCCGATCTCCTCTTCCTGCCCGGCGGCGCGAGCCCGCAACTCCCCAGCGGCCTTGGCATCATAATGAGAAAGGAAGTACGTTAGCAACAACGTAGAAAATTCTAAGTAAAAGGGGAGAAGGAAGCCCGTTGCTTACCAGTCAGCTGGCGGTTTGGGCTAGAACGCTCTCAGCGATGCCAAGCTGCCTCGCCAGGTCGACGACCTTATCCTTGGCGACGTCGCGTGCTTGCCTGGCCTTCTGGAGGTGGTTGCTGAGATTGAAGCTGCGGCGGACCATCATGTGGTGGAGCTCCATGGCTCGCATGTGGGCCCGCAAGCCCTCATGGCCGAGCTACCGCAGGGTCATGCCCTTATAGGCATCGGCATCCTCGCGGCCATAGAAGCTGAAGCCGAGTGCGTAGGCATGACCGGTGGAGAGCTCGCGGTCAGCACAAGAGGGATGGAGGGTGGAGATGGAGACTAGGTGGGCCAGCGGGTCGCACTGGACTATGGGCTCGCCAGCCGAGTCCTTCCACCTCCCCCAAAGCCGAAGAGGGGTTGTTCCTTCGGTGTCGCGGGCTCGCAGGCCGCCTTCTTCGACGCGGCGAGAGCAGAGGTCGCCACGAAAGGAGCAGAGGTCTCGCCATCCCCCTGCCCCTTGCTTGTGATCTCCTTGAGAGGGCTCTCCGGCGATCCACCTGGGATGGTCTCGGGCGAGCTCATGTACTTGGGCTGTTGATGTTGTTGATGTTGATTCGCCCGATGAGCCACCATGGCCCTCCTCATCTTTTTCGGTAGTTGTTGGTGATGGGGCGGGCTCGAACCTGCAGATTCAACTTGATATTTGTTGGATGAGGGCTCAGAGGAAGCCGCCTCGTCTCGGCAGGCCGCTACTGCCGCCTTCTCGCGAGCAAGGGGGTCCGCGTATAACCCCGAGTCCGCAAACGGCGGGTTCACTGGGATTAGCCGCTCTCCTCAATGAAAATACTTAGAAAATTTCCATGGAGTTATGGCGGGCTGAGCAATAGGGAAGAGGACAATACCTTCGCCGGGCAGGACGGGGCGGAGCGAGTCAAGGCCCCTTCGCAAGAAGGCGACCTCAAAATCTTTGTGGAGGAAGAACTTGTGGAGGTCGGCATCGTTTCCGGACACGGCAGGGGGCGGTAGATTTCCTCGCCCTTCTGCTGGGGGGGGGAGTAGGGGATGTTGCCGAGATCGCCCTTGATGAAGACGATCTTGGTCATCCACTTGTGATGCTTGTTCGTGATCTTGCGAACCATGATCAGCGAGCCCCCGAAGTAGGCGACGTCATACGGTGTCGCCTTGTAAGAAAAGAGTTTCCTGAATCCGGTCAGGTTGAACTCTATCCGCTCCCGGCGGAGGAAGCTCGCGAACGTCACCATCATGGCGATGGCGTTCGAGTTCAGCTGCGTGGGCACCGCGCCGTAGTACTTCAAAATCTGGCGGATTTCTGGACAGAGGGGGAGTCTCAACCCCACCTCAAAATGTGAGATGGGGAAGGCGAGTTCGTCGTCGTAATAAAAGGAGTTGATGGCCTCCCCCTCCCTCGGCCGGCGCGCCTCAAAGCCAGGCGGAACATGGTCGCCAACGAATTCGGCGAGCTCGGCCTCGCTGGTGTTTCCCTCAAAGAAACAGTAATCCTTGAAGTGCTGGGCGCACTTGGAGCGACCGCCGGGGTCGGGGTTGGTCTTGCCCATACTCGCAAAAGGGGGGGGAGCGTGAGTAAGAAGGAGGGGCACAGAAAGAGAGAAAAAGCAAGCAGTTAAGGGGACGGTACAGGGTTGGTGGGGGGGGGGGCTATTTATAGAAAAAGAAATCTGGGGCCAGGCTATCCAATCGGCCCAGCTCGCCATCCCAGCTCACCAACTCCAGCTCGCCAACTTCTGACGCGTTCTATCCCAGGCCGAGTTAAATATGAGGCAATATATTTACTATTGTTATTCAAATACCAAACACTAGTCTAAGAATGTTTGAACTTATTACATGAATCAAGTACAGAAATAAGAAAGGAGGGTGTGCGCGGGCAGGGGGGCCAGGAGGCGAATGCAGGTCGGCTCGGCAAGGGAGCCGCCTTCTACCTACCACGGCCCCGCGTCCCTCGCCCCCTAGCCTGCTGCTAACGTAGAAGCTCACGGATCCGCCCTGAGTTCCGCTGCGCTGCCACAAGGCCCTCGTCAATCTCATCCACGAGCCGGGAAGGAGACACCATCTCACCAGCCCGGCCTCCTCGCACATCATCAGCGAGATGCACGTAGTCGCGTTGCAGCACCTCATTGGCCTTATACACCTCACGCATCCCGCGCACAAGCTTCTTGAAGAGCTTGATCCCCCACCTCATGATCCCCCACCTCATCAGCTCGTCGTTCTCCACCTCAGGGCCTAGATAAGAGTCCAGCGAGCTTGGAGAAAGGAGGTGAGAGTAGTGGGCTGTCCGCAAGGACTCCTCCGACCGCAGATTGGCTGGGGGAGCTGTGAAGGAAAGAAATACTAGCAAGGGGAGGTGTCCCGGAAAACCACATGAGAAGAATCCAAGGCCAAGTTTACCTGACGAGCTCGGCATCTCCAAGAAGGTACGGGGAGGGACAAATCTCAGGTCCTTCGCACGGCCTGGGCGGCGCTTTCCCGGTGAGAGGAGGTCAAATCCCGGAATAAGGATGGCTGTGACACCTACTCCCATGGTCACGACAGGTCACTGAGGAGAAGTGGTGCGGACCGGTGAGTTCGGCTTCTGCGAGTCCACCCCCAAGGTCCCAAAGGGGGGTGACGGGTCCCGGCGACGATTCTCCGGAGTTCTGAATCGCGAGTCGCCAAGTACGGTCTTGGCTCGCGGGGTGGAGTCTCGTGGCGTGGTGCCCTCCATGCCATCCAGCTGGTAGTCCGGGTCGTCACAGAGGTCAATAATATTTTTTCCCTTTTCAAGGGCAGGCAGAGTGGAGGAGCCAGTCCCATGCTCCAAGGTGGTTTTCAGGTCATCGTAAATGGGTTCGGCCGCTTGAGGAAACAACTTCACCCTCTTGGCGGAGTTGGGCTCGGTCGAGCCACCCTGTGGGACGGCGTGTGGAACCGCAGTCAGGGCAGCTACGCGAGTAGCCGAGGTCTGGCGTACACGGGCGAGCCGCTCTTGGGTCTCCTTTGGGATTGACGTCTCAGTAGGGCTAGAGTAAAGGGAATGGCAAGAGTCAGCCAGGTATGCAGACATATATATAGCCACAGGTGGACCCCCACCCGAAGATTCTCTCTGGCTCCCACCGCACTCACCGAACACTTGGGGTTGGATGTTTCTTTCCGATCTTTGTCAAGCTCAAAAAGAGCGGGGATTGTGTACAACCCCGTATCCGGCGAGTGGGGTCGCCAGGAACCAGACCGGCCGGTTCAGATCACCCAGGCCCTAGGTGAGCTCAGAAGGGAGAACTGAAGCCCGAGCTCGGCATTCGTCGACCCCGAGCTCGGCATTCGCTGAGCTAAGCCCGGGTTTTCGTCGAGCTGAGATCGACTAATGGAGGCCGGATCGAATGGCGAGCATAGTGTCCCAGCTTGCACTCACCCTAAGGAGCTCGGCAGACATCAGGCGAGCAGGATCTTCAGGGGTGGCTGAGCTCCTCAGCTCGCCCAGGTCTATGAGGTACTTTTACTATTTTGCCCCCGCTGGACTGCCCCTAGACTTTCAGAACAGCGGAGTTACGCTGTTGGCAGGCTAACCTGGACTCCACATAGCCGTTCAGGACAGCGGAGGTTGGCTATTTGCAGGCCATTTTCAGAAATCTATAAATAGGACCCAAGGGTACCTCAGAAAGCATGCTTCTTGTGCCCCCTTGCTCCATCTCTCAATCGATTTCTGAGGATACCTTAGCTCGGCCTTTGGCTAAGGAGGGGAAGCGCTCTAAGATCTTCCGGGTGTGTGGTGGGTCCTCCCGCTGAGCCCTTGGGTCAGTTCTTCTTTGCTTCCTTTGTTGTTTTTCTTGTAGGAGAGAAGTAGGTGCACGATCACCCCTTCTCCAAGGATGAACTCCACAAGAGACCAAATTTTTGGTTTCAACACTTGCATATATATTCTATTTTAAATTGTTTTTGAAATATATTATAATATATGTTAAGTCGGTTAAAATATAAAAGAATATATTTGAAAATTTGGAATATTTCATCGTAGACCCTTACTAGTTGATACGACATCATGAACGACTCGGCTCCATCTCCAGGAAGTCTCTTCCAGTGAGTGGATGGGCACCACCTGCCTCCACCAATGGGAAACACCCATGAACTATCACATGAGCATAATATATTAAATTTCAAAATAGTATATATATGGTTATTTATTGGGACCTCCCCTCGAAGTTTGTATAATTATAGATTGCACCCCTCTAATTTTCGAAATTACATTTACCCCTCTTCAATGTTTATATTTCATAACATCCGTGCACAAAAAGACCCCTCTTGAAGATTTACTTTGAGGGGGTACTTTTGTCCATGAATGTTTTGAAATGTAAACATTGAAGGGAGGATTTTGTAATTTCAAATGTTAGACGATTGCAAGCCGTGATTATGCAAACTTCAAGATGAGGTCCCGGTAAATAACTATAATATATACACACACACACACGACACAAACACATACACAGACAACACACACATCACAGATATATATATATATATATATATCTTTTATACTATAAGCAAGGAGCAAAAGAGCCAAGGTGTATCATTTGGATGCCCAAAATACCCTCCACAATGGTGTAACATTTATATCCCAAAATACCCTCCAAGGCATAAACTTAGGGGCATTTCGGTCTTTAGGCAGGCTCAACGCTTAATTTAGGTCTTTCGCGCACTGTTGCCCCTCTCAAAATCGCGATAGCCGCAATTTTCTCCTCACTTCTGCGCAGGGCAACGCGATTCTTCCTCCTCCCGTGATCATCACACGCCTCCGCCAGGAAGATCATCGCACGCCTCCTCCAGGAAGATCATCGCACGCCTCCGCCGCGATTTCTTCATCGGTTCTGCTCAGAATGGCGCACACCTAAAAATGTCTCGCCCCAAAAGACATCCTCATTACCTTACTGAACCTCAAATCCTTCGCTCAAGCACAAACCTCTCCTCTGAAGGGGATGAAGACAAAGTACCACACAACCTCCATCAAAGCGGCAACGCCGGTTAAGCCAGGTATCAACACGGACTCCTACTTAGCACTCAGTTTTTTCAATGCCTTCTTTTCTACTCTCACAGCAAGCTGACATTTACTCTCTCTTCTATAGATCCAAACCCTTGCCAACCCTATCTCAAGCCCACTAAACAATATCTGTTATGGCAGCTCGCTTGCTCGCTCTGTGCCGCTTAGTCAACTTGCTCCACATTTGCCCTCTCTATATTTTCCACTCCAACACTCCGATGATGGTGTTAACTTCAATCATCGAAGCTTTTTATAACGAATAACTCTTCATCCAGGCACATGCTCAACCCTTCAATGCAAAAGCCTTACCGACGTCATCGATCATCTCCTCCTCGATGCTCTTCCTCATGCCTCTTACCTTCGCATTCTTCTTAGTATTTTTCATGTTTTCTTCTTCAGCTCTAGTGAGAGAGGCCCACTGATTTTTTGTGTGTACGCATAGACTTGACTTAATCATGAGTTATGTTATGAATAATTTTGGATATCCGAATTAATGTTGGTTTTTTTTTTCAGGAGTAAAAACAGAGCTCTCCAGGCTAGGTTTGAAAATTAAAGTCTTCCTCATTGCAGGTATTTTAGCTCTTGTCCCTCCAACTTGCAACTACAATGGACTGATTTATTGCGATCTAGGTGTTTGAGTAAATGCAAATTCATTCACACATAAAACCAAACACATTAAAGTGTTCTAAAGCAATTAAGGTGTAAATCAAGCTAAAATGAGTAGTTTCTCAACCTATAAACTTTGACATTATCTTGCAGGAGCACCATCAATCGTTAGAGAACATAAAGTAATTAAGGTGTAATTTTTAAGTTTTGGATTTATAATTTTTTGATGACTTTAGCATTGTTTACTGACTCTGCAGGTTATTGTTCAAAGTAGGTTTTTGGCTCCTCCTCAAAACTTGGGCAAGTGTTCTCCAGCTGACGACTTCTTCCCCTCTATACACACTTCACCAAAGCTCCTCCGGTAACGCACTTGGATTACTATGTAGTTTAATTTCATTTTCTATACGAATGACACTTATATTATTTCAATGCATCGTGATATGAACATACTTCACTCAAATCATCTGTAACATTTTTTCACTCAAATCTAAACCATATCGAAAATAGCGATGAAAATATCAATTATTTTTAATGTCGAATCAAAAGTGAATATGGAGATTTTGTTGTTTTTTGCTCAATGTTTATGGAAAGTCATTTATTTGGAAGTGCTCTGAATTAAGGCATGAAAATATTTTAGATCTTGGTTTGTTCAAAAGGCTAACTTCACATCTAATTTTCATAGTTTCTCTAACCTTTAAATAAACACCTGTTCAGTATTTTTTGAGGGTACTTTTGGTTAGATTGCTTTTGCTAAGCATGGTTAGAGCCATTTTGTGCAATGTCATATTTCTCCCTCCAGATCAATTTTTTAAGTCCTGGGTTTTACCACACAAATTTGCTTCTCCTGGCAAATTTGTTTCACTCTCCCAGTTCCATTTTATCATCATTTGAAAATTCCAACACCTTATAGCAGGTATTTGGCATACCACTCTAATCAAATTAGAAGATGACAACTTATACACTTTTATAACTTGAGCATTTGAGATTTTTCATGTGATTCAAAGATACCTTCTTCACATGATTCTGAATTGAACTTCTATTCCCCTCATCATCATCATTGGCTTTCCTCTTTTTTAGTTTTCAGGATGTTATTAAAGCCATATGTATGTGGTAGGTTTTGTCTCTTAATCTACCAATTTTAATTGCAAGTTAAAATTGTTATTATCTGAATGGCTAACATCTTCTAATTCAAATCTCTAACAATGTTTTTGTAGTTATATTTCAGCTGCACAATTTAATTATCATTTCCTCAAAGAAGTTTTCCTCAAGAGCTAAGGTCCATGTTTTGTATTCAAACAAGCTCCTCCTCCAGCAATCTGAGAACATAGCTGGTAATTTAATTTAATTTCCTTCTCAACGTTGTTTTAATTTGGGGTTTGGGCTTCAGAATTGGTTTTCTCAGCTTTTGTGTGTTTTCAAGCCATGTCGATAATGAATTACAACATTTTTTGATCTCAAATTCAGTATTAAGAATTCTGAATTCTCTGAAAATCTCATAATATGTGAATATGTTTTCAGCTCATTTGTAATATTCTGAGTATTTATGAATTTTCAGCATGTTGCGACAATAGTGATGCCAACTTACCGTTTTATTGTTGCACCAGTTTTATTTTACAAATAAGCAGTTTACCAACAACAAAAACTTATATTTCGGTTTTACAAAGCTGAAATCAGCAATTCATATTACAATCATAGCTTTAACTTCATTGTTTCCATTTTTTTACTGTTATCTAAAAGCAGTTTACAAATAGCATTTTATTTTTATTACTTTCCTCATTTTTAGTGTATTCCTCCTGAGTTTTAGCCTTCATTCAGGTAATAATCGAACTCACGTAGCTTCGACAAGACTGGCGCTCCTCCTGAGTTTCAGCCTTCATTCAGGTAATAATGGAGTTTTTATATGTATTCCTGATTTCATAGAGCATATTATTTTATTACTTTCCTCATTTTTAGTCATTGATTGCTTATTAGTTTAGAGTTAG